>NW_026845477.1:8964276-9558092 GCF_025583915.1 Anolis sagrei ordinatus | reverse complement strand
GGGTCTCCCAGAACGGGCTCAGAAGTCCCTGAAGGCATTCCAGCCTCCAAAAACACCAACCACTCAAGAAGAACTAGCTTGTGCTAGTGCTAATACTGATTATGAACAAGGTTCTGCAGTGTCAGAGACTTCACTTCCAATAGATGCAGAAAAGGAATGGGGCTCCAGTCCAGAAGAACAGAGCATCTACCAGAGAGATACGTTGGATGAAATAGGCCAGGACAGAAGAGAGCCTGCTTGGCGGGATGCTGAAGAGCCCTGCTTCTCTTCCGGTTCTGAAAGAGGAAGCCGAGGATCGAGAGTCAGCTGGGAGGATGAGAAAAATGTCTCCAAACCCAGCGAACCCCAGGAATGGAGCTCCAGGCCAGGAGAACAGAGCATCCACCAGACAGATGCGTTGGATGAAATAGGCCAGGGCAGAAGAGAGCCTGCTTGGCTGGATGCTGAAGAGCCCTGCTTCTCTTCTGGCTCTGAAAGAGGAAGCCGAGGATCAAGAGTCAGTTGGGAGGATGAGAAAGAAGCCTCCAAACCAAGTGAACCCCATGAATTGAGCTCCAGTCCAGGAGAACAGAGCATCTACCAGACAGATGCATTGGATGAAATAGGCCAGGACAGAAGAGAGCCTGCTTGGCCGGATGCTGAAGAGCCCCGCTTCTCTTCTGGCTCTGAAAGAGGAAGCCGAGGATCAAGAGTCAGCTGGGAGGATGAGAAAGAAGCCTCCAAACCAAGCGAACCCCAGGAGAACTGTGCCTCAAATTTCCATCCCAGGAGAAACTGCCAAGGGCATTCTCGTATTTCATCCCGATCCCAGGACTATGACGGCAGTTCATCTGGGATGCAACCCATCTCCCTGGGTGTAAAAAATAAACCACAGTATTCGCTTTCGTCTCTTGAAGCCCTTTGGGTGTCAGTCCAGGGCAGCGCATCAAAGGTTGAGGATAAAGTTGAGTGGAGTTCTGCTTCCTCTTCTCTGACATCAAAGCATTCCAAACGCTCTTATTCCCTTTCATCCCTTGAAGCCCTTTGGATGTCCGTGCAGGGTAGCACATCAGAGAGCACCACGAAGAACTTTGCGGAGAAGAAAGAATCCATCTCTTGGTTTTCCAAGAGGTCAGGAAGGAGCAACAGAAAGCCCTTTCAAGCCCAACAGGACACTGATTTCGATCACCGAGACCTTGCCCTCCTGCCCCCTCCTCATTTTGAGACTCAGTCTTCCTATGAGGATCTCGTAGGGAGGAACTACCGGAGGGCGAGGAGTGAGAAGCGTGGCCAAGCAAGTGCCCGGCAAAGGCAAAGGCGAGGGAGCAGACGCCGGTGGAGCCGAGCTAGGGGGAAGGCATTCTCCTGCCAAATCCGGGGAGACATCACCACCACTTTGGAGGCAGGGCCACCAGCATCTCCTCCAGCCGGAAAAAGAGTGGAAGGGTCCTCCGAATCCGTTGGAGAGAGGCACCCTTCCATGTCTCACCAAGGTCCGGAGGGACATGAAGTCTCCACCCAAGAAGGCACCCAAGCTTCAGAGAGAGGTAAGGAGGCCTCCTTTGAGGGCCCTGGAAACCTCTCTGCTCTTCCCCTGCCTCTCTGCTTCTGAAATCAAGCTCACTGGAACTCTGTCTCTCTGCCAAGAGCCCTTGACGGATCCCTGTTGATTGTTGTCCCACTTTTCTTTTTTACAGAGACTCACACGCAGGTGGTCCTGACGCAAGAAGAGAAAGATGAAGCACCTGGTCAGGCCTTTTATTTCTTTGCTGTGTGTGCTTATGTATATATCTTGACCTCTTGGGTATTACATCCGTCTCGCTTGACTGGAGGTGTCATTTGAGTCTGGCCTTTCTAGGCACGGAGTGTTTTTAGCTCCTCAGTTGCCCATGCTACCAGCCACGTGTCTTGGAAATGATTTTTCCTGGCATGTAGCGTCACCTTACTTACTTACTTAGGCGATCCCTCATCGGCCGAGTAGGATACTCTTCCAGGATCGGAATTCTTGTGAGTCTGTAGGTGGCTGAGGAGCCCAATTCTTGACCTGCATCTTCTCCCACAGTGAGGGCATCGGTTTCCAGGAGGAAGGCGGTCCCAGTCGGGGTTGGCTTGACACGCCTTCCTCTTGGCACATTTCTCTCTTTCTCCCCCCATTTGTGCCTCTTCAAATTCTGCAGCACTGCTGGTCACAGCTGACCTCCAGCTGGAGCGCTCAAGGGCCAGGGCTTCCCAGTTCTCAGTGTCTATGCCAGAGTTTTTAAGGTTGGCTTTGAGCCCATCTTTCAATCTCTTTTTCTGTCCACCAACATTCGTTTTCCGTTCTTGAGTTCAGAGTAGAGCAACTGCTTTGGGAGACGGTGGTCGGGCATCTGGACAACATGGCCAGTCCAGTGGAGTTGATGGTGGAGGAGCATCACTTCAATGCTGGTGGTCTTTGCTTCTTCCAGCACGCTGACGTTGGTCCGCCTGTCTTCCCAAGAGATTTGTAGGATTTTCCAGAGGCAGCGCTGATGTAACCGTTCCAGGAGTTGCATGTGATGTCTGTAGACAGTCCACGTTTTGCAGGCATATAGCAGGGTTGGGAGGACAATAGCTCTATAAACAAGCCCCTTGGTCTCCCTACGGATGTCCCGGTCCTCAAACGCTCTCTGTTTCATTTGGAAAAATGCTGCGCTTTCAGAGCTCAGGCGGTGTTGTATTTCAGTGTCAATGTTGACTTTGATAGAGAGGTGGCTGCCAAGGGAGCGGAAATGGCCAACACTGGAATTGTTCCAGGAGTTGCATGTGACGTCTGTAGACAGTCCATGTTTCGCAGGCATAGAGCAGGGTTGGGAGGAGAATAGTTTTATAAACAAGCCCCTTGGTCTCCCTATGGATGTCCTGGTCCTCAAACACTCTCTGTTTCATTTGGAAAAATGCTGCACTCGCAGAGCTCAGGCGCTGTTGTATTTCGGTGTCGATGTTGACTTTGGTGGAGAGGTGGCTGCCAAGGTAGCGGAAATGGTCAACATTATCTAATGTTACACCATTACACTGTATCTCTGGCATTGGAGAGGGATTGGCTGGTGACTGATGGAAGAGCACTTTGGTTTTCTTGATGTTCAATGACAGGCCGAGCTTCTCATATGCTTCTGCAAAGGTGTTTAGAGTGGCTTGTAGATCTTCTTCTGAATGCGCAGAGATGACGTTGCCGTCAGCATACTGGAGTTCTATAACATATGTTGTTGTAACCTTGGTTTTGGCTTTCAGTCTGCTGAGGTTGAATAGCTTGCCATCTGTCCGAGAGATGATTTCCACTCCGGTGGGAAGCTTCCCATCAACAAGGTGAAGTATCATAGCGATGAAGATGGAGAATAAGGTTGGGGCCATAACATGTCATTCCTGTTTGACACCTGATTCCACCTTAAATGGCTTTCATGGCCAGAATCACTGGGTTGTTGTAGGTTTTTTCGGGCTATATGGCCATGGTCTAGAGGCATTCTCTCCTGACGTTTCTCCTGCATCTATGGCAAGCATCCTCAGAGGTAGTGAGGTCTGTTGGAACTAGGAAAAAGGGTTTATATATCTATGGAATGACCAGGGTGGGACAAAAGACTCTTGTCTACTGGAGCTAGGTGTGAATGCTTCAACTGACCACCTTGATTAGCATTTGAGAGCCTGACAGTGCCTGGGGCAATCTTTTGTTGAGAGGTTATTAGATGCCCTTGTTTGTTTCCTCTCAGTTGTTGTGCTGTTGTAATTTTAGAGTTTTTTTTTAATACTGGTAGCCAGATTTTGTTCATTTTCATGGTTTCCTCCTTTCTGTTGAAATTGTCCATATTTTAAAAAATATTTTAATTATTATTTTAAAAAACAAGTATGGATCATTGATGTCGTAGGTGACAAATGGCACTGTCAGGACATTATATGCTAATCAAGGTGGTCAGTTGAAACATTCACACCTAGCTCCAGCAGACAAGAGTCCTTTGTCCCACCCTGGTCATTCCACAGATATATAAACCCTTTTTCCTAGTTCCAACAGACCTCACTACCTCTGAGGATGCTTGCCATAGATGCAGGCGAAACGTCAGGAGAGAATGCCTCTAGACCATGGCCATACAGCCCGAAAAAACCTACAACAACCCTCTGTTGTTTTCTTGCTTTTAATTTTTGTTTTCTTTTTTCTGCTTTGGTTTTTTTTCTCTATTTTGTTCCTTTTTGTGTTTAAATTCATGTATTTTAATTATTGTTAAAATCTTTTTTTTTCCAAAACAAAACCTCAAATAGATGAATTGATCAGAAATGAAAACGGCGAAGACGGGGCACCCAGCGGAAGAGGAGGAGGAAAGATGGGGGGGAAAGAGGAGGAAGAGGTGCCCCTCCATCCAAGGGAAGAGCAACATGATGGACCCCCTTTGTCTTGTGGGGAGGAAAACAAGCGAGATCTCCGTGAATCCATCTTTATCCCAGCTCCCATCCACGAACAAGTGGCCGTCATTGCCTCCGCCCTGGAGAAAAAACTTAACCTTGAGGAACGGCTGAAGATATTTGAAAAGTACCGGGAATTTGTACGTGCGGAGGGCATCGAACCTCAAAAAGCTGAGTGCCACCCTCCACTCGCACTCAGTGTGAATCCCAAGGAAGACAAAGCCTCCACCAGTGCAGCCAGTGATGGCAAGAAGAAAGCCAACTGTGGTCACAAAATGAACTGGTGGAAGAGCCTGAAGAGCAAAAGAACAACTGGCGTGTAACCTTTCAAGATTGACTTCCAAATTTTAGTTTCATTTAGTTTATAATTACACATTTATTCATACAACAATAAATATAACAATAAAACTCTTGAGGAGCGTGGGTGTCCTTTTGTGATGATATTTATCCTAAATGTATTTATTTGTCTTAATTTATTTCAAAGTTTTATTTCAGAGTTTTCTATACCGAGCTTCTCGCCTCATTAGAGGGACTCAGCCCGGTTTCCAACCATAAAAACACATACAATTGGTAAAATATCAAAGTACACAATTACAATAAAACAGTGGAAAAGCACATACATTCAAAAACTACGGTGGTCAGTCGTCATACTATAATCGAATATACACCACCTTCCGTCCAGAACGTTGTCTCATTCTTCGAAAGCCTGTCTCCACAACCACGACTTCACCTGTTTCCTGAATGTCAGGATTGTTGGGGCGGTTCTGACCTCAGGCGGGAGAGAGTTCCAGAGTCGTGGGGCCACCACCGAGAAGGCACTGTCCCTCGTCCCCACCAGCCGCGCTTGCGAGGCCGGTGGGACCGAGAGCAGGGCCCCTCCAGAAGATCTTAGTAATCTTGATGGTTCATAGGGTAATCTTGATGGTTAATTGCACTCAGGATGGATCCATTGGCTTCCATCATCATCATCATCATCATCATCATCATCATCATGATATTTAGTTATTTATCAATCGCCCTCCATCCAGGAATGCTCTTGGCAATTTACAGCTAAGTTGTAAAAGATAAAATACATACATACAGAAATTAAAAATTAACAGAGAACGAATGCTCTAGTCAAAAGCCAGTTGTCTTAAGTGCTAGACATTCCGTTCTCTCCAGAAGCCATTCAAAGTCCCTGTTCCCTCCCTGGATTGGTCACAAAGTCGGTCCAGCAGGGATCTGGGTCTTCATTGGCTGGAATATCTTCACGACATCGATGGCGCTGACGTCAGTCTTTGGAGAACAGACTTTGCTGACCTTTCCCTTCATCCCATCTTATTTGGGAAAGTGACACTCCGGGCCCCAAACCTGTGGTTCTTGTGGTAGATGAAACCACTTTAAAAAATTAGAATGGGTTCTGTAGGAATGAGTGTTTTGATAACAATGCTGGCTTAGTAGGAGCCATAATGGGCTTGTCAAAAGCAACACTCCCAAACTAAGGTTAGATATTTTCAGAAGAGGGAATTTCAACAAGTGTTCCTTGTTCTTTTTCACCAGGCAACCTCATACAGGAGGAAACACACATTGATAGAATTAGTAAACTCAAAGCATTGGAAGAGGTCATAAAGGCCATCTAGTCCAAACTCCAGGCCATGAGTTTTCCACCGAGATTGGAAGATTGCTTTCTGAAAGCAATTTCTTCCATGGAAAGCTGAGCTGAGCTGGTCTGGGGGGTTGTGGGTAATTCAAAGTGTGGTGTGTTTCAAGTATTTGAGACAGGTGAGTGCTGGCCTGGAAGGGATGGAACTAAGGAGGCCCTGACCGAGGCCACCTGTGCCAGCTTATAGGTTACATGCCATGGAGCAATCAATGGTAGAAAAGGAGAGCCCACCAAAACAAGAACTTCTTGCTGGTTAGAGTCATTCAGTGGTGGAATCATCTGCTGTCTGGGCATCCAATGGAGACTCCTTTTAAACGGACTGGACAGTCATCTGCTGGAGGGTTTTGCTTGTGGCCAAATGGGGTTGGACTGGATAGCCCTGAAGGTCCCTACCACTTCTAAGATTCAGTGGAGTGGTGAATCTTCTCTGGAATTGAGTTTGAATGACACAGTCTTTCCATGATTCTGAATCTCTTTTGCTCACCATGTTCCTGTCCATGGTATAACTCCTCAAGGCTTTCCAGATCAAAGAGCTGGGTTTGGTTTTGGATCAGCAGTCACAATGTTGTCACCTGCTTTCTCCTTGCTCTTCCACTTCTTTGTCAATGGCATGAGTTGGGGCACTCTGCCGTGTCCCTCTATTATTCATGAGCTCCCCAAAAAACCTTCAGAGTTTTTGATTCAATTCAATGACGAAGGCAGTAGATCATTGCAACAAGTGTATTGGATCCATTTACTTACTTACTTACTTTATTTGAATACCGCTCTTCTTGGCCCTTTGGCGACTCAGAGCGGTTCACAACAACAGTTTCAATATACACAATACAAAATCATTGGACATTTAAAGCAATAGTAAACAATTAATTAAACATCAGACATCAAACATCAATATAACAAATCCATCACGTCTCATCGATAGAATCAGAATCCAGTCTCATTATTCTTATTCCGTGTTCCAATAATCGATTACACTGCCTAGTCGAATGCCTGTTCGAAAAGCCAGGTCTTCACTGCCAACAGGGAGGGGGCCGATCTGATTTCTGTTGGAAGGGCGTTCCACAGCCGAGGGGCCACCACTGAGAAGGCCCTGTCTCTCGTCCCCGCCAGGCGTGCTTGTGAAGCTGGCGGGATCGAGAGAAGGGCCTCCCCAGACGATCTTAATGTCCTAACTGGTTCATAGGAGGATATGCGTTCGTACAGGTAGGTCGGGCCAGAACCGTTTAGGGCTTTAAAGGCTAAAGCCAGCACTTTGAATTGTGCCCGGTAGCAAATTGGCAGCCAGTGGAGCTGGCACAACAGAGGAGTCGTATGCTCCCTGAGTGCCGCTCCTGTGAGCATCCTGACTGCTGATCGTTGGACCATTTGGAGCTTCCGAGCAGTCTTCAGAGGCAACCCCACGTAGTCACCTTGCTGGGTGGAAAGTGCCACAGGCTGGGAATTTCCTATTTTCACTAGCTCTAGCCCAGGCATGGGCAAACTTCGGCCCTCTGGGTGTTTTGGACTTCAACTCCCACAATCCCTAACAGCCTATGTTTCCCCTGCATCTATGGCAGGCATCCTCAGAGGTTCTGAGATAGAGATGCAGGCAAAATGTCCAGAGAGAATGCTTCTAGAAGATGGCCATACAGCTCAAAAAACCTACAACAACCCAATGTAAAAATGAAATAAACAAACAATAGCAAAGCAGAATACACAGAAAATTAAAACAAAGCCTATTAAGTACAACACAAGAGGTGTCACCCATAAGTAAAATAAAATACAATAGAATAAACAATACTTACACAATACTATCATTGAAACATCACAACATCTTGTTGTTGTTGTTTATTCGTTCAGTCGCTTCTGACTCTTTGTGACTTCATGGACCAGTCCACGCCAGAGCTCCTTGTAAACTTTTTGTTTTGTTTGTTTGTTTAAAAAAGGCAATACAACTGTTTGGTTTGCTCCTGACACTATAAATAAAATAGCTGTGTTAAGAACTTACTTTAAAGATGAAATATGTTTGATGACTAGAACGCACTGGGGACAAGCGAAGGACCCTCCACCCCCTGCATTCTGTGGGCCCCTGCAACCTGCATGGATGGTGTGGATGGCATGGGGGAGCATCGGAGGCCCTTTGCTGGCTCCCTATACATTCCTTTTTCCACCGCTTTTGGCACTTGGCTGAGGATGCCTGCCATAGATGCAGGTGAAACATAGTTCAGAACTCCAGCTGGAGAATATTTAAGCCTTTACTGGTAGGTCCACTCGAGACGCAGTTCGACCCGGTAGCGGAGCCCACATCTGCGACACTGATGAAGTACTTCCGCATTCCCCGCATGCTTTGCTGGAGTGCTTTTTGCTGGAGTCTTTTTTTATGGGCTCATAAATTAGTTAATTAGCCTCCCCACACGTAGTTGGTACCTAATTTTCCTACTTGACAGATGCAACTATCTTTCGGGTTGCAAAGGTTGACAACAAGCTACTCAAAATTTATTATTTACTAGCCGTCCCCTGCCATGCGTTGCTGTGGCCCACATGGGGTTTCTGTGTGGGAGATTTGGCCCAATTCTGTTGCTGTTGGGGTTCAGAATGCTCTGTGATGGTAGGTGAACTATAAATCCAAGCAAGTACAACTCCCAAAGGGCAAGATTCTATTTTTCCCAAAGTCCACCAGTGTTCACATTTGGGCATATTGAATATTCGAGTAGAGTTTGGTCTAGATCCATCATTGTTTGAGTCCACAGTGATCTCTGGTAGATGAACTATAACTACAAAACCAAAGGACACCGCCCACCAAACCTTTCCAGTATTTTCTGTTGGTCATGGGAGAACTGTGTGCCAAGTTTGGTTCAATTCCATCGTTGGTGGGGTTCAGAATGCTCTTTGATTATAGGCTAACTATAAATCCCAGCAACTACAACTCCCAAATGACAAAATCAATTTTTTTTAGTGGAGGACAACATACATTGGGTTGTTAGATGTCTTGTGTCCAAATTTGGTGTCAATTTGTCTAGTGGTTTTTGAGTTCTGTTAATCCCACAAACGAACATTACATTTTTATTTATATAGAAGATTTACACTATTTCTATCCCACCTTTCTCAAACGCGAAGGTGACTCAAGGCAACTTACAACCCGGCAGGCATTTAATGCTGTAACATATGCAATATATAATCTAAAATGTTTAAAACTAATTTCTAAAATCATACAGTAAAACTATTTAAAACATATAAAACCAATGCCCTCAATGTCCATCTCATTGTCCAAAAAACATTGTCTAAGCTGTTCCACAGTTCAATTCTACATAGATCTGTGTTAGTCTATTCCACTGCTTTTCCAAAGGCTTGCTCAAAGAGAACTGGACACAGTGTTTGTCAAGGTTAGTGTCGTCATTGTAAAATAGAGTGGGACTATGACTTTTCTCCATCTAGACACTAGACTCCTAGAATCACATTGACCTTTTAAGCTGCACATCGCCTTATTGATCCATGTTCAGCTTGTGGTCTACTAAGATTCCTAGATCCCTTTCAGGTGTCCTGTTTTTAACACAGTATCGCCCATTCTATATCTCTGCATTTTTTTCTGATTAAGTGTGGTGCCTTACATTTCTCAGTTTTGAAATTCATTTTGTTAGTTTTGTTCGAGCTCTCTACTCTGTGAAAGTCATTTTGGATTTTGATCCTGACCTCTCAGATATTGGTTTTCCAACCCAATTTGATGTCATCTGCTATGTTTTCCATCATACAAGTTATTGATGATGTTGAAGATCTCTGACCCAGAACAGAATCCTGTGGCACCCCACTGGTCACTTCTTTCCAGAAGGAGGAGGGGCCATTGGTCAGCACTAGGGATGTGCAAGTTATCAAATTCCTGTTCTGGATTCGTAGGATTCATCTGATTTGGTGGCTGAATCCCCAGAAATGTGACTGCTGAGCAGAGGCAGCCAGAAACCAGCAATAATACAAATACAGAATAGCTAATATAGGAAATCAAATGACCTAACAATGGAATTGGGCAATGCTTGAGAATAATGAGATGCTGATGATGTTGCTTTTATTGTCCGCCGACCCCCCAAAATAACGAGACCACACAAGTGACTAGATTGAATATGGGAAACTTTATTAACTGTTACCTGTTAACTTTGACTGGTCCTAAATTTGGTATGAATTGAACTTGGTGGCAAAGACGAAATAGCCTCCATGTCTGCCTACCCCTCAGATATCTGGGGTGCAAACTTGTTCTCTTGGAAACCAAATGTAACCCATGTAAATGACTCAATTGGGTAAGCCTCATTCAAAATAACCCAACTCAGGCTCCCCTGTAAACTTAGGGCATCCATCTTCACCTCACCTGATGAAAGCCACCTCAGGTGAGTGTTTAGTCAATAGCCTCTGACCCCTGAAGGTTCTAGATATCAAATGTTTACCTTTTTCTATCTGTTTTCCACGACAACCTATTTAAAGCCATACCCTCCCAATTAGCCCAATAACAGTATAGAGTAGGCGAAAACATAGATGGGGGAAAATTCCTACTTGGTCCCCTAGTGGCAACCATAATATACTGCTCTAAAGGGCGGGCGAGGTCGGCAAAGTCAAGTCGCTTCTGTTGTTAAGTTGGGGCAGCGAGTTGGCAAAACCCCCAGCCCCGCCCCCAGCGGAGGTAGTTCCACCCGGAACTACTTTGTCTCTGTCGGGGGGTGGGGACAAACCCCTCCTCCTCTCCATCTGCAACGGAGAGGGGAAGCTTCTTGCTTTTGTGATATCTTATACTGTTTAATGTTTTTTATCTATTATGTTTTATGTATACTGATTTGTTGGAAACCGCCTTGAGTTGCCAATTGGCTGAGAAAGGTGGTATACAAATACAGTAAATAAATAAATAAATAAAGGGGTGGACGGAGGCCAGTGTTTGTCTGAATTTAGCTGTATTTGATTGCCACAAGAAAAGAGCAGCCGACACATATTTTTCCTCCCCCACCCCTTTAATAGGCTTGGGCGGTTTCGTTCGTTAATTTCGTAATTTGTTATTAATTCGTATTTAAATTAGCTTACGATCCAATATTGAGCCATGCAGGACTACTGTGAGGAGTAATTAAAAATCGAAACAATTTTTCCAATTTATTTCGTATTGTTTCGTAATTGTTTCGTAATTGGTTCAAAATTGTTTTGAAATTGTTTCGTAATTATTTCCGTATGTCTGGTGCAAGTTTTATAGTTGTTGTTTGTTTTATCAGTGATAAAAAATAAATTATCACACCAACAGTCAACAACAGAGGGAGAGGGAAGCTTCAGAAGTTCCCCCTGTCCCATTTGGAGGGTTTTTTTTTAGCATATTGCGCAATCGCGTCCGCCATTAACGAATCGATTCGTAATTTTACGAAAATTTCGTAAATTTCGAAATTTTTTAAAGGAAAATTTCGGAATTCTTTAAAAAAATGAAACGCGATGGACCCCTAAAAACGAAACGAGTTTAGAAACAAATTTTTCCATTGTTACCCAAGCCTACCCTTTAACCATGTCAGAAACAATCAGAAAAAGAAAGAAAAACATGGGTTTTTTTGTTTTGTTTTGTATGTTTTTTTTTTAAAAAAAGCAAAGCTGGCATTTAAGAGGGAGAGACGTGTTAGCATTGTATGTCTCAGTGCTGCTGTTTAGTGCTTAGGGAATGGATCACTTTTTTTGAGAATTCCTTTTTCTTCTGCATTAAATTTTAAATATCTTTCAGACCTTCTTTTATTTTACTAGTAATTTCCTAGGGAGGAATGGGTGGGCTACTCCACCCTATCAAAGTTACTAGTAAAATAAAAGAAAGACTGGAAAAGATTTAAATAAGCCCCCTCTTTTACCTCTTTGACTCTAAGTTTCTGCTATACCCTACCTTCTGGCTTGTGTATGCCTGCACCAGTTCATCAGTCTCCTTGCTCACCCCCAAACCCTTCTTGTTAGTTCATCTCTTTGCATCTATGAGGCTTTCTTTAAAAAAAAACATTAAACTTTGAAAATTTTCTAAAAATCAGTGGATGACCCAAACAGTCCAAAATGTAGGGGGCTTGCAGTGGTGAATGTGTCCTCCACATGTGGACATTTTCATCCCAATAACCATATAAGAGAAACCTCACCATTTTCCCCACTGAAACCAATGGCCGGATCTTCCTGAAGCAAAAATAGAGCTTCTGGCTGCTGGATCCAAGAAATTGCATTTTTCCCCTTCTGATTTTGGGAACTTCCCAAAAATCAGAACAGCAGCCCGGCCAAAAAAGGGGGCTGAAAATGCGATGGGTTTTTCCAAATTGCACACCCCTAGTAAGCAACTTTGGGTTCGACCAATCAACCAATTCCCATTCCACCTAATAGTAACATTGTTTATCCTACATTTTACTAGCTTCTTTGTGAGAACATCAAGGGAAACCTTGTCAAATGCCTTACTGAAAAATCAAGATATGCTACACCCATGGCATTCCCTGTATCTACCAAGGTATCCTATAAGAATTTTTAAATACTGATTAGAATTTTATATGGGACCTGCCTCTAGAGAAGTGAGAAAGGCAGGTGATAAATAAAGATGATGATGATGATGATGATGATGATGATGATGATGATGGACTGCAGTAAACAGAGTTAAGCAGTGTCAGTGTTTGTATTGAAAAAGGTTGTTATGTTAAAGGGGAAAGTGACATGAATACTACATTTTAGGATTGGCAGACACCAATGTGCACTGTATAGTATACTCTCAGTGCCCATTCAGACAATGGCTATGGACAAATCATTGGTAGAGCTCAATTCACTTTGAGATTCTCTTACCAGTCCCCCAATATGTATCTTTACAATTCACTAACTGGGTTTTGTATTACCTCTGATGCATAGCTAAGAGCACATAGAAATAAACAATGTAGGTTTCAATGTAGAATCACAGTTATGACCTTTAAACAATTGCCTAAATCCTATTATTGGTCCCCATTACAGTAGAGCCATTATTTGGATTTATCTGCAAGTTGACTCATCATTCAATAATTGATTCCATAGTTATGTTCTGGTTGGGATTAACTGACTGGATTCCAGCCAATGATAGTAATATACAAACTCAATGGAGGCTTTTGGCTATTGAGTCCCTAAAAGAATTTAGGCATCCCACTGGGGACATAATGGCTTTGAGCAACTATTGTTTTGATGAAGGTTCTTGTTTTGGGGAAGGAACAAAAGCTTGTTTTGACTACAACTTGTTTGTTTCACTTTTATTTGTTTTGTTTGTAGCAGCAATGCTGAATTGTGACCGTAGATACCCGATTCAGCATGGTGTGGTGGCTTGAATGATGAATTTGGAGACCAGGGTTCAAACCCTCATTTAACCATGAAAACCCACTAGGTTGTCTTAAGCAAGTTGCATTATGTCAGGGTGCAACCACAATATAGAATGAATGCATCTTGACACCAATTTAATTGGCATTGACCAATGGTATGAAATCAGGGGAGTTGTAGCTTGGCAGAGAAGGCTAAAGAACTTGTAAAGTTTATGGAGTCCCTAAGGTGAATCCATGAGAGGGTTTTCTTGACAAGTTTTGTTCAGAGTAAATTTCTCTTTGCTTTCCTTTGTGACTGAGAAAGTGTTGTTTACCCAAGGTCGCCAAGTAGCTATTCATGGCCAAGAAGGAACTTGAACTCGATATTGTTGAAGGCTGTCATGGCTGGAATCACTGGGTTGTTGTAGGTTTTTTGGGTTATATTGCTATTTTCTAGAAGCATTCTCTTCTGACATTTCACCTGCATCTATGGCAGGCATCCTCACAACCTCTGAGGATGTCTGCCATAGATGCAGGCAAAACGTCAGGGGAGAATGCTTCTAGAACATGAACATATAGCCCGAAAACAACAACCCAACTTGAACCCTGATCTCTAGAATTATAGTGCTACACCATGGTGGCTCAAAAAGTTCATTTGTAAACTTGTATATGGATTTGCTTACTATCCACATCCAATGATTCACTAGGAGCATGAAATGATGTGCAATGGACTGTTATTTCCCTGTTCCTTCCTGCACTTGGAAAGGACATAATATAATGAAAAATGTAACCAAATTAAATTGAAATGTTGAAGCAGATAATGATTCAACATATTGAGCAAAATGCACTTTTTTTTTGCAGTCAAAGTCTGCCCTGATGGAAGTGAAAGGTGTTGAAAGCCACTCAGACTATAAGTAGAGTGTTTACATATTATTCATAGTGGCAAATAACCACAAAATGTCACAATTTCAATTTCCTCTGAAGGAGCTCCTTCAGTTGGAAATCTCATTGCCTATTGCCATGTGTCCTTGCATAAGATTAGGAAAACAGAGTGTTTTGTAGGAGGGATAAACTGAGAGGTAAAAAACCACTGATGTATGGTCTTGGTCTAGAATACTCAAACAATGCAAACCTTTTTTTCAGTCTGAATAAATAAGACAAATATATAATCATGCAAGTCCAAGATGGGGCCATTGCATGTTTTTGAACGTTTTTGAACCAGTATTTTGTACACTTGGACATATTTCAGCGAGGTTTTTTTTCTGTACAGAAATGCAAGTGTTTCTTGTTTTGTTTTTTGATACAAAAGTGTGGTGGTTTGCATAAAAACCACGTATTTCATGAAAAAGAAGAATAAGGAAAAAATAAAATACTTTGCAGTAGTACACACTTTTGCAAAACAGGTGTTTCTTCAAAGGAAAAAAAAGATTTCAGTGGTCACCTTCTACACTTTTCCCCCATTCTTTGCACATAAATCCAGTTGGTTAGTCCCCCCTAGAGTTGATCCCATATTCAATAGTGAGGCAATAGAACATAAGATGTCATTGATTTAATGGGAATATACTAATAGGGATTAGTAATAGGATTAAGTTTATTGTAGGTGAGAACAAAAGTAGTAGTCCTGATCACAAATATGGAGTTGGTTTTGACAATGGGAGTCCTTCATCATCATCTTTATTAGTATTTTAAGAAAGAACCATTCCATTATTAAATCATTTTTTGTGAGTCAACAAATCACTAGATCTCATTGATTCAATAGATCTATACCAGTGGTTCTCAACCTGTGGGTCCACCGAAGTTTTGGCCTTCAACTCCCAAAAATCCTAACAACTGCTAAACTGCCTGGGATTTCTGGGAGATGTAGGTCAAAACACGTGAGGATCCAAGATTGAGAACCACTGATATATACAACTAGAGTTTAGCAGTAGGTTTGAGGTTTTACTTTCCTGCATTTTGGTGTGGGGAGAAGAAGACATAGACCTGATCATCACAAATATGAGGTTGGATATAAAAATGACAGTCTTGTGTCAATGCTTCCCCTTCTCTCCCATAAAAATAACCTTTACATCTTTAGCAAGAACTATTCCATTATGTATTTTGTAATATGCAAATGAGTTCTCATTATTGAAATACACTACAAAATATCTCTCTCTGTTTATAAGGTAGGCAATATATTCATTGGTACCAATATGTGATGACACATCAGCTCTCCATCCCAGACTGGCTCAAAATAGGTGTGGATGCTCCACAAAAAGACTGAGTTCATCATTACAGTTAAGTTGAGATCATAATGTCAATGGGGGAGCTGAAAGAAAATATTTTCAGATAATTAGTTATTTATTCAAAACACTGAGGATGAACTTTTAGCACCACACCATTGGGTGCTATCAAAGTTGGAGTCTTAGTACTTCATCAGAAACAACAGATAGTATTTGGGAACCTAACACTGCATGATGACCTTAATAGAATAGAGTATTTTTGCAGAACAAATGGGAATTCATCTTCTCAGGTTTGTTTAGCATCATCCGTTCTACACAATTGTGTCTAATGAGTTAACTTCAATATATGTTAAGGAGTTGTGCCTTGGGTCATTTGTGTTAACAATGCTAATGCATTCCCTTCATCAAAATTACCTTAATTAATGTACAAGCCATTACTAAATGCCCAATTCGTATACAGGAATCTCTTCAAGCTCACTTGGCTCTTAAATAAACATTAAAGATTAAGGGCCCGATCTGTGAGAATGTTCTTATGCTCAAACTTCTTCAAATGAATGGAATATGTCCAAACATATTTATTTCCACACCCTTTCCAACTATTCAATAGACCTGAAGGTAAAGGCTTCTCTCCGAGGAGGTATGGGGTCCCATGTTCAGATATATTCTCATGGAGTAACTAAAATATTCTATGACTAGAAAACTAAGAGGAAAGGATAAGGAGGAGACCTTTATCCTTTTTGGTGCAGATAACACCTAATGGCACCCTGGGGCTTTTAGTTTCCAAATTATTTACAATTTTCCCAGGGGTGCTAGAGTGCCTCACCAAACTGTAAATTTCAAGATTCCATAGCAAGTAACCATGGCAAGTTTAAATGGCATGAAAAAGTTACAGTTTTGTGGTGTTAATGATACTTTGAGTGTAAAGAAACTTGGGAATGATCTCTGGGATTCATTGCTGAACCTGGAACCCCAGGTCTCACTGGTGGCTAGGGGAGTTTTTGCACAATTAAAACTTGTGCACCAGTTGTGCCCATACCTTGGGAAGTCAGACTTGGCCATGTTAGTCCACACCCTAGTTACATCCCAGACTACTGCAACATGTTCGATGTGGAATTGACTTTGAAGACTGATTGGAACCTCCAAATATTCCAATGGACGGCAGCCAAATTGCTCACCAGAGTAGGGTACAACCCCCCTATTATGTCAGCTCCACTGGCTGCCAGTCTGCTACTGGTTGATACTGACACGATAAATAAATGCTACTGAGCAAAATTCAAGGTGCTGGCTTTAACCTATAAAGCCCAACATGGTTCCGGCCAAGCTTACCTGTCTGAGTGTATCTCCCTCTATGAACCATCTCAGAGGCTAAGATTGTCTGGGGAGGCCCTGTTCTCAGTCCCGCTTCTTTCATAGGCGTGACTGGTGGGGACAAGAGACAGGACCTTCTCAGTGGTGGCCCTTTGTCTATGGAACGCCCTCTCCAATGAAATTAGATCAGCACCCTCCCTCTTGGCCTTAAGAAAAAAAAAGCAAAAGCATGGCTGTGGAACCAAGCATTTGGGCAGTAAACAGCACAAGAAATGGACACGGATTATGTGATACGGGAATGGCCTGCACTATGCTTTTGGATTATGTGATTTTAATGTTTATATTAATATGTTTTAATTCCTTGTTTTAATGTTTAAATGTAGTTGTGTTTTATGATTTAATTGATATTTTTATGTTGCTATTGTTTTATGTTAGTTTTTTATGTTTTGTAAGGCATTGAATTTTCCTGTGAATATGTTGGAAACCGCTTTGAGCCCCCCCAGGGGCGAGAAAAGCGGTATATAAATGAAGTAAATAAATAATAATAAATAAAGTAGCCTGAGTGAATATGGAGTATTGTCCTTCATGCTCTTAAGGGCACAGAGGCCTTCTGAGTATTTTTAAAGTGATGAGAAAGGCGAAGGGGAAGGAGACTGAGATCAAAATATCCAAGGTCCAGTAATGCTTTGGGTCTCCTTTAGGAGAGGAAAGCAGGATGATGATGATGATGATGATGATTGTGATGGTGATGTGTGTATCACATACCATCATCTCATATATGTAGCCTAGCCAAGAAATTATTGGGCTGACTGCATTGATGGAACAATAGTGGGAAGCAGAAGGAGAATGAAAGTTCTCCGACTTCTGATTGCAACCTTGAGCAGCTCACCACAAGGGGCAACACCAATATGGAACCTCTAGGTTCTGGCCCTTGTTGTCCTGAACAGAGTGAAGCTCCTCCAGCTTTGAAGTACAGATGGCATTGGCAGCCCACAGAGCTGGACTGCAGCCAAATAAGACTTGCAGCTTCATGGGGTGCACCTCAAAGTCAAGGCAGAAAAAGATAGGAGCCTCCTGAAGTGCAATTAGAACTCAACAAAGACATGAATGTCATATTTATTAAAATGTAAAGACTATTCTTAAATGTGGAGCAGGAAAGGAGTTCTGTTGAAGAGCATTCCATTCTTAAACAAAATTTCACATTTCTGGGCAAACATAACAGAGGTACCTTTCATTTTCCTGGGGTCAATATGCTAGCAACAAGGGACAACATGGATGAACATAGAAGACATTTAATGATAGCAATTATTTGTGAATCGCCTTACCTTAGTCACAGGTTAATGCATTATTCAAAGGAAAAGACCTTTGAATAATACATCCTCACTACCTCTGAGGATGCTTGCCATAGATGCAGGTGAAACATCAGGATAAATGCCTCTAGAACATGGCCATATAGCCCGAAAAAACCCACAAGAACCTAGAAAAGAGAAATCTATGGTTTTTCCTCAACTGCCTAGGAAAGTTTCTTTTACTGTTGTATGACTGTACACTTTCAGCAATCCAAAGTCAGGATTTCATTTATTTATTTATTTATTTATTTACTTTGCTTATATACTGCTGTATCTCAAGCCCGAAGGCGACTCACAGCGGTTCACAAACAGTAAAAACAGTAGAAACAGCAGTGGTTCCATACAACATATAACAATTGACTTAACACATTATCCATAAATTACCAATAAGCAATTACAATGCACAATTATTACAAAAAACAACCGTACCCAATCTTCTCATCATCCAAGCGTAGTCCAGGTTCGTCGTCCATTGTGCCATTCCTATGTTCCATTACCAGATTGCACTAAATTACTCAAACGCCTGCACAAACATCCAGGTCTTCACCTTTTTGCGGAATACCATTAGAGATGGTGCTAGTCTAATGTCCGTAGAAGGGCGTTCCACAGCCGAGGAGCCACCACCGAGAAGGCCCTATCTCTCGTCCCCGCCAGCCGAGCTTGAGAAGCAGGCGGGATCGAGAGCAGGGTCTCCCCGGAAGATCTCAAAGTCCTGGTGGGTTCATAGGCAGAGATGCGGTCAGATAGGTAGCTTGGGCCGGAACCGTTTAGGGCTTTAAAGGCCAACGCCAGCACTTTGAATTCAGCCCGGTAGCAGATCGGTAGCCAGTGGAGTTGGCGCAACAGGGGGGTTGTATGCTCCCTGTGCTCCGCTCCTGTTAAAATCATGGCTGCCGAGCGTTGGACTAGTTGGAGCTTCCAAGCTGTCTTCAAAGGCAACCCCACGTAGAGAGCGTTGCAGTAGTCTAAACGGGATGTAACCAGAGCGTGGACTACCGTGGCCAAGTCAGACTTCCCAAGGTACGGGCGCAGCTGGCGCACAAGCTTTAGCTGTGCAAATGCTCCCCTGGTCACCGCCGAAACCTGGGGTTCCAGGCTCAGCGATGAGTCCAGGTTCACACCCAAGCTGCGAACCTGCGTCTTCAGGGGGAGTGCGCCCCATCCAACACAGGCTGTAACCCTATGCCCTGTTCGGCCTTGCGACTGACCAGGAGTACCTCTGGCTTGTCTGGATTCAATTTCAATTTGTTCGCCCTCATCCAGACCGTCACAGCGGCCAAGCACCGGTTCAGGACCTGGACAGCCTCCTTAGTAGCAGGTGGAAAGGAGTGACAGAGTTGGACATCATCCGCGTACAGATGACACCGTACCCCGAAACTCCGGATGATCTCCCCCAGCGGCTTCATGTAGATGTTAAACAACATGGGAGACAATATTGAGCCCTGAGGAACCCCACAAGACAATGGTTGTGGGGTTGAACAGGTGTCCCCCAACAACACCTTCTGAGATCAATCCTCCAGGAATGACCGGAGCCACTGCAAAACAGTACCTCCAAGACCCATCCCTGCGAGGCGTCCCAGAAGGATACCGTGGTCGACGGTATCGAAGGTCACTGAGAGGTCCAGCAGCACCAACAGGGACACACTCCCCCTGTCGAGCTCCCAGCGCAGATCATCCACTAAGGCGACCAAGGCTGTCTCGGTACCATGTCCCGGCCTAAAGCCAGACTGTGCCGGGTCTAGATAATCCGTGTCTACCAAGAATACCTGGAGTTGTGAGGCCACCACACGTTCCAAGACTTTGCCCAAGAAGGGGAGAGTGGAAACTGGCCGATAGTTGTCGAATTTAGTGGGGTCCAGTGATGGTTTCTTCAACAGAGGTTTTATTATAGCTTGTTTTAAGCTCGCTGGAATTTTGCCTTCCCGAAGGGAAGCATTAACCACCACCTTAACCCACTCAGCCAATCCCCCTCTGGCCTCCTTTAGAAGCCAGGATGGGCAGGGGTCTAGGATGCATGTGGTTGGCCGCATTCCTCCAAGTATCTTGTCCACATCCTCGGGTTTCACCAATTGAAATGAATCCATCAAAACTGGACAAGCAGGTGCTCGTGTTACATCCTCAGAGACTGCCATTAACATGGTATCCAGACCAGAACGGATCAAAGCGACTTTGTCTGCAAAGAACTGAGCAAAAGCTTCACAGCGAGAAGTCGAATTGTCAGGGTTCCCACCTTGAGTGGTGGGATTTAAAAGGCCTCTGACAATTCGGAACAGCTCAGCCGGACGGTTCTTTGCAGACGCAATAGTGGCCGCAAAGAAGGCCTTCTTTGCGGCTTTTATTGCCGCGGCATATGCCCTTAAAAAGGACACAAACCGTGTTCGATTTGGCTCACTCGGATCCGAACGCCACACACTCTCTAGTTCCCTCTTCCTTCGCTTCATCGCTGCCAGCTCCTCGGTGAACCAGGGAGCTGGTTTAGCTCGGCTACTTGAGAGGGGACGTTCCGGAGTGATCGTGTCAATTGCCCTAGTCATCTCCCCATTCCAGAGAGTGACCAGGGCCTCGACAGGATCACCTACCGAGGCGGCGGGAAACTCCCCAAGAGCCATCAGGAATCCATCCGGATCCATAAGCCTCCTGGGGCGGACCAACTTAATGGGTCCTCCACCTCTGCAGAGGTTAGGGGGCGCAGTGAGCCTAAATCTGACCAGGAAGTGGTCGGTCCATGGCAACGGAGAGATGGTCAGCTCCTCGACCCCACCACCTTCCTCCCATCCCTGGCAGAAAACCAAGTCCAATGTATGTCCTGCACTATGAGTGGGGCCAGATACTTGCTGGGACAGCCCCATGGTTGCCATGGCAGACATGACCTTAAGTACCTAAAAAACTACAGACATGTAAGTGTGCATCGATACAGTAGAATTAATGCAGTTTGACACCACTTTAACTGCCAATGTCTTTTTGTTATGGGATCCTGGGAGTCATTGCTTGGTGCAGCACTGAAACTCTTTGGCAGAGCAGGTGAAAAATCTTGTAAAACTACAACTCTCAAGATTCCATAGCACTGAGCTAAGGCAGTTACAGTGATGCCAAACCTAATTCATTCTTCAGTGTAAATGCAACCTTGGTCTGATATATATTGGACTAATATTGGATTTATTCAGTGTATCCACTGTTGATCTCCTTTGTTTAAGTAGCTGGAACAGTGAAGGGAGCTAAGATTCATGTAGGTTTCAACTCAACATTTTGTTTCATTAGCAAGCTTTGGGGATCTTTATATTTTTAAATGCATTCAAAATTAGATTGCCGTGCTTTCCAAAATTGGATAGTTTCTCAGACTGTGCAGACAAGGGCTGGTAGGATAACACCATGAATCCCTCTTCTTTTAAGTTCTATAGTTAGATGCCCAGAATGCATTTTTTCTTCCAAGAGCCACATGATGTTTAGCTTGTAATTTATCGCTGGGTATATTAGGTACACGAAATCCTTCTGATTCACAGCCTTCTAATCGGCTATTTAGAGTTTACACCAAGCAGAAAATCAATGTATTCAAAATGTAGCAGCTCTCTTGTTAACTCCAGTCATTTGCTTAAACAGTAATGTTGAGATGATAATTGAAATATGGTCTAAACCATGCATTTTAATTTGCAATAAAAATGCTTGAAATATGAGTAATTTGATTTTTTTTCCAAAGGGCATGTTTATTGCAGTCCCTTCTCTGGGATCTTAATTCTATGGTTGAATGAGATTTTAGAATAATAGCCTCTTGTATCATCCTGAAGGAATATCAATGTGACTCACAACTGCTGCAATCCAGTATACTTTCAGGGATGCACAGGTCTGGTAGTTTCGTACTGACTTCAATATGTGCGCACAGCTGTGGGATGCGTTTGATCCCAATATAGGAAAAATGCTCTGAAAATGGTGGGTCACTTGTTATCTACACTTACAACATATCCTGAAGTTGTTTAGATATTCTTCCTCTGAACCACATCAGCAGTGAGGATGAAATCCAGATGGTCTAGTGAGGCCAACATTGGTTCATTGCCATTGTACGATCACCTTGTCCTGTCATCCCCATCACCATGGCAGTCAACTGGAGAGCTCCTGAGTGCATGGACTTCTTTGAAGATGTCACCAAAAGTCCCCAGGGATGGCTAGGAATCCTCTGCTGCAGCAATGGGTATGACATGGCCCTAGTCCATCCTCTTTTCCATGCACCACTGAATGCAGAGAAAAGCAAGATAATCGTGCTGGCTTATGTAGGCTGTGGACCAGTTAATATTGAAACTGGTCATGCTGTCCTATTCACACTTAGGCAATTTTACCCCACCATGCTGCTCTCAGACACCAATGTTGTAACAACATATAAAATTGGCTAGTTCTGGGCGGCAGCACTTAAAATTCGCTGGGTGATGACCAGTACCATGAACTAGCATTTTAACTTGTTGGAAACTTGTAATCACAGTTATAATTAGTGCCCCACTCCCTAGTCTTTGGAAATGTGTCCGACTGTGCCCCTCCCTTCTTGAGCCTTGAGTTATTTAAATATACAAACTTTTAATGACATTTTGTTTTATACATAGCACTGTTTTTTAAAACTCACTTTTAAAAACTTATGTTTTAATGCTCAAATGTATGTCTTGCTCATGTCTTACTGGATATTTTAATGCTGGTCATTGACTGAAATAAAAATGTTCAGTTCCATGTAGAGTACTCTTTCTAGTCTCAACTACAGTGGACACACAGCATTAATTTTTGAACATGTTTTCACATTTATACAAATCTCACTTCGGTGGGTCTAATCTAGTTGGTTCAAGCTAACCCTGGACTCTTGGATGGCTGCCTGAATCCACACTGCCTTGGATTCCTAATAAGGCATTACTGATCTTTACTGATCTGATAGACAGCCTGGGGCTCGGATCATGGACTGCCCTAGCTGGACCCCCATAGTTTCTCTTGTGAGATGCAGTTGGCTTGAACTTAGACATTTTTATACATGTTATATAGTTCATTACTAGACTTCCATCATCTCATTCCTGGACCTGGACACTATTTAAGACATCTGGAATGTTCAGATCAAAATACAAACCTAATGAATTTCTTCTGTAACCTTCCTACAGCACCAGATTTTGGAATAATTCTGTATGGGTAAATTAGACCCCTTACTCAATCCTACTATCACAGCCTGAGGATATTATTAGGACTGGAGATGGCTGAGGCCCTCCTCAATGGGAAAAAGTTCTGGTCTTATAAAAAGTCTTCAAGTGTCCCTCAGAATTCTTCTGAAGTTTCTCCTGAGCTGAGGAAGTCTAGATTTGACTTGAATTTTTGCTGCAGGCAAAATTCGGCGGTGGCTCTAATTGGGCCTTGGGCTTAGTGCAGCTAGAAGGGACTATTTGTCCTGATTCTGAATGTGTATCAATTTCATTCCTTTTTTGTTTTCTAATCTGTATGCCTTTGATTTTAATATCAGTCGTATTGGTTTGATTTCAGTGTTTACTGATTGTCTTTATTTATTTATTTATTTACATCACTTATATCCCGCCCATATCAGCCCACAGGTGACTCAGGGCGGTCTACATATCGGCACAATTCGATGCCATCAATACAATACAACAGCAAAAACAATTAAGTGCAATTAGACAAAAAAGACAGTGCAATAACAATTTAAAAAGAGCTATATCCTATCTTTCCAATCCTCATCCGTTTCCTCGTCTTGGCCATTCCTGGGTCATTCTCCATCTCCATCTCCATCTTGTATTTCTTTATCTAATTTTGAAGGTCTGCTTTATTTTTTGAGAAAGTTGGAGGTGCCCAACAAATTCATGAATAAATCATGAATGTTGGTATAATCAAACAATTTTAAAGCTCAGAGAGAGGAGGAGGTGAAACAGAATTCCATCCATAGAAATTAGTAGTAAAAACAGCATGATGTTAAAACTTTACCAAAAAGGACAAGAAGACATCCTCAAGAAAACATCCAGAGAAAAAGTATGGATTTATTGGTAAACCAGATGAAAAGTTTCAAGGTACCTGCAGGAAATTTGTTACAAATCCTCTCTACAAACAAGTATTTATTATACAGTGCAATAGGAAGGGGACCCCACGTTGCTGTGGCCCAGTCTCTGTATATGTGCTTTGTGTGTGTATACATATATATATGTGTGTGTGTGTGTGTGTGTGTGTGTGAATGTATTTTTTTTAAAAAAATGGCTTTTTAAGTCTCTTCTGCTGTGTTTTTCAGTGTTTTTATGAGTGATGGTCACACGTTGGCCTGATAGGTGTATCGTGTCCAAATTGATTGGCCTGATAAGTCATCAGGCCAACCAATAGTTGGCCTGATACGTGTATCGCGTCCAGTGGTTTTTGAGTTATGTTAATCCCACAAACGAACATTTTCCATAATATATATATATATATATATATATATATATATATATATATAGATATATAGATATATAGATATATAGATATATAGATATATAGATATAGATATAGATATAGATATAAATTTCCCTTGCACTAACACACACACGCACATATATATACACACATACACACCCTTCCTATTGCACTGTGTGTGTGTGTCTATCTGTCTATCTCTATCTATCTATCTATCTATCTATCTATCTATCTATCTATCTACCTATATATATGGATGGATTTTTCAAAATAAGCCTTGTTCTCATGGATAAATCCTGATATAGACACAAGGTCTTTATGGAGTCAAGATTCAAACAGATACCATCTGCCTTTGTGGATGGAAGGTGCTGTCAGGAGCCTTTACCACAAATACTAGCAGAGCTTAAATCCACAGTCCAAGCTGATAGTCCAACAGAGGTGCAAACACTAACAGAATATCACAAAAGAGAAGCTGTATATGCTAAATAGTAGAGAAGCCGGATGACAAGGTTGTAATAAAAATCCATAAGCCAAGGTTCAAGAGTTACTACAGAGTTCAGAGACACAAGATAGCAAGCCTTCAAGGTTGGTGACATTGCAGACAGCCACAAGGTGCCACCCTAAAGCTCTTTAAATCTTTAATTCATAAATGTTATTAATATCATTATTATCATTCATGTATTTATATCTCACTTTTCTCCCATGAGTGGGATTCAGAGTGGCATACAATGGTTTAAAACTGCAGCTAGCTGATGTTGACTCTCTTCTCAGTTAATCTCAAAAACCTGCACAGCTGAGACCTCTCTTTTCACAGGTTCACAAAAGCTTGAACAGCTAACTATTCCTCAGCCTAAGGGCTGAGAAGTAGTAGCTCCTTCCATGGGTGTGTCTTCAAAATTTGGTTGAGGAAGCTGCTGGGCTCAAATTCAACCACTGAGCCTTCCACAAGCATCGCCTAGTCTTCATAGAATCATAGAATCAAAGAGTTGGAAGAGACCTCATGGGACATCCAGTCCAACCCCCTGCCAAGAAGCAAGAATATTGCAAGCTTTCCAAGCTGTCCATGATAGGTACATTGACATCCCTTTAAGTGACAGGCTTTGTATTTGTGTAAAAGGTTGCATGGAAGGTCTTGTGTATGACATACTTTGTTGTCCACTGTTTCCTTTTTGCAGAGAACGTTGTCTGTCTTGTGTCTGAGCATATTCATGGGACGATCCACAACACAGAAATCTATCTATTTTCTAACTAATATCCAAACAAATCCCATCAAATTGTATTGTTGGCAACTGTAGCTAAGAAAACCAGAGCAAGAACTTTGGATGAGATGGCAATAGACTGTAAGAGAGCCAAAAAGATCTGAAAGGACTAATTTCTTGAGCAATTTTAGCAGGTCTTAAACCTGAATGTTTTTAAATGGGATACATAATATGCCTTTAATGTGTGTTTTATGGCTTTGGTTATGTCGATGGATATGCCATTTCTAGAAACGGTTCAGGCTGTGAGTAATTTTATTAAGTCTTAAGGTGTGTTTTAAAAGCTGTTTGTTTCACGAGAATGTATATATTTTTTCTTTCTTTGTTGTGTTTTTGTCTGTGCTTTCCCTACCAGTGTACTCTGGCCTGTTTGCAGTGGCCTGTGGCTTTGCACCTTAAAATACATTGTACAGAAAACAATAATAAAAGCAATTTGAATTAAATGGAAATATGTTGTATATATTTATTTGCAATTTGTTTAGACTATGTGTTCTCAAACTTTTTCAGACACAGAGCCCTTTGTGAAGCAAAGGTTTATCTTGAAGCCCCAATGTTTACACAATATATATATATATATATATATATATATATATATATATATATATATTGTATATAGAATCATAGAATTGGAAGAGACCTCGTGGGCCATCCAGTCCAACCCCAATCTGCCAAGAAGCAAAAAAAAATCACATTCAAAGCACTCCCAACATATGTCAATCCAGCCTCCCCACCCCCTCTCTTGTTGTTGTTCAGTCATCTCCGACTCTTCGTGCCCTCATGGACCAGCCCACACCAGAGCTCCCTGTCAGCCGTCACCACCCCCAAGGTCCTTCAAGGTCAATCCAGTCACTTCAAGGATGTCATCCATCCATCTTGCCCTTGGTCGGCCCTCTTCCTTTTGCCTTCCACTTTCCCCAGCATAATTGTCTTCTCTAAGGTTTGCTGTCTCCTCATGATGTGGCCAAAGTACTTCAACCCCCCTCTCTATTTATTAATAAATAGTGAACCCCAGGGGCCATGCAAAATCCAAAATCCCAGTGCAGAGCCCCTCTTCATGCTTCATGAGGCCCCAAGGGCTCTGCAGAGCACACTTTGAGAACTGCAGATTTAGACCAGAGATAACAAAGTGTTAGCCACAAGGGCTGTTTTTGAATCCTTCAATGCCTCAAAATATTTCTTCTTTTTTTTAAGGGGGTGGGCACAGCAATCCAAAAAATATATTTAAAAAAAAAGACCAAATGTAGAAACAAATTCTGACTAGCAACAAAGGGAGCATCCAGAGCTCTAGCGGTAATCCCTAAAAGTGCTTTATAGAATCATGGAGTTGAAAGAGACCTCAAGGGGAATCCAGCCCAACCCCATTTTGCCATGAAGAAATACATTTTTTTTGTCGTGTGAGGAGCGACCTGAGAAACTGCAAATCGCTTCTGGTGTGAGAGAATTGGCTGTCTGCAAGGACGTTGCCCAGGGGACGCCCGGATGATTTGATGTTTTAGCATCCTTATGGGAGGCTTCTCTCATGTCCCCGCATAAGGAGCTGGAGCTGATAGAGGGAGCTCATCTGCCTCTCCCCGGATTCGAACCTGCGACCTGTCAGTCTTCAGTCCTGCCGGCACAGGGGTTTAACCCACTGCGCCACCGGGGGTTCTAATACCAAAAAAAAACACAATACAAAATAAAACATTCCCATACAGCTTATGTTTTAAAACTTAGTATATGAATCTATTGCTCCATATCCTAATCTTTGGAGCAGCAAAAACAAGCTTGTTTCATCATTAATATGACATCCTTTCAGACATTGAAAAATGCCTATTATTGACTTTAGTGAATCTTCTCTTCACTAAGCTCGAATACCAAGTTACTCTTATGACACGATTAGCAGGTTGTTTACCAGTTGAGGTCAGCAGCATTGATAAGTACATATTCTGCAAGTTTTGATTCCAGACGTAGACCTCAATGCAAAATATTTTTTAAAGATTTTTCAACATTTTTAAAAGATTTTTCAACAGAGGCCATGCTTGGATCCTGTATTCCTGCACTTTGGAGAGAACAAGGCTATTAACAAGAGTTTAGCAGCCATCTCATGTCATCTCTTAATGGAATGGGCTGCTGGGAAACCATGCGCCCCTTCGATCCTGCTGTTGTTATATCAGATAATCATAGAATCATAGAATCAAAGAGTTGGAAGAGACCTCATGGGCCATCCAGTCCAACCCCATTCTGCCAAGAAGCAGGAATATTGCATTCAAATCACCCCTGACAGATGGCCATCCAGTCTCTGTTTAAAAGCTTCCAAAGAAGGAGCCTCCACCACACTCTGGGGCAAAGAGTTCCACTGCTGAACGGCTCTCACAGTCAGGAAGTTCTTCCTCATGTTCAGATGGAATCTCCTCTCTAATGCAGCTGTTGATTGGTTGCATGCAAGGGGCTTGTGCTCATTCGCCTGGGTGGCTTTCAATGATCTGCACATGCACATTTCATGTCCCATTTCTGCCACCTGCAAGTGCTCACGTATTGAATAAATGGACTTTGATCAAATCGGATAACACTTGCCTGTCTTTGTCTTCAGCCAAAGCTGTGCTTTCTTGGAGGATTCAAAGGTAAAAGTGGAATAGATTTGGCTTGAATGGCCCTGTGGTTTTTCCCCAACTCAATAATTTGAGTGTAATTAGCCACAGAGTTTTAATAATACTATACTATATAACGATTTTTACAAATAGCAACATTGCCCAACACACTTGAAGGGCTCTGTGCCCTTCACAATACAATAACAGTGCAAAATAAAGAATGCACAATCACAACATTCAATGCATAACATACAACTTGCAAATACAAGGCACAGAAGAATATGATGTCTGTCTGTCACTCCATTTTCACTAAGCTCAGCAGAATATATATGTTGCCCAATGGTGAGTGTTTGCCCTTGCATAAGTAACTTGTATATATTCTTAACAGAAGCCTGACCTGCATTTAGTTTCCTCGAATAATGAGCTATTCCTCTCTTTGGCAACAATTTGCATATTCCATGTCCTTAACCAAATCGGCATCTTGTTTCACCTTCCATTCTCACTGCCTTGCAAAGGATTGGCTCCCTCTCTCTTGCCATCTCTTTGAATAGCTGGGAGTCCTGCAAGTGCATTGCTCTTTTTTGTTGCTGGGGTCTTGGCACTCAATCTGCATAAGTCTTATCAGCCGTACACAGGAGTAGGGGGCATGCAGAGGAAACAGAGAGACTATTTGTTATGGTTCAAAGTCAGGATTCTTTTGTGTTTCCCTCCCTTTCCCCTGTTTTGCCCCTTCCTCCCCATGAAAAGATAAATAGTCTTCAAAAGGACAAGCACTTTTGATTAGCATTTAAAATGTTGTCAATTTTTAATGAAAATGTAACCTCCAACCATCAACTTCACATAAACTAGAAGCAAGGTTGCAGAGTGCATGCTAATGCTTGGGATGTCATTGTTGTTGTTTTTTTAGACTGCCCTTCTGTGAACTTTCTTGTTGTTAATTTGTGATGTCGGTCCACATTAGGAGTGCTCAGAAGCCTAAGCAGACAAAGACCTAAATGATCTAGAGGTACCCCAACAAGAGCTTTAGGGAGCTTATTTTCTCCTCTTTTGTTCTCTATATTTAACTTTGAGAGTCCTCTTACAGTGCATCCATATTGGGCAGTTTAGCCTAGTGCCAAAGGCGGAGGAGGCAGGAAGCCGCATGGCACTGTGGAGCCCCTATCACCCATAGATCCCCAAGGCTCCACAGAGCACAGTTTGAGAACCTCTGATCTGAAGGAAGCAGGATAATTAGGGAAAAAATCAACAGACTGTGAGTTTTGTAGAATAGATTTAGTAGTTGTGTGCCAAAAATATGTTTATTGGTGTGAGTATGTGCTAGGTTAGTGTATTTGTTTTAGATTTGAATTTGCTAGATTTTCTATTTTTTATTATTTCTGAATAAAATATAAATAAAAAGAAGTATCCAAGCTACTAGGAAGAAGGAAAAGAGATCTGACAATCAGAGTGCAGAAGGAGAATGTTTCCAATGCCCTTGCACTGGCAAGTGAAGCTGCAACAATCAGAAGCAGGACCTCTGTTGCAATTCCTCATCACAACCTTGATTTCTGTTGTAGGTGGAGGAAACCTTCTCCATCTGCATCCTGATTATGAGGTGAACATATATCCATCTCTTGGTGTGGCTGCTGCCTGGCAAACTATATTGTGGGGTCTACACTTACCGTTACACTTGTAACTACATAAATGATGCAGATTATGGATTAATATTTCCAACTGTTGAAATAATCTGTCAGATCTATCTTGTGTCAGAAAAGAATAGTTGGACATGAACTGCGGTTTGCTCCTTACATGTACCCTGTTATCAAAAGCAGTTTTATCTTTGGAGTCAGTAGTTTCTATCTATTCTACAGAGTCAATTTATTTCTGGATCTGCCTTAATGCAGTAACAAAGTTATCTATCTATTCTTTATTTCTTATCAGACTTGAACTCCAAAACTGGAACTTCTCAAATACTGTTTTCTTCACTCCCAGGCATATTATAGGCTTGGATTTCTCTTTACATGTTTGGATTCAGTTCTTTCTTTTTTCAATGCATTTTTCCCAGAGGCACATGTGACAGTTTTCCAACTGAACATTTTTTTCATACTACACATTTTGATTGGCTATGTTTTCATGAAAAATCCAGACATAAGTTGCTATGTTTTGTAGAATTTAATTGTATTGTTTTTATGGTTGGGAGCTGCTTTGGGTCTTGATCCACAGAGAAAAGCAAGGCACAAACAGCAATAGCAGCAACAACACATCCAGTGGATGGCAGCATAAGCTGAATTTCACCTGTAGTTCTGTTTTCATGAGGAACTGCTGCACATGCAGTAATGTATTAAAGTACACAGAGTAGTATGTGAATGCACAGCAGTTCTAGGTATTGTGTTTGTACATTGCACATTGCTGCTGTACAATCGATCGTCAGAATTGTGAATTGATTTGTGTACATTGTGCTACAAGGTTATGCATTATGAAGTTTGTGTAAACTGTGCCTATGCTGGAGTGATGTTGATTTGCATCTTTTGTATCCAAATGCACCACACCTACCTTGTGATTTCACCCAATCCTTTGAACTGTGTGTGATGCCATTAAAATTGTGTTAGTGGCTATGTTGGCAGTTTAGTGATATGAGGTCTTGCCCAGATCAAAAGGAGAGAACTCTATGACACATTTGTGAAAGAGAGCTTGCTGATTCCTGTGCAAATTAACACACATTGGTGATCTTTGTTCTAGATGTTTGTTGGGTGGTGGCAACGTACGAGCAATATGACACCATGGTCCATTGAAACTGTCCAAGGCATTGTTGATATGGCACTCTTAAGAGTATTTAGCCTTATGGAGAACCAATTTCAAGGGATAAAGAATGCTTTCATAAATAGTTTTCATTTTAAAAGTTATTTTAGTAATGAAAAATGGGAAATCCTAACAAGTGGAATGAAAAATTAGTGGTGGAAAATCCTAATAAATGGATTACGGGAGAAATGTGAATCTTTTCTCTTCAAGACTTATTCATTACAACCCCCTGGGGAATAATATAGAAAATGGCATTTTCTGCACAGAAAATTACATTACTGTTCAAAAACCTCCCGTATTATTTTCTTTGCAAAACAACATGCATATGGAAGTCTTACTTCAGTAAATATGTAGGTATGATGCTATTACTTATACTTCCATGGCATCATGGCATTTATAGTCTTTGCAGATTTACTTATTTACTTAGGTGATCCTTCGTAGTCCAAGGATGATGGTCCTCCAAGTGTAGTGTCTTGGTGTTGGGTCCGTAGGTGGCTGTGGAGCCCTAATCTTGATCTGCATGTCCTCCTACAGTTAGGACATCAGTTTCCAGGTGGAAGGCGGTCTCTATCAGGGTTGGCTTGACTTGCCTTCCTCTTGGCATATTTCTCCCTTTCACCCTCCATTCATGCTTCTTCGAATTCTGCAGCATTTCTGATCACAGCTGACCTCCAGCTAGAGCACTTGAGGGCCAGGGCTTCCCAGTTCTCTGTGTCTATGCCACAGTTTTTAAGGTTGGCTTTAAGCCCATATTTAAATCTCTTTTTCCTGTCCACCAACATAGTGTTTACTAGGCCTGGCCGATCAAGAAAAAATTTGTTTCTAAAATCGATTTGTAATTGGGGTGTTTTTTTGTTTCTATATTTAAATTAATTACAAAATTTTCCCCAAAAAAGTTTTGTTATTTAAAAAATTTTGTAAATATTTACGAATCACTTCGTTAAGATGGCGGACCCCCGCGCATGCGCAAAGGTAATAACGAATCACTTCGTTAATGGGGCGCTGCATCAAGGTAATAACGAATCACTTCGTAAAGATGGCGGACACATTTTGCGCATGCGCAAAACGACTTCCGAAACTTCGCCACTAAATACGAATCAATTTGTTATTGAATAATAATGAATCAATTCGTTAAGATGGCGGGCGCGATTGCGCAAGGCTAAATGCTCTATAAACAAATAATATAATGAAATAAAACAATAATATAATAATAAAATTTAAATAAATAAAAAATAAATAATAATAAATAATAGGCCTGTTTGATCAAGAAAAAATTTGTTTCTAAAATCGTTTTGTAATTGGGGTGTATTTTTGTTTCGCTATTTAAAATAATTACAAAACTTTCCCAAAAAAAGTTTTGGTATTTACAAAATTTTGTAAATATTAACGAATTTTTAGAATATTTTTTGTATTTTTTAAGAATAATATTAAAATAATATTAAAAAATATTTTAAAATGGAAAATTAACCAAAAAATGGCCCAAATGTGGACCAAACACAGGCAGGAGACAGCAAATGAGAGCACACACCAAAAAGAAAAAAAAAAAAAAAAAAAAAATTAAAAAATAATAAAAAAAAAAAAAAAAAAAAAAAAATAAAAAAAAAAATAAAAAATATTTTAAAATGGAAAATTAACCAAAAAATGGCCCAAATGTGGACCAAACACAGCCACGAGACAGCAAATGAGAGCACACACCAACAGAAGAGTCTTTTCTTTTTTAGAATATTTTTTAAGAATAATATTAAAATAATATTAAAAATAATATTAAAAATAATATTAAAAATAATATTAAAAATATTTTAAAATGGAAAATTAACCAAAAAATGGCCCAGATGTGGACCAAACACAGCCACGAGACAGCAAATGAGAGCACACACCAACAGAAGAGTCTTTTCTTTTTTAGAATATTTTTTAAGAATAATATTAAAATAATATTAAAAAATAATATTAAAAATAATATTAAATAATAATATTAAAAATATTTTAAAATGGAAAATTAACCAAAAAATGGCCCTGATGTGGAGCAAACACAGCCACGAGACAGGGCAAACGAGAGCACACGCCAACAGGAGTCTCTTTCCTTTTTTTGTAATATTTTTTGTATTTTTTTAAGAATAAAAACAGGTATTTTTAGAAAATATTCAGAAATGGAAAATCAGGCCAAAACTGGCCCTGATGTAGACGTAACACAGGCAGGAGACAGGGCAAACGAGAGCACACGCCAACAGGAGACTCTTTCCTTTTTTTGGAATTTTTTTTTTGTATATTTTTTTAAGAATAAATCACAGGTATTTTTAGAAAATGTTCAGAAATGGAAAATCAGGCCAAAACTGGCCCTGATGTAGACGTAACACAGGCAGGACACAGGGCAAACGAGAGCACACGCCAACAGGAGACTCTTTCCTTTTTTTGGAATTTTTTTTTGGTATATTTTTTTAAGAATAAATCACAGGTATTTTTAGAAAATGTTCAGAAATGGAAAATCAGGCCAAAACTGGCCCTGATGTAGACGTAACACAGGCAGGACACAGGGCAAACGAGAGCACACGCCAACAGGAGTCTCTTTCCTTTTTTTGAATATTTTTTGTATTTTTTTTAAGAATAAAAGACAGGTATTTTTAGAAAATATTCAAAAATGGAAAATTAACCAAAAACTGGCCCCTGATGTAGACCTAACACAGGCAGGAGACAGGGCAAACGAGAGCACACACCAAGAGACTCTTTCCTTTTTTTGGAATTTTTTTTTTGTATTTTTTTAAGAATAAATCACAGGTATTTTTAGAAAATGTTCAGAAATGGAAAATCAGGCCAAAACTGGCCCTGATGTAGACGTAACACAGGCAGGAGACAGGGCAAACGAGAGCACACGCCAACAGGAGACTCTTTCCTTTTTTTGGAATTTTTTTGTATTTTTTTTAGAATAAATCACAGGTATTTTTAGAAAATGTTCAGAAATGGAAAATCAGGCCAAAACTGGCCCTGATGAAAATGTTCAGAAATGAAAAATCAGGCCAAAACTGGCCCTGATGTAGACGTAACACAGGCAGGACACAGGGCAAACGAGAGCACACGCCAACAGGAGTCTCTTTCCTTTTTTTGTAATATTTTTTGTATTTTTTTAAGAATAAAAACAGGTATTTTTAGGAAATATTCAGAAATGGAAAATCAGGCCAAAACTGGCCCTGATGTAGACGTAACACAGGCAGGACACAGGGCAAACGAGAGCACACGCCAACAGGAGACTCTTTCCTTTTTTTGGAATTTTTTTTTTATATTTTTTTAAGAATAAATCACAGGTATTTTTAGAAAATGTTCAGAAATGGAAAATCAGGCCAAAACTGGCCCTGATGTAGACGTAACACAGGCAGGACACAGGGCAAACGAGAGCACACGCCAACAGGAGTCTCTTTCCTTTTTTTGGAATATTTTTTGTATATTTTTTGAAGAATAAATCACAGGTATCTTTAGAAAATGTTCAGAAATGGAAAATTAACAAAATGCTCTGCTCTCCCTGCTGTGGAGAGAACAGCCACAAGACAGGGGGAAAAAAAAACACACACACAGGCTCACACACACACAGGCTCACTTTCTTTTTTAAAGAATATTAATTTTTTAAGAGTAAAAAAAGGTATTTTTCAAAAATTAAAAATTTACAAAAATTAACAAAAACCCTCGCTCTCCCAACAGAATTAAGGAATCAATGAATGCAGGAAATCCACTCAGCTTAGCCAGCTACTAGGCAACGCAAGCCAATGCCAGCAGCCACAGCAGAAGCCAATGCAGCCAGAAGCCAATGCAAGCCAATAGAAGAAGCCTCCCTCCCGACCTCCCTTCTCCCTCGCCGCCGCAACAATGAGCAAAGCGGTCACGCGGAGCCGCTTTTAAAGGCCCTCCCGGCCAATCAAAATCAGCCACGGTTGCCTTGCAGGGGTGCTTGGGAGCGCCGGATTGGCTCCCAGGCACCAGCATCCTCCGTCCCATTTCCGAAACGGGCGGAAGCTCGTAAAAAGGACGGAGGATGCCGGATCGTCATTTTGAAACCCTTCCGGGTTTGAAATATGCCTCGTTATCGATCCTCCGGCCATTACCGAAACGGGCGTAAGCTCGTAGACATCATGGAGCATGCCGGATCGTTATTTTTAAACCCTTCCGGGTTTGAAAAAACGTTTTGATATCGATCCGTAAATGGCAAAGATAACGATTGTTTAACGATTTACAAGATTAACGATCGAAACCGCCCAGGCCTAGTGTTTACCATTCTTGAGTTGGGAGTATAGTAACTGATTTGGCATTCAGACAAAATGGTCAGTCCAGTGGATTTGATGGAGTAGAAGCATTGCTTTGATGCTGGTGGTCTTTGCTTCTTCCAGCACATTGACATTTGTCCACCTATCTTCCCAAGAGATTTGCAGGATTATTCAGAGGCAACACTGATGGAATCGTTCCAGGAGTTGAGTGTGACGTCTATAGACAGTCCATGTTTCATAGATGTATAGCAGGGTTGGGAGGACAATAGCGTTTATAAAGAAGCACCTTGGTCTTCCTATGGATATCCAAATTCTCAAACACTCCCTGCTTCATTCAGAGAAATGCTGCACTCGCAGAGCTCAGGCAGTGTTGTATTTCAGTGTCAATGTTGGCTATTGTGACTGCCAAGGTAGCGGAAACATTTTCTAATGTTACACCATTAAGTTGTATTTCTGGCATTGCAGAGGGATTGCCTGGTGACTGCTGGAAGAGCACTTTGGTTTTCTCAATATACAATGACAGGCCGAGCTTCTCGTATGCTTCTGCAAAGGTGTTTAGAGTGGCTTGTAGGTCTTCTTCTGAATGCGACAGACTATGTTATCATCACCATACTGGAGTTATATAACAGATGTTGTTGTGACCTTGGTTTTGGCTTTCAGTTTGCTGAGGTTAATTAGCTTGCTATCTGTCCAACAGAAGATTTCCACTCCAGTGGGAAGCTTTCCATCAACAAGATGAAGTATCATAGCGATGAAGATGGAAAATAAGGTTGGGGCATCATGGCATTTGTAGTCTTTGTAGATGTAGGTGAAAGTGTTGAAGTACTGCAAGGACAGGAGCACTACAATGAAAATAGTTTGGCCTAGATGTCATTTTAAAAATACCAGGATGCAAGACTGCTACTTCTTGGTGGTTTTTAAAATTTTTAAACTTCTCTAATCTGCTTTAAGAGAACTCCAAGTTTTGAGTGGGCAGCAGCTATAATTCAGGTCACGAGACATTCTGCATCATCTCTCTCTCTCTGTGTATATATATAAAAAAGAAATAGATGTCTAACCTCTAATAAAAATGTGTTCTCACTCATCTCCCCTCCAGAGTTGGTTTCCTCATCTAAATTTTGCAGAAATGCAGCATTCTTAGCTTTCTAAATCCTGGATCAACATCTTGAGAGTCACCCGGGCTGGGTTTAATTTAAGCCTTTTTTTAACCATGGGAAATCTGCCATTGCAGACGTCAAAGCACCATGGGCTTTATATAGTAGGTCATAACCAACAACTTCAATTCCACTTGGCTCGGCAGTTTATCACTGGGCTATAACCGTAGTACGTACAGGCATATAGGTAGATGTATATACATTCATTGAATAAATTGCCACTCTGCATAATTTTCCAGGCAGGGTTGAAATGCAAGCACAATTCAGCAACTGCTTAGCGGAGCGCATCAGCATGTTGAGAAAGAAAAAAAAAAGTATAATTCAGCATCTAACTGAAATGTAAGTGCCTGGCTCTGTACCAGAACATATATAAGTATATATATCTAATATTAGACATAATTCAGTTTGCATAGCTTTCATTATGTCTATGGGGAGGAAAGGGCTGGAGAACGTGTGATGTATTTCTAAGACTGCCTTGGAAGCCTGGCATTCTATGGAAGTAACTCCTAAGTGTACTTGTATCAGTCCCACTGTGTAAATGGATTTTACCGGTTCAGTAAAAATTGCTGTTTCAAGTATATTGGACACTATTGTCCTTATTAAGAAAGAAATTGACTTTGCTGGTGTTATTTGCTATCAAGTTTGTTTTGACTTATGGTGACCTTATGAATGAGAAATCACTAAGTCGCCCTATAATCAACAGGTTTTTCAAACTCAGGGTAGCTATGGCTTCATGGATTTAATGACTTTGTTTGTGATAGATCTACCTCTTTTCCATTTTCCCAGTGAGGCATGTCATCTCATAATGTGTCCAAAGTATAATAGCCCCATTTTAGTCTTTTCAGCAGCTCAGGAAAGTTCAGCTTTGAACTTTCCTGCTAGGATGCATTTGTTGGTCAATTTGGCAGCCCATGGTATTTTTAGATCTCTCATCCACAATCAAATTTCAAGAAAATTTACTCTCTTCTTGAAATGGAAGAAACTATCAACAACAGTAATACAAAACAATAAAATAAAACTCATAAACCAAAAAAATAGGCAGTAAACATCAACAATAACACAATAACATTTAAAAACCTATGGCTGGGCCAAATGTAATAATTATTTCTTTAAAAAATAATGCTGAGCAAGACCAGGTGAAATATAACTAGGATAGAATTTCAGAAAAGAATGGGGCGTACAGACAGTCCTAGATCACTAATAAAGTGCAATTAGGGACATATTGCTGGGAGTTTCCTTACTCTGGGAAGGCACACTGGAACAACCACGTTTTCAGACTCCTCCTAAAATTTGCCAAAATTGGGGCATGCCTGATGTCCTTGGGGAGTGAGTTCCAGAGTCAGGGGGCCACCACCGAGAAGGCCCTCTCCCTCGTTCCCACCAATCATGCCTGCGATTGATGCGGGAGCGCGAGCAGGGCCTCTCCAGATGATCGAAGAGATCGTGCGGGTTCATACACAGAAATGTGGTTACGCAGGTAGGCAGGTCCCAAACCGTTTAGGGCTTTGTAGGTAAGAACCTGCACCTTGAATTGGGACCGGAAAATGAACGGCAGCCAATTGAGCTCCTTGAACAGGAGGGTTGACCGCTCCCTGTAAGGAGCCCCAGTTAACAATGTGGCCGCCGCCCGTTTAGAGTGCATTACAGTAGTCCAATCTGGACATTTATATGCCATCCTTCTCACCCCGAAGGGGATTCAGAGTGGCTTAAAAGTTATATGTACATACAATATATTGTATTATTAGCATAGCACAATATTCATATTATATATTACTGTATTGTACTATACCACTATACTGTGATATTATTAGTAATATTGCATGGAATAGGAAATATAAAATTATTATATCGTGTTATTATTAGTATCATATTGTATTATATTATAATATTATCAATATTATATGTGTATATAATAGGGCTGGGCAACCACGGAAAAAATTATTTCTAAACTCGATTCGTTTTTAGGGGGTTTTTGCGTCTCGATTTTTAAAAGAATTCCGAAATTTTCCTTTAAAAAAGTTCGACATTTACTAAATTTATGAAATTACGAAACAATTACAAAACAAGTACGAATCAATTCGTTAATGGCGGATGCGATTGCGCAATATGCCAAAAAAAAGCCTCCATATGGGACAGGGGGAACTTCTGAAGCTTCCCTCTCCCTCTGTTGTTGACTGTTGGTGTGATAATTATATTTATTTCACTGATAAAACAAACAACAACTATAAAACGTGCACCAGACATGCGGAAATAATAACGAAACGATTTCGAAACGATTTCGGAACAATTTCGAAACAATTACGAAACAATTATGAAACGAATTGAAAAAAATTGTTTTGATTTTTAGTTGCTCCTGAATGGTTCAATATCGCTTCGTTATAAAAAAAAACCGAATTAATAACGAATTACGAAATTAACGAACGAAACCACCCAGCCCTAGTATATAATATAATATTAGCACAGTATTAATATTATATATTACTGTATTGTACTATGCCATTATACTGTAATATTATTAGTAATATTACATATAATATAAAATATATAATCATTATGTTGTATTATTATTACTACTACTAATTTTAAAACAAAATACAGCTACAAAAACACAAATATGTGGATGGGGTGTGTACAGGACAAACAAAGCAAACGTGTATTTCTACTCAGAATAATTCACAAAGGGACTTTGCAAAATTTGAAAGAAAAATCACTACTCCACATTTCTCAGCAAAGTGCTCCTAAGCATTTAAAAATATGTTATTCTGTTGGGAAAGAAGTAGTTGCAAACATTTGTTCCATCTCCACATGGAAAGAGATTGAAGAGATGAGAAAGACTGTTAGAAAAGCCCTTGGTATCTCTTGGCGCTGATGTATGAACTTGTAAGTTGCATTTAAACATAATTATAATTATTATCATTTGCATGCCTACAACAACACAACAGCCTAATGGGTATTACAGTTTCTTTTAGGGGGCAGGGGGGATGTTTGGGAAAGGGATGCTTCCTTCAGAAACTGAGATAATTTACAAATTAATTAGAAACCACGGAGATCCTTGTCCACCTGCGGAGAAGAAGATGTGATGGTAGAGGGGGAGGTCCAAAGCGCCTAATTGCTCCACAGCTGCCCTCCTTTGGGATTCCTCCTTTTCCTAATTTCAAACACATCTCGGGTTCCGCAGGATCCCCATTATTCATTGTTTCCATGCCAGCCCCAGGGCTGATAATTCTGAGATTCATTTTAAAAAATGTGCTGCTCCTTTCACTTCTTCTTCTGCATGTCATTTGACTCCGATGGAGATGGAAAGACATACATCAGACCTTCAGCAGTTATCCTACTGAGAGTTCACACAGAACCGCAGTCACTTAGGCATGATCTATGCTCTCAACAGTTAAAGATAATGACTTCAGGAATAATCTTTCATAGGTTTCATAGGTTTTATATTAAATGAGACTAAAGTGCAAGTGGAGGATTAAAAGCAGTCTTGTTATTTGCCGAGTGCTTAGAGGAACCTTAAGTATGGAGATGATCAAATTTCATGACCTTTATGTTACATTCTTCCTTTCCTTTCATTTTCCTTATTAAATGCACATGTATATACCTGCAGTTCTCTGAGTCTTATGTGCAAACATCCACAGATTTTCCTTTGCATGTAGTCCAGGGTTGATGACAAATTAAACAATGCTTGGTGAATTAATAATTTACTTTGATCAACAGTGTATGTTCATATATCGGCAACCCTACTTACACTGCAGACCAAGGATATGAAAATCCCTCACTCTTTTTCTTAGGTAAGGCAAATCGTACCTGCATTTTCTTCCTGTTCCATTTTGTATAGTTTTGAAAGACTTTGTGATTTGTATTGTCGAAGGCTTTCATGACCGGAATCACTGGGTTGTTGTAGGTTTTCCGGGCTATATGGCCATGTTCTAGAGGCATTCTCTCCTGACATTTCGCCTGCATCTATGGCAAGCATCCTCAGAGATAGTGAGGTCTGTTGGAAGTAGGAAAATGGGTTTATATATCTGTGGAAAGACCAGGATGGGACAAAAGACTTTTGCCTGCTGCAGCTAGGTGTGAATGTTTCAACTGACCACCTTGATTAGCATTTAATGGCTTGGTATGCCTGGGGGAATCTTTCTTTGAGAGGTGATTTGATGTGCCTCATTGTTTACTCTCTGTTGTTTTGCTGTTGTAATTTTTGAGTTTTTTTAATACAGGTAGCCAGAGTTTGTTCATTTTCATGGTTTCCTCCTTTCTGTTGAAATTGTCCACATGCTTGTGGATTTCAATGGCTTCTCTGTGTAGTCTGTCATGGTGGTTGTGAGGATGCTTGCCATAGATGCAGGCAAAATGTCAGGAGAAAATGGCTCTAGAACATGGCCATATAACCCGGAAAACTTACAACAACTCACTTTGTGATTTTCTTTCCTGCACGAAAATTCATGTGTATTTTGATATCATAGAATCACTGGAACATAGGACCATCCAGTCCAACCTCAATCGTCCATGTAAAAATACATTAACACTCAAAGTACTCCTGACAAATGTTTTTTGGGGATTTTTAAAAAAAATCTTCAAGCAGATTTATTGTTAGCAAAAGGCTTGTATTCCAAGACTGGAAGCATTCTCCATCTATTGTTCAGTGGTCAGAAGATTTCACAGAATTCATGGAAATAGAGGTCTAACTGTGAAATCTTGGGAAGTCTGACTTGGCCACAGTGGTCCACGCTCTTGTTACATCCCAAATAGATTACTGCAATGCACTCTATGTGGGGTTGCCTTTGAAGACTGCTCAGAAGCTTCAGTTAGTTGTTCCAGTGTGCCTTCCCAGAATAAGGAAACTCCCAGCAATATGTCCCTAAACACACTTTATTAGTGATCTATGATTGTCTGCATGCTCTATCCCTCTCCAAAATTTCTATCCTGGTTATATGTCACCTGGTCACACTCAGCATTATTTTTTTTAAAAAATAATTAGTACATTTGGCCCTGCCGTAGGTTTTTAAACATCGTTGTGTTATTGTATATTGATGGGCCAAAACTAACAAAATGAAGTTCAACAGTGACAAATGCAAGATACTCCACTTTGGCAGAAAAAATGAAATGCAAAGATACAGAATGGGTGACACCTGGTTCGAGAGCAGTACGTGTGAAAAAGATCTTGGAGTCCTTGTGGACAACAAGTTAAACATGAGCCAACAATGTGATGTGGCGACAAAAAAAGCCAATGGGATTTTGGCCTGCATCAATAGGAGCATAGTGTCTAGATCTAAGGAAGTAATGCTACCCCTCTATTCTGCTTTGGTTAGACCACATCTGGAATATTGTGTCCAATTCTGGGCACCACAATTCAAGAGAGATATTGACAAGCTGGAATGTGTCCAGAGGAGGGCGACTAAAATGATCAAGGGTCTGGAGAACAAGCCCCGTGAGGAGTGGCTTAGGGAACTGGGCATGTTTAGCCTGAAGAAGAGAAGGCTGAGAGGAGATACGATAGCCATGTATAAATATGTGAGAGGAAGCCACAGGGAGGAGGGAGCAAGCTTGTTTTCTGCTTCCTTGGAGACTAGGACACGGAACAATGGCTTCAAACTACAAGAGAGGAGATTCCATCTGAACATGAGGAAGAACTTCCTGACTGTGAGAGCCGTTCAGCAGTGGAACTCTATGCCTTGGAGTGTGGTGGAGGCTCCTTCTTTGGAAGCTTTTAAGCAGAGGCTGGATGGCCATTTGTCAGGGGTGATTTGAATGCAATATTCCTGCTTCTTGGCAGGGGGTTGGACTGGATGGCCCATGAGGTCTCTTCCAACTCTTTGATTCTATGATTCTATGATTGTTAATGTTTATTGCTATTTTCTGTTTATGAGTTTTATTTATTGCTTGTATTACTGTTGCTATTGTTTTTATTGTTGTATTGTGGGCGCGGCCTCATGTGAGCTGCACCGAGTCCCTTGGGGAGATGGTAGCGGGGTACAAATAAAGTATTATTATTATTATTATTATTATTATTATTATTATTAAATAGATAGATAAATAAATAATGGTGAGAAAAGTGATTTATGCATGGAACGTAAAGACAAACAAACAAACACACATCAATAACAGCTTCACACATTTTTTTTCCTGCATGGGGACAAATTGGGATAACATGTCAAGAAAAAAAACAATCATGGTTATATATTTTTTTCTTTTTTTGGGGGGGGGTGGTTTAAAAAAAATAGGGGTGGCATAAGCAATTGTCACCACATTTCTGTTTCACCTACTTAAGAACTCCGATCTCAGTCCCCACCAAACCTGACAGAAATGTAATTCATCCATGTTCCAATCTGTGATAAGAATGGAAGCTTCTTTGCATCCTGCAGCTGATGCCCATTAAAGTTAATGTGGAGCCAAGAGGAGTTATGATTGTGGTAAAACATATGAATGAGTATATCCAGGTAACTCTTCCATTACCACTGCTATGTGCTCACAATTGGGGCAGCATATTCACTTCACTTCACTTCACTTTATTTCTTAATTAGTCGCTCTCCACCAAGGTGCTCCGAGTGACTTACAATCTAAAATACAATACAAAAACATTCAACATAAAAACATTCAACAGTGACTATTTGGCAAATTAGATCTGATTACTTAAATGTACAACCAAACAGCCAAGTCTTCAGTGCCTTTACAAAAGGTCGCAACTCCGAAATTGCTCTAATGTATGGAGGCAATGAGTTCCACAGAATTGGAGCATAGATCAAAAAAGCTCTACGCCTTGTAGTTTCCAGGTGTACCTCCCTAGGGCCTGGTATGTGTAGGAGATTTTCCTGGGTGGATCGAGGTGACCACTGATGGAGAAAAGGAATGAGGTAAGATATAAAGGTCCTTGGCCACTTTGAGCTCTAAATGTCAGGATCATATCTTGTAAGAGATCCGATTTTGTATTGGTAGCCAATGCAGTTGTTGCAGAATCAGTGTAATGTGAGATCTTATAGATGATCCCACTAGCAGCCTGGCCGCTGCAATTTGGACCATCCAAATCTTCTGGGTTGTTGACTTCGGAAGGCCGGTTGCAATAATCCAACCTCGTGGTGACTATTGCGTGGATTACTGTTGCCAATGCTTCTACCAATAGGTAGGATGCCAATTTCCTTGCCTGGCGAAGATGAAAAAAGGCCTGCTTACTTATGGCAGTGATCTGGGCCTCCATCGTCAGCGATGAGTCCAACACAACCCCAAGGCTTTTAACAGTGGCAGATGGAAACAGAGCTTCCCCATCGAAATCAGGCAGAGACTGGATTAATTCTGGTGGCTGGCTGGGCAGAGTATCTCAGTTTTTGTGGGATTCACTTTTAGTCTGCTCGCTCGCAGAGTTTCAGTGTGCTGAAATGGTTTGCTTGTTGGACTAGGAATCCAGAAGGCCAAGGTTAGAGTCCCTGCTCAGTCCTTGGAAACCCTTTAGCTTCCCTTAGGCAAATCTTGCAGCCTAAGAACAAGGCAATGGGAAACCATTTCAGAAGAAATCTTGCTAGGGTTGCCATGAGTCAGAGTTGACCTGAAGCCACACAACAATAATTAGAACTATGCGGAAAGTGGATGTTCTTTTAAGGCCCCCTGCAAAACAACATCAAGGAGTTTTATGCCATCTGTGCGGAGAGGCCACATGTGCAAAGTACAAGTGGGTGCCTGCTCCTTTCCACCCCACCGTAGATCAGGATTTAGCGGCTGAGTATTTTCCCGAACAAGCTGTCAGCCTTTTCCTATCAGCAGTGATTAAACATAAGCAGGAGTTGTGATTCATCAAGAGGCAGATAGAATCATCACAGATGTAAAGCATTCTGTGTTCCAAGGTCAGATCTGGTAGGAAGCGAGGACAACTTTATGCACCTATCTATGCAGCTGTCGGGACTTATTTATGGTAATTCATTTGCTGTTGCATTATTATGGAGGAAGAATAAAATATTCCAGTCATTGTGAAATTAGTTTTTATTCTTTTAAAAAATCTACAAAGATATCTCTGTTCATGTCGCTACTGCTGTATATACACCTTTATGCCTACCCAGTCACATACAGGCAACTTGAATATGTGTGGACATTAGAACTTAAATAAGTAAGTTATTAGAGTCATATGAGTTGTAAATAAACAATAATAATACTTAGCATTTCTTAGCTGAGATTTAGATCCATAGGGAAAACTGGGAAAAGTTATTTTTGTGAATATAATTATCACAATCCCACATCAACAGGTCATTATAGGAGTAATAGTCTCAAAAAGTAACTTTTCCAAATGTATTTATTTCTTGTATCAGGAGCAAACCAAACAGTTGTATTGTATTTTTTAAAAAAACAAACAAGAAAACCCCACAAAGTTTGCAAATTTGGCATTCTATTAAATGTCCTTTGACCATTTGGAGTGCCTCTGGTGTTGCTGGCTACAGTATAAGAAGGTCCTCCATTGTGCATGTAGCAGGGCTCAAGCTGCATTGTAATAGGTGGCCTGAGGTTTGCTCTTCTCCACACTTGCATGTCATGGACTCCACTTTGTAGCCCCATTTCTTAAGGTTGGCTCTCATCTCGTGGTGCCAGAGCACAGTCTGTTCAGCGCCTTCCAAGTCACCCAGTTTTCTGTGTGCCCAGGAGGGAGTCTCTCATTTGGTATCAGCTATTGATTGCGGTTCCAGGTTTTAGCCTAACACTTTTGGACTCTTGTTTGCTGAAGTGTTCCAGCGAGTGTCTTTGTAGATCTTAGAAAACTATTCCTTGATTTAAGTCGTTGGCATGCTGGCTGATATCTGAACAGGGGATGAGCCGGAGATGTCACTACCCTGGTCCTTTCACTATTGGTTGCTACTTCCTGATGGATGTCAGGTTGTGCAATACCGGCTAAACATTGTAATTTCTCAAGTGGTGTAGGGTGCAGACACCCTGTAATAATGTGGCATGTCTCATGGATTTATCAAAAATAAGTCATGCCAGACTAATCTGATCTCTTTTTTCGATAGAGTTACAAGCTGGGTAGATGCGGGAAATGCCGTGGATGTAGCGTACCTGGATTTCAGTAAGGCCTTCGACAAGGTCCCCCATGACCTTCTGGCAAGGAAACTAGTCCAAAGTGGGCTAGGCAAAACTACGGTGAGGTGGATCTGTAATTGGTTAAATGGACGAACCCAGAAGGTGCTCACCAATGCTTCCTCTTCATCCTGGAAAGAAGTGACGAGCGGAGTGCCGCAGGGTTTTCCTGTCCTGGGCCCGGTCCTGTTCAACATCTTTATTAATGACTTAGATGAAGGGTTAGAAGGCAGGATCATTAAGTTTGCAGACAACACCAAATTGGGAGGGATAGCCAATAGGCCTGGGCAACCACAGAAAAATTTGTTTCTAAAATCGATTCGTTTTTGGGGGGTTTTTGCGTTTCGATTTTTAAAAGAATTCCGAAATTTTTCTTTTAAAAAGTTCGATATTTACGAAATTTCGTAGATGTGAAAAAATTACGAAACAATAACGAAACAATTTTGAAACAATAACGAATCGATTCATTGATGGCAGACGCGACCGCGCAATACGCTAAAAAACCTCCAAATGGGACAGGGGGAACTTCTGAAGCTTCCCTTTCCCTCTGTTGTTGACTGTTGGCGTGATAATTTATTTTTTTTCACTAATTAAACAAACAACAACTATAAAACTTGCCCCAGACATGGGGAAATAATAATGAAACGACTTCAAAACGATAACGGAACGAATACATAACGAATCCGAAACAATTACGAAACAAATTTAAAAATTAATTTCATTTTTAAGTTGCTCCAGAATGGTTCGTTATTGCTTCATTATAAAAAAACGACAATTTTTTAACGAATTACGAATTTATGAAACGATACCGCCCAGCCCTAATAGCCAATATTCCAGAGGACAGGAGCAGGATTCAAAACGGTCTTGACAGATTAGAGAGATGGGCCAAAACTCACAAAATGAAGTTCAACAGGGACAAATGCAAGATACTCCATTTTGGCAGAAAAAAACGAAATGCAAAGATATAGAATGGGGGACAATGCCTGGCTCGAGAGCAGTACGTGTGAAAAAGATCTTGGAGTCCTCATGGACAACAAGTTAAACATGAGCCAGGAATGTGATGTGGAGGCAAAAAAAGCAAATGGGATTTTGGCCTGCATCAATAGGAGCATAGTGTCTAGGTCCAGGGAAGTCATGCTACCCCTCTATTCTTTGATTCTATGATTCTATGATTCTATGTTACATTTTCCCCTCTACTTTTAGAAAGTCATTAGAAAGCATTTTTGAAAAATATTCTCGCAAACAAACCTTGTGTTATTGAAGTAATAATAATAATAATAAAAAAAAACTTTATTTGTACTCCGCTACCATCTCCCCAAGGGACTCGGTGCGGCTTACATGAGGCCAAGCCTACAGTACATCAATAAACAAAAGCAATAACAGTAATCAATACAAAACAGTTAAAATAAACTCAAAAACAGAAAATACACAATAAGCAATAGACAAAAACAATATCAAAACATATAGCATTTAAAAACCTAGTAGGGAGCGCTTTATCAATTAGTATGAATGTAACTATCTCTTTCTTTCTGTGCCTTCAAGTTGCTTCTTGACTTATGGAGATCCATACATTTCATAGAGTTTTCTTAGACCAGAAATCCTTTCTTTGGCAATTTTTGACCCTGCTTAGCTTCCAAGGTTAGATAGTATCTGGTTACAACATCTGCAATGGGGCAAATGCATGGAAAACTCAAAGAAATTCGTATTCCTGGGTTTATCTCCAGCAACCCTTTTGTAGTGGAAGGATTGTATGCACATTCCTAAAAGAACAACAAATAGATGTGCCATGGTTCTTATTAAATTCCGTCTAAAAATCTGGTATTCTTTGGACTTTAATGTTGGCAGGAGACTCTTGAAAAATTGTTGATATTCCATACAGGTGTGAACAAACAACATAGCAAACAGTTGTGGTTGTTGGCACTGCTTTAGTACTCAAAGGGATGGTATGTAAACCACACACTAAAACATGCTCAACTTTGCAACTTTCTCAAAGCAACTGAAGAGTCAAAACTGCATTATTAAAATCCCTCTTACAAAGGGAAGTGAAAGAAGCTGCTGAAACAAAGCAATATTAGACCGTATGTCGGGCGATTCCGCTTTACTGCCTTTCTCTATGTATTCCTTCTCATTTCACCCAAAAACGTTTCCCGGAAAGAATTATTCTTATTAATGTTCTCTTCATTTTCTGCAGGGGGCATAAAAATAACTGATGAGTGGGAGAACATAAACCGTATGGTTAGTGAGGCAGAGGTGGTAATTAGAACATGCTGTACCATGCAGTAAACAAAGCTATTATGAACGATAGAGTTCTTTATGGAGTATTTAAAAAGGGAGGGAAATAATAAACTTTACCCTAACTGGCTTAAAAGCACAATCTGCAACTCCCATGGGAAATAAGAATCCAACGGATCTCAAGCAACAGGGCCACATTGGGGAAAGTATTGCCTTGGGATGAGCTGGTTTGGATGAGTAACTCTCACACCACATCCTCCCACTCTGATCAGACATAGAAAACACCTCTCTCTTTCTCTCTCTCTTTATCTATCTATCTATCTATCTATCTATCTATCTATCTATCTATCTATCTATCTATCTCTATCTATCTATCTATCTATCTATCTATCTATATATACACATACGCATACACATACACATACACATACACATACACACACACCAGTATTGAGGTCTTATCGGAACAAAGACCTTAACTTGTGGGTGGGATGCTAACCTTTCCATCCCACATAGATGTTTGAATCTATTCTCTCCAATTTGACTTTACAGTCGCATCTCACTCTCTGATTTGGATGCTGGTGCACAGGAAAAAAAACAACAGATAATGCCTGCTTTGATTGTCTTTATTTGCCATCAAAGTCAGCCTTCAGTTATGTTGATTCTCAAAATGAAAGACCTCCAAGACTCAGTTTTGCTCAGGTCTTTCAAAGTCAGACTAACTGTGGCTTCCTTGATTGATTAGATCTTTTTGTAATGTGGTCTTCTTCTTCTTGGATGGCCTTCTTATTGAACTATGTTGGGAAATTCTGCTCAACATTGTTGTTCATTCGTTCAGTTGTCTCTGACTCTTCGTGACCTCATGGACCAGCTCAAGCCAGAGCTCCCTGTCGGCCGTCACCACCCCCAGCTCCTTCAAGGTCAGTCCAGTCACTTCAAGGATACCATCCATCCATCTTGCCCTTGGTCGGCCCCTCTTCCTTTTGCCTTCCACTTTCCTCAGCATAATTGTCTTCTCTCTTTGCTGTCTCCTCATGATGTGGCCAAAGTACTTCAACTTTGTCTCTAGTATCCTTCCCTCCAGTGAGCAGTCAGGCTTTATTTCCTGGAGGATGGACTGGTTGGATCTTCTCGCAGTCCAAGGCACTCTCAGAACTTTCCTCCAACACCACAGTTCAAAAGCATCGATCTGCTCAACATAGCATTCTCTATATCTTCTGCTTCCATCTGCTACTAGAGCAATGAGACTTCAGACAATAAGGTCTCCCTGCATGTTTTTATCTTCTCTTTTTATCTGCAACAGTGTGAAGCAGAATCTAAAAAGCCAATGTGATTCTGAGTTTCATCAACGGAAGTACGGTGTCTAGATCAACGGAAGCTATAGTCCCATTCTGCTTGGGTCAGACTCACCTGGAATAACACTGTGTCCAGTTCAGGGAACCACAATTCAAGAAGGATGCTGATAAGCTGGAACATGTTTAGAGGAGAGTGAACAAAATGACCAAAGGTCTGGAAGCCAAGCTGGAGGTGAAAAGGCATCCAAAATAATTAAATGGCTAGAAACCATGAATTTCTATGAGGACCAATTTGGTGAGCTGTGTGTTTAGTCTGGAGAAGAGAAGGTGAAGAGAGGAAATGATAACCACTGGACAATGTCCTTGCAAATGGCCAATTTTCCTCACACCAGAAGTGACTTGCAGTTTCTTAAGTCACTTCTGACATTATACACACACACACACACACACACACACACACACACACACACACACACACACACATATATATATATATATATATAGAGAGAGAGAGAGAGAGAGAGGAGAGAGAGAATGTCATATTGAGGTGATGACCAGCTTGTTTTCTGGTGTTCTAGAGTCTACGGCTCCTCGGTATTGACTCATAAAGCGAACCCAATCTAACATCTGAGATGTGCTACTGGATCCACTTTGTTGCCCAGGAGGGATTCCTGAGCTACCTTGGCTGCAGCAGGATATTTCTTCTGCCTACATGTGCCAAAACCGTTTGTTGATGCTAGGCTGGAGTCCTCCTTGTCACCCACTCCCCCCATGTCACAGCTGGCTACAGCAATGACATGGACATCCATCTTATCCCTGGGGGTCCAGCAACTTTCTGGTAAGTTTTGTAACTCAAAATGAAGCTGGGAGAGAAGACATTTGCAGTGCACAGTGGATTCCAGTCAGTATTCTGAGTTTTTTTTTTTAGTTTTTTTTTTGCGATACTATGACATTGCCTCACTTTCATTTGCTTGAAACTCTGGAGTATCCCAGGGCTCCAGGGAAGTCTGAACAGTGGGATTTTTTTTCTGATTTGGCCTATCTCCTTTCCATACAAACATCACCCTGCTTATAAGCACAGATAAAGGGGATGGCTGTGCCCATGTTCGCACTGCCATTGCTCCTCACTAGCTATGGAGCTCAGCCTGAGCACCTGCCTGCCACAGTCACCTCTGCAGATATCAGAACAAGTGCCAGCACAACCAGCAAGAGGGACCCCTCATTCTTGCTGGTCATACAGGCACCTGGTTCTGATATCAACAGAAGTGACTGTGACAGTGAGTGCTCAGACGGACCTCCATGGAAGCTAGGAACAGTAAGCATGGCTGTGAAATGGATGAGTTGACAAAGCATCAGTGTTTTGTCACATGCTGGGCCTGTAACAGCTGTCTTTTTTATAGGACGTATACTTTAAGCCCAGCGGGAAGCCAGGGCGCCTCAAAGAGAGGTTCTCGGGGATTTTTCTGAAGTAATGGTCTTTAGAGTCTTTGATGATACAACAAAGTCTTTATTATGGAACAAACAACAAATCTTCAATGGTTCAAACAACACTTCAAGGCTTTCTTAGTCTAGTCCTCAATGGATTGGTACCTGACTTTAATTAACTGTACTTTCTCAGTAGGGAAAACCCTATTTAACCTCTCCCATTCTGTTTACTATCTATGCCTCATTGGTGTGGGTCCTACTACCGATTCCAAATGTGTCTGGGTATCGAGTAGACCTACCAGCCGAGGCTTGTAGATATTTCAGATGGAGTTCCATGGATCTGTAGTGCTGTCCTCCCTCAGATAATTCTTTGAAAACCTCAGGGTTGTTTTCCCTCTGATTGCTGTGAGGCTGAGAGGCTGTGAGCTCTCAGCCAGACCCTTGGGACCTTTTCCCTGGAATTTCTGTTTCTGTTTCCCTGGATGTTCTTGAGAAAAGAAGCTTTTCTATGGGACGAGCTGGTCTACGTCCTATAGTTTAGCTTCCTTATGTGAGACTGCCCAAAAAATGGCTCCTTTCTCTCCCAGAGCCCTGAACAAGGGACGGAACCAAAGCTTAATTATGATGGACAGGAGGCCTGCCCTATGACTACAAACAGATAACAGAAAGAAGATAAAGTTGGAGCTCCTGGTACAGCCGTATCAGCACAATCAGAGCTGATGTGGTCCCTGGCTTTCTAGACAAAGATCAAAAATTCAGCAAACACAGATAATGTTTCTGTCTAATATACCCAGGGTAGATTCACTCCCTGTTTACTTTCAACTAGACAATAGCTATTCAATGGTGAGTCAACGCACAAGTAAATCCCATTTATTCAATGGGTCTACTCTAATTAAGCCTAACAAAGGGATTTAGTCCAATGACTGCTTCTTCTCCCTCACAAATATTAACATCATAGAAGGTCAGGAGGGAGAAGGATGGTGATAAACGAGAGAGCAAAATTGTTGTTAACAAAGCATCTGTGAGCAACTGTTTGATTGCAATGACAGACATCAATCAGAATAACAACTTCAAATATGAGAGTTTTCAATTAGTAAGAGAACATAAATAAATGTGTCTGGGAAAAAGGGGGCAGAAGGGATTCAGGGAGGAGACGGTACATACATAACAAAAGAGTTTGAGGCAGGAGGAAGAAAATGACTGGAGAAACAAAGAAGCGAGTATTGAGGCAGAGTTGCAAACAGTTCCATTGGGAGATAGGCAGATAAACAGAAGTATTATATATTTTCCCCTCCTTTATTTACTCAGTCACACACACACAAAGGTTTGCTGGAATGTCTTGCAACATTTTGTTGTGGGAAATTATAATCCCACATCCTTTGTGTATAAACTCTTATGCAATGCAGTCTTTATGCATGCAAATACAACCCTGAACCCATGAATCCTTCTAAGAGCTATCACCCTATTGTAGAGTGTGGTTGTAAACATTTCTGGGGTTTTTTCTTTCAATCTTTTCTTTATATTGGGATGGTGAGACTATGTGTATTTTTTCAAGCTTGGCTTAAGGATTTTTCTTTAAAATTGATTTGCAATAGTTTTTTTTTTTAAAAAATCATACTTTAGGATTTTTTTTAATTTTTAAGAAGGCTTTCTAAAGATTTATTAATGTGTTTTAATATTTTCAAAAAATGTATTGTCGAAGGCTTTCATGGCTGGAATCACTAGGTTCTTGTGGGTTTTTTCGGGCTATATGACCATGTTCTAGAGGCATTTTCTCCTGATGTTTCACCTGCATCTATGGCAAGCATCCTCAGAGGTAGTGAGGTCTGTTGGAATTAGGAAAATGGGTTTATATATCTGTGGAATGGCTGGGGTGGGGCAAAGAACTCTTCTCTGCTGGAGCTAGGTGTGAATGTTTCAACTGACCACCTTCATTAGCATTTGAAGGCCTGGCTGAGCCTGGGGGAATCTTTTGTTGAGAGGTGTTAAGATGTGCCTGGTTGTTTCGTCTCTGCTGTTTTGCTGTTGTAATTTTAGAGTTTTTTTAATACTGGTAGCCAGATTTTCCTCATTTTCATGGTCTCCTCCTTTCTGTTGAAATTGTCCACATGCTTGTAGATTTCAATGGCTTCTCTGTGTAGTCTGACATGGTGGTTGTGAGAGTGGTCCAGCATTTCTCTGTTCTCAAATAATATGCTGTGTCCAGGCTGGTTCATCAGGTGCTCTGCTATGGCTGACTTCTCTGGTTGAAGTAGTCTGCAGTGCCTTCCATGTTCCTTGATTCGTGTTTGGGCAATGCTGCGTTTGGTGGTCCCTCTGTAGACTTGTCCACAGCTGCATGGTATACATGCCATATAGCCCGAAAAAACCCACAAGAACCTAATTTTCAAAAAAAAAGTTTTTAATGGTTTTATGTGTTGTGCATTGCCAATGGAAATCTTGTGGGCTGCAAAATGATACAAACACACAGAGAGAGACAGAAACAGAGAGTGTGTCTACACTGTGGAATGAATGCTTGACACCACTTTAGCTGCAAAATTTGACAGACATTGTTTGGCTCCACTTTAACTGGTGTCAAATTCCAACTCATGCAAGTTATAGAAGCTCTTTAGCTTTCTCTGCCAAAGAGTGCTAGTGCCTCACCAAACTACAAATCCCAGAATTCCAGGCATGGCAGTACAAGTGGTGTCAAATCACATTAATTCTACAGTGTAATGCACAATTAGAGACACTTTTTTTCTGTAAGAATTCACCAAAATAAAGCCCATTTAACCTCAAAATGGAGGCATTTCATAACTGGAGGGCCACAGTGCAGAAGATTTCACACCACCACCTTCCACATCCTCGTGAAATGCATTAATAGTAGAGTATATTTTATCCAAAATGCTTGGGACAAGTCAGGTTTGGGAGATTTGTTTTCCAATATTTTTGAAACCTGGTTTTTCACAAAGATATTTTAGAGATGTGATCCTAGTCAAAACACAAAATAATTGATGCCACACTGCTTATACACATAACTTGAAGGTTATTATATGCATGATATTTTTAATAATTTTGTGCATCAAAGATAGTTTGTGCATACTGAACCACTGGAAAGCAAAGATGCCACTATCTCAGCCACCCATGAGTACAATTTTGGATTGTTTCCAATTCCAGAATTCCAAATAAGAGAAACTCAATCTTTATTTATTCATTGGTTGCATGAGGTAGGACTGAAATATCAGTTCTGTTGTATTCCCCAGATGAGGCACAGACGTGAAATGATCCCTGAAACTAAGCAGGAAGACAATCAGAAAACAAACAGCCAAATCAGCCAAAGGATCCACCAGGATTCAGCAGTACTTTAACTTCAACCTACTCACAGAATGATTAAGACAGAAAAAATTATTCCACACATCAGCATTTTGCCCTCCCACCACTGAAATAAGAGACCAGACAACAGTGTGGATTGAACTATGGACAACTTTTATTTAAATGTGATCTAAATTAACTTTATGTGACTTGCAACATGTAACTAAAGGTCATGAACCTGGTGTGGATTTAAGCCAAGGTAGTGGCCCTCATGAACTAACCCTCGGCTAAATTGGGCAAAACCCCTGGTTCCCCGGATATAGTAAACTTTTACATTTCCAGGGTGACCCCTCAGGAAAACATATGAACTGTCACAAGTCCAAAGGATTTTATGGAGGCCAGAACTCTCCCCATTTCAAGGCCATTTCCATTTGCTCTCATCCCAGTTACATAAACACAAGTGAGGGTTTCCGTATTTGGCCTAAACCACAAAAGGGTGCCTTAGGTGTACACCAAATGTAAACCTATTAATGCTTTCCACCACACATTAAGGGTAAGCATCTGCTTTACCCCTATCCCCCACCAGGCTATCCAAAGCAGTGGTCATGCCCCTTTGCAAGCCACCCAGGAATTGGTAATTGCCTGTATCTGAAAGATGGATACCATCATCTTGGAAGAAATCAGACTTAAGGTGTGTGATGTCAGTGTGAGGAGTGTATGAGCCCATACCTTCGGCCAACACCTTGTGTACAGCTCAGTTGACTCTGTTTCCTGCCACATCCACCTTCTTGATGTCACCACCACCTGGTCATTTGAATCTCGGTATAATAGCTGACCACATAATGCGGATGTGAGGCAAAGACTCCTTGATCGTCTAAAAATTGGCCAAAGCCTGGATAACCAAGGCTTTGCCTTTAAGCATGCCAAGGTCATTTCCACCCAAGTGGATCACAAGCACATTGGGAGGAAGCCCTCTCCTTGATACAAACAGCAATGGGAACAAACCATGCCAATGGAGGCCTCTTCTGCCTCTCCAGTCAGTAGCGGACAGGAATGTAAGGCCCAGTTGCTGGTTTCTGACTTCTGCGGGCCTGTATCTCTGGGTGAGCTGCTCCCTAAGTCAGCCACACCCCTGAAAATAGTTCTGATTAAACTATTTTCCAAATGGCTGGCCTCCCTTCAGTGTGGGTGGCAAAAAACTTGCTCCAGCTGAGTGAGGGCATGGGAAGCAAATTATAGATCTTCAGAATTAGCAGACAATGTCAAAGTCTGCATGAGTAATGCCTAATGCATACACGGTAAGCCTTTCTTGAGGTCTATGTGACTAGTACATAATGTATCCTGTGTTTGTTTCAATTTAAGATAATGTTCAGGGTGTGGTACTGTGTATGTAGCCATAATAATAATAAATAATGATAACTATATTTTTGTACCCCACCTCCATCTCCTCAAAGGAACTCGGGGAAGCTTGCACATGGGACAAAATGTCCACAGAACAAAACAGTCCATTATAAACACACAAAAAAAAAGTCAATTAAAATAAAACGTAGCAAAGCATAACAATCATTATTTGTCAGGAGTACTTTGTGTATTTCTGCATGGCAGAATGGGGATGGACTGGATGAATGGTATGATTTCTTTTATTATTCTATATGATGTGATGGGTCCCTGAGTGCACCTAGATCTGAATGCATCAGCTTGAAACCACTTTAATTGCAATGGCTATGTAACCCTGGAATCTGTAATTTGTTGAGGCACCAGCAGTCTTTGGCAAAATATGCAAAACTACAGCTTCCATGATTACATTGCATTGAACCATGCAGTTAAAGTTGTGTCAAATTTCATTTATTCTACAGTATAGATCAGTGGTTCCCAACCTGTGGACCATGGCCCACTGGTGGGCCACGAGACATGCAGGAAAAATTGGCACCAGGGGTGTGTGCCACTGTTGGAGGAGAGTGAGAGAGAGAAGGAGAGGGAGAGAAGGAAGGAAGGAGATGCCAGTGCATTGCCCTCAACCTCATCAGCACTTTCTCAGCCTTGGGAGGCTTCCCAGGCCAGGACAGGCTCACCTGGTGGCAATTTTCTGCAATGCAATTTTCTGAATCAACACCCCAAATAATCAAACAGAATCTAAGGTTGACCAAAAACTGGTTTATAATCCTTTTGATACTAATGTTGGAGAGTGGCCCCTGGTCAAAATGGTCACCAGTCAAGTGGTCCATGGTCAAAATAGTTTGGGAACCGCAGGTATAGATGCATCCCTCGAGAGCAGGCCATCTAACCTTCGCTTCAAGATTTCCATTTAATGTGTTTGTTTATTCAACTTATATTTCACCTTTCTCCTAAATTTGTAAGCAGAACTGCTGTTGGCCAAAGCATATGGATGTCTATCAAATACAGTATTGCCATTAATCAAATCCAAGTTGAGAATAATTAACAACTATCAGCATTGGTCTTATCATTTATCCTCTGAAACAGTAGAAAGCATAAGGATGACTATCAAATTACATCCAGTTTGTCCATGTCCTGCTTAAACTATGATGGCCAGGAACGGAAACTGTTCTGTCGCCGCTGGACCTGAAATGAAGGGCCTTTAAGGGAGGATGTATGGCTTGGATCCAGCGGGAAGCCAGGGGGCCCAAAAAGAAGCCTTTAGAGAAATTTCCCTTATCAAGCAGTCTTTATGAGGCTTGAGCTTAAATATAACAGTCTTTTATTGATGAACAAACAGGAATTGTAAAACTTTCTTAACAATCTCTTGGCTCTTGCAATCTTGTTCACAGGGAACAGGCACTATCTTCAAAAACCTTGTTTAAAGGAAAATTCCCCTTTCTAGCTCCTCCCAGGCTGCTGTGAACCTAAACCTTATTGATGTGGATTCATTACCGGGCTGAACTGTGTCACAACGCTGAGCGAACCTATCAAAAGGCTTGTAATCACTTAGCTGCTTTGATGGTTAGAGTTGTTATTCCCTCCGGAATTCCTCAGGGCTGTAAGGCTGTTTCCCCGGAACTTTTGGGAATCTTCAGAGGCTCTCAAGACTGTTCTCCCCCGGAAAGTCTTAAGGGATGAAGCCTTTGCACAGGAGGACGTCTGTATACCTCCTCTGCATTGACTTCCTTTGCTGAAACTAACTGAAAGATGGCCCCTTCCCTCCAAAAAACCCAGAGAGGGGCGGGACCAGGGACCCTAACTATAATAGACAGGTAGCTTGCCCTATGATTGCAAACTATAAGAGGAAGCCACCCTGCTGCAAAATCCCAAGCCTGGGATTGCAAACCAACATTTAATTGAAAGCAAACAAAATTGGAGCTCCTGGAACAGCTGTTCCAGAACAGAAACAATAATGACCAAAGCAAAATAGCCCTTCCCTTGATCTGGACAGTGTTGACGGACCATAGAAATGAATTATTTAAAATATTTATTCATTTATATTCTACTTTGTAATCATAATTAATATGAGACTGAGGTTACATTCCCTGCCAAAGAATACTTCTTTCTGATATCTAAAAACTAACCTGAACAATTCATGAGTGCTACAACTGGCAGTTGTGATTTGTTCGTTTTTTAAATCTGAGTCCAGCAGGGACAAAACTCATCAGCCTAAAAAGCTGGCTTCGTCTTGCTTGACATTCTCCCTTTCAGTGAAATTTAAAGCCATCCTTGCAAAATCATGTAAAACATTTACATTGCCACCATAAATATATATCATGCTTCTGTGGCTCTAGTCAACTAAGTCATTAAAGGCACCAAGGTTTCACCTCCTGTCGAGTGATCTTGTCTTAAATCAACCAGTCAACCGTGTACACCTAGGAATCATTTTTCGTAAACATTTTCTATCAAAACAAAACTAGGCATGAATGCTTAATTGCAATCTGACCCTCACTTAACTTGTTAGTCATCACCTATAGAAATCCATTGCTTTCAGTGTTACTGCTCTTCTTGTGATGTGAAGTTCTCATCTTTAAGGCAGTAGAATTGTTCCTTAAAGGACACTTACTGCTGTGTCTTTCTGTCTCATCTCCTTCCTATGTGACCCTAACATAGAATCAGGGAACTGGAAGGGACCACTAGGATTGTCTGTTTCAAGCCCTTGGCATGCAAACACTCTTGCCCATTCTCACATTATTTCAAGACTTTCAAAGAAGGGGAGTCTACCTTTTTTGAAGTCATCTATTCCACTCACCAACAGCTCTTGTAGTCATGAAGTTCTTCCTAATGATCAGGAAGAACTTTCTTTCTTGTGTTTTTAATCCATTTGTTCATGCCTAGATTTCCATCAAGCTTATGTTTAAATAGTACCTCTAAACAATCCAGCAGATTGTTTTCTGCTGTCCTGGAGACTAGGAGAAAGACAAATGGCTTCAAACTACAGGAAATAAAGGAGAACTTCCTAACTGTGAGAACTGTTTAACAGTGGAACTCTCTGCCCCAGAGTTTGGTGTAGGCACCTTCTTTGGAGGCTTTTAAGCAGAGGCTGGCCGTCTGCAAGGACGTTGCCCAGGGGATGCCTGGATGTTTTGATGTTTTATCATCCTTGTGGGAGGCTTCTCTCATGTCCCCGCATGAGGAGCTGGAGCTGTCAAAGGGAGCTCATCTGTGCTCTCCCCGGATTTGAACCTGCAACCTGCCGGTCTTCAGTCCTGCCGGCACAGGGGTTTAATGGAGGCGCCTTCTTTAGATTAGCTCATGAAGATCCAGTTCCTGAGGGGGAAAGACTGGCTGAAGGATTTCTTAAAGTGACATGAGTCTATCACTTGAGCTAAGGGTATATCTTTATATAAAGGGAGTATCAAGACAGAACACGTCTGTGGCCAAGGGCTGGATGTGATAATCCATGAATTCTTATCAGTGCTCCTGTAATTCTGAAATTTCAGCTTCATCTAAAGAAACAACTTCCTATTATCTTGGCAAAGAAGTTAAAAATCAGAGGCAAGCGGAGACAAGGGAGTAGCTGTATGCTTGGTATGATACAGCAGGGATCACCATATGTCCTCTGCGCGAATCTAAGGGTAAAAAAAATGGTCGATAGCTTTGACTAATGCTGGCCCAATGTTATTTGCACTTGTGAATTTTACCTTCCATCCAGTGGGGCAGTTGCCCTGTTTTATGCTAATTGTCTGTCAAAGTGTCTCACAGCTCCAGAATTTGGTTTCCCCTCGAGCAGCTCTCAAGTTTATTAGTCTGACCTTATCAAGCTTCTTTTAAGGCAGCTCTTAACGTCAGTCCAAAGTTACAACCGCCCTTCAGCCGGATTCCCACAATTACATCTCTTCTGAATTCCTCAGCATGAACCCCATAGCTTTGGCCTGTCTTTCTCTTTCTTCCTCTCTCTCTCTCTCTCTCTCTGTCTCTAAATCCTCTCTCTGTCTGTGGTGACAGGACAGGGAGGGAGGCGAGAGGCTGGTGGAATGTCAACACGTCACTTTGGCATGCTTTGCCGACGGCATCTCTTGGTTGTGTTCGTTTGACAGTGACCCAGACGGCAGGTGCGTGAGCAGCTTTTCTCTTCCAAAGGAAGAGAATGTACCAGTCTCTGGGGGGAAAACCCATTTCCAGCATATAAACATTTATCCTCACCTCCCTTTGTTTAAAATCATCTCTTTAAAAAAGAAATCAACAAGTTGGCTTCTGTGGTAGAAAAGCATCAGTTAGAGCAAACTTTGGAGCAAGTGTTCAGGGTGACTCTTGAAACCTGAAGGCAAAGCTATGAACAAAAAGATGGGCAGAAAACTAAGATTGCATTCACTGTCCATAGTGTTGGATATCATTTTAACTGCAATGGCTCCATGCCATAGAGTTCTTAGGTTTCTAGTTACATTTGCTAGACCAGGGTTCCTCAAATTTTTTAAATAAAGGGCCAGGTCACAGTCCCTCAAACTGTTGGAGGGCCAGATTATAATTTGAAAAAAACAAAACATGAATGAATTCCAATTCACATTGCACATATCTTTTTTGCAGTGCAAGAAACACATAAAAACAATACAATAATTAAAATGAAGAACAATTGTAACAAATATAAACTTATTAGTATTTCAGTCCTCAAAAAGATCAGGAGAACTGGTTTGTAGAAAGTGTCTTGGATCTCAAAACTCTGAGTGTATTTTACGTAAAAGGCATCTTAGATTAAGTCATATTGTCATCACATCATATTCATCAGGCCAGTCATGAGGATTTTGTATCTCTAGACTTGGCTATGCTTCTTAAGGTTTATAAGCAACTCAAAGCCTTTGGCTTTCAGTAACCTAGCAAAGGCCAAGGTTTCCCCTTGACATTATGTCTAGTCATGTCGGACTCTGGGGATGGTGGTCCTCATTTCCATTTCTAAGCCGAAGAGCCGACTTTCTCAATAGACATCTCCAAAATCATGTGGCCAGCATGACTGCATGGAGAACCATTACCTTCCCACAGAAGCAGAACCTATTACTTGTGTACCTGTCCAAACGTATCTCCTTCTATGTTCCACCTCGGACTTTAAGATATTCGGGGGAGGCCCTGCTCTCGGCCCCGCCTCTATCACAAGTGATGCTGGTGGGGACGAGGGACAGGGCCTTCTCGGTGGTGGCCCCTCGCCTGTGGAATTAACTCCCCAGGGAAATTAGGTCATCAACATCCCTCCTCTCCTTCAGAAGGAAGCTGAAAACATGGATATGGGACCAGGCCTTTGGGTAATCTGGCAGACTGACAAGGTAATGACGACCAGAAATTGGAATGGACTATGGTGATGCTGAATGGACTTATGGATATTAGAACTCAGTAAACGTTGGCCACTAGATTGGCTTTTAATTGTTACTGTTTTAATTGATTGTTTTAACTATTGTGGTTATTACTGTTATGTAATTTATCTGTTGAATTGTTGGCATCGAATTGTGCCGGTTGTAAGCTGCCCTGAGTCCCCCCTTGGGGGTTGAGAAGGGTGGGGTAGAAGTGCCCGAAATAAATAATAAATAAATATTACTCTACTCACATTTGCATGTTTTCAAACTACTATGTTGGCAGGAGCTGGGTCTAACAGTAGGAGCTCACCCTATTTCCCGGATGTGAACCGCCAACCTTTCAATCAGCAAGTTCATCAGCTCAGTGGTTTAACCTGCTGCACACCATAGAATTGAAAGAGAATCCAAGAGCTGATAGATAGTCCCACTCCCACTAATGCTGGAACTCACAACTAAGGTGCTCTCAAAATATAGCCATCCAACCACTGCTTCCAATAAAGCAGAATCCACAATGCTGTAGCGTTTTAGTCCTCCAATATAACAGAAGAAGGTTGTTCTGACTTTGCAGAGGGAGTTGTGAAATGGTAGAAAATAACAAGAAGGAGGAAATGATAGGTATGTGTTGTTATTTACCATTGAATTGGTTTAAGCATATAGTAAGACTATGAATGAGAGACCCCCAAAGCCCATCAACAGCCCTACTTACATCTTACAAATTTGAGGTTGTGGTTTTCTTTCCTGAGTCAATCCATTTTACACAACCTTTTTCTGCAGCCACCAACATGCATTGTCTCCTTAATAATTAAGCATGGATACACATTCTTGGGTTTGCTATATTTATACAGAAACAAGGAAATGGAACAATTGTGCGCATCCTATCAGCCAGCTAAGAAATTGACCCCCTTCAGATTTTTTCTAAAATCTCCTTTATTAGTTGCTAAGTTATATTTGGTATTCAAGCAACCCAGCTCCTTTGGATGCATGATCTGTCTTGGTTAGTTTTCAATAGTGTGGGGAAAACACTATTCATTATTCTTTTACAAAAACAAGCAGACGAATGGCCATCCTTTGAATGCATTTTATGAAAACATTTTATGCAGTGATGTCTCTTATTAGTCATCTTCACCCAGCCAATGCACTCCACCTCCTTTTCTTTGCTTCTTTTCATCTTTCCTCATGATTCACTCTTTCCAGCCTAATAAGCAGAGCAGTTGTGTTTTGCTCAATATATTCCCTCATCTGTTAAGGGCTAGTTGGCCATTACATGCAAACTCAAACAATGGAGCCTTAACACTGTCTTGGGAGGGCTATTTAACCTTTTCCCCATCAGTTATTTCTCTGCTCCATATGAGACCCCAATGGTCCACTGTGCTGCTCTTATTTCTCCCCCAATTCTTCTTGTGTAACAATAATAATGATAGGTTAAGCATTCTTTATACAGAATTCTGATATCCAAAAATACTCCAAAATACAAAATTATTCACATGGGTGACTGACATAGTGACATCTTTGTTTTCTAATGCTTCCATGTACACAAACTTTGTTTCATGCACAAAATCAGTCAAAATTACCTCCAGATTATATAAGGTATATATATCCCAGTAGTGCTGTGGGTTAAAGTGCTGAAATGCGGAACTTGCTGACCGAAAGGTTGCAGATTGAAATCCGGAGAGCGGATCCGTGTTGAATTGTCAACCTAGCAATTCAAAAACTTGCAAATGTTTTTTTTAATTATTATTTCCTACTAGCTTGGGGACCCGGTGCTGCCCAGGTAGTTTGAGAAAGGCATTGTGTGCCAAGATTGGTCTTTATCAGTTGCTAGCTGTCCCCTGCCCGTTGTGCCTGGAGCAAACTTTTGTTGAGAGGTAATTAGCATACAATGGGCTGACTGTGTTCCAGGCACAGTCAGCCCATTGAATGCTAATCAAGATGGTCAGTTGAAACATTCACACCTAGCTCCAGCAGACAAGAGTCCTTTGTCTCACCCTGGTCATTCCACAGATATATAAACCCTTTTTCCTAGTTCCAACAGACCTCACCACCTCTGAGGATGCTTGCCATTGATGCAGCCGAAATATCAGGAAAGAATGCCTCTAGACCATAGCCATACAGTCCGAAAAAACCTACAACAACCCAGTGATTCTGGCCATGAAAGCCTTCGACAATACATATAGATCTTGTTTGCTGTGACATACTGTGTTTTTGTAATAATAATCATCATCATAATCATCATCGTCATCATCATCAATTATGTTATATTTATTTATATTGACTGTTTATTATGCTACTGTTTTAATTGTTTTTAACTGTTTTACGATGTTTTTGAGCATTGAATTTTGCTATTGTTAATAGGCCTGGGTAACAACAGAAAAATTTGTTTCTAAAATCGATTTGTATTTGGGGTTTTTTTTTGTTTCGATATTTAAAATAATTACAAAATTTTCCTTTTAAAAAGTTCGATATTTACGAAATTTCGTAAATGGTAAAAAATTAACGAATCGATTTCCGAAACAATAACGAATCGATTCGTTAATGGCGGACGCGACCGCGAAATACGCTGAAAAACCTCCAAAACCTTCTGAAGCTTCCCTCTCCCTCTGTTGTTGACTGTTGGTGTGATATTATAATTTTTTTTCACTAATTAAACCATAAAACTGGCCCAGACATGCGGAAATAATAACGAAACGACCTCAAAACAATAACGAAACGAATACAATATCGAAATACGAAGCATTTACAGAACGTTTTTGAAAATTCGTTTTTTTTTAATAATTGCTCCAGAATGGTTCGTTATCGTTTTGTAATTGAAAAAAATAATGAATTATTAACGAATTACGAATTAATGAAACGAAACTGCCCAGCCCTAATTGTTAACCATTCTGAGTCGCCCAAGGGCTGAGAAGAGCGGTATACAAATATAGTAAATAAATAAATAAATAAATAAATAAAGCAGCTGGTGAAATAACTACATAGATTGGCTCTTAATTTACCCATTTTCTGGGGACAAAATCTCACATTTCCGTACTTGGTTCACTGATGACTGGACCAACTCCTCAACTGGTCAGTATTTTGGCAGCTACAAATTTTAGTTTGCACCAATCTTTCCAGTTCCACTGGAGTGCCCTTCCTTCCCCGCTCCACATCCAACAGCATGAATCAGTACCACACAATGCATTAAATGTTACAAGGAAATGAGAACAAAGCAATGCAAAATAGCAGCCATTCCATGTCTCCCATAATGTATATTTCCCCCTTCATTCTTCAAGGTTATAAAGCAATTCTTTCTCGTTTAATACTCATGCCTGTCCCACTCTTAGCCCTGTGTGCCGAGGATGCAATTTCCTTCTCGATTTAGCATCCTTATATCTTCTGCTGCTCATAGGAGACAATACAAAGGGAGTCTTTCCTATTGACATTCATGAGCAATAGGTTGACACATGAAGCACTTAGAATCTCATCTGACTTGGGTAATATTTCACTGGTGCTTTGAAAAAACAGCATTGAACTTGGCATCATCCACATCATGGGAAGGGCAACACTATGGGGCAACTGTCCCAACCTGAAGAGAATTGTTCACAATTCATCAGGAAGTTTTGTTTTATGAATTTCCAGCTAAATGGAAAAGCAGAGGGTGGGAGAAAAGACAGGGAAATTTTAACTCAACCCAGTGACATTCTTATTTAGTCAGTAAAGTCTTCTTTTTTGAGGTGGGGGAGTACAATTTGCACCGTAATATGCCGAGACAATCCTATATCTTTGATTGTTTTTCATGACAGATCTTATAACAGATTGCAAATTACTATCTGTTGAAAGATATGAATTTAATGGATTCCATTAATACACACACCTGCACAGAAAAGATTCGGCAAGCTAGAAGATACCATCAGTCAAACAACTTTAATAGTTATTAATTATAGCACCTTGCTATTTGAGTCTCCCCGACACCAAACATTAAAGCATTTTTATATATAAAAAAATAAAGTACTTGAAGCTTGTATGAATATAACAAGGAGATGGACTTTTATTCCATCTGTGCTATTAATCAGCACGTTTCTGAATGCTTTCAAAACTTCAACTGTTTGCAAGTTCGTGATCCAAGATCTTCTCTCCACTTAAGATAGTAATGTCAAGGAAATACATATGCACATGAAGTAGAGGTGCTTGAGGAATTCACTGTTTGTAGATTTAGATATAAATTGACCTATTCTAGACCTCTTGGATTAATGTCCCCATCAGACGTGGCTGTGCTTCGGTTTGATCGGTTCTCTAAGTGTTGTAATGTTATTCTCCGTGCGTAAGACATATCAAAATTTGTATTTGAGAGACTATATCGGCACACTTGTTAGTTAAATGGGAAAACATTGTGAAGTGAATATATTCATTTAAAGCATAAAAATGGAATGAAACGAGTTGATGACTGAACTCATTCAAAAGGGTCAGGAGCTGGCAATGGTCTCTCTAAGACCTAGGTGCACTTCTATGGTGGGCTTCCAGGTCAAATGTACTCAAAATAGAGGACTTATTATTATTCAAGGTTTGAAATAGGAATATTTGAGATGGCAAAAAACCATGCAGTTGTGGGCTGTTCCATGAACTGGCAGCCAGAAGTACCATTTACATTCCAGAAAGATCTGGCCCTTTAGCAACAATGGGGAAACTTGCAAGGGTCCTCTTTCTGTCATTTTTATGGCTATCAGAATGAAAATGGCCATACTTGGAGGACACATTCATGACTATGAGCTCCCTGTCATGTCCCACAGTTGATGGTGGTTAGTATAATGGAATGCCTAGCAGTTGATGGTGGTTACTATAGTGTCATGTTTAGCAGTTAGTGGTGGTTACTATAGTGGCATGCCTAGCAGATAGTTTGTTGTTGTTCATTCGTTCAGTCATCTCCGACTCTTCGTGACCTCATGGACCAGCCCACGCCAGAGCTCCCTGTCAGCCGTCACCACCCCCAGCTCCTTCAAGGTCAGTCCAGTCACTTCAAGGATGCCATCCATCCATCTTGCCCTTAGTCGGCCCCTCTTCCTTTTACCTTCCACTTTCCCCAGCACAATTGTCTTCTCTAGACTTTGCTGTCTCCTCATGATGTGGCCAAAGTACTTCAACTTTGTCTCTAGTATCCTTCCCTCCAGTGAGCAGTCGGGTTTGATTTCCTGGAGGATGAACTGGTTGGATCTTCTCGCAGTCCAAGGCACTCTCAGAACTTTCCTCCAACATCACAGTTCAAAAGCAGATAGTAGTGGTTAGTATATATAATGCTTGTCAGTTTGGTGATGGACAATATAGGATCATGATTAGCAAGGCAGTGATGGTGTAAAAGGTTTGGAATGGGTTAATCTCTTTCCTCGTTCTAAAGGTCAGAGTAATCTGTCTGTAAGAACTTACAGGCAGCAGTGATCAGGAAGGAGGCCGGGAGATAGAATGCAGCAGTGATCAACTGCATAAACACCTTTCCCACCCGAGGCATGGGGGCAGGGAAGTGCTTTGCTTCCTTCAGCAAAGGAAAAGACAAAGAATCCCAGTCGGGACTCATTTGTGAGCAGGGCCAAGAAGAGGTGAGCCTGAAGAAGTTGACCCACCCATCACCGCTGCAGTGTACTTCACAAGGGTCGCCGAAGGGAACCAGGTAGGAATCCCCCCTCCCATGTTCTGGGATGGGTTTGCCTACCCTACACTTCATACACATTTCAAATTGAGTTGAGGGGGTTTTAATTTGGCTTCAAATGCATTTCAGACACAGGCATATATTGGTGTGCACCACAGGAGGTGGAATGTGGTAAAGTCTCCACCCATTTACCTGAAGAGTCCCCATGGGAGCAACATGTGGGTTGCATTCAGGAATAATGGTGTCTCACCTTTGTAGGAGGATTACATGGTCACTTGGGGGCTGCAAAGGAGTCCCTACAAGCCGGCACCAAATTGTAAAAGACTCTTGTATCAATACCACTGGATGCCACCCTATTTGTGTTGTGAGGTAATTATGATAGATTGGGTACACCGAGCGTAGAATAAATGGAGGTGAGGCAGTTTTAAAAACCAAAGAGAACAAGTTTATTTGAAACAAAGCGTATGGTTGCAGTTTGATGTTAAGCTTGGCAAATACTTAGAGAACGATACATGTAACTTGGTTGTGATACAGTTCAGACTTTCGATGTTACAACTTATGAAACTCTTGCTGTGGTGAAGCACTTCAATAAACAATGTTTTACTGTGGTGAATAGTCTCCCCGTTTGATTCTTCTATGATCAAACACCAGATCTCTAGTTCTTTTAACTAGGGATCTAAACAAGCCTTTGTTAGTTCTTTCTAACTAAAGAAACTAATAAGGTTTTCCTCTTCAGCTTTCCTAACTGAAGAAATCTCTGACTATTCACGAACACTGTCTCTCTCCTGACTCAGAGTCTCCAACCTGACTCTTCCTTTCTCAGAGTCTCCAACCTGACTCTTCCCTTCTCAGAGTCTCTAACCTGACTCTTTCCTTCTCAGAGTCTCTAACCTGACTCTTCCCTTCTCAGAGTCTCCAACCTGACTCTTCCCTTCTCAGAGTCTCCAACCTGACTCTTTCCTTCTCAGAGTCTCTAACCTGACTCTTTCCTTCTCAGAGTCTCTAACCTGACTCTTCCCTTCTCAGAGTCTCTAACCTGACTGACTCTTAACTGTCGCTTCTCAAAAACACTCCTCTCTAAGCTCCTCCCACTCCTCTGCAGCATCGTTTCCATGGTAACATACTCCTCACAGCTAGGCCGCTCCAGCCTTAGGGCAACCAATGCAAACATAAATACAGTTATAATCATATTATTATAATCACTTCTGTACAGGGGCCAATGCCTCATCTGATGAAATATCAAATTCAAGTTCAAATTCATATACAAGTTCAAGTTCATGGTTAAGTTCCATTTCATGTTGGTTATAAACTTGATTGGCAGAGCACACCAAAATTGATTTTTTAAAGATATAATAAAAGTTGTCCATAGTTAACCCACAACCTGGTGTTGTCTTGTGATTTCGCTTAGTGGAGAGCAAAAGAGGTTCTCACTTTCATGGGGGACTTACTCCTCTAACCATAGTAAATGTGGGGGGGGGGGGGGGGGTAAACATATAATAATAATAATAATAATAATAATAATAATAATAATCCTTTATTTATACCCTGCTACCATCTCCCGAAGAACTCGGTGCGGCTTACAAGAGGTTGAGCCCAAGTACATCAGTAAAAACAACAACAACAGCAATACAGACTATAAATAAACTCATAAGCAAAGCAATAAACAGTAACAATAACACCACAATACATTAAAAACCTTTGGCAGGGCCAAATGTAATAATTAACATTTTTAAAAAATGCTGGGCATGACCAGGTGACATATAACTAGGATAGGTATTTGGAGAGAGATGGAGCGAGCAGACAACCCTAGATCATTAGCAAAGTGCGATTAGGGACATGTTGCTTAGGGTTTCCTTATTCTGGGAAGGCATACTGGAACAACCACATTTTCAGGCTCCTCTTAAAGACTGCCAGAGTTGGGGCATGCCTAATGTCCTTGGGGAGCGAGTTCCAGAGTCGAGGGGCCACCACCGAGAAGGCCCTGTCCCTCGTCCCCACTAATCATGCTTGCGATGGAGGTGGGATCGCAAGCAGGGCGAAGAGATTGTGTGGGTTCATACACAGAGATGTGGTCATGCAGGTAGGTATACTTTTGTCACAACAACTCATATTAAAAACAGAGAGTAGACAAAAACAGAGAGTAGACAAAAACAGAGAGTAGACAAACTATGTGTTCTCATTTATCATGGAAGGATAAATCAAAGTAGGATTTACCCCAACACAATATCTAAATGTTTCTTTTATCAGACACTGGTGAATGAGGACTTGCAGCATGGAACATACAGCAAAATGTGCAAGCTTCATCGCTCTGGCATGAAATGTTGGCACTCTTCTACGAAATTCAAATCTCCATATGTACTATATGAAAAGAAGTGTAAACCTATGGAACCAAAAAAAGGGAAGAGAAAAAGAGAATTCGCTCCTCTCCAGAAGAAGTATGAGACAATTTATTCAGAGTAGCTTTCAATGCCCAGGATTGAGTATGTGCCCTGTTCCTCATAAAGAAGGTTTTATGATTAGCAAATTTTTACCCGCCTCAAGCACTTGAGGGAATGGTGTAAACTGCACAGGTGGAATACAATAAATAATTTCAGATATAAAATAATATGTGAGGTATGTTCTTCCCTGCTATATTATTTCTGCACACAGTGCTAGATGGTTACATATTGATTTGGGATGCTAACATTGCATTGCTATTGTGCAGTCATGGAGTGTTAAAGTTTCACTACTGCTGGCTGCAGGAAATTCTATATATTCTATAAAATCAATTCCGTTGAACTGCATGAAATGTAGTACAAAAAATATGCTAAACGAACACACACAAATGTAGTCTCTTGCACAGATGCAGAAATCTTACATTGAGGGTGTAGGAAACATTGGATGCTAAGGTTTTACGAACATGTTCAATGTTCAAAAGACCTAAGGACTATACAGTTATATCTATCTGTCGGTTTGACTTTCTCTATGATCATTCTCAGTGTGATCATCAGTCTCAAGTTGTCCTTGTCACCTTTATGCATCGATGTTGTTAATTTTGTAAAATTTGTAAAGTTGTTATCAAAATATTCACAAAACTATGGTGATGACAACAACAATGATGATAATGATGATTATCTCCCATAATAAGAACCAAATGTATTATTTATTTATTTAAAACTTTTGTATCCCAATCTTCTCTACCTACATAGAGGGACTCAGACCACCTAACAGCAAGAATTCAATGCTAACAATAATACCTTTTAAAACATAATACATAAACAATAGGTTAAAATACTACGGCTGGGCGGTTTCGTTTCGTTAATTCGTAATCCGTTAAAAATTCGGTTTTTTTGTTTGTTAATGAAGCGATAACGAACCATTCTGGAGCAACTTAAAAACAAAATGAATTTTTCAATTCGTTTCGTAAATGATTCGTATTCTGTACTGTATTCGTTTCGTTATTGGTTTGAGGTCGTTTTGTTATTATTTCCGCATGTCTGGGGCAAGTTTTATAGTTGTTTTTTGTTTAATTAGTGAAAAAAAATTATAATATCACACCAACAGTCAACAACAGAGGGAGAGGGAAGCTTCAGAAGTTTTTTTAGCGTATTGCGCGATCGCGGCCACCATTAACGAATCGATTCGTTTTTGTTTCATTATTGTTTTGTAATTTTTTCTACCATTTACGAAATTTCGTAAATATCGATTTTTTTTTTAAGGAAAAATTCGGAATTCTTTTAAATATCGAAACGCAAAACCCCCCCAAAAATGAATTGATTTTAGAAACAAATTTTTCCGTTGTTACCCAGACCTATAAAATACATATAAAATACATATAAACTAATTCGCCAAGATAAAAACAACATCCAGCTCAGTCTGCACATTGTGGTCAATAGCTTTAGTCAATTTCCGGTCTCAGCCATCACTCCGGAAATGCCTCGTTCCACAGCCAGGATTTCACTTGCTTCCTAAAGGACAGGAGGGAGGGGGCAGATGTAATTTCATCTGGGAGAGAGTTCCATAGCTGTGGGGCCACCACAGAAAAGGCCCTGTATCTCATCCCCACCAGGTGCGACTGCGAAAGTGGTGGGACCAAGAGAGGCCCTCTCTGGAAGGTCTTAACGCCCTTAATGGTTCGTAGGGGAGAATACGTTTGGACAGGTGAACTGGGCTTTCTAAGTTGTTAAAACAGAGAGAAGTTCTTACCCAAAAGATTTCAAAAAGTTTGAATTAAAACCAATAGATTGATTTACTAACTTAGATACTCTTGGGCACAGTCCCCAATTGTAAGGTAGGAGTGAAATATCAGGTGTACTGTATTCTCCTAAATGGGACACAAAGCTAGGATGGGCCTGAAGCAGAAGGAAAACAGACAACAAAGAACAACTTTCATCAATGGATCCACCAGGATTTAGTGCTGTTTTCAGCCCAACTTACTCACGGCACTGGTTGAAATAGATATAGTTTATCCAAGCAGCAATATTTCATAGGATTTCAGAGTTACACAGACAAAGAGAGTGTTCATGAGCAATATCCAATGGATACGTGAAAATCCTTATTTGAGATCTATGTGGCCAGCATAGAATATAGCCACACGTTGGCTGTTTTCACAAGGAAATTTTCAGGATCTGGGATTGTATCCAAAAGATCAGACAGGGTGGCCCTGTGCATATGATATTGTAGTCATAGCATTTCTATCTGCACAAATGGCAGAGTTCAGCAAAACAAAACTACTCTTGGGTGAGATGTTGGCTATCGTCAAGATGGAGTTAATTGGGGAAATTACAACAACTGGATATGTAAGTCTTACTTTATGTCAACAGTATTACCCAAATATTCATTTGTAAGCCAAATGTCAGCGGCATGGTAAATTTATGTTGTAAGTAACCCCACTCTTTCTGTGAGCCACTCAAGCAGGGTGGGCAAAAAGACTCTGAAAAGAAAGGAAAAGTTAGTTTATGTCAGAGAATCTCTTCTTGGGCTTTTGAGGCAGGAAGAGATGTTTGCATATTTTATAGCAGCGCTTGCCTCCCGCAAAACCATTTGCATCGACTGCATGCCTCTCCTCCTAACCCAAAAGACTCTGCTCAGCTGCAAACTCCTTTTACAATGAGATTAACTTTTACTATGCTGTTTGTACACTGCCTGGCTTAATGAGGCCTTGCTCACAGTAGGAGTTTGTAAGCATCACTCCAGGATAGTATAAATAATAGTAAAAATCAGCTCTCCTCTTCCAAATTTGTAGCCATAATCTACAAGCTCAAGAGAGTCAATTAAACTTTTTTTTTAGAAAAAAGGGAAGGGGGATATAAACTTTTGGGTACATAGTATCTCCGTTCTTTTACTGAATTTTGAGTTGTGCAAATTTTTGTTTCTTAACGTGTCTATCAACAAGACAGGAATGGTAAAAAGTCCATCGTTCCCATGGATTTTCTGAATTCTTGACAGAATGTCATCACCCTATAAAACCCAAGGGGATTCAAACTGGGATTAATAGGGTCCAGTTTTGAGGGTTGTCAATCTTCACTTATTTCATTCCTACACAATAAATAAAAAAGAATACATTCCACCTCCCCCTTGACAATATTCTTGTAGTATTTGTACATTTGTAATGCTTTTCCTCCCATATTTCAGGACTTCTTGCACTCACATATGGACAAAAACATTGCTATGTGTGCAAAGCACAATCTTTATTCCACAAACATAGTGTGTAAAAATAAAACCTTAATCTTTATCACAACTAATTATGTCCTCTGCAAAAACAACATGGTTTCTGTCATTATTTTTGTGCAAATGCTAGTGTGGTTATCCTTTAGCCAAAAAGTGTCTTGAAAGCAGTTCAGCATTTTTAGTGCTCTTGAGGTCTCAAATGGACTTTCATGTAGAAGATGAAACAAGCTTGTTTTCTGCTATTCTAGAACAAGAACCAATGGATTCAGATTACACACATACAGAGGGAGTTTCCAGACAGCACCAAGTTGTGCTCTTAAGTCAGTGACAAATAACCTGGGACCTGAGAAGATGTCCAGATACAGACCTATTGGTCCTGGGATTTCTGCCTCTGTCACCACAGTTGCTGCTTTGTAGTGGGATTTTGCAGCACTCAAGATGACCACCATGGGACTTCTGCCAGAAATTTTGGCATTAAAAAAAACCCTGAAGATGTGAATCATTGTATAAGTTCAATTCCTGGGTTATATAAGCTGCAGGGCCATCTGTGCAGACAGGGTATTGTTCCTGGGTTATACATTTCTGTTCCTGATTGCTCTTATTGTGAAAAGATATACAACGTTGACTAGGGGGCCACAACTTTGTCCTGGCCAGATAAAATGTGCCCTCCACACATTTCACTGAAGTTTCTAGCACACAAATCAAGTTTTGTGTTCTACTCAACTATCACCTTCTTTTTAGGAACCAGCCAATCAGGAACAAACATCTAAAACCTTGGGAAGAAACCTAGATAAAAAATCCCATGTTTTCTGAATGTAGAGGCATACAATCAAAGATGTAAATTTTTAGCTCAGATCCGGAATATTCTTGCACCTCAAAATCTTGCTTCTTTTGCTGTTTGTAGACATTACCTTGTCTCTACAAATAATTGGCCAGAAGATTCAGATGGTCCAAAATGCGGCAGCCAGGCTGCTAGCGGGATCATCTATAAGATCCCATATCACACCGATTCTGCAACAACTGCATTGGCTACCAATAGAACATTGGATCTCTTACAAGATACTGATCCTGACATTTAGAGCTCAAAATGGCCAAGGACCTTTATATCTTAGGGACCGCCTTATTCCTTTTCTCCATCAGTGGTCACCTCGATCCACCCAGGAAAATCTCCTCTACATACCGGGCCCTAGGGAGGGAGGTACACCTGGAAGCTACAAGGCGTAGAGCTCTTTCAACCAATGCTCCAATTCTGTGGAACTCATTGCCTCCATACATTAGAGCAATGTCGGAGTTGCGACCTTTTGTAAAGGCACTCAAGACTTGACTGTTTGGTTGTGCATTTAAGTAATCAGATCTACTTTGCCAAATAGTCACTGTTGAATGTTTTTATTGTAAAATGATTGTGTATTGTATAAATGCTATTTTAGATTGTAAGTCGCTTGGAGCACCTTGGTGGAGAGTGACTAATTAAGGAATAAAGTGAAGTGAAGTGAAAGTGAAGTGAAGTAAGTGGGGTGATTTCAAAGGCTTTGCAGAAAGCTGTAGAGCGAGAGAATAACTACTTCAAGATAATTGTCTCAGTATTTTTGAGTTCTGATTGTGCTCATCTTGCAAAATAGAATCATAGAATTGGAAGGCACCACATGGGCTATCCAGTCCAACATCTTGCCATACAGGAAAAGCACAATCAAAGCACCCCTGACAGATGGCCATCCAACCGCTGTTTAAAAGCCTCCAAAGAAGGACCTTCAACCGGACTCCAAGGCAGAGAGTTCCATTGTTGGACAGTTCTTATGGTCAGAAAGTCTCCCTAATTTTCAGGTGGAATCTCCTTTCCTGTCTTTTGAACACATTGCTTTGAATCCTAATCTCACAGAAAATAAGTCTGCTCCCTCTTCCTTATAATATCCTTTCAAATATGAAACATGGCTATCATGTCTCCCTTCAACCTTCCCTTCTGTAGGCTAAACAGACACAGCTTTTTAAGCCACTCCTCCTAGGACATGGCTCTAGATCTTTGATCATTTTAGTCACCTTTCTTGAATTGTGGAGTCCAGAAGTGAACACTATTCCAGGTGAATTCTGACCAAAGTGGAATAGAGGGGCTAAAAGTTCATCTTGTTTCGAAGAGTTCTTTCCTATCTCCTAATGATGCCACTGCACATTCTTATTGGTGATTCTGCATGCATGCACATTGTTTATCTTGGCAGACTTAGTTCCTCAAAGTTGCTGATGCCTTTGGGAATCAGAACATTTACTGCACTGTTTGCTTCTTACCTGAAGGGAAAGTTAGATCCTTCTTAAACCTGGAAGCCTTGATGCATCTATCTACCACCTGGGAAGCCAGTCCTGAGCAAACCATAAGAGTCCTACTTAAAAACAATATCAGCCCTTGAGACCTGGCATTCACAACATAGTCAAAATGGTGGAAATTGGGAAAACAAGTGCTTGTATGCCTGAGGCCACGTAAGACGAGAGCCTCGGGCCATGTTTTGTTGACCAGGTTCAAAGCAACAGAACTCTTAGGACTACGCTGGCTTTCAGAGGAGAAAAGATGGATGCAAAAGATTACAAAGGGTGAAAAGAATCTCTCATGGGTGAAAACAGAGGCATGAATACAATGAATCATCTACAGGAAACAAAGGTGATGGGGTTAGCAGATTATTAATTCAGAACATTCTTAGCATTCTTTTCTCTGTTTGTTTTAACTTCAGCACTTATATGCAATGCAGAATGAAACTCTGACACTGATATATTTCATTTTATTTTGCAAGCTTTTTCTCTTAAACTTTCCAATAAAAATGAAATTGCTAGCAATCACAATAAAAGCCATAATGATAGAAGAAAATTAATAGATGCCAAATCACTGGGAGAAATTCTGCATCAGGAGACACATCTCTGTCATGTACTAACTATAACACATCTACCTGTGCAACTCTCCAAATATTAACTTTCCGGTGTGACAACCACTGTCATTTTTATGCCATTGGACAATGAACAGATCATCTGAGACACATCTGACTAGTTTCCTTTAGCTGGACACATTGGAACAGTCAGCCTAAGGAACTTCCCAAGGGTCCTTGTGAAGTCCTCGAGGATTATTCTATTACTGGAAATAGCTGGAGAAATAATGATTTTCTTCCCTCCCTCTTTACCTGAACATGTTTATCTTGAGAGGTCTGAGAAGCATAACTGAGAAAATGACTAGAGGCTCATCTACATCAGACAGGTTAGTTCGGTTTCAATCTGGCTCAGAACTGATTTGGATCCAGCATGCACATGCTGAATCTGAGGCTGTTGTGCAAATGGGCAGAGAATATATCTACCCTGATGAACTGTCACCTCCTCCAGGTCACTGCCATTCCAGTTGACCACAAAACACCTGGCCACAGTGGTAGCCTCGGAATGGGTAAATCTCTCCTTCTTCCTACTGGTCACATAGGCACTAGGCTTGGGTAACAACGGAAAAATTTGGTTCTAAACTCGTTTCGTTTTTAGGGGGGCCCTTGCGTTTCGTTTTTTTAAGGAATTCCGAAATTTTCCTTTAAAAAAGTTCGAAATATATGAAATTTCGTAAAATTGTGAATCTGCACAGTGGATTGGGTTGAATTGGAGCTGATCCAGATGTACAAACTGACCCAAAGCGACAGAATAGAATAGAATAGTTCCAAAGTAGTTCCATTTTCTTCTAACCATTTCATCAAAGGATTCATGTAAAGGCCAATGGAGGAGATGAAAAAAAAAGTTTACCAAGAGATTTAGTAGATATATATTTTTGAGGAGTGGGGTTAGAATGAAATAAAAAGGAAGTTGCAGCAAAGCTTATTTTCCTCTATAAAGTCATTTTGAGAGAGGAAATTAAACACATGTTGTCTGTCTTTTAAAATTCAAGTCTCTTTTTGGAAAGGAATTTGGATGAAGACAGGAGGAAATCCTTGAATTAGCCGAATAATCTCTCTAACAATTTAGCAAATCAGCCCTCAAAAAGGGATGAACTTTCAATGACTCCTCAGCTCCCACCAGCCCCCTTGTAAAATGGGGGGAAGAGCTTCATTAACTCCTCATCACATAAACAACGGTGCATTCTGTCCCAGTGTTGAAATTAAAGCTTGAAAATAGGGGTTTCCTTCTTTGTTTTCATTTTGGTTTAAATAGGCTCATTTACAGGGCATCATGCCATAAACCCTATTATATACAGATGATTATCTGCAGCAGCAGTTGCTTAAGGCTCCCATCCATTCAATAATAGCTTTAATCAAAATGGCACATACCTTCCATAAGGAAAAAGTAAATCAAGGAGCAATCTTGTTCCTGAGGAAAGCTGCACTTTCCAGATATGGGAGTGCAAATTTTCCCCTTGAGAAATTACATGTGGTTGGTTGTTGTTAACTGCTTTCGAGTTGATTCTGACTAATAGTGATGCCATGAATGAGACACTCCCAAGTCACCAAATCTTCAAAAGCTCAAGTGTTGCAAATTCAGGGCTTTGACTTCCTTGAGATAGTCTATCAATTCTCATGATATGGCCAAAGTATGACCCATTTGTTTGTTTTTTCAGCAGCCCACACTATCCACAAAACTCTTCTCCAGAACCATATCTGAAAGGAGTTCATCCTACCACCTTTTTTCTTTTCAGTTTTCACAATTATGCATAGAAATTGGGATTATGATAACTTGTTGTTGTTGTTCATTCGTTCAGTCGTCTCCGACTCTTCGTGACCTCATGGACCAGCCCACGCCAGAGCTCCCTGTCGGCCGTTACCACCCCCAGCTCCCTCAAGGTCAGTCCAGTCACTTCAAGGATGCCTCCATCCATCTTGCCCTTGGTCGGCCCCTCTTCCTTTTGCCTTCCACTTTCCCCAGCATAATTGTCTTTCTAGGCTTTGTTGTCTTCTCATTATGTGGCCAAAGTACTTCAACTTTGCCTCTAATATCCTTCCCTCCAGTGAGCAGTCGGGCATTATTTCCTGGAGGATGGACTGGTTGGATCTTCTCAGTCCAAGGCACTCTCAGAACTTTCCTCCAAAACCACAGCTCAAAAGCATCGATCTTCCTTCGCTCAGCCTTCCCTAAGGTCCAGCTCTCACATCCGTAGGTTACTACAGGGAATACCATGGCTTTGACTAGGCGGATCTTTGTTGCCAGTCTGATGTCTCTACTCTTTACTATTTTATCGAGACTGGACATTGCTCTCCTCCCCAGAAGTAAGCGTCTTCTGATTTCCTGGCTACAGTCTGCATCTGCAGTAATCTTTGCACCTAGAAATACAAAGTCTGTCACGGCCTCCACGGTTTCTCCCTCTATTTTCCAGTTGTCAATCATTCTTGTTGCCATAATCTTGGTTTTTTTGACGTTTAGCTGCAACCCGGCTTTTGCGCTTTCTTCTTTCACCTTGAGTAGAAGGCTCCTCAGCTCCTCCTCGCTTTCGGCCATCAGAGTGGTGTCATCTGCATATCTGAGGTTGTTAATGTTTCTTCCAGCAATTTTCACCCCAGCTTTGCATTCATCCAGCCCCGCACATCGCATGATGTGTTCTGCCTACAAGTTAAAAAGGTTGGGTGAGAGGATGCAGCCTTGCCGTACGCCTTTCCCAATATTGAACCAGTCTGTTGTTCCGTGGTCAGTTCTGACTGTTGCTACTTGGTCCTTGTACAGATTCCTCAGGAGAGAGACAAGGTGGCTTGGGATGCCCATCCCACTAAGAACTTGCCACAATTTATTATGATCCACACAGTCAAAGGCTTTAGAATAGTCAATGAAGCAGAAGTAGATGTTTTTCTGAAACTCCCTGCCTTTCTCCATTATCCAGCGGATATTGGCAATCTGGTCTCTCGTTCCTCTGCCTTTTCTAAACCCAGCTTGAACATCTTGCAACTCTCGCTCCATGTATTGCTGGAGTCTTCCTTGCAGGATCTTGAGCATTACCTTACTGGCATGAGAAATAAGGGCCACTGTACGGAAGTTTGAGCAGTCTTTCGCATTTCCCTTTTTTGGTATGGGGATATAAGTTGATTTTTTCCAGTCTGATGCCATTCTTGTGTTTTCCATATTTGCTGGCAAATGGCATGCATCACCTTGACAGCATCATCTTTTAAGATTTTAAACAGTTCAGCTGGGATCCCGTCATCTCCTGCTGCCTTGTTGTTAGCAATGCTTCTTAAGGCCCATTCAACCTCACTCCTCAGGATGTCTGGTTCTAATTCACTCACCACACCGTTCAAACTATCCTCGATCTTATTATCCTTCCTAAAGAGACCTTTTGTATAGTCTCGTCATCGGGATCCCTTCAGCTTCTGTTAGGTCCCTGCCATCTTTGTTTCTTATCATACCAATTTTTGCCTGAAATTTACCTCCAATGTTTCTAATTTTCTGGAAGAGGTCTCTTGTCCTTCCTATTCTGTTGTCTTCTTCCACGTCCATGCATTGCTTATTTAAAAATAGTTCCTTATCTCTTCTGGCTAACCTCTGGAATTGCGCATTTAACTGGGCATATCTCCCCTTATCCCTGTTTCCTTTTGCTTTCCTCCTTTCTTGGGCTACTTCCAGTGTCTCAGCAGACAACCATTTTGCCTTCTTGGTTTTCTTTTTCTTTGGGAGGTACTTTGTTGCCGCCTCCTGAACAATGTCTCGGACTTCTGTCCATAGTTCTTCTGGGACTCTGTTTACTAAATCTAGTCCTTCAAATCTGTTCTTCACTTCCACTGTATATTCGCTAGGAATGTTAGTGAGATTATATCTAACTGGTCTGTGTATTTTCCCTGATCTCTTTAGTTTTATTCTAAATTGGGCAATCAGAAGTTCGTGATCTGAGCTACAGTCAGCCCCAGGTCTTGTTTTCACCGACTGGATGGATGTCCGCCACCTTTGGCTGCAAAGGATGTAGTCAATCTGATTTCGGTGTTGACCGTCTGGTGAGGTCCATGTGTAAAGCCGTCTTTTAGGTTGTTGGAAGAGAGTATTCGTTATACACAGCGAGTTTTCCTGGCAAAATTCTATCAGCCTGCGTCCCGCTTCATTTTGTTCTCCCATACCATGCTTGCCTGTGATCCCAGTTGTCATTTGACTTCCCACCTTGGCATTCCAGTCTCCTGTAATGAAAATAATGTCTCTTTTTGGTGTATTATCCAGTATTATGATAACTAGGACAGCTTAATTTTGGAATTCGGAAATATATCTCTATAATTCAGGATAGGTCGTTCATAGTTCCTGTCATTCCCCATGAAGACCCTCACTGTTCACCCCTAGTTAAGCCCTTTTTATTTAGAGGGATTAATATTTTATGTATAGTTTCTGGGGGGGGGGGGTCAGTCTAGACAGCCTCTTTGCATTTGCAGCCTCTGTCACCATACACCTTTAAGAAGCCTCTCAGGGGCAGCCCTTCAGGTAAGGCACTTCTGGTTCTTGGAAAGGTTAGGCTTTTTGTGACTGGAAGGTGAAGAGAGCGGAGGGCCAGAGGCAGGGGTGGCTCAACCCATTACGCAAAGTAAGCATTTGCAGTATAGTTGATTTTGCCCAGGGGCACTCTTGAGGTGCTCTTGAGGGAAAATAGACCTTGACATATGCAAGTTGTAGTTACTGGGAGGTATAGTTCATCTACAATCAAAGAGCATTCTGAACTCCACCAATGATGGAATTGAACCAAATATGGCACACAGAACTCCCACGAAGAACAGAAAATATATATCAGTGATTGGTTGGGGGGGGGGGGGCAAAATACTTTTTGCTTACCATTGAAAATTACCTAGGGCCACCTCGGAGCTGTAGTCAAGTCCAGTTGGAGTTAAATATTGAGACCATCTTAGAGACAAGTGAACACCATACAAGAAAAAAACAATGAGGAGCAATAAAGATTCCAGAGCCTCAGTTCAGCCAGACTGTGTCTATCTCTCAAAGACATTACCTCTTCTCATAAAGACTTTGTAGTGAGACTCAGGAGGAGAGAATGTCTAAAATTCTTGTTTGATTCAACTATATAGTCTTCGATCTGTTCCCTGTGCAGCCAGTTTACCTTCCAAATAGTTAGGATAGTGTGGGGGCAGAACAGTTCCCATTCCAAACTCTACTCTTCTTCTGATTATTTTGACTGCAATTTTAATTCTGGTTAATAATTGAGCCAAGGTATGCAAAACTTTGAAATATTCCAATATCTTAGCTTTAATGATATAATCATTTTTTTTCTTAATGATCAGCTGTATGCAGACTTGCCTTTGAACTTTCTATCTTGACTCCCTTCAATAAGCATTCCAAGTATTTTCTATTTTTTGTTAAGTAGTGTTCTGTATCTTCATACCCAAAGGATTCATGACCATTAACTCTGTTGACTTCTCCAAAATGCCAGAGAATTGTGAGCAGGATGATCAAAGGTCTAGAACCCAAGCCTTATGAGGAACTAGTTGTAGGTTTTTTCTGTGTTCAGCAAAGGACAAGAGGGATTCTCTCACTTCTGCAGGAGTCTACCAGATACTGTGCAGCTGTGGACAAGTCTACATAGGGATCACCAAATGCAGCGCCCACACACGAATCAAGGAACATGAAAGGCACTGCAGACTACTTCAACCAGAGAAGTCAGCCATAGCAGAGCACCTGATGAACCAACCTGGACAAAGCATTTTATTTGAGAACACAGAAATGCTGGACCACTCTCACGGCCACCATGTCAGACTACACAGAGAAGCTATTGAAATACACAAGCATGTGGACAATTTCAACAGAAAGGAGGAAACCATGAAAATGAACAAAATCTGGCTACCAGTATTAAAAAAAACCTCTAAAATTACAACAACACAACAACAGAGAGGAAACAAACAAGGACATCTAATCACCTCTCAACAAAACTTTGCTCTAGGCACTGCCAGGCCATTATATGCTAATCAAGGTGGTCAGTTGAAACATTCACACCTAGCTCCAGCAGACAAGAGTCCTTTGTCCCACCTTGGTCATTCCACAAATATATAAACCCTTTTTCCTAGTTCCAACAGATCTCACTACCTCTGAGGATGCTTGCCATAGATGCAGGTGAAACGTCAGGAGAGAATGCCTCTAGACCATGGCCATATAGCCCGAAAAACCTACAGCAACCCAGTGATTCCAGCCATGAAAGCCTTCGACAATACATGGTTTGGGCATGCTTATTTTGGAGATGAGAAGATTGAAAAGGTGACATGATAGCCATACTATAAATATCAATGTTATGATGTTATGCCAAAAGCGGACTATAAAATCAGTTTGACAATGGAATAGGCTGCCCATAAGGATGGGACTCTCCTTTTTTCTTTTTCTTTTTTGCAAATCTTTAAAAGAGATTGAATTGACATTGTTCAGAATTCAGTTCTTGTGGACCTCACCTCTGAGGATGCTTGCCATAGATGCAGGCGAAACGTCAGGAGAAATGCCTCTAGAACATGGCCATATAGCCCGAAAAAAAGACCTTACCTCTGAGGATGCTTGCCATAGATGCAGGCAGGAGAAATGCCTCTAGAACATGGCCATATAGCCCGAAAAAACCCACAAGAACTGAGTGATTCCAGCCATGAAAGCCTTTGACAATACATTGTTCAGAACTGTTGTAAGTGTATATACCTGCATGGAAGGGGGTTGAACTTCCAATCCACAGTCCAACCGTAATCTTCAGTGGTTCTATGACTAAATGGACCATAATAGCAGCAGCATCAGCTCAAAGATGGAAATTAATAGGGCATGGAAGGCTTGCTTTAAGCAAAGACTTGTTGGATTTTAGCTATATGGCAATGAGAGAAGTAAGCAAAATCTAATCTTCTTCCCGTCAATGCTGCTTCTTTATTGACAGTCGAGAGAAACTCTTTTAATGGCACAGGTTGTCTATATCCCAAGCTACACATCAGTATTCATCTAGAAACACATATACAAAAATGACACTGTATCTTGTGTTTGTTCATTACCTCCTTTCCTTCTTTGCAAATAAGACTTAAGGAATATATATATATATATATATATATATATATATATATATATATATTACTGCAGGAGGACTTCCGTCCCTGTTGTGATTGATTGCCAGCAAACTGCCAGTGACAATTCCTGTTGGCGGGTGAGAGACATCAACTCGTTTATCTTTATATCATATCTGCTGCAAATTAAACGGAAAACATAGAGTTTGCGCACACTAAAATGGTTACACTGCCGAGCGATGTGCCTATAAAACAGCATGCTAACAAGCGTGGCATGATGAATGGTGTGTAATAAGCCACCATAATTTCAAGTTCTCCCACAAGGAAAATGCTGAGGTTGTCACCTGTTGAGCTCTATTTGGGTATAATGGAATGGCATCTCTGAGAGTCAGTTAAACCACCTAGGCAATGGATGCCAACAAACTAACTTTGGGATAAACTCCTGAGAGGTAATTGGTTCATTCAGCTCACCTTTGTTGACATTGATTGACAGCCATTATCTATGGTCTCAGTCCAAGCCCTTTGCCATGCTGGCTTGACACTTTAAATATCACTGGAGTTGACATCTATCTAGAAATGGTAAAGATTGAACCTGGAGCTTTTTCCATGTGCTTAGACATTTCCATGTCCTGAAATGTGGAGATTCCACTGCAATGTGAGCAACATACCAATATTAGCATTGTGCATCTGTAGGATCCCTACTGATGAACAGTGATACAAATTTGTTCTGTATTTTGGAAAGACTCTACTGACTTAATACTAATGAAAGTTCAGCTGAGTGATTCTTTCTCTAACCTTTTCCCAGCATTAAATTATTTATATGATTTGAATATAGATAGATGATAGATAGATAGATAGATAGATAGATAGATAGATAGATAGATGACATGACAGGCAGACAGGCAGGTAGGCGTTGTGTGCCTTCAAGTCATTTTTGACTTATGCCAACCCTAAGGCAAATATATGTAAGGATTTTCCTGGCATGATTTGTTGAGATGGGGATTTGCCATTATCTAAAGCTGAGGGAGTGTGAGTTGTCCATGTTTACTAGGCTTGGGCGGTTTCGTTCATTAATTTCGTAATTCGTTATTAATTCGTATTTAAATTAGCTTACGATCCAATATTGAGCCATGCAGGAATAGTGTGAGGAGTAAATTAGATTCAAAACAATTTTTTCAATTTATTTCGTAATTATTTCGTAATTATTTCGTAATTATTTTGTAATTATTTCCGCATGTCTGGTGCATATTTTATAGTTGTTGTTTGTTTTATCACACCAACAGTCAACAACAGAGGGAGAGGGAAGCTTCAGAAGTTCCCCCTGTCCCATTTGGAGGTTTTTTTAGCATATTGCGCAATTGCGCCCGCCATTAACAAATCAATTCGTAATTTTACGAAATTTCGTATATTTCAAAATTTTTAAAAGGAAAATTTCGGAATTATTAAAAAAAAAAAACGAAACGCAAGGGCCCCCTAAAAACAAAACAAGTTTAGAACCAAATTTTTCCGTGGTTACCCAAGTCTAATGTTTACATTGAACATGCCTTCATCCTTCAAGTTTGAATGTATGTTAGTTCACTATTATGGGAGTTTTAGGACAGTGATTATTGTCTATTTGTGCACGTTTCTGTTTTTGTTTTCAATGTTGATACGGTCAATGGACTAATCAATAAACTTTGCTCGCTTGCCTTCATCCTTACTTTGCCAACTTCAAGATCAGAAAGACAGTTAAGGCTAAACTATTCTGATATGTGTTTTTCACTGGACTGAGATCTTACATCTGGAGACAAAATATATCTGTATCCTCACAGAATCAGACTCACATAATTACCAAAACTTGATTGCATAATGCCACCACAATAGTGGACTGCAACATTCCACAATTGAATTCTATAATATGATCTGTAACGTAGTGAATGATATTTAAAGTTTCTGGAGCAGAACATCCAGAAAATCAATCAAACTATTTTCCCCAAACCAACCAAGTTCAAAGCCATCATGAAATGGATCTTAGATAGACTGATCCCTGTGTGTGATGTGCTCACATGAGGGATAGAAGCAGGGGACTCTCCACACCAGCAAAGTTGGTGAGGGGAGCAATTTGCCTCTCCCCCCAAATGAAGAGAATGGATGGTTCCAGTGGAACCATCTGGAAAAAGGGGTGGGGGTTGGCTGACTGTTGCAGTCAGCCTCCTCCCTCATTCTGCCGTGAGATTTCAACCCACCACACCCATCCACTGACAGTATAATTATTTGGTTGCCATCTGGAACTGGGTAGGGATTTTTGCCCCCTATGTTCTGTTTTTTTTTTTTTTTTTTGCCTAACCTATACTGTTATTAGGGGTTAGCTGGGATGGTGTGTTTTAATTAGACTAGCATAAGCATAGGAAAACACAGATATTGATGTATACACAAGGCACCCCTTAAGGGTTGGGGTCATTACACAACAAACACTCACCTAGAGGCCATCAAATGGGTGAGGGGACATCACATGGCGCAGAAACAGGAGAGTCTGAGATCAATAATTTGAGACAGGCTTCTCCAGACCTTTACCTTAGAGGTTGCCCGGTTTGGGCTCCAGGTGACACAGATATTACACAGTCGAGGATGCTGCCTCGACTTGGCCACCAAGTTCCTAGACACATAGTTTAGTTCAGTTAAAGTTAAATAGGTAACATTTAATAAAGTTGCCCAAATTTGAATCCAAACTATTGTTGTCCAGTCTCGTTATTTCGGGGGTTAAGGGGCAAATAGGTTTGGCTGCTGCCTTCTAGAAGGCTAGGTGCATGTCAAAATCTAGATTCTGTGAAAATTGCAAAGTAAAAGGCAAAGTTTTTTTAAAAAAAATCAGATTAAAGCCCAAAGAACCACATTGCAAGAGAATCGTCAATAACATAATATGTCAAGATCATGGTGCTCATGAGGTGACCACCATTTTCTTCATCAATGTAGACAATCCCTTAGTGAAAGTTTTGATTAAGGTACAGAGCCGTAGCCAGAAAATTTTTTTGGGAGGGGTTGAAATTTTTTTTTGGGGGGGGGGATGAAAATTTCATGGGGGGGGGGTTGAAACCTGCCTCCTAGTTCACGCTGAAGCAAAGAGCACAGCAGGGGGCAGAGCAGCCTTCAATAGTCTGCAGCTCCACCCCTGTCAACCACCTCCACCAAGTCTGGCCTCCTTAATGAAAACATTCAACACACACACCCCACAATGACAGTAATAATAATATTAATAATAATAATAAACCTTTATTTGTACCTCGCTACCATCTCCCAGAGGACTCGGTGCGGCTTACAAGAGGCCAAGCCCAAATACAACAGTAAAAACAACAACAATACAGCAAAATAACTCAAAAACAAGGCAATAACATTAACAACACACCATGATGCAATTAAAATCTGTGGCAGGGCCAAATGTATTAATTAAAATTAAAAAGTGCTGGGCATGACCAGGTGAAAAAGGTAAGTGTTTGGAGGGGGATGGGCATGCAGTTATCCTGGCTGGGGTTTGCCTGATGTCTTTAGGGAGAGAGGTCCAGAGTCGAGGGGCCACCACTGAGAAAGCCCTATCCCTCATACCCGCCAACTGCACTTGCGATGCAGGTGGGATTGTGAGTAGGGCCTCTCCAGATGAACAAAGTGATCGTGTGAGTTCGTACACAGAGATGCGGTCACGCAGGTAGGCGGGTCCCAAACAGTGAGAATAAATTGTCAATATTTGCTTAAGATAGTGCTTGCAGTTCTGGAGGGACTCTTAATTTTTTGCATCTCATAGACTTAGCATGGGGATTTGGTTAACCAGTTAAAATTCATGAGTAAACCAGGTTTTTCTAAAAAATCTGAAACATTTCGGGGGGGGGGTTGAACCCCTAACTCCCCCCCCCCCCTCACTACAGGCCTATTAAGGTATCACCATGACCTCCTTCCACACTGGTAGAATGACACCTTCATGTGAAGAGCACTGATTTGGACGTCATCTGCATAGAGCCCATGCCTTTATGTGCTTCTGTACCAATTGAACAAGCCGAAGGGAAACATCTCTAATGAAACCATGCACAAGCCTACCAACAGCATTCCAGCCACATAGTTACACATTCTGGGGCAGCCCATAACCATTTATCAGTGTCTACAGTGTGCTATTAGAGTCATTGGGATTGTAGAAATCATCACTGAACATTCTCCACTGCCTATGGGAACAATCAACCAGCACAGTGGCTGATACACAGTTGGTTTAACAATGTCAGGATTCTGCAAAAGGGAATGGCATAATTTTCATTACACAAGTACAATGCAGAAACTTATCCTCTCACTTTCCACCATATGAAGCCGGTTATTGACTGTGCATTTTGCAATCTATGACCCCAAAATAATACAGGAGAAATGAACTTGGGCTGAGAAGAAAAGCTCAGAGAGAGAGGGAGAGAAGCAGAATGGCTTCTACGTTCAGCCGTGTGCTGTGAAAAAGTTCTTACTCCTCCTTTCCCCTCTCTTCTTTCTCAATTAGTCCATTGCAACTTTTTAGCTGGTTCAGAGTGTCTCCCGATAAAGTCAATGACAAAGCATGCCGCTGAAACAACTGACAGGCCAACAATTACGGCCCTGCCGCCTTTGTTTAAGCTGCCGTTTACTTATGAGCAATTGAGTCTCATTATTTCTGCCAAATTATATTCTACTGCAGCCATCAAGGAAAAGAAATAAACAAACCTTATTGTTGCCTGTCTCGTACACATTCGAGTCACCTACCAAGGCACACAGAGAGAACCTTGAAAGCTTGAGAGCCAGCCAAAAATCGGTGTGCTTTCTTCCCCAATGTGACTGTAGGGGGCACTATTTTCTAGGGAATTGCTAGCATTTTTGCATGGAGAAAGAGATCTGGCTGGAGAGCAAGACTGTAAAGGGGACAAACAAAAGGCTCAGGCAGTGCCATGTTTCTGCATCTGTGTAAATGTGAAGGATCATAGATGTATGAATCTCAAGCTGCTTTATACTGCGCAAAACCATTGGCGTGTCTACTATGATCAGCAGAAGCTATCCAACCTCTGCAGTAGGTTTGCATAGTGTTCATGAAAGAATACTCAGGAAGTGGGTTGTTGTAGGTTTTTCCGGGCTATATGGCCATGTTCTAGAGGCATTTTCTCCTGACGTTTCGCCTGCATCTATGGCAAGCATCCTCAGAGGTAGTGAGGTCTGTTGGAACTAGGAAAAAGGGTTTATATATCTGTGGAATGACCAGGGTGGGACAAAGGACTTTTGTCTGCTGGAGCTAGGTGTGAATGTTTCAACTGACCACCTTGATTAGCATTTAATGGCTTGGAAGTGCCTGGGGGGAATCTTTTGTTGAGAGTGATTTGATGTGCCTGATTGTTTACTCTCTGCTGTTTTGCTGTTTTTGAGTTTTTTAATACTGGTAGCCAGATTTTGTTCATTTTCATGGTTTCCTCCTTTCTGTTGAAATTGTCCACATGCTTGTGGATTGCAATGGCTTCTCTGTGTAGTCTGACATGGTGGTTGTGAGAGTGGTCCAGCATTTCTGTGTTCTCAAATAAAATGCTGTGTCCAGGTTGGTTCATCAGGTGCTCTGCTATGGCTGACTTCTCTGGTTGAAGTAGTCTGCAGTGCCTTTCATGTTCCTTGATTCGTGTTTGGGCTGCATTTGGTGGTCCCTACATAGATTTGTCCACAGCTGCATGGTATATGGTAGACTCCTGCAGAAGTGAGAGGATCCCTCTTGTCCCTTTGCTGAATGTAGCATTTGTTGGATTTTTCTTGTGGGTCTGTAGATAGTTTGTATGTTGTGTTTCCTCATCAGTTTCCCTATGCGTCAGTGGTTCCCTTGATGTATGGCAGGAACACTTTTCCTCTGGGTGGATCTTCATCTTTACTCTCGTGGCTTGTTCTTGGTCTTGCAGCTCTTCTGATATCTGAGGTGGAGTATCCATTGGCCTGGAGAGCCCAGTTGAGGTGGTTCAGTTCATCTTGGAGGAGGTGGGGTTCGCAGATTCCTTTTGCACGGTCTGCCAAGGCTTTAATAGTGCTTCTTTTTTTACTTAGGTGATGGTTGGAGTTTTTATGTAGATATCTATCTGTGTGTGTGGGTTTTCTGTAGACGGTGTGACCCAATTGTTGATCTGGTTTGCGGATGACTAGGACATCTAGAAAAGGCAGTCTTCCTTCCTTTTCTTTTTCCATGGTGAATTGGATGTTTGGGTGGATGCTGTTCAGATGTTCCAGGAACCTGTTGAGTTCTTCTTCTCCATGGCTCCAAATAGTGAAAGTGTCATCCACATATCTGAACCATATCGTGGGCTTTTTTGTTGCTGTTTCAAGGGCTTGTTTTTCAAAGTGTTCCATGTAGAAATTAGCAATGACCGGGCTGAGAGGGCTCCCCATAGCTCAAGAAGTCCTCACCCCCAGTGGGACAAAGACAAACTGACTCAAATTGATGAAAATTATTAGTAGATGGCAAGATGAGAAGGGCATAGTGAGCTTTTCTACTTTCCTGCAACACTTTGCAATATAACCAGAATCATAGAGTTGAAAGAGACCACAAGGGCCATCCAGTCCAACCCAATTCTGCCATGCAGGAAAATTTATTTATTTATTTATTTATTTATTTATTTATTTATTTATTATGTAGGACATTTGTATCCTGTCCAATTCTTGACCTCCAAAGAGGGACTCAGGGCAGCTTCCAACAATATAAAAACACCGATAAAATACACAATTACATAAAACGATACTAAATATACATTTAAAAACAATTCGCCAAGTTTAAAACATGTTCCAAATCAGTCCAAAAAGTGTGGTCCATACAATCTCATCTAAGCCAATAAAAACTGTCAATTCTGTGAATGCTTGCTCCCACAGCCGAGTCTTAAGTGTCTTGCGAAAAGTCAGGAGGCAAGGGGCAGATCTAACATCTTTAGGGAGGGAGTTCCACAGCCCAGGGGCCAACTCGGAGAAGGCCCTGTCTCTCATCCCCACCAAACAAGACTGTGATGGTGACGGGACCGAGAGCAGGGCCTCCTCAGATGATCTTAAAGTCCTTGATGGTTCATAAGGAGAGACAGGTAAAGGGGGTCAGAGCCGTTTAGGGCTTTATAGGTCAAAACCAGCACTTTGAATTGTTCACGGAAGCTAATAGGCAGTCAGTGGAGCTGGTGTAACAAGGGTGTAACAAGGGCGTTGTGCGCTCCCTGTACCCTGCTCCCATAAGTAACCTGGCTACTGAGCATTGGACTAGCTGAAGCTTCCAAGCAGTCTTCAGAGGCAACCCCACATAGAGTGTGTTGCAGTAGTCTATTTGGGATGTAACAAGAGCATGGGCCACTGTGGCCAAGTCAGACCTCCAAAGATACGGGATTCCAGCCTCAACTATGAGTCCAGGATCACTCCCAAGTTGCGAACCTGTGCCTTCAGGGGGAATGTAACCCCGTCAAGCACAGGCTGTAACCTATACCCTGTTTGGGTAAAATAGAAAATAAAATCAAAGTAGTTCCATCCAGATTCTGCTTTAAAATCTCCAGAGAAGAAGACCACCACACTCCCAGGCATCATACCCCTATGCAGGCAGATCACCACATTATTGGGTAATGATGATGTGTTGTAGAAAACATGGCACATTTTGGCCTCAATGCACAGGTGCGATCTAGCACATCCTCCAGGTTGGCCTTTTGTACCACAAACTCCAAATTGCTGGGCAGATATAACATTGTACGCTGCTTCAGGAGAGCACTGAAGCATCCTGGTTTGTTTCAAGATGCAATCTTTGATCCTGAATCCCTTTCCGCTCTCAAAAATGTCATACTTAACATCTGGTTAGACAGCCAGAAGAGATTTCAGTGCAATGCCCTGTCTGCCAACATACGTAATGGCACCACGGTACATTGGTCTATCTACATTTTAATGGGGAAACAGAGAATCATGTTTGATGTTTCCATTAGCTTAAGAAACCGGCAGTGACTTCTCGTAAACAAAGCCAAATGCAGGCATGCATTTTCCCTTTCTCTTCTTCTATCTTCCAGCCAGGTAATTCATTGGTAACAACTGGAGCCAGGTGAAAGCAGTGTGGATAAAATAAGAACTGACTGGGACCTGTACAATAAATACAAACCAAACTGGGACTCTTTGGGTATTTGATTGTGGTTAAGACTGGACTTAAAATTAATACATCTTGCACCGGGTGGAAAGAAAAGAAGGATGGAGGCAAAGCATTGCAATTATTCCATGCTGCAGGAGGGAGTGGAAATGGGGACGGGATTAAAAGAACAATATCTCACCTCAAAGCAGATGTTAAGGGAAATGTGCATCCCCTGCTATTAGCCTATCTTTTACTCTAATCATTGCTTTCCTTTAGAGCTGTATATCTAAACAATTGGATTTGGGTGAACTAAGCCCACATTCCTACCAACAAGTAGAAACAGTGGCTTCTTCAGCAAGATACAGAGCTGAGGAAAAGTACGTATTAGGACAAATCTATGCCTTTTTATATTTAACTGACCACTTATTATTAATATAGGGAAAGCATATCATCTCAGTGGGTTGTTGTAGGTTTTTTCAGGCTATATGGCCATGGTCTAGAGGCATTCTCTCCTGACGTTTTGCCTGCATTATGGCAAGCATCCTCACCTCTGAGGATGCTTGCCATAGATGCAGGCGAAACGTCAAGAGAGAATGCCTCTAGACCATGGCCATATAGCCCAAAAAAACCTACAACAACCCAGTGATTCCGGCCATGAAAGCCTTCGACAATATCATCTCATCATACATATCATCTCACCTGACCAACTGAGTCCATATGAAAGTTAGTTCTATGACTGCATTAACCCAGTCTGATTAAATGTACTTATGAAATCATTATTTATGCATATTGAAGGTTGGAAAAGACAGGTCCTACAAGACCATTTCCATAGACACAGATGTGTTGGACTTCACCCACCTCACTTCCATGACAGTTCTATGCAAATATATAGAGTTTGGAGGTGACATTGATGGGGGATAAAACTTCAGTTCCCCAGTTACCAGCACAACGTAACTCAATCCCTCAGTGCTGCCTGGATTTTAAGGTGGGTTTTAGGGTTGACAATCTTACACTGGATCTACAAAGCCCTATATCCCAGGATATGATCCCAGGTTATAAAATTTGATCTGGGTTATATGGGTCTACACTGCTAGATAATCTGGGATAAACAAAGTTTTGAGATCAGATCCTGGGATACAGGACAGTGTAGTTCCAGCCTTTGTCATTACATTATGGTTATGTTTCTAATGGTAATTAGAATAACTTGTGACCACCCATAGAATAACAACACCAGGCAGAGAACTGGGTTAAAATAATATTTTACCTAGGACCTGTTTAACTGAATTAGGCCTGGAGGTGAGCTGAGAAAGATCAACTTAATTGGGGGAGGGGGGTGTATTTGAGAACAGGTGTTAACCCATAACTAATCTAGAAATAGTTTTCTAAGATCTACAGAGACACTCACTGGAACACCTCAGCAAGCTAGAGTCCAAAAGTGGCAGGCTCAAACCCAGAACCTCAACCAATGGCTGATCCCAAATGAGAGACTCCCTCCTGGGCACACAGAAAACTGGGCAACTTAGAAGGCGCTGAACAGACTGCACTCTGGTACCACGAGATGCAGAGCCAACCTCAAGAAATGGGGCTACAAAGTGGAATCAATGACATGCGAGTGTGGAGAGGAGCAAACCACTGACCACCTGCTGCAATGCAACCTGAGCCCTGCCACATTCACAATGGAGGACCTTCTTGCGGCAACACCAGAAGCACTCCAAGTGGCCAGATACTGGTCAAAGGACATTTAATCAACTACCAAACTTCACAAATTTTGTATTTTGTCTGTTTGCTTTGTTCTGTTAGAAATGTAATATAATTGACTGGTTGCCCTGACACGACAAATAAATAACCCATAACTACCTCCTAAGCCTAACCCTCAAGTTCTTTCCAACAGCAGCCTCTTTCAGAATCCCCTGAGTCCAAGGAAGTCATTCTAGAGCAGTGGTTCTCAACCTGGGGTCCCCAGGAGTTTTTGGCCTTCAACTCCAAGAAATCCTAACAGCTGGTAAACTGGCTGGGATTTCTGGGAATTGTAGGCCAAAAACATCTGGGGACCCCAGGTTGAGAATCACTGTTCTAGAGCCTCACCCTTCACAAGGAGGTGCCAAGATGTACACCAAACTCTTATATTGTCTTCCTCCCAATACCTACCAGTGTGGACATATTAATTGACACCACCCTTAGTCAATTGTCAAAGTCCCTGAGATAAATAACCCATGACTCTGCCCATTGCACATGCCAAGACTTAGGGCGTCACACCAAGCTACTATCCATAAAGACCATCAAATTTTCCCTTTACTTGCAATTTTCTTTCCTGTTCCGCCATAGAAATGCAGACTTTTCGCACCCTTAAGGCCTTCTTCGGGGGAAAATTTGGAATCAAATTCCATAAACCTCTGAACCAGAGAGTCTCGGAGTATTTTAACATGCCCACTAAATTATTTAGGAATTCCTGGTGAGAGTCTTGAGATGTGGGTGTTTTTTATTTTCCTAACATGGATTTTAAAGCCTCCAAATAAGTGTACACAAGATCAAATACAGAGCACAAAACAGGGGAAAGTTTAAATCTCCCCTCACTACATTTTTTTCCAAAATTCCCATGTGATAGACTAGATACTAGATAGACCGCTGAGATCCTACATTGGGATTGTGAAGTACAAATTTCTTGTTGCAGAGTTATGCATTGGCGGTGTTGCGCAACCCTTGTACTGAATGGTAATGTTTCACACCTGAACCAACTCAAAATAAGCAACTGAATGAACAATCAAATGTGCAATTATATCTATGCATTGTGCACATCCCTAGATAATGCATTCATAAGCACAAGTCTGTTTCCTCTCTTTTGAGCTGAATGAAGACATTCACATGATGTGTCCAACTACTTCCATAGGAGAATTTACACCTACAGAATTCTGATTGACAGTCTAGTTTTTTCTCCTCTTTTTAAAACCAAACACACCTGGAAAACATGTAGCTTGAAATAAAAACCAACTATTGGGAAGTTTGCTACATGGGCAACATTTTATATTTAAATAACCCAAAGATATTTTAAAGGGGAATCCAAAGAGTGGAAAGAAACACTATTTATCACATCTGTATATCAGGAAAAATAAGGTGCAAACCAAAGCTTTCAAAATACTGTCTGATCAAATTTCAGAAAGATACTTTATAAGTGCTCGGTATCACCAGTGAAATTTGATTATGTACAAAAAGACAAGTACAGGTAGAGTAACAACTGCAGCAGCAGCAACAACATTAAGTCCAGTTGTATCTGACTCTGGGGGTTGGTGCTTATCTCCATTTCTAAGCCAAAGAGCCGGTATTGTCCATAGACACCTCGAAGATCATGTGGTTGGCTTGACTGCATGGAGCACCATTACCTTCCTGCTAGAGTGGTATCTGTTGATCTACTCATATTTGCATGCTTGCAAGCAGCTAGGTTGGCAGAATCTGGGGCTAACAGCAGGACTTCACCCCACTCCCCGGATTGGAATCTGCGATTTTTCGGTCAGCTAGTTTAGCAGCTCAGCGGTTTAACCCACTATGCTACGGGGGGCTCAATTGTATTGGCATATCTCTACATTGAAAGATATATTGAAGAAGTCTAAATATGAAATTTATTTGTATTTCATATATACCTTATTCACATAGTTCAAAGATAATTGTATACAATACTATTATTATACTATTGTTATTATTATTATGAAAATAATGTTATGGTTGGAGATCACCACAACATGAGGGGTTACATCATGTATGTATGTATGTGTGTGTATGTGTGTGTATATATATGGATTTTTAATAATGTTCATGAAACTAATTTTGTGTCATTTGAAACTGGAAAAAGGAATAGTGTCACTATAATAGCCACTCATGTGGATGATTTTGGATTCTGGAGTATTTTGGAATTCTAGATAAGAGATGCTCAACTTACACTATGTAGGAGGGAAAGTATAGGATTGGAGTCCAAGGACCAAAATTGCAGAGCCAACCTAGAGAGGAGTTCCATCTCACATACCAAATGCCAACAATCTAGCCATAATTATCCTTTTAAGGCATAATTATTAAATCAGGGATACCGTGTCCTTTGCATAAGGATCCAAGTCTTCCAGGGCAGAAAGAGGAGACATTTGTAATGTTTTGTTACCTCTATGAGGTTGTGTTTGGCACACTGTGTTCCTCCTCCTCTGTTCATTATATATTTTCAAGAATCCCCCCCCCCCCCCCCCAATGCTTTTATCTGGAGTTCTTTGATCAAATGTTAGCTACAGGGAAATCCCCAAGCTCTTTTTCCAACTCCCCATTCTCCTTTGCGAATCAAAGCAAAGGGGTTATCTTGTTGTCAAGTGCTAATGTCTGACAAATTCAAGCACAATATTGACAAGAGTTTTGTTGACCTTGGGTCCCTTTAAAGTTGCATGCCGCATTCTTTCCTGCGGTTTGAGGATCTTTTGTACCCACTTTTCAACTCTGCCCTGATTTGAAATTTACTCAATCTTTTCTTGAAAAACCTTCCAACATATTAGCCACTGTGAACTTCAGTTTTGGTCCAAAAAATAAAACAACAACAGAATATAAGTGAAAATACTAACAATAGCAAAAATGAGCATGATAACTTCAAGAACACATATAATATTAACAACAATTAACAAGGAGGTACATGGCAAACATACATATATGCATACATACCTACGTACTCTTTAACACAATACATTAATTATATTTTACATTATTTTGAAAAGGCCAGAAAATATTTTTTTTAAAAAACCCTATATGAATGTATTTGCTCCTTTACAAAGAGCCATTTAAGATAGAAAACAGCAAACCCTATGTTGCAGACTTACGGAATTAAAGATTCACATTGGCTGAACTCTTGTTGATGTCATCTTATTGTATCAGTTCCTTTTCATATCCACTGGAGTTTGCTTGGCCATGGTTCAACTGAGACATCCATCATCTGTCTAAGATTTCCATAACTATAAGCATTTCACATGAGTCTAAATCCTGTTGTTAGACCCAACTAGTCTAGAGCAGTTGGATTGCTTCATTTTACTCAGATGTTGATTCACCTTTGACCAGTTGGTTCACTGGCTCAGTTATAATTGGGATAAACCAACAGGAATCCACCATGCAGTTGTACTTTTCTGGAGGATGTAAAACTACTTTTTAGTGCGAGTCTACCCCAAAGCCACTGAGACTGCAAAATCAACAATTGGAAGCTTTTAAACAGAGGCTGGATGGCCATCTGTGAGGGGTGATTTGAATGCAATATTACTGCTTCTTGGCAGAATGGGGTTGGACTGGATGGCCCATTAGGTCTCTTCCAACTCTTTGATTCTATGATTGTGCACAACTTTATTGCACAATAGGACCATAAGGAGACATTTTGTGCAGATTATTGTGAATCTCCTAAAGTCAGTAGAAGTTGAGTATTCCCATTCCCTTATATACATAGATTGCAAACAATTTTATACTCGATATTTTAAATATTTTTGTACATGAAACAAAGTTTGTATACATGTATGTTATCAAGAAATCAACCTCAAATTCCTGTGCTGACATATGCATAGGGCAATGTCAATACTCTACGTTAACTCATATATAAAAACAAAGACCCATACCTGTGTAAAATCATGAGAGATGAGAGTTGAATCTATTCCAGGAGAACCTACAAGAAGCACTGATCCCCTCTACTTTCTACTGTATTATCACTTATATTCTTTTTAGTATCTGAGTAAATGGTGGTTGTGAGCAGAGATGACTGGTTCCCTGTGGCACCAGTGGGCATTTTGTGGAATTGTCCTTAAAGTATCCATGGATCATATCATAGCAAAATCCATATTTTTTTTTCATCCTAAAACCTACCTTTAACTTATAAAGCTGACTTATACAGGAGTATATGCAGTACACTGAATGTCCAAAAGCAAAGGTGTCAGTATCTCAGCCACAGTTGTAGACAGCTTTGGATACAGGTTCATTGAAACATGCAAGCCCCCTCACCACGACAAGGTGACAGTCCATCGAGGGGGAGTAAGTAAGATAGAAACAAGAATGTATGTATGTGTATTTTATAAGACTCTCAAGAAAGTACTTTCTTGAGAGTCTTATAAAATACACATACATACATTCTTGTTTCTATGTTACTATAGATATTTGTGCATTGTTTGCTTACTGGAGTAAGTAAGTAAGTAAGTAAGTAAGTAAAGTAATACTGGATTTCCAGATAATGGATACACAGCTTGTATTCAGAGGACAAGAAGCATAATGCAATCACTATATAAATGTCTATGTGTAGATTTACACTGGAAACCAGTGCAACATAAATGAAAATAAACCTAGAAGAGGATTCATGTCAAATTTGGGAACACCAATTCTATGATGCATCTACCTGATGAAGAACATGGCAGCAAAAATTGGCCCTTGATCCCACCACCACAGTTACCTGGCCATGAGTTACAGATTTTCATTAAGTAATTTGGGAAAGGCTACAATAAAATATTAGATAGCCCTATGGATCACAATAGGACGATAGGTTAGCTTTTTAGAGATGCTTCTTGACAGGGCATTCCAGTCAAATCAATTGACTGAATCAATCAATCAATCGTAGAGAATCTTCTCTCTCTGTGCTTTTTATCTTGTTCCTTGATCACAGAAAGGTTGGTGGTTGGATGAACCTGTTCTTTGGGCATCTCGGCCTTTGCTTCTCTGTCAACTTTCTTTTCCACCTACAGGACTCTTGTGATCTTCCCACAAGCCATGGCAGTAAAGGAAGCATACGGCACAGCGGTTACACCAGTGAGAAAGGAAGACAAGGGGGGGGGGGAGATAAGAGGGACATGGATTCAGCTTCCAAACACATTCTTCTTAAAAAATTTATATGCCTTACTTTAGAAGTTATCAGCTTAACGGAGACAGAGGAAACAGCGGGCTGAGCACATTTGAGAAGAGAAGAAGATATATTCAGAAGGACTGCTTTTGCCAATTGAAGTTCCTTTTTGTTTTTTTGTCTTTAGGTGATTGAAGTCCCCCCCCCCCCTCCCATTCTTTAAGAGCTTTAAAAATGGAAAGTAAGCTCTACCATGTGTATATATTTTTTCCACTATCTCTCAAGTTAGTTCAGAGTAGAAGGTAGGGGATTTCATGCTTATGCTTTCATTAGTTGCTTTGAGATCCCGGTCTTTTGTTCTTCAACCCCTTGTATTTGAAATTCTCCTCTTTAAGTCAGCAGGGAGCAAGGTCTGATGAGCCCCTTTCTTGACTACAGCCTTAAGGCAGAGATCCTTTGGTTTTGAATAATATCTTAAGTTCTTAATATTTCTTTCCCTGGCATGGATCTCAAATATATGGATTGGCACTAGCTTTTGCTCCTTTGCAGAAAATTGTTTCTTTGTTTCACTCCACCCAGCTGGACTTCCACCTTTGCCATCTGTAATTTTGTTCTGAAGGATTCCTCTGTGCATCTCAGATAAGAAAGCCTTTTATGAGTTGTATTTGTTTCTGTAGCTTCAGTATAATCCTGAATTACAATAGTAGCAACGGACTAGTTGATCCAACATAAGTCTACAATTTCAGCCTTTCTCCCACCCTGACTTCCTGTACCTATATCCGATTACTCAGCAAGAATAGACACATTGAATCATTTGCTAAATGATACATCAACAGATATTGAATCTCATTGAATCAACAGGCTCACTCTGGTTTTCATTAGCAAATGATCCTAATGAGTTCATTGGTCTGCTCTGATTTTGATTACCAAATGGATGTAGGTTCTAATTTTGGTTTGAGAACACAACTTCCATCAACTCCAACTGAGCTGAAATGATGGACATTATAATCAAGTGAAATCTGGATACATAAGATTGGAAAAAGGTGGTGTGAATCATCAACTTGGGCATTCATTTCAGAGTGAGACCAGCAGCTTGTGGCAACAGTGTCCATGAGATAGTGAATGGGTTAGGATTAGGGATTGAATCAATTCTTTAATATTCAGGCCAAAACAGATTCATCACTCTACTGACATCAGCACTACTCACCACTTTTTCACGGTATTTCTAGGGCTCATTCATTTTGTTTCACTTCTTGCTGTAATCTAAGTGGACACCTATAATTGAATGTTGCAAGCATGGTAATTTTAGGGTGTGTGTGTGTGTTTGTTGCTACAGCATTTTTTTCTTGCTTCCTACTGTTGCAATGGATTGCCTTAGGAGATGATGGACTCTTCATATTTGGATATCTTTTAAAAGTGGTGAGAGGAACATATTTCTATGGTGTCAAATTCATACAGTTATGGGGTCGAAATGTATCCCCAGGACTTTGTGGTCCAATTAAAGCACTCCATGAAAACTAGCCATCCAAATTCAACTTAGAATCATAGAGTCATAGAATCATAGAGTTGGAAGAGACCTCGTGGGCCATCCAGTCCAACCCTCTGCCTAGAAGCAGGAAAATCACATTCAAAGCACCCCTGACAGATGGTCGTCCAGCCTTTGCTATAAAAGCCTCCAAAGAAGGACCTTCCATCACACTCTGGGGCAGAGAGTTCCATTGCTGAACAGCTCTCACAGTTAGTAAGTTCTTCCTCATGTTCAGGTGGAATCTCCTTTCCTTGTAGTTTGAAGCCATTGTTCAATTGCATCCTAGTTTCCAAGGCAGCAGAAAACAAGCTTGCTCACTCCTATGACTTCCCCTCACATATTTATATATGGACCTCATCATGTCTCCTCTCAGCATTCTCTTCTGCAGGCTAAACATACCCAGCTCTATCAGCCACTCCTTATAGAGCTTGTTCTCCAGATCCTTGATCCTTTGAGTCACCCCCTTTATCTGGACACATTCCAGCTTAGAGTCAACCTCTAAGTCAACCCCTTCAATTGCGGTGCCCAGAATTGGACACAGTGTGATTCCAGGTAAAGTGGTCTGACCAAGTCAGAAGAGAATAGAGGGGTAGCATGACTTCCCTGGATCTAGGCACTAGACTCCTATTTTTGCAGGCCAAAATCCATTGACTTTTCTAGCTGCTGCATCACATTGTTGGCTCATGTTTAACTTGTTGTCCACGAGGACAAAAAACCTCCAATAAAGGTCTTGGGTACAGTGGCATGTAAAGCAACTTCTTTTTCTCCAAAGAATGCTGAACACTGTGCTTCCCCCTTATTTCCCCAAATTTAAGAAAATATAAAAGTGCAAGTAGACTTTCAGTATGAAAGGCACAATGGATCTGAAATACGTCAAAGGATGGAGTTCATTAGAAAACCAGATTAATTCAGTTAAATGGCCCGACTGAGGGAAGATCCAACCTTTAAATAAATACACAATAAAAATAGCACACTGTTACTATAGGGTTACTGGACTGTGGCAGTAAATGAACTGAATAAAATTTTATGGCGTCTTAACATGCTGAGGTTTTCCAGTGTCGTCCATCTTGTAACCTAACAAGATTTCCCAGCCTGCTATCAGTGAAACTAATAGTGTGGATGAAAATTTTATGAAAAATAGGAAAACTGCATTAGTTTTATATTATGTCAGTGCAATGAGTAAAGATCATATTTTGACATTAACAACTAATGGTGAGAAAGAGAAGGCGGGGTAGGATGCATGTGTGTCTGTGTGTGTGTGTAGAAATGCACCCTCTTTTCACCCATGGTGTGTGTGTGTAATATGTGTATGTAATACTGTGTATGTATGTGTGTGTATAGGCTATAATTATGATATTTGAATGTCATTATCTTTATGCTGATGAATTATTTTGCAAGAAGGTGAACCTGGATTGTAGATGCTCGGAGTATTCTAGCATCATGCTTTGTGAGGCTCCATAAGTCTAAGAGGACTCACTGGCTGTACTATTAATCACACAGATACTATAGATTTGCTCTGTTATTATCTTTCAATGCAAGATCAAAGTTTTCCTAGTAACACGGCATGTGGGTGGCGGGTGGAGAAGGAGTGTGATTGTGGGCGAGTGCAAAATCACCAAAGAATGAATCATATTGAAAACTGATGATAACCCAAAGTTACTTGCTCAAATAAAATGGATTACTTAATATCTCCAAAGTAGAGATGTGATTATGGCTTCTATATCAAAGGCATCCTAACCGATGTTGCATCTTAAAGAATGTATGTGCAAAAACAGTTAAAATTGCAAAAGGAGGGGGAAGAAGCCAAGCACTGAATATCAAATTAGATCTCCAGGAAAGGTGAATGCCATACAACCTCAGCTAGTAAAATCTCATTTTATTACTTCCTCCTTCTCACCTTGCTATTGTTATGTGTCTTCTAGTCAATTCTGACTTATGGCAAACCAATCATGGGCTTTTCTTGACAAGACTTATTCAGGGGAGATCTGCCATTGCCTTCCTCTGAGGCTGGGAGAATATGGGGCCTGGAGTCACTCAGTGGGGTTCCTTGATCAAAAGGGAATTTGAATCTGGGGTCCTTCTCTTTCAATTATACCATTACAATCACACATTAACCGCTATGGCTCCATTATATGGGATCATGAGATTTTCACTCTTGGGAGGAATATTTATAGCTCATCTGCTGCATTGAACTATGAATGCTAGGATTCCATAGGATGTTCCCATAGCAGTTCAAATGGTATCATAGCACTTTAATTGTGCAGTGTAGAAGAGTCCCTAGTTTCCTGACTTTGTCGTCCCATTATTCAAAACACTATAATACACTGGTCCCATTACTTCCCTCCATCAGTCCCACGATTCCATAGCAGTGAGCCATGGCAGTTAAAGTGGTGTTAAAAGGCATTAATTCTTCATTGCACTCTAAAAGGTGCTTGGTGTGTCTTCCAATTCTCCAAATTGAACTTATCAATGAATCGAACAATAGTAATGCACTAAAAATTAAATTAGTTCTATCTATCGACTAGTTTTCAGGATTGGTATGTGGTTAATTATGTTACTCAAATATATATATATATTAGGCCTGGGTAACAACGGAAAAATTTGTTTCTAAAATCGATTCGTTTTTTTCTAAAATCGATTCGTTTTTGGGGGGGTTTTTGCGTTTCGATATTTAAAAGAATTCCGAAATTTTTCTTTTAAAAAGTTCGATATTTACAAAATTTCGTAAATGTGAAAGAAATTACGAAACATTAACGAAACAAATGCAAAACAATTACGAATCGATTCGGTAATGGCGGACGCGACCGCGCAATACGCTAAAAAACCTCCAAATGGGACAGGGGGAACTTCTGAAGCTTCCCTCTCCCTCTGTTGTTGACTGTTGGTGTGATATTATAATTTTTTTCTCTAATTAAACAAAAAACAACTATAAAACTTGCCCCAGACATGCGGAAATAATAACGAAACGACCTCAAACCGATAACAAACGAATACATAACGAATCCGAAGCATTTACGAAACGAATTTAAAAATTCGTTCGTTTTTAAGTTGCTCCAGAATGGTTCGTTATCGCTTCGTTATAAAAAATAATGAATTTTTAACGAATTACAAATTAACGAAACGAAACCGCCCAGCCCTAATATATATATATATATATATATATATATATATATATATATTCCTTATCTAAAATATTTCAAAATCTGAAATTGTCTACATGAGTGGTGACACCTTTGCTTTCTGATGTTTCAGTATACATAACCTTGTGCCATGCACAAATATGTTAAAATATTATGTATAACGTTACCTTTGGTTAATGTGTCCAAAGTGTATATGAAATATAAATTAAATTTGTGTTTAGACTTGTGCACGTATTCCAAGTATTCATTATGCATGAGCAAGTATTCCAGAATCCACCCCTCAAATAAACAAAGCCTCAAATATGGAACAGTTCTGGTCCTGAGCCTTTCAGATAAGGGATACTCAACTTGTACTTGCTAGTTGTGGTTTGTATTATTAATTTCTCTTGTTAAAATTGCAGGTTGAGATAATTAATTTAATACATGATGCAGCCAGAAAGCAAAACCACTATCAGGTAGGTATCTAGTTTCTAGGGTCTTGATTATTTTTTTACTTTTCAGAAATCTTAGCATGACAATTCTCCAAAGTTTATAAAGAAATCATGAAGCATGCGGATGCATAAAATATTGGGGCCAATATTACAGAATGTGCAATTCTATGCAAAATTCAAGAGGACAGGAACCAATTCCTTTTTGCATTCTCTGTTTCAGTGCATATGTTGTATATTTGTTTCCATCTTAACAAGAGGCCAAAACAAAAACAACAACAATATTCAAAGTAACCAGATGCTATGAAACCGATGGGACCTGTTGCTTCCTATAATATTCCAAACATGTATTATTGCAGTATGTAGAAACTGATGCAGGAATTAAGCTAACAGTAGTAGTTTCTGGGTTGCTGCATAGTACTTTCTTTAATATGCATTATTTTATGGTTTGTGTGGTGAAACCGGAAAAAAAATGTCATGGGACACAAGATTCTTGTGCCTTTGTCGCTAATAATGGGATTCAGTTCTTGGTGTGCTTCACTAAGAGATCACGAATTTTATTTTAGCTACTGTATTCTGCATTAGCTGCTAACAAAGAATCTGATACTTAGCATGCATCTGCACTGTAGAATTAGAATAATAGATTCATAGAATCAAACAGTTGGAGGAGACCTCATGGGCCCTCCAGTCCAACCCCCTGCCAAGAAGCAGGAATATTGCATTCAAATCACCCCTGACAGATGGCCATCCAGCCTCTGTTTAAAAGTTTCCAAAGGAGGAGCCTCCACCACACTCCGGGGCAGAGAGTTCCACTGCTAAACAGCTCTCACAGCCAGGAAGTTCTTCCTCATGTTCAGATGGAATCTCCTTTCTTGTAGTTTGAAGCCATTGTTCCTTGTCCTAATCTCCATGGAAGCAGAATACAAGCTTGCTCCCTCCTCCCTGTGGCTTTCTCTCACATATTTATACATGGCTATCATATCTCCTCTCAGCCTTCTCTTCTTCAGGCTAAACTTGCACAGCTCCTTAAGACGCTCCTCATAGGGCTTGTTCTCCAGACCCTTGATCATTTTAGTCGCCCTCTCCTGGACACATTCCAGCTTGTCACTATCTCTCTTCAATTGTGGTGCCCAGAATTGGACACAATTTTCCAGGTGTGGTCCAACCAAAGCGGAGTAGAGCATGGGGAGCATGACTTCCCTAGATCTAGACACTATGCTCCTATTGATGCAGGCCAAAATCCCATTGGCTTTTTTTGCCGCCACATCACATTGTTGCCTCATGTTTAACTTGTTGTCCACGAGGACTCCAAGATCTTTTTCACACATACTGCTCTCAAGCCAGGCATTGTCCCCCATTCTGTATCTTTGCATTTCATTTTTTCTGCCTAAGTGGAGTATCTTGCATTTGTCACTGTTGAACTTCATTTTGTTAGTTTTGGCCCATCTCTCTAATCTGTCAATTCATGAAGTTTGACACCGCTTTGACTGCCATGGCTCAATGCGATGGGGAAGTTGTAGTTTTACAAGACTTTTAATCCTCTCTGCCAAAGGGTGCTGATGTCTCATGATTCCATAGCATTGAGCCATGGCAGTTAAATGGTACCAAACTGTTTTAATTCTACAATGTAGATGCAAACAATGTAGATGCAAGCAACCTTTCTTGGCCAAGCCTCCCCAAACTGAATGGAAATGTCACTAATTCGTGCTCCAATTACAAGCAGAATTTAAATTGCCAAGAATACCTTTAAAAAGTTATGGGGATGTTATGCATTGACAGGCAACCTGAAGACACACACACACACATTCTTTAGAGATAGTGAACACAAGAAAAGTTCATCCACTTTTTTATGAGCACATTTTGTGGGCCTGGAAGGTGGGGACAGGATATGAGGAGCAATGGATTAGAGGCAGATCAAGCCTGTGGAAAAGAGTCGGCTTTAGGAAGAGATGCCTCAGTACTTTCTGGGATTGCACTGCAGAGGTCATATTGGCTGCCAATATAGATAAGGTGTTTGAGATAACTATGCCTGGATGGTTTCCATGAGGTCCTTTTAAATCCTGATGACAACACTTTTCCGGGTCACTGATTTTTATAAACATCCAAGGAGACATCGCTCTCAGGAGAAAATGGACTCTTATTGACACTTTTTTCCTGCTCTTCTCTCTTTTTGTATTTGTATGTGTCGGTCTATCTCTTTAATATAAAATGTTTAAAACCTTGATAGCACATGTGCCCTTCTCTAGATGAGAAGAACTGCTTGATTGTCCTTCAGATATTCCTGCATTCCTGTTTTCTTATATCATTTTTACTATTATTCAGGCTTGAAATCTCTAGAGAACTATTGTCAGTCCTTCTCCCAGATTGGCAGAGAAAAGTCCACAAGCATTATACACTTTCCCACTTGAAGAAATATCTTCTGACTCATTTACAAAACCCTTTGTCTTAATTGCTCGCTAACTTAGGCAATCAGAACAATTGAGCAGAACCTCTCTTGATGCTAATAAAAAGCAAGACCCATAATTCTCATCATCAATGGGTCAATAAAACTTGTCCTGGGGCCATTTATCACTAGTTGGTGAATTTGTGGCAGCTTTCAAGGGTTGTCTACACTGGCCCCAAACCTGATTATGATCACTCCTGGATGTCTTGATCATGTCCAGTTATTTTCCAGTTCTGTGCTATGAGAAGCTGTGGAAACTCCAGAGCAGTTCCTTATTTTGCAATTATGGATAGATAGATAGACTGGCTTTCAACCAATGTCTACAATCTTGTGTTGTCCTCCCATTTAGTATGACAGATTACTACAAAGTTCTTGTACAAGTACAGAGTTCTTGGCCATCAGTGGGTGTCATTGCTGACATTAGGCTAGGTGCCTGGCAAAAATGAAGTAAGTGACAGTCAACTTGTTTTGGACTCGTTGGACAGTTTGGAGAACTGCTACTCTGGACCTGCCTCAGATTAAGTTGAACATTCATATGAGCTTCAAGTCAATTGAGCACTTGGTCACAATTTTGAGGGTTCAGTACAACCCTTAAATCCATAGGTATCCATGCTTTCATTTTTCACTGGTTGACAAAATATGTCCCTTTTAGGCATTTTCTAGTCCTTACAGTTATACTCTATGATATCTTGAGCCAGAGGTCCTTAATTTCAATTCACGGATAATAGCAATCAGTGATTTTGCATATCCAAAACCCACCTCTTCTAAATATGAGAGAACTTGGATTGGAAACTTGAGTCCAAGAGGAATTGTGAGTCTAGGATGGTGAAAACCTTAGCACAATTTTGATGAAGCAGCAAACTCTGAAAGTTGCCTCTTAGGTCCTGTGACCTGAATGTGGGGAAAGGACCTTTGTCTAGCCTGATGTCCTCATTTTAAATACAATGATTGGAGTGGGGGAATCACAAAGTCTGCTTTCCACTAGTCAAATGGGAAGCAACCCAACTCTTGAACTGTCCTCAGAATTCAGGTGTTTTGCCAGTCAGTGATTCTTACCATACTAGTTTCCTCCTCACTTATTGCTCCTCTCCAGGTTCAAATAGCTCACCTGGAAAATGGCTAGATGTGCTACATCTACCGAAATGAAAAGATAGAGGGGGAGAGAGGACCTCTTCTCTTCAGCTTCCTTTCCATGCTATCAGCTATGCCATGAAACAGTCAATCTAAATTTACCAGTCACATGGAAACCATGCCAATGAGTAAATAGATCACCATGGTTCACCAGCCACTTGAGTTATGGTTTAATCTAGTTAGTATATCTTATTATTTACATAGAGGAAATGTAGGTGGAAAGGAGAGGAACAAGGGTGAACATCTGGCTCTTGCTGCTGAGTGACATAACACCGCAGGAAAGCTCAGTTTGAAGAAGGCAAGCGTATTTTGAATCTGGCAAGCCAAAGAACACATCATCTGCTACACATGCGATTCCTAAGGGCAAGTTGATTTCCCTCGCTTGGTTCTACCATTATTTCATCAGTTCTGCTCTGCCCGTCTTCTAATTTAAATTGGAGAAGGGCTAAAATTAATTCCAAAATTGGCACATGCAATTTGCCACAGACTTTATTTTGTGTCTTTTCTTTTTCTTCAGACTGCTAGTAGCTTCACTCAAAGATATATGTGAAATAAATCAGTATAAAAAGAATGTTAATATGTCTACACACCAAACTGTCTTGTGTGTGTTGTTCTTAAATCAATAGCAAATATATGAATTTATTTGTTTACTTATTTGTTTATGTATTTATTTAAACCTACAGTATTCCTTTATCCCAAGGGAAGGTTTCATGGTGGTGTTTAGTCATTCAGTAAATATAGCTAGAGAACTAAACTTCAGCAAAGGAAAATTCGAGTTTATTTTAATCAGTTAATTAATTGATTAATCAATTAAATGATTGCATTTATATCCCACTTTTCTCCTTCCACAGACCTAAGGAAGCATAGATTATTTAAAGCTATTAAAAGTATTTTAATTATAGACCAAACCTGATTGCTTGGTTTTAACTAGAATAGAACCATTGAATCCCTCCATGATGACACACCATTCAAATCCTGACATGTAGGAATATGGGTTTCTTCCATTCAGGTCTAATAATAGCTTGTCTGACTGCTTATTTGCTGGAATTCTTGGCCAAGTTTTAAACTTAGGTGAAAAAGGTTACACAAATGGCATGAGTGATATGTTTTATTGCTGTACTGGTGTTATTTTTTGCTGACAAGTTATACTGGCTGGACTTTTTTTAAAAAAACTAATCAACCAACTAACCAAATGGGTATCAATCCAAAATCCTTGTGCGACTAGAGGAAAAACTTTTGTTTTCAACATGTTAAGTAGTGTCCTATAGTCTGAAGAAGCTAAAGATGTGAAAATGTCCAAGTTTTGAGCTCACTGTTTGAGGTATATGAGTCCAATTTTTCTCTTAAAACAATTTTTTTCCATCTCAACATCTCAAAGAGGAAATTTGCAGCATCTTCCCCTGCTAGGACTAGGAGATGACTTTTTTCAACAGAGGTGACTTAGAAGTTGACTTTCAGAGTTGAACCTCATTTAAAACCTCTTTGAGTCTCTTTTTAGAGAGGATTGTAGTTGTAGCATTAGTACTAGTTGATATTGTTTGTTTGTTTGTTGTTGTTGTTGCTGCTGTTGCTGGAAAAAGCACTCGCTTGATTTCAAAACATCCTTCTAATCCAGAAAATGTGTCCAAATTGTCTTTTATACTCCCTAGAGGAATTGAAGTACATTTCCTCCAAAAGACTGGGTATTCAAAAACTGGATTATATAGATATTCTACTGCTCCTGACACCAGAACAGGGTTTCAGATTGAAAGAGAAGAGATTACACTTGAACATTAGGAAGAACATCTTAACTTTAGGATGTATTTGAAAGTAAAAGTTCAACAGTGACAAATGCAAGATACTCCACTTTGGCAGGAAAAACAAAATGCAAAGAGACAGAATGGGGGATGCCTGGCTTGAGAGCAGTACGTGTGAAAAGATCTTGGAGTCCTCGTGGACAACAAGTTAAACATGAGCCAGGAATGTGATGTGGTGGCAAAAAAGGCCAATGGGATTTTGGCCTGCATCAATAGGAGCATAGTGTCTAGGTCTAGGGAAGTAATGCTACCCCTCTATTCTGCTTTGGTTAGACCATACTTGGAATATTGTGTCCAATTCTGGGCACCCCAATTCGAGCTGGAATGTGTCCAGAGGAGGGTGACCAAAATGATAAAGGGTCTGGAGAACAAGCCCTATGAGGAGCGGCTTAAGGAGCTGGGCATGTTTAGCCTGAAGAAGAGAAGGATGAGAGGAGATATGATAGCCATGTATAAATATGTGAGAGGAAGCCACAGGGAGGAGGGAGCAAGCTTGTTTTCTGCTTCCCTAGAGACTAGGACGCGCAACAATGGCTTCAAACTACAAGAGAGGAGATTCCATCAGAACATGAGGAAGAACTTCCTGACTGTGAGAGCCGTTCAGCAGTGGAACTCTCTGCCCCGGAGTGTGGTGGAGGCTCCTTCTTTGGAAGCTTTTAAACAGAGGCTGGATGGCCATCTGTCAGGGGTGATTTGAATGCAATATTCCTGCTTCTTGGCGGAATGGGGTTGGACTTGATGGCCCATGAGGTCTCTTCCAACTCTTTGATTCTATGATTCTATGAAAAGAGATTGCTTCAGAGGGGGATGTTTTCTCCTTATTTGGAGACCTTTAATTTATTTATTTATTTATTTACTGCATTTCTATGCCACCTTTCTCAGCCTGAGGGAGACTCAAAGTGGTTTGACTACTCTTGTGAAATAACTGGACCCACCTTGAATCCACCATTGCCTGTCTCCACTACTCACAGGACTTCCCATGAATACCTTAGAATTTCTGCTCTTACCTTGACTTAGGTTGGATCTACACTACCATATAATCCAGATCATCAAATCAGATAATCTGGAATTCATATGATAGTATAGATCGGGCCTTAGCCTCATTTTAAGCAACATCAGGGGGATACTCTGAAGTTTGGATGAAATTCTGGAGTATCCTGGAGCTTTGCAACTACCTGGGAAACTGGATCAGGTATATCTCAGCCCAATCTCCTGTTCTCATGGACACATCTGCCATCATCCTTTCCTTGCACTGATGAGCACAGCAGAAGTTATTTGCTCATCCCAGTGTCACCGCTGATGCTTCCTGTTGGATACTTACTAGCACTTTGCATGTTTGGCCATCACATTGGCGTCTGCTGAGGTCAGAATGACTAGCAAGAAGGAGGTTGTTGATGTACTTCATCTTTGATGGCTGCTTGGACTCCCAGTTCTGACATCAGCAGATTCTAAAGGAGAAGGCCAGGCAGAGTGGCATGGAGTGTAAACAGTGCCATAGACAACAAGGTAGTGGTCTAGTGCGGGCCAATGTGGTCTTGGGGCTGCTGGAATGAGTTGACATCCATTGCAGCATTCTGTTTCATCAGAACACTTTGGGCTGATCCCAGCTTAAGCAGCAGTTTAGAAACGGCCTAAGTAGTGGTTGGATGAGTATCTCTTGGTATGCCTTAATCGTGGGGAATTGGAGTGAATTGCCACTTATTTGAGTTTACTATTCTTTTACAGATCCACAAACAGCATGTTTGTTGTTCATTCATTCAGTCATTTCCGACTCTTCGTGACCTCATGAACCAGTCCACACCAGAGCTCCTTGTCGGCCATCACCTCCCCCAGCTCCTTCAGAGTCAGCATGTAAGAGGGTTGAACGAAAAACAATGCCTCTACCTTCATAACTCCTCAACAGATGGCAGTACTGATATGTGGCAGGTACTGGCTAGTTCAGTAGACTCTCCTCTACAGTTCCATTCTGGCAGGAAGCCTTAGCATTGGATGGTTGTGTTGTTAAAGTGCAAAGTATGGAGCCCTGCACAGAAGGTCGGTCAATGCAACTTAAGCAACATGCAGTCATTGAATTCTTGACAGCAGAAGATGTCACCCCAAAGGAGATTCATCAGAGAATGCAAGCAGTTTATGGTGATTGTGTTGATGTGAGTACTGTGCATCACTGGGCGAGTAAATTTAAAGATGTTGAGGTGAGAACATCTGACTTGCATTACAAACAAAGAGTTGGACGTCCTGTGACTTCAACCACCAAGTTTCACCAGCAAAAGGTTGACAGATTGATTCAGGACAATCATTGTATCACTCAGAGAGAAATTTCAAGCATAATCGGCATTTCACAAGAATGTGTGGGTCACATTATTGCTTTGCGGAAACAGAGTGTTGGCTTTTTCCGTGTTGGCTTCAAATAACTTGTTCATCATTAGCAGAAATGTATCCAATTGTCTGGTGATTATGTGGAAAAGTGAAAGGTGGTAGTTAAAGAGAACATTCTAAGGATTATTTCCACATTTGATTTATTAAAATATTCCCACCCAAACCCATGTAACGAAGGTGGAGGCATTACTTTTCCTTCAACCCTCATATATCACACCACAGCAAACAAGGTATATTTCCCCCTCCTTCCCCTTGTTCACCCCTTTCATCTAAAAATGCTTATCTTTTACCACTTTGTTGGCAAAAGGTGACTATTAAACATTCATTTATTTAACCCTTATCCAGAAAAGGGGCCATTTTAGTTCCCCAGGGTCTTGTAGTGTTTCCAAATTCACATAGAACTAAACCTGCAAAGTAAACATTTTATGACATTGTCACATGAAGAAGTGTGAACAGGTTTTTTTCCCCAGTTTCTGCCACCTGCCATTCCCTGTTCTTGTTTTCTTTATAACAGACACAAAATGGTCAGGGTCAAAGATTCTCTCAGCAGATCCTTTTGAAAATAAGAAAAATATACACTCTATACAACATTCTGTGACATGTGAACATGTCTTTCCTTGCACTGGCTTTTGGGGTACTATGGAATACTCTTCTTTGGTACAGTCTCCCCAGAATATACTGGAATTAAATAATTTGGAATTTGGATCAGAAAGTATCCTAGATAAAGACACTCAATAAAAATTGTAAACACTCATAAGTATATCTGCCTGAATAAAGATCATGCTAACAATGGAATATATTCTCAAAGAAGCTCAAAAAGAGATAATAACATTGCCTGGAATTCTGTTGGTGTCTTAGATATATGTGAGTTCTCCTATGGAAGCAGTGGGGCATTTTTGCTCTGTGAATAGCTGCTGTATTCAATGGTGATATATGCAGTGACATTTGGCATGCAAATGTACATGTGCATGGAGATGGAGATACACACTCAAGTTGTATATGCAGTTGTAAAATGTTGCTATTCAGTACAAGACATGTATAGCACTAGCAATGTGTAGTTCCACTTGTAGTGCAAGTGCTAGTGCAAGATCTTATCTTTTTCATAATATTTTCCTTCTTGTGTGGCACTGCACTGCAGTAACCCTTGAGCATTTCGCTCCTCTTCACAGTTCCACTTTTATTGCTCAGCAGTTCATGTTTCCTTATGTTTGCTCATGCAGCTTAATATGCAAATGTGAAGTAAAAGCTGATATATGTTCTAATACAGTGGTATAAATTCACTTAATCTTAGGGATGAAATAAATATTTGGAAAAAAACATGTTTTTAAAATATGTTTTATTTATTTTTTTCAAACATTTCTTTTAATGTGTTTACCAAGTGTTGAAAAAGACTGAAGAGAAGGAGGCTAGATTGACGAGAAGCTTCACAACTTACAAAACTTACATCTAATCATAACCTGTTCAAAATGTGCATATTGTTGTTTTTAACAAAAAAAAATGTAACTTTCTGTGCAGAAAACAACATTTTATGCAAAATAATGATTTTTTTCTACACAGATTTGTTTTCTGACATTTTTATTTTAGGCACACATGAGTACCTTTTTGGACATAGCCTAACTATCTCATCAGATGAGCTACTTGACCCATTGTGCACCACTTGTTTTCCCCTTTCAGGATAGAGCCCATTACACAATGCAAGTTTACTTTTGGCTGGTCTCCATCCATAGAGGAGAGAGCAAATCATAGAATCATAGAATCAAAGAGTTGGAAGAGACCTCATGGGCCATCCAGTCCAACCCCATTCTGCCAAGAAGCAGGAATATTGCATTCAAATCACCCCTGACAGATGGCCATCCAGCCTCTGTTTAAAAGCTTCCAAAGAAGGAGCCTCCACCACACTCCGGGGCAGAGAGTTCCACTGCTGAACGGCTCTCACAGTCAGGAAGTTCTTCCTTATGTTCAGATGGAATCTCCTCTCTTGTAGTTTGAAGCCATTGTTGCGCGTCCTAGTCTGCAAGGAAGCAGAAAACAAGCTTGCTCCCTCCTCCCTGTGGCTTCCTCTCACATATTTATACATGGCTATCATGTCTCCTCTCAGCCTTCTCTTCTTCAGGCTAAACATGCCCAGCTCCTTAAGCCGCTCCTTATAGGGCTTGTTCTCCTGACCCTTGATCATTTTAGTCGCTCTCCTCTGGTCACATTCCAGCTTGTCAATATCTCTCTTAAATTGTGGTGCCCAGAATTGGACACAATATTCCAGGTGTGGTCTAACCAAAGCGGAATAGACCACGCTTGGAATATTGTGTCCAATTCTGGGCACCACAATTCAAGAGAGATATTGACAAGCTGGAAGAGAAGGAGGCTAGATTGATGAGAAGCTTCACAGCTTACAAAACTTACATCTAATCATAACCTGTTCAAAATTTGCATATGGTTGTTTTTAACAAAAAATGTAATTTTCTGTGCAGAAAACATCATTTTATGCAAAATAATGATTTTTTTTCTACACAGATTTGTTTTCTTGCATTTTTATTTGAGGCATACATGAGTACTTTTTGGACATAGCCTAACTAACTATCTCATCAGATGGGCTACTTGACTCATCGTGCACCACTTGTTTTCCCCTTTCAGGATGCACAATGCAAGTTTACTTTTGGCTGGTCTCCATCCATAAAGGAAAGAGCAAGTGGGGGAATGCTGCTACTACTGCCTTCCTGTGTCATCTTACCAGCAATGGGGGAAAGCCAGCCAGTGACACTTCCTCCCATCGGATGAGGACAAAGGCAAATTGTGTGATGTGGAGTGTGGGTTCTCCACCCTCTTCAATACATGGTGAATCTATAGTCCTTTGTGATGAGGTCCTAAGTAAAGTTCTTCAAGTAAAACTGTATCACACACAGCTCTCCATTTTGAGTGGCATGTAACTACCCTTCATTGCATCTCTTGATTCACTGGGATTGCAGACTCTTTATGTTCCCCTTTTCACAGTAGAATGACAAATGGGCACACTGGTTTAAATCCCATTGTCATTGACAACTACAGAAAAACCATTGAACTATATGAGTGTATGGAAATCATAGATTCATAGACCATAGAACTGGAAGGGGCTCCATTGGCCATTGAGTCCAGCAATCTGTTTGTTGCAGAGTCTCCAGCTACAGCGTCCCCAGCAGGACACTGCACAGCCTCATTTTGAAGGCATTCAGAGAAGTAGACCCTTACCACCTCTTTTGGTAATAGGTTTTCCATTGCTAAACAGCTTTTACCATCAAGATTATAGCATAGATTTACACTGAAAACACAATGCTTTTGTCTGTTAATTGTATATTGGATGTTAAAGCAATATAATCTGCTTTCAGGAAAGTTTGTTGAGTAGAAGTCAAAGTCTTTTCTTTAAAAAAAGACGTTTTGTTATGTATGCATTTGTAATGAAAACCAGGCTGTTGAGATAAGCAGTGTGCCAAGAAACCATTTTCATTTCTGTTCAAATCTATGCTAACAGATTGGAATTGGTAAATATATTTCAGTTCAACTATCTCCCTTTCCAAACTTCTCTCGAGATTATTTTCTTCTGCAACAAGTTGCTTTGATGTCCATGATTGGATGTGCCAGGAGAATGGATTGTCCTGTTAGTGGTCTAGGGGTACATCAAATTCATGTCCATTTATTCTCTTCTGAGTTTTCCACAGTGACCACCAATTGGTGGTCACTGTTGGTGGTCACTGTGGAAAACTCAGCAGAAAATAAATGGACATGAATTGGGAAACACTCACCATCCTGTAACATTTTTGATTAAGTATAACAGTGTAATGTTAAATACTGATCTAAATATGATAGGGCACGGTGAAGATCTGTTTAACCAAGCATCTTCAATCTGAATATTAGTAACTCAGATGTTTCCAGAAATTTCATTAGAAGATAATAACAAAGCTTAAGGAATCTTCTAAACAAATCTAATTTTGGCTGAAAACTCTCACAATCTCTTTCCATTGGTCATGTAGGACAAAGTTGATGGAGTGTCCTTAAGCCCTTTCATCTGGCTAACCTACCAGCATCTACAATGTATTATCAGCAGCAATCATGTTAGTGTATTACACATGGATTAGTAGTTGAAGATCTTTTCCACATTCAGTGCTGTTCAACATCTTTATTCATGACTTGGATTGTGGAGTAGAGGGCATGCTTATCAAATTTGCAGATGACACCAAATTGGAAGGGAGAGCTAATACCCCAGGCAACAGGATCGGGATCCAAAATTACTTTAAAAGATTACAGAAATATGCCAAAACTCACAAAAATGAAACTCATAAGATAGAAATGTAGAGTACTATTCTTAGGCAATAAAAATGAAATGCACAGCTATAGGATGGAGAACACCTGGCTTGAAAACAATCCATGTGAAAGGGATATAAGAGTCTTGGTAGACAACAAGTATGCCATTGGAAGATGGGACTCCCAGGTCGGAAGATGGCCAAAATGCTACTGGGGAGGAGCAGAGGATAAGTTCAACTAGCCCCAGATGTGATGACGCAGCTAGCTCAAAGCCGAAAGGAAGGCTAGCGGCCGACGGTACTGGAGGCGAACGACGAATCCGATGCTCTAAAGATCAACACACCATAGGAACCTGGAATGTAAGATCTATGAGCCAGGGCAAATTGGATGTTGTTATTGGCGAGATGTCAAGACTAAAGATAGACATTCTGGGGGTCAGCGAACTGAAGTGGACTGGAATGGGCCACTGCACATCAGATGACCACCAGATCTACTACTGCGGACAAGAGGAACATCGAAGAAATGGAGTAGCCTTCATAATTAATAAGAAATTCGCTAAAGCTGTGCTTGGATACAACCCAAAAAATGACAGAATGATCTCAATTCGAGTGCAAGGAAAGCCTTTCAACATTACAGTGATCCAAATATACGCCCCAACCACAGCTGCTGAAGAAGCAGAAGTAGATCAGTTCTATGAGGATCTGCAGGACCTACTGGATAATACACCAAAAAGAGACATTATTTTCATTACAGGAGACTGGAATGCCAAGGTGGGAAGTCAAATGACAACTGGGATCACAGGCAAGCATGGTCTGGGAGAACAAAATGAAGCAGGACGCAGGCTGATAGAATTTTGCCAGGAAAACTCGCTGTGTATAACGAATACTCTCTTCCAACAACCTAAAAGACGGCTTTACACATGGACCTCACCAGACGGTCAACACCGAAATCAGATTGACTACATCCTTTGCAGCCAAAGGTGGCGGACATCCATCCAGTCGGTGAAAACAAGACCTGGGACTGACTGTAGCTCAGATCACGAACTTCTTATTGCTCAATTTAGAATAAAACTAAAGAGATCAGGGAAAATACACAGACCAGTTAGATATGATCTCACTAACATTCCTAGCGAATATGCAGTGGAAGTGAAGAACAGATTTGAAGGACTAGATTTAGTAAACAGAGTCCCAGAAGAACTATGGACAGAAGTCCGAGACATTGTTCAGGAGGCGGCAACAAAGTACGTCCCAAAGAAAAAGAAAACCAAGAAGGCAAAATGGTTGTCTGCTGAGACACTGGAAGTAGCCCAAGAAAGGAGGAAAGCAAAAGGAAACAGGGATAAGGGGAGATATGCCCAGTTAAATGCGCAATTCCAGAGGTTAGCCAGAAGAGATAAGGAACTATTTTTAAATAAGCAATGCATGGAAGTGGAGGAAGACAACAGAATAGGAAGGACAAGAGACCTCTTCCAGAAAATTAGAAACATTGGAGGTAAATTTCAGGCAAAAATTGGTATGATAAGAAACAAAGATGGCAGGGACCTAACAGAAGCTGAAGAGATCAAGAAAAGGTGGCGAGATCTGTATAGGAAGGATAATAATATTGAGGACAGTTTTGATGGTGTGGTGAATGAATTAGAACCAGACATCCTGAGGAGTGAGGTTGAATGGGCCTTAAGAAGCATTGCTAACAACAAGGCACCAGGAGACGACGGGATCCCAGCTGAACTGTTTAAAATCTTAAAAGATGATGCTGCCAAGGTGATGCATGCCATATGCCAGCAAATATGGAAAACACAAGAATGGCCATCAGACTGGAAAAAATCAACTTATATCCCCATACCAAAAAAGGGAAATGCGAAAGACTGCTCAAACTTCCGTACAGTGGCCCTTATTTCTCATGCCAGTAAGGTCATGCTCAAGATCCTGCAAGGAAGACTCCAGCAATACATGGAGCGAGAGTTGCCAGATGTTCAAGCTGGGTTTAGAAAAGGCAGAGGAACGAGAGACCAGATTGCCAATATCCGCTGGATAATGGAGAAAGGCAGGGAGTTTCAGAAAAACATCTACTTCTTTGCTTCATTGACTATTCTAAAGCCTTTGACTGTGTGGATCATAATAAATTGTGGCAAGTTCTGTGGGATGGGCATCCCAAGCCACCTTGTCTCTCTCCTGAGGAATCTGTACAAGGACCAAGTAGCAACAGTCAGAACTGACCATGGAACAACAGACTGATTCAAGATTGGGAAAGGCGTACGGCAAGGCTGCATCCTCTCACCCAACCTATTCAACTTGTATGCAGAACACATCATGCGATGTGCGGGGCTGGATGAATGCAAAGCTGGGGAGAAAATTGCTGGAAGAAACATTAACAACCTCAGATATGCAGATGACACCACTCTGATGGCCGAAAGCGAGGAGGAGCTGAGGAGCCTTCTAATCAAGGTGAAAGAAGAAAGCGCAAAAGCTGGGTTGCAGCTAAACATCAAAACCAAGATTATGGCAACAAGAATGATTGACAACTGGGAAATAGAGGGAGAAAACGTGGAGGCCATGACAGACTTTGTATTTCTAGGTGCAAAGATTACTGCAGATGCAGACTGTAGCCAGGAAATCAGAAGACGCTTACTTCTTGGGAGGAGAGCAATGTCCAATCTCGATAAAATAGTAAAGAGTAGAGACATCAGACTGGCAACAAAGATTCGCCTAGTCAAAGCCATGGTATTCCCTGTAGTAACCTACGGATGTGAGAGCTGGACCTTAGGGAAGGCTGAGCGAAGGAAGATCGATGCTTTTGAGCTGTGGTGTTGGAGGAAAGTGCTGAGAGTGCCTTGGACTGCGAGAAGATCCAACCAGTCCATCCTCCAGGAAATAAAGCCCGACTGCTAACTGGAGGGAAAGATACTAGAGACAAAGTTGAAGTACTTTGGACACATCATGAGGAGACAGGAAAGCCTAGAGAAGACAATTATGCTGGGGAAAGTGGAAGGCAAAAGGAAGAGGGGCCGACCAAGGGCAAGATGGATGGATGGCATCCTTGAAGTGACTGGGCTGACCTTGAAGGAGCTGGGGGTGGTGACGGCCGACAGGGAGCTCTGGCGTGGGCTGGTCCATGAGGTCACGAAGAGTCGGAGACGACTGAACGAATGAACAACAACAGACAAGAAGCTGAACACGAGTCAACAGTGTGTTGAACCAGTTACAAAAACCAATGCAATTCTAGGCTGCATTAGTAGCCATCTCGTTTTCAGATACAGGGGGACACACAGTCCCACTCTATTCTGCTTTGGTCAGATTTCACCTGGAATATCCCTGTATTCAGTTCTGGGCCCAAAAAATGAAGAAGTAGATGGACAAACTCAAACTGGTCAAGAGAAGGGCATCTAAAATAGCCAAAGGTTTGGAAGCCAATCCCTATGAGGAATGGTTTAGGAAGACAGGTATATTTAGCTTGGAGAAAAGAAGGCTGAGAGGGGATTATGGGAGCCATGTTTAAATATTTGAAAGGATGTAGTATTGAGGAGGAGAGAGGGTTGTTTTCGGCTGTTTAGTAGACCAAGAAATTGAACAATGAATTCAAATTACAGTTCCTATCTACAGTTCCTATCTAGGAACGACCTGGCTACGGTGATCCAGGTGATGATCATCTCGAGGCTTGACTACTGTAACGCCCTCTACATTGGCCTTCCTTTGTCAGTGATCTGGAAACTGAAGCTGGCGCAAAATGCGGCTGCTTGTCTTCTCACTGGGGTGCCGGCGAGGTGTCATATCACCCCAATTCTACAACAGCTGCACTGGCTTCCGATTGAGTACCGGATTACTTTCAAGGTGCTGGTACTAACCTTTAAGCCTTATATGGTCTGGGACAGCGTACCTGAGGCCCTGCTTATCCCCCTACCAACCCCAGAAATTACTTCGGTCCGAAGACCAAAATTTGCTTGAAGTCCCCAACATCCGGACTTATCATCTGTCCTCTACTAGGCAGAGAGCCTTCTCGATTGTGGCCCCTTATTTATGGAGTACCTTGCCAGTTGAAACCCGAACCATCCGAGAGCTACTTGCTTTTCGGAAAGCCTGTAAAACCTTTCTTTTCCGACGAGCTTTCGATGGGTGATTAACTCGGGACTATGTCTGTTCTCATTTTTATTGTATTTTACAGTTGGTTGTATTGTTTTAATCTACTGCTGTAAACCGCTCCGAGCAAAATTGGGAGTGGCGGTATACAAGTCAAATAAATAAATAAATAAATAAATAAATATAAAAAGACATTCCAACTAATAATTATGAAAAACTTCTTATCTGATGGTAAGAGTGGTTCTACAGTGGAATATGCAGTGGAGTTTCTTTCTATGAAGGCTTTTAAACAGAGGCTGGATGACTATCTGTCAGGGATGCTGCATGGGGTTGGACTGGATGGTCCTTGTGGTCTCTTTCAACTCTATGTTTTAGTGATTCAATTCAGTTCTGCAGAAACAGAACTGTATGCAATACCATTGTATATTATTGTGGAATGCACATGACTGCCTGTCCAAATTTGATTATCCATTCAGTTATACATTTGGTATTTTGGTTAATTGTGAGAATGTTGACATTCAGCACAAGGAATATGTATCACAATCAGCAGAGATTTATGTGACAGAACCCAATACTGGATCTTAGCCACCTGATTCTCTTTAGCTAATAGCTACCATTCACTGCTGAAACTTGTGCTTTTTAAAGTCTAAGCCCAGGTCCATATATTGGAGGAGAGAAATAAAATGGAACAACTTGCTTGCAGCTGAAACACAGCATGATTTTTGCCCATCTTCAAAAGTTTTCCTAAGATATAAAGTGCAACTTTCCAAATTCATTCCCCCTGCACTTTTTTTGTGCACAGCAGTTCCTCGTGTGTTCAGATTGTTTCTCCCCTACAGCTATAACCTAATTGGCATGCAGAGTTCTGATTATGAATACAAGTGATTTGGAGAAAATTCTAATGTAATTTACATTAGTAACTCTGGTTACTGGTTAAAAGATTCTAAGAGGGTTATTATCGGTTTCTTTCTCACTGTTTGTGCAGCTGTACAATTGTGATAGATTTAAATCCTGCCTAAGGAACATAAACCAGAAATTACAGGCAATTTTGTGTACAAATGTAATGTTGTGAAAGCCCAAAGGAAGGAGAAAGGAGTATTCGGAGGAGGGGTGGGTGAATGGCTGGAGGTATCAAATTTCCTAAAGATGCAAATTTTGGTTGGGAGGTTTACAAATATTGAATGCTTCCCAATTCTGTCCAGAAATTTATTTCCATTCTCACAATGCTGCACAATCCTGAATATATGAGCTTTGGGAAAGGATGGATCTCTATCAATTTTATTTTCTCTCACATTTTTTAAATAAGCTGTTTGCATTGAATTTATGAAGAAATTGTCGAGTTTGGGTAATCTCTTACCAGCAATGAACTAGATAAAAATCTCAGTCATCTGTACTGGATCAATTTAATAGCTACAGACTTATCCCATATGGGTAGGCTCATGTTTTACTTGCCTATCATACAGTGATAGTAAAAAAGAAGGAGGAGGGAAGTTGCAACCTTAATTCATGAATAATGGACTTTAAAAAATAAAGCAGTATTTACTTCCATTCTATGCTGCATTCCATGTGTCTGGCGAGGTGGGGGGAAGGCAAGCTTGCAATCCCCAAGCAGAAAGATGGACAGTGAATGCAATGGTGCTCAGTGTTGCCATACAGATGTCATGAGAGCAAGAGGAACCATTAACTCATGGTTCTTGTCAAGAAGCCAGATCCAGCCCTGTGAAAGGGGCTGGACAGCCATCCTGACCTGGTCTTGAATGCAAGGATGGGGGTGGGGGTGGTGGAAGAGACATGATCCAAGAAAACCACTGATAAGAACATCTAGCTTTTGTTTTGGGAATTGTTTAGGAGCCTGAAGGAGAGTGTGTGGGTGATAGGTTTGTGGGTAGATAACCTGCAACAAAGAAGATGCTATTAGAATTGGCTTTGTTGGGTGGATCTAGACAGCACCTTTATGGCAGAAACTTCTGCAATAAAAAGGGGACTGTCTAGACAATGTTTTGGACAATCCTGAATTTATTCACCACGAATTCATCAAATTAATTAGATAGTGGGTTTATTCCGTGCCTTCTTGGAAAACGCGGAATAAACCCACTACTTCTGGTGTCTGGACTGAATCTCAACTCCCTCCCCCAAAGCCCTAAAATCCCTTTTAAAAGTAAGAAAAACTTACCTGCCCTCCAGTAGAGTGTTGCTGGAGCTATCCCGGCACATAGAAATGATGCACCAGGAGAGCAGGGGAAGGGGAGAAAATCCCCCCCCCCCGCTCTCCTAGCGCATCATTTCTACATGTCGGGAGATCTCTGGCAACACTCTACTGGAGGCCAGGTAAGTTTTTCTTATTTTTAAAAGGGGTTTTAGGGCTTTGGGGGAGGGGGGTAAAGTCTCCAATTGTTCTCCCAGGCCAGTCACAGAAGAACATCTGGACACCCACTCCAGAAAGTGCATGCTTTTATTTTATTTTACTGATGTTTTTAATTAATTGTTGAATTGTTTGTATTTGTATTGCTTGTGAATTGTCTTGGGCATCTAATTGTGCCCCCACTGTAAGCCCCCCTGAGTCCCCCCTGGGGTGAGAAGGGTGGGGTATAAGTAAATGAAATAAATAAATAAATAAATAAATAAATAATGCTTTCTGGGGTAGGTGTGGACAGGCCCCCGGAACATCAATGTTTTTTAAACGCAGATACTCCGGGATAACAGCCTGTCTGGAAAGGCCATTTGTGTTCTCATAAAAGGGTAATAAAGACTTCATTTCCAGTCAGTCCCATTGTTAGCTGGTTGTATTCTGAGATTTTCCATAAACTGACATTAAGTCATTTCTCACCTTATCAACTCTTTTCCGTTGTCAATATAGTGAAAACAATGTGCACACAGGGGAACAGAGACCTGTTGGAGGTGGTGTGTGGGGGGGTTGATGTTCATGAATTGAGCTCCAGCAAGGTATTGGCAACCACCCTCAACATGAATTTATCCAGTGTTGGCAGCATGGTTGATGAGGAGCACCTGGCAATGGGCCTACCCTGAATTCAACTCAAGTTTCTGTGGGAAGGATTGACAGTGGGCAGGAAGATTCCCCAGATTACAGGAGGAATAGAGGCCAGAGAGTTCCTCTCAGGAATTATATGTTTGAAACAGGAGGTCAACACAATGGAGACCTTTTCCTTTCAGCTAAGTGAGATGAGGAGGGAGGTGATAGCCGCCTGGCCAACCATTGCAGAACAACAGGATCACAGATGGGCCTGCTCCTAGGGAGAAGAGGTGATGGGCCCTTGACCTTTGGGCTGGGTGATGTTTACATAGAAAGGGGAGGAGGTGGAACTGCAGGGCGCCTCGACCTTCCCATCTGGCATATCTGGGAGAAATCAGATACACCTGTACTGAATCTCAACTCCCTCCCCTGGCTGCCAGAAAAGGGGAACTTTGTGTGAAGTCCAATAGGGACCCAACCCAGTTCTCTTACTTCATCATGAATAAAAAGCAAATAAACAATGGTTCCTTTTAGTCCAGCTGTCTTCCTTTTAGACCTCACCTGGCTGCCTCAGGACCAGTTGGTATCTTTTGGCCTTTCTAACCTAATTCACAAATTTCAGAAAAGGTGGCAGGGATTTTTTTGTCTACCTTGAATTGAGGGTTTTATGGCCTAGGGACAGTTGTCTAGCGTAAATAATACTAAATTTGGTAACACTGGTTGTTAACATAGAAATCGGTAAAAGAAATAGTGAATGGTAGGCAACCACTTGAGTATCTTTGGTTCAAAGGTCTTGGAGGGCTTCCCATTGGGAATCCCACTGATACTCATCAACAATCTCTGGTACTTGGTGTCAACCCATAGAAATGCAAGTTGGCATTGGGGCTCAGGCTGACCCTTAGCAGTGGCAAAAGAAATCCATAAATCAACCCTGCTCCATTGAATTCCAAACTTGGCAGGACTTGATAAAGGTTGAGGGATTGTTTTAAGTGGATTACACTTTTAAACTCATGGTCCACTATATATTGTTAAGGAAAGCTAAATGACAAAACAGTCTAAGACCACAATTCATGACTGACTTAACTGATAATACAATTTGCATTTCACCTGCCAATTATCAAGTCACACAGAGGTAGTTTAACAAACATCGATGATCCTAAAATCACAAATCTTTCACATTCCAAAGGAAGAGGGAGAATTGGCAATGGGACATTTTTAAAATGATACATTGAGTGATAAAATGAATTTTTCTTTTTAAAATGCTCTGGAGAAAAGATTGACCAATGGTCATGTTATCACCACATTCATACTATAAATTATATTAGTGAATTTTGTTTTCTCCCTGAGTAGAAAATCTGAATTCATATCATGACCTCCACACAAAATGTAGCCATATTGAAATAGATGTTGCTAAGGTTTACAAGGGCAAAAAGGTTCTGGATTTTAAAGGTCCGGATGTTCAACTGAGTTGGAAGCCAGTGGCATGGCAATAAGTTCAATTTAATCATGATAGGAGTAGCCCAGAATTTTCACTCAATGTTATTACTAGGTTGGAGGCTTTAATAAAAGGATTCAAGTCCAGCTTCAGGTAAACAACATTTCAATAGTCAGGATGAAAGATGACTAATGAATGAATGATATGTTATAAGCACTGCACATGAAGTGGAATTTGTGGACCAAGAGACAGCAAAAAGACAGTAGTTTTAGGGTGATTAAAAAACAATACATTGAACATGAATTGGACTATGATAAGATGGAATCACCCATTCCAAAGTACAATTGGTCCATCACTGAAATCATCAGTCTACATAGTTTTCCTTCCTCATCCAATAACATTCTGATGTTTTCTGAAGATCTTTCTCCATGGCATTGGCAGCAATGGATGTGAGCTGAAAAACAAAACAGCATTGTAATAATAATAAAAATTAATAGACTGAGGAGATCTGCTGATCAGGAGTGATAATGAATTAGATCTATGTATGTATGTAAGGTGGAAACACCTTTGAGTTGCTATTTTCAACAGCAGTCTTGTGTTTTTTGTAACATAGAGCTTTACCATTCCTAGTTTACCTTAATTATCTAACAGAATTTTCTTGGATGATCATAATTCCAACTGTTTTAATGGTGTTTCCTGACATTTCTCTGTTGTCTTGGTTCAGTGTCTTCTGTACAAAAGATTTCTTTCTGGGCTTCTATTGCAATGGCATCTATTCTTCCTTTCCAATAATACTGATTAAAATGAAATTACTCAGTCTCCTGACCCATGGCAAATTTCATGAGCTGCAATTTGTCTGGCAGTTCAGCTGTGAGTGCAATCTGATTGGCTATCGTTTAGGTTTATAGTTCCTATTTTCCCCCAACATGGTCTCCAGTGATCCTGAAATAAAGGATGTAGGGAGGGAGGGGAAAGGGTGCTCGATTGGTGGGCTCTTTGTGAGTTTAGACAATAAAAAAAAAGTTGGCTTTATTTATGGTCTTCAATGTTCTCCATGTGAAAGAAAGTTTAACTGCATGTGAACTCTACAGGACCTTAGTGAAAACCACTCTTCTATGTATACATCCCATGGAGTGACTAACATTTTTTTTTTTAAAAAAAAGGAGTCCAATCAAGTGGGAATTAAGAATCAAAGTATTAAAAGAGATGTTTACAACTGATGTACTGTAAAGCAAAGGCTTCATGTCCAAAAGTCACAATAATGGTTGGATTCTGTTGGTATCTTCCACATGCATATGTTGTCTGGTATAAGCAGTTGGATGTCATTGTATAGTGTGGACTAGGCATACAGTATTTAGTTCAATGTTGTGGAAGTGGGGTTACACATGTGGTGCTATTGTACATGCTTGCTACATTTTTTTTTCAAGAATGTAATTGGGATCAGGTTTTGAATTGTGCACAGATATGCAATGTCCAGTCTCGATAAAATAGTAAAGAGTAGAGACATCAGACTGGCAACAAAGATCCACATAGTCAAAGCCATGGTATTCCCTGTAGTAACCTACGGATGTGAGAGCTGGACCTTAGGGAAGGCTGAGCGAAGGAAGATCGATGCTTTTGAGCTGTGGTGTTGGAGGAAAGTTCTGAGAGTGCCTTGGACTGCGAGAAGATCCAACCAGTCCATCCTCCAGGAAATAAAGCCCGACTGCTCATTGGAGGGAAGGATACTAGAGACAAAGTTGAAGTACTTTGGCCACATCATGAGGAGACAGCAAAGCCTAGAGAAGACAATTATGCTGGGGAAAGTGGAAGGCAAAAGGAAGAGGGGCCGACCAAGGGCAAGATGGATGGATAGCATCCTTGAAGTGACTGGACTGACCTTGAAGGAGCTGGGGGTGGTGACGGCCGACAGGGAGCTCTGGCGTGGGCTGGTCCATGAGGTCACGAAGAGTCAGAGACGACTGAACGAATGAACAACAACAAATGCATTGCTCATTGCTCAATTATTTGTCTGTACAAGTGCATGTATATTTGGTCATGCAATGTCACAATTCACAAATGGGGTTGTCTTTTGCAACTGCCATGAAACTCTCTAAGCTTAAATCTGTGCTCCACTTCCTTGTTGAAGGATCCTAGCCATTGTTCCAGCAGCTTTATGTGAGAATCAAAAGTTCATAAAAAGAGCAGTAAGATAAAAGTGCTTTTGCCCAGTTTCTTTCCACAATGCAATTGCACAACAATAGCTAGGTGATTGCAGGTGTAGCTGTGTCTTACTAGTCACAAATCTGTTGGACTCATCTAAGTTTGTTCCAGTTGCTCTTGAGTAGTGAAAGAAAAAAAAATTATGTTCTAGCACAAGTCAAATTTTTGTCCCATAGTGTTAAAGACAAGCCAAAAGGAACATGGATGTGGCCAAGATGATGACATTTCACTGAATAAGCTATTGTTGTGCACATGACTGGGAGAACAATGGAAGAGGGTGCTGGATATATGCATGTAAATATTCCAAGAAACTATGTATGGAGACATAACCCTCAACTATATCACTGTTAGAATGCTAGCCATCTTCTCTGTTTCCAGCAAGCATATCTTGTAGCAGGCCTCCACAATCACTAGGCTTAAGGTTACAAGCAAAAACTACAAATTGTTTTCTTTAATATGAGAGAATACCACTCCAGGACCTCCATCATTATTCTACAGAAGTGGTTCTTAACCTGTGGACCATGGACCACCTGTGGGCCATGAAAATGAAAATCTGGTCCACAAGCCTCCTTCCTCTTTATGTTATGTTATGTTATTTTTGCTCCTTTCACATCACCTGCCACTCCTTCCCTGTCATTGATCACGATATATGTTCTGTATCAGAAACTAGAGCTGATGTAGTCTATCCAATGCAATTTTCGGAATCAGCACCCCAAACTAAATCTAAAGTTGACTGAAAACAGATTTGAAATCCTCTTGATACTAATGTTGGGGAGTGGTCTCTAGTCAAAGTGGTCCCTGGTTAAGTAGTCCTTGGTCAAGTGTTCACTGGTCAAAGTGGTCCCTGGTCAAAAAAAGGTTGGGAACCAATGCTCTACAGTCAGCTTCTTCCAGATGTTGACCATGAAATTGCACTGGAGGTCCTAAACATTCTTAAAGGCCAGATCCAAACAGTAGGGCTGGGCAGTTTCGTTTCGTTGATTCGTAATTCGTTAAAAATTCGTTTTTTTTTGTTAACGAAGCGATAACGAACCATTCTGGAGCAGCTTAAAAAAGAAACGAATTTTTCAATTCGTTTCGTAAATGCTTCGTATTTCGTTATGTATTCGTTTCGTTATTGGTTTGAGGTCGTTTCGTTATTATTTCCGCATGTCTGGGGCAAGTTTTATAGTTGTTTTTTGTTTAATTAGTGAAAAAAAATTATAATATCACACCAACAGTCAACAACAGAGGGAGAGGGAAGCTTCAGAAGTTTCCCCTGTCCCATTTGGAGGTTTTTTAGCGTATTTCACGGTCGCGTCCGCCATTAACGAATCGATTCGTTATTGTTTCGGAAATCGATTCGTTAATTTTCTACCATTTACGAAATTTTTTTTTTTTTTTTTTTGTTAACGAAGCGATAACGAACCATTCTGGAGCAGCTTAAAAAAGAAACGAATTTTTCGGACTTCCGGTTGGTGGCCGTAAGATGGTGGACGTGTTCTGAGACTCTCCAGACAGGGAGCTCAGGACAACCAGGTATTGGTAGGTCAGGGGGAAGGCCCCCTCCTCTGTCGATGGTCGGAGGTCGCAGAGGCCATCTCTTAGCGTTGCCGGCCGACGGCGTCTAAGAGGTGCCCCCCTCAAGGGGACATCCAAAGACGCCCGGCACTCGGACACGCTAGAGGGACTCCATTCCATGGTAGAAGGACTTAGCCTTCAACTCCTCATTGGCTGCCAACACACCGAAAAGCGAAGAACAGAAATAAAAATTAAGAGAAAAAAAAACATACAAAGCGAACAGATCTTCTGGATCAAGAGTCAGCAGAAACAAGGAAACCTCTGAGCAACAAAGACAAGCCGGGCATAAACCGAAACAGCAACACCGGGAGCCCGGAAAGCCGAGGCCTGATCAGGACGTAATTTAAACCAGCGCACAAAAGAAAGGAAAAAAGGAAGGAAGGAGCGGAGAAAGAAAAGAAAAGAAAGAGGTAAAAGAAGGGGGGAAGAAGGGGAAAAGGACAAAAGGGAAAGAAGTAGAAAAGAAAGGAAAGAGACAACGGTTGGAAAAAGGAATTGCAACAGCCGGGTAGAGCTAACCGCTCCCTCCCTCAAAGGGACAGCAAACCCGGGTTTTTCTCCAGATCCAAAGACCAGCTCTTAAAGGAGGTGGTCGATGGGGATAGGAGACAAAAGGGACAGCGGGCTGTTGGCATAATCCAAAAATTTCAAACAATAAGAAGCATGAGAAGCATAAGAAGCTTTAGAAACTAACGTGGTGGCATTGAGGGAAATAAAGTCCTCTACCCCCCCCCTACCATTAAAATCAGCGGAAAAGGAGACATATTGACCTTGAAGACGCGAAGGACCAGAGATTAAGATAAGGGAAGGTGGAGCATTCTTATCTTCAGGCAGAGCGACCTTGGAGGAGCACGCGGACCGGCAGGGAGGACTGCGCCGCCCACTCTCAAGCTGCTTTAGGAAGTAAACACGCGAGATCGCACGGGACTTTGGAACCCGCCACGATCTCGCGAGAAAACGCGGGACTTCCGGGATCACCGAAATCCCGCGTGAATAGGAGTATACACGCGAGAGCCTAAGGGGATTGAAGGCCCAGCGAGAACTGTAGAAGACTAAAAATACCGGAACGCAGGAGAAGCATAAGAAGATAGAAGAAGACAGGAGAAGTGGGGAAAAGTAAAGAAGGAAAGCAGGGAACATCAAAGAGGCAACGGAAAGAGCCTAGAAGAAAAGGTAAAAGAATTATTTTGGGAGATAATAAAGCAAAGCAACAAAATAACAACATAAAAATAAATAAATTACAATAACTAAATAAGAACTTTACAAAAACAATAAAATTATATAAATAATAATAATAATTTAAAAAAAAAAAAAAAATTAGGACTCACAGATTGTAATACCAATTACTAATTTCTAATAAATAAAAAAAAAAAAAAAAAAAAGTAAGAAAATTAAATCAAAGCAAAGATGACGTCACAAAGCATCAAAGCGAAGACCATACAATCAAATAAAGGACAAAACAGAAGAGACTCTTTATGCAAGCAGGAATCACAAACGGAAGGACAACTAAAGAAAGACCCCACAGCAGAGGAATCAGTGTTAGGCAATATATTAGCAGAAATAAGGAAACTTTCAGAAAAACATGATGAACAGCATAAGGAGCTCCAAGCAGAAATTCAATCTATGAAAAAAGAACTGAAGGAGGAAATTGGTAAATTACAAGACGACGTAGACAAAGTAAAGAAGGAAAACCAGAAAATTATTAAAACACAAGGAAAAACAGAATATCGAATAAATAAATTGGAAACCCTTGCCCAGAAGATTAGTGATCAAACCGAAAGATTAGAATATAGAGAAGCTGAATATCAACTAAGAATCCGTAACTTACAAGAGGTTAAAAATGAAAACGTGAAACAAACCATGATAGAACTGCTGGCGGAGCTAATGGATGTGTCCATAGAAGTGATAGGGCAGGATGTGGACAGGGTCTATAGAGTACCCACAGGATATGCCAAAAAACACAAAACCCCACAGGATGTGGTAATAAGTTTCTGCAGAAAAAGTACAAGGGATGAGATCCTAAAAGAAAATGTGAGAAAACCAATATTCTTCAAAGACCAGAAGGTTATCATTATGAAGGAAATTCCGCAACAAATCCTGGCACGAAGAAGGAAATTTGCTTTCCTTACAAAAGAGTTAACCAGGAAAAAAATCAAATTCAGATGGGAAAAATCGGACGGAATAACGGTGACGTTCAATGATAAGAGATATTGGTTAAATACGGAGGAAAGTGCCAAAGCCTTCTATAATAATCATATAAAAGAAAGAGCAGCRGAATCCCCACAACATGACAACACAAAAAAAGGAAACATGAGAGGGAAAAACAGGACAGCAAGAATGGAAGAGGAATCAGAGGAAGAAGATGAAAGRGAAGGCAAAGGCCCGAGYAAATGGCCAAGAGACCAAGCAGAAGAAGAAAATGAAAGAGACMTCAAAAGGCTGAGAGAGTTCTCTCCGGAGAACTACCAATTAGTGGCTCCCCAGGAGATTCTGCAATGGGAGATGTCTGAAAATAACAATGAGTAAAGGAAACATTAGGATATACTCAAATAACATCAACGGTTTGAATTGCCTCAGTAAGAGGAAAAAACTCTTCAATTTCCTGCAACAAAGACAATATGATCTAATAAATCTCCAAGAGACACACATCGCGGATAAACATGCAAGACACCTAACCCAAGAAAAGTTAGGAAAGATCTTCCAAGCATCCTATAGTGAAAAGAAAAGAGGTGTGGCGATCTATGCTAAAGATTGGCTGAACCCCAAGCAAATGCTCAAAGACACCCAAGGAAGATATATAGGCATTCTAATAGAAATAAAAAGCAAAAAGACTCTAGTGTGTAATATTTATTGCCCTAACGGGCCAAAAATAAAATTCATAAAAGACCTGGTAAAGGAGATAAATAAGGTAGAATATGAAGATCTGCTCCTGATAGGGGACTTCAATGGGGTGGTAGACTGCACCCTAGACAAATTTAAAAATAAGCAAAAAAAGGCCAAAACCAAGAATAAATCCGGGCTATTGCCAAAAGAGTTCCTATCCCAATTAGAAAAATTACAAATAAAAGACGTATGGAGACACCACAACAATGATACAAGCGACTTCACCTTCTATTCAGGCAGACACGATTCGTGGTCTAGGATTGATATGGCCTGGGCCACGAACTCCCTAAACATATTAATAAAAAAGGCCGAGATACTACCAAGGGTCTTTTCGGACCACTGCCCCCTAGAGTTGATAATTAAAGGCAAAGCTTCCCAATTTCGATGGAGACTGAATGAAAACTTACTGAAAAAGGAAATCGACATAGAAAGGAACAAAAAGTTGTTGGTGGAGTACCTAGAATTAAATAAGGGGAACGAAACATCAAAAGTAAATCAGTGGGAAGCAATGAAGGCCGTTATGAGAGGGTATTTCATTCAACAAGAGGCCACCAGGAAAAAGTTAAAAAAAAAAGAGGTAGAAGAAATAATGGAAAGACTAAACAAAAATGAGGTCCTGCTAAAGGGGAAGCCAAAAGATAAGAAACTAATTTATACATCCAAAATACTGAGAAAACAATTAGAACTAGTACAAACAGAGAATATAGAGAGGCAAATGAAGTTTGCAAAAGTAAACTACTTTCAAAACGCCAATAAGGTTGGAAAGTGGCTCGCTAATAAAATCAAAAAACGTAAACAAAAGCAGATTATCACAAAAATACAAYCAACCGGGAAAGTTTATACAGAAAGGCAAGARATAGCAGACCAATTRCACCTATTCTACCAAGAGCTATATAAAAAAAGAAACGTCCCAATAGATAATATCTCAAAATATCTAAGCGAATTAAAAATACCAAAACTAACAGAGCAGCAAAGGGCACTTTTAAACGGTAAAATCACCCCATTTGAGATCGACGAGGCCATCTCAAAATTAAAGCCTAACAAATCTCCGGGTCCAGACGGATATACCGCCCGATTCTACAAAGTATTTAAAAATGAAGTAGGCCAACTCCTAAAAGACATACTAAATAATATACTAGAAAACAAATCAGTACCAAAATCGTGGGAACAAACTAATATAGTATTAATACATAAGGAAAGAACAGACCCAGCAGATGTAAAAAATTACAGACCAATATCATTATTGAATACCGACTATAAAATATTCGCGATAATAATGGCTGAACGCTTGAAAATTTTCCTAAAAGACTGGATCTCCACAGACCAGGCTGGATTCCTTCCAAACAGACAGATTAAGGACAACATTAGAACAATTATTGACACACTCGAGTACTATGAAAGACACAACGAAAAGCAATTAGCCCTGATGTTCATTGATGCCGAAAAGGCCTTTGACAGAATTAATTGGAATTATTTAAAATTATTAGTTAGGGAATTAGATATGGGGTTCCACTTCCAAAACACGGTAGAGGCAATCTACTCAAATCAGGAAGCAAAATTAATAATTAACGGAGAAGAGGAAAAGAAAATCATAAAACTTACACAAGGCACACGACAGGGATGCCCCTTGTCTCCCCTACTTTTTATTTTGATAATGGAAACACTGATCAGGCCTATAAATGAAGACCAAACAATAAAAGGGCTGAAAGTGCATAATTACAATTACAAGCTGAGAGTCTACGCAGATGATGTGGTATGTATTATAGAAGACCCAATAAATAATATTAAAAATTGGCTTAAGAAGATAGAAAATTTTGGGGAATTGGCGGGGTTCAAGCTAAATAAACAAAAGTCCAAATTATTGGTTAAAAATCTGGACCAAAAAGCAAAATCTACGTTACAGGAAATCTCAGGAATACAAATCGAAAATAAAGTGAAATATTTAGGAGTAGTTATTACAAAAAATAATATAAATTTAGTAAAAAATAATTATGAACAATTATGGGACAAAATAAAAAAGAACCTAATCAAATGGAAATACCAAAACTTCTCTTTATTAGGACGGATAGCCATAATCAAAATGACAATACTCCCTCAACTCCTGTTCCTCTTCCAAAATCTGCCAGTATTAAGGAATGATTATCTTTTTAAGAAGTGGAACTCAGACGTTAGAAAATTTATTTGGAAAGACCGAAAACCTAGAATAAGTATGAAAATTTTAACAGATCACAAAAAAAGGGGAGGCCTCGGATTACCAGATTTTAAGGCCTATTACGAGGCCTGTAATCTAGTGGCAATAAAGGAATGGGCCACTCTGGAGAACAGGCCATTGCTTGCACTGGAAGGGCACGATATCCGTGCCGGATGGCACGGATATCTGTGGTATAACAAAAAAAAGGTGGAGAAATCCTTCACAGACCACTACATAAGAGCAGCCCTGATCAGAACCTGGGAAAAATATCGGCCCAGGTTATATCAAAGAACGCCGTTGTGGATATCCCCAACAGAAGCCAAACATAAGAGGGAACTAGAGGAAAAGAGTTGGTTAACTTATCAACAACTACTAAAGGAAAATGAGGATGGACAATTAGCATTAAAATCTCTAGAAGAAATAAAACAATTAAATAAGAAAATTACATGGCTAAATTATCACCAAATTTATCAGGAATATAAAGAAGATAACAAGCAGGGTTTCAGCCAAAAACAAGGTGTATGGGAAATAGTTATGAAGAAAAAAAGGAAATTAATAAAAATTATCTACCAACAATTACTCGCGTGGTCCACCGAGGAGGAACAGATTAAAAACTGCCAGGTGAAGTGGGCTAAGGATATAGGACACAGTATTTTAACAACTCAATGGGAAAAAATTTGGACAACTAAAATAAAGTACACAGAAGCCAGTGATCTAAGAGAGAATTGGTTTAAAATGTTCTATCGCTGGTATTTTACTCCAGAAAAATTATCAAAATTTAATAAAAACGGATCAAATTTGTGTTGGAAATGTGGTAAAGAAAGGGGCACTTTCTTCCATCAATGGTGGTCCTGTAAATCAGTTAAGAAATTCTGGCTGGAGGTGCATAAGGCAACGCAAAAAATTATAAAAACTAACTTTCCCCAAACACCAGAAATGTACCTATTAGGAATCACAAACTGTAAATTAAACGAAAACCAGGAGAAAATAATTTTCCTTCTTAGTACGGCCGCAAGAATTTTATTAGCAAAAGTATGGAAGTCGAGGGAAATTCCGAGCATAGAAGATTGGTACATCAAAATGCTGGATATTATACAAATGGACAGACTCTCCCAGAATCTAAAAGGGACAAATAAGTGTACAAACTGGTCAGGCTTGAAAGACTATATTAAATTAAGGGGACTCCCTTTACAAATCGACCTGTCTTGTATATGAAGAAAAGAAATATAAAGACCATGCTGACAATGAATCACAATAACAACCAGAGAAGAAGATTTCTGGAAGACTGACGGGAAGTAACCACCTTTCTCTACCTCTATCCTCTCTCTTTCTCCCCCCTACCTCTTCATCCCCAATCCCTGTCTTCACTACCCTCTCCACCCTCAGTCTACCCCTCCCATCCTGCCCTTCTCCCTTTCTGCTTTCACCTCTATGTATATTTTAAGATGCAAAACTTAATAAAGATATATTTAAAAAAAAAAAAAAAAAAAAGAAACGAATTTTTCAATTCGTTTCGTAAATGCTTCGTATTTCGTTATGTATTCGTTTCGTTATTGGTTTGAGGTCGTTTCGTTATTATTTCCGCATGTCTGGGGCAAGTTTTATAGTTGTTTTTTGTTTAATTAGTGAAAAAAAATTATAATATCACACCAACAGTCAACAACAGAGGGAGAGGGAAGCTTCAGAAGTTCCCCTGTCCCATTTGGAGGTTTTTTAGCGTATTTCACGGTCGTGTCCGCCATTAACGAATCGATTCGTTATTGTTTCGGAAATCGATTCGTTAATTTTCTACCATTTACGAAATTTCGTAAATATCGATTTTGTTAAAAAAAAATCGGAATTCTTTTAAATATCGAAACGCAAAAAAACGCAAAAAAACCCCCCAAAAACGAATCGATTTTAGAAACAATTTTTTCCGTTGTTACCCAGGCCTACCAAACAGGCCTTTATCCCAGAAGAATCTGTGTTAAAAAAAAAAAAGCAGATGTTTCTGGGGGCCTGTCCACACCCACCCCAGAAAGTGCGTGCTTTCTGGAGTGGGTGTCCAGACATTATCTCAGGACTAGCCCAAGATAATGTGTGGAGGCCCTTCCCCCCTTCCCCCCAAGCCCCCAGACAACTTAGAAAACTAATAAAAACTTATGTGCCCTCCATTAGAAGCCTTGGCTGGCTCTCCTCGCATGTGGGGGGGAGCGATTTTCCTCCCTCATCCCCCCCCACTCTCCAGGCACATCATTTTTACGCACTGGGAGAGCCGGCTGAAGCTTGTAATGGAGGCCAGGTAAGTTTTTATTAGTTTTCTAAGGGGTCTGGAGGCTTGTGGGGAGGAGAGTGGGTATTCCCACAGTTTAGTGGGCTTATTTAGCCCATTAAACTGTGGGAATACTGTCTGGACTGCAGTATTCTGCAGTCCAGACCCGGAAACAATGGATTTATCCCAAAACTCCCATGAAGGTGTGGAATAAATCCACTATCAAATTAATTCACTACATACCAGGTTTTTCCTGGTTTGTAGCGAATTAATTCGTGACTGTCCAGAATGTTGTCTGAACAGCCCCTCCTTTATTGTGGGTGTTCCAGCACTTGATGACATAGAAATTCCTAGAGATAAGATTGTAATCAAACCCCTGTGCAATCAAATCCTCAAAAGCCAAACATACAAATGGGGAGGGTCAACTGTACAACAAGTGTAATGATCACAGGACAGAAAACGATCAGTAGAGTCATATCTCTGTCCAGTGGAACTCCTTTATCCACAGGGGATATTTTCCAAGATACCTGAAACCAAGGATAAATGTAAAGCCTATATTTGGTCTATACTTGGGAATGAAGCATGTATAGAATCATACTGGAGGACCTGGAGAGGCCCACAAATACTGCCCGGGAAGATATTGTTCTGGAGCAAGAGTAACCGGGGTCATCGAAGCTGCAAATAAGATGGTTGTGTTGTATTTGTTTACTGCTTATTTTTGTAAAGCAAAAATGCATTACATCACAAAAGTTCCTTTTATAAACAAGTCAGTTTTTTAGAGTAGTACAGCAAAATCTGGTGCCAAATCTGCCATCTGTGTCTGAAAAAAAAAGCTATCAATAATTTGAGGTCCCCAAGACACAACACCTTTATAAAAAGAATGGTTACCTTGAAATCCTTTGCCAAGAAAACTTTTATTTAATTTTTAAAGAGGTGCTTGTTGAATGGATAATTCTTGTGTATTTGTTTTGTTCTGTTTTGATTTTATCCTTGCTTTCTTTGGAGGGTCCTTGAATATTTGCATTGAAATCAGCCGAACAGTCACATTTTGTTTTTAATTAAGCTCATGTTGGGTTATTTCCAAAGCACAATCAAAGGCAATCCATAATGATAACTCTAGCTCGGCTTCCTTTCATAAGGAGTGGATGGAAAGTTATTGTACCAAAATACCGTTGTTGTAATCATTGCATCATTCAGCTTGTTAGTAAGATAATGACATGGAAGAAAGATAACTGATTGCTGGCATGAGATTGGCATGTTGAGGTCTGGAGGAGACATCCAAGAAACTACATTGAGCAGAATGGCATCAGGAGAGTTTGGTATATCATTTTCTTCTTCGTTAAAGGATCTAGGAGCAAGTTTTCCCCATTCACTTTATATCTGTTTCTTCAATAATAATAATAATAATAATAATAATAATAATAATAATAATAAATTTGTATTAAAGAAAGAGACAAAATAAAACAGGCAAACAACTATAAATTTAAAGAGTCCATGGGATGGAATAATGATAATTAATTAAAGTGGAATTGCAGTACTGTGATTGGGCACTATGAATTGGCCTCTGGTTATCTGTGTGTTCATTCATTCAGTCGTCTCTGACTCTTCGTGACCTCATGGACCAGCCCACGCCAGAGCTCCCTGTCGGCCGTCACCACCCCCAGCTCCTTCAAGGTCAGTCCAGTCACTTCAAGGATGCCATCCATCCATCTTGTCCTTGGTCGGCCCCTTTTCCTTTTGCCTTCCACTTTCCCCAGCATAATTGTCTTCTCTAGGCTTTGCTGTCTCCTCATGATGTGGCCAAAGGACTTCAACTTCGTCTCTAGTATCCTTCCCTCCAATGAGCAGTCGGGCTTTATTTCCTGGAGGATGGACTGGTTGGATCTTCTTCTGGTTATCTACATGGACCAAAAAGTGGATTCATGTCCAACCCACTGCATATATCAATGGTGCATGGCGAATTCCAATGAGTAGCATATTCTAACACTATCAGATGCAACAGGCACTTGCAGCAAGTTCTGTGACCAGTGGGGAGTGGTGTTGGTGACACAGAGAATGAAGTGATGTCCTTAGTCAAGCCGACACAGTCCTGACCCAGCAGAACTAGGCATTGATTTGCTTCCTGGTTGTAAGCCGCCTTGAGTCACCTTCTGGTTTGAAAAAGGTGGGATAGAAATATCATAAATAAATAAATAAACTAGCTGGATGCCAATATGTTGCTACAGCAGTTTTTCCTGCTGCATCTAGAAGCCACTGCAGTGGTTCTGGAGCCAGTCTTAGGTAGCCAATGTTGACCTAGCCTATATCTGGTAAAATGGAAGATTCAGTTGGTCCATATAGTTTTAATCAGCTTCAGACATAACCGAATGGAAAGGTTACTATAAGGTCATTTGTATGAGTTCAAATTATTCTGGTTGGTTTACACCCGACACCTATATTAGGTTTCAGTTTATCTGAAGAAGTAGATTAAAATCCATGAAATCATGTGGATTTTCTCAGTATTTTGTTTTGATGTTAGCCTGGAAAGGCTGAGAAAGACAGGCTACAAATGCCGTAAATAAATAAATAAAATACATAAATTTACACTACCCAGCTCTAACAACATGATTCTAAACTACCATGCTACTACTTTACAGAATCCTGAGAGTTGCAGTTTTGGAAGGTACTTGAGTTATCAGGATGAGAAGTCTGAATAAGTAAAAGTAAAGGTTTCCCTTTGACATTAAGTCTAGTTGTGTCCAACTCTGGGGGGTGGTGCTCATCTCCATTTCTAAGCCAAAGAGCTGGCGTTGTCTGTAGACATCTCCAAGGTCATGTAGCCGGCATGACTGCATGGAGCACCATTACCTTCCCGCAGAAGCAGTACCTATAGATCTGCTGACATTTGTATGTTTTCAAACTGCTAGGTGGTAGAAGCTGAGGCTAACAGCAGGAGCTCACCTTGCTCCCCAGATTTGAACTGCTGGCATTTCTTTTAGCAAGTTCGGTAGCTCAGCAGTTTAACCTGCTGCATGCACCACCAGGGGCACCCGAGAAGTCTGAACACTTCTCCAAAAAATTGCAAATCACCATAAAAGTTAAAATAGAATCATAGGGCTAGTGAAAAAGGTCCCTAATCACTGAAATATACTGAGTTCTCTTAGGGATGCACCCTTTAGAATGATGAGCATATTGGGAAATAATCAGAGAACAAAAAACAAGCTTCACAGAAATGAATCAAGCTTGAGGATATGTTTTGTTGCTCTTCAGGAAAAGTCTGGTAAGGTATTAAAGGAGCTTTAATCAAAGAGCTTCCTAGTTTTACAGAGCAAAGCGATGAGTTTCAAAATGTGTTTTGAGGGACCACGTGGATCCTTGCATGCATACCTATTGAAATTCCCTTGATGAGAAGATCAATAAATGGCTCCTGAGCTTAGTCTATTTACCAGTAATCTCTTCTTCTTTTTTTCAGTTTGCAGAAGCTGGAAATATGTTCTGTGATATACCCTTTCATGGATGATATGTCTTATCTGATGGCCAACTTCTTTCATACACAAAGTGTGAATCAAAGAGAATCTTTCACCATGCTCAGATCTTCCATGATAGACATTCTTCAGTTGACAACTTGATGTGGGAAGCATTTCCAGATAGCGGAAATTTTGAAAGCCACTGGAGCGGGAGATTGGACAAGGCCTTCGGGGTCCTTTCCAATTCCTCTGATTTCTGGATGTGTCTCCCCACCATTCCCTTCAATCTCCAGAAGACAATTTAAAGCAAGGCTGACTGCTATCTCAAGCGAACTTCCCCATTGTCCTTATGAGATTGACGTGATGACCCAGACAAGTTCCTGGAATAGACAGAAGACGATTTCAAAGAGCCAAGACAAAAGAACGGCGGAATTATTGATGTCTCTGATCCACACAAACATCAACTTCCCGATGCAGTCAGAGGTCAGCAAGAAGTCTCGGAGACCTTATAAAAGAAGTTCTACAGGCTAATTTACCCCCTTCCTGACTATGTGAGTCTCTCCTATCTCCAGGCCCGTGTAGCAGCAGGGAAGAGAGACAGTTTTGAAGTTGAAAGCGTTCGTGCTCCGAGTGAAGAGAAATGATGAGGGAAAGTCTTGTGAAAAGCAATGCCTATCAGGGACACATGTCAGTAAAGAAAAAGAGCTCAATGGACACCTGTTTTTATGTCAAAATATGTGCAAAGGTGGCACTTGAAAACCATGGAGGCCCATTTACATTTCCGCCCTTACCGTTTTTCATACCAAAATTGCAAGGGGAAGAAGGATATTTTTAATCGATTTGTTCATGTTGGTAACAAATAGTAATTTCTTTTTATTAGTCCATTTTTCAAGTTCCAACCAAGCATCATGCTTTAGTGGAAGATAAAAGATAAACAACCACCGTTTTTTCAGGAATTAATTTTGTCAATACCGTCTGTTCTTTTATTATGCAATATAAGAACAATTACAACACTGTGTGTGTGCGAGAGAGAGTGTGTGTTTAAAAAAAGAAACTTCGGAGATTATAATTTTTCAGTTATTGCTTTTTTGCCTTAAAAAAAAAAGCTCAATAAGGAAATACATTTTTATTGCATTTGTTATTGAGGCTATAAAACTATATATTTTAATGGCCAGGAAGTACAATGTAATTGATCATATGTTGAAAATGCATTAATTTGAGTTACAGAATTTTTCATATGTAATTTGAAATTATGTAAGAATATAAAAACTTCACACTGGGTGATGTAAATCTATGACTTATTCTTTCATTATATTACATTACAGCATGGGGATAGTCACAGGGGATGAATGAAATAACTTTGACCCCCAATGTGCCGTGAAAGCTATGGCTGTGGTTTTCCTCTGTGTTGAGTATTGTTGGAGATGTGCCATTCTATGGCCAAGTTGTCTTAGACGCTCCGACTGGGTCTTTACAGCGGCACAAAAATTGACCCCATTGACCCTTGAAACATTTAACACTTAAACACACTGCAGAGAACAGAATATCTTGACTATAAAATGGTCATTTTGTAGTAAAAATGAAGGACTTTCCTGAGGACAAAATGATGACACAACCAAGGGACATCTCTGTTAAGTCCATTTATAATGTAACATAGGCCAGAGAACAAAAGTGTGTGAGAGACAGAAAGAGCACTTTTCTGTGTTTTTCAAGCTCAACCAGACAAGTCTTGGGCCTCATCTACACTGGCATTTAATGCAGTTGAATGAGCTGCATAATATGAGTCTACACTGACCATATCATGCAGTTTCAGACTGCATTATAAGCAGTAGAGATGGGGCCAATGACTCCATGGTATCTTTACACTTAAGACCAGAAAGTACTACTGAAGAATGAAGTGTGTGTATATGTGTTTGTAGTTGATTAGACTATTGTGATCCAAGAATATATTTCCTTAATAATTATTCAATCACTTGAGGAGTCTGAACAGGTTCTTCTGCAAGTAATTTGGCTGGAAATGAAGTAAAAGGTCTAACAGGCCTTTCATTCCAGCATTAGTCTCTCACCATCCTTTCCTGCTAACAAAAACACACACACCAAAATGGCCACAAAGCACATTTTGACTTTTTTTGGTCTGCACTTCCAACATACTCCCAAAATCTCCCTATTACAAAAATCAGTCATATTCCACCTGCTTCTCTGTAGTGAAACTGACATGATATTGTATTGTCGAAGGCTTTCATGGCTGGAATCACTCAGTTCTTGTGGGGGTTTTTCGGGCTATATGGCCATGTTCTAGAGGCATTTCTCCTGACGTTTTGTCTGCATCTATGGCAAGCATCACCTCTGAGGATGCTTGCCATAGATGCAGGTGAAACGTCAGAAGAAATGCCTCTAGAACATGGCCATATAGCCCGAAAAAGCCCACAAGAACTGAGTGACACGATATTGCTTCTGATTATACCAGGAACGGTGATGTTTGCATAGATCTACAGTACTAAAATTAATTTATAGCTAATGTCATTGCATTATAATAATAGGTCTCTCCTTATTTAACAATAAGTCACATAATCTAGAAGCCTGTTGATTGCATCCTTTACCATTCCCATAAATTGTCTCCCCCTCTTCTCAGGAAATTAATGCTTTAAAAAGATTTGACCATTTCCCCACAATACTGGACAATTTCTAACAATATTTACTAGGGCTGGGCGGTTTCGTTCGTTAATTTCGTAATCCGTTATTAATTCGTTATTTTTTTTTATAACGAAGTGATATTGAACCATTCAGGAGCAACTAAAAAACGAAACGAATTTTTCCAATTCGTTTCGTTATTGTTTCGTAATTGTTTCGAAATTTTTCGTTATTATTTCGTTATTATTTCGTTATTATTTCCGTATGTCTGGTGCAAGTTTTATAGTCGTTGTTTGTTTTATCAGTGATAAAAAAAATTATCACACCAACAGTCAACAACAGAGGGAGAGGGAAGCTTCAGAAGTCCCCCCTGTCCCATTTGGAGGGTTTTATAGCATATTGTGCAATCACGTCCGCCATTAACGAATCGATTCGTTATTGTTTCAAAATTGTTTTGTAATTTCCGAAATTTCGTAAATATCGAACTTTTTTAAAGAAAAATTACGGAATTCATTTAAATAACGAAACGCAAAAAAACCCTAAAAACGAATCGAGTTTAGAAACAATTTTTTCCGTGGTTGGACAGCCCTAATATTTACCTAGCAAAACCATCAAGTATTTTCCCCAATTTTTCACCAGACAATCTGATTGCATTCCTGATCAGTTTCCATAAAAGTGAATCTGCCGGTCTTGTTTCTCTCTTCCATAAGGCAGAAAGACCATGTAGGTGGACTTAAAGGAGACGTTCCCCTTTGCATTAACTAGTTAACTAGCACTGCAGTGTTTCTCAGTTCTTGTGGGTTTTTTCGGGCTATATGGCCATGTTCTAGAGGCATTTCTCCTGACGTTTCGCCTGCATCTATGGCAAGCTTCCTCAGAGGTCTGCTGGAGCTGGGAAAAAAAACTGCAGTGTTTGTGTTAGAATCCCGAAGTCGAAGGATCAATACTTTCGTCTCTTCCAGTTCCTCTTTTAATGGAAGCAATGTAGCTTCCCATGAAGGTTCATAACCTTGGAGGTTATCTTTCATCCTGAACTCTCTTTGATTGTAATTTTACATCCCACAAATCTCATTCTATCATCTCCAAAACACACCAAGGCTGTGACCAAAGCTGTCTCAGGATGATGCTGAGTCAATAATTCATACCTTTATTACATCTCAGCTGGATGGCTGTAATGCATCCCGCTCCGTTGTGGCTGTGCGAACACCTGTAGGTGTGTGCATCCACAGCATAGCGCTGGATAGAGACTGGCTACTCTTGCTCTCCCATGTAGCTGGAGAACCTGTGCAATGTTATAATTCACAAAGTGTGTGTGTGTGGTGGGGGATGTATAAGAGGAATGGGAGTTGGAGGAAGTTACTTACTTGTGGAAAGTACAACATAGGCAGATTATTAAATGCAGAAAAGGAGAGAAAGGAATTATGATACATAATCAAAGGGGCAAATGTTACTTACATGAAACAATTAATTATTTATCAAGGAACATGAGAGGCACTGCAGACTACTTCAACCAGAGAAGTCAGCCATAGCAGAGCACCCGATGAACCAACCTGGACACAGCATATTATTTGAGACCACTCTAACAACCACCATATCAGGTTGTAGAGAAATCATTGAAATCCACAAGCATGTGGACAATTTCAACAGAAAGGAAGAAACCATGAAAATGAACAAAATCTGGCTACCAGTACTAAAAAAAATTCTAAAATATTAGCAGTAAATAAGAAACCAAAACTCAAACACAGGGGAACTCTAACAGGAAACAATCAGGAATACCTAATCATCTCTCAACAAACTAATTTCCCAGGCAGTAACAAACCACACCTAAAATCTGTCAGGCCATCAAATGCTAATTAAGATGGCCAATTGAAACATCTAAACCTTGCTCCAACAGACAAGAGTTCTTTCTCCCATCCTGGACTCTCCACAGATATATAAACCCAATTTTCATAGTTTCCCACAAACCTCACAACCTCTGGGGATGCTTGTTACAGGTGCAGGCAAAATCCTAGGAGAAAATGCTTCTAAAACATGGCTATACAGTCCAAAAATCCTACAACAACCCAATTAATTATTTGTATTAGATGCCACACAGCTGTGGAATCCTGGGATATGCAGTTTGTTGAGACAATACAGCACTATGCCAATGAAGAGTACATATTTCATGAAACTCTAAGCTGTATTTTTCGAGTCATGGCAGTTAAAGAGATGCTGAATTGCATTACAATGTAAATGCATAGCCATCTATAAGAAAAGCAAATGGAAACTGAGGTTCCTTCTTTATTGCCATCACGAAGAGTTGCTATAGGAAATACAATGGAGGAAGAAAACCAAAACAACCGTACAACCACATCTGAGAAAGAGCACCATTCTGGGATGGGAGGTTATGAGCAGTTCTACATTAAACCTTTATCTTGGGGGCAATTCAAAATGTCAGATTCTGGATCAGCCCTGGGATGGTTTTGACCACCAACCCCCCCCCCCCCCCCCCCCACACACACACACACACACAGACACACACCCTGCTACACAAACAGGAAGGAGTCCAGACCACCCAGTGGCAATAAACTGAGTTTGGTGCTAGTAGATGGCAACCCTTACCACCTCTTCTCCTTCTTGTCATCACAGTGGTCAACAGATGCAGCATGGCTACTGTTCATTGCTTGTCAACCGGAGTGACTTCAACTGGGGTGCAGAGTGATGGGTTAGGAAAAGAGGAGAAATATCCACCCCCCACACGCACACACTTCTCTGATTTTCCTGGTGCCTTGGCCAACATAACTCCAGGCGACAAGCAATATATATGAGCCATGTTGAGCCAACTTAATGCCACTACAAGAATGGGAAGGACAGTGGGTGCCATTCCATCTTCCTGGACATCTGAACCTTGGGAATTCAGGATGACCATGTAAGTAAGTAGGTATGGCTAGCTTCATCATGGTTGTTCATTCGTTCAGTCGTCTCCAACTCTTCGTGACCTCATGGACCAGCCCACGCCAGAGCTCCCTGTCGGCCATCACCACCCCCAGCTCCTTCATCATGGTACTAGTCCAATTGATTATTAGGGTCCACCGCTGCTGTTTACCCCCTCGATGGACTGTCACCTTGTCGTGGTGAGGGGGCTTGCGCGTTCCAATGAACCTGTAGGCACAACAACTGGAGTCGTGCACTCCCAGGAGTGGCCGCGGGGGAGGTTCCAGACCAAGCACAGTCCGAAGACCCAAAGACCTCAACGGCGGAGCAGGCGGAGGATAACATGGCACATGTTACAACAGCTGTGAAGGCGGAAGAAGGCTGCAACAGACTGAGAAGCCACGGTCATTGTGTTAAACTACATCACCAGTGGAACCTCACTCTGTGAAGTCTGTGTGTTGATCAGTTGTGCACTGACCTCCACACATTAAAAAAACCCACGCACAGGCGTCTTCCAAAGAAAATAAAAACCAAGCAACCAAAGTCCCATGGCGATCAGCGAGTGGCGACGGGGGCAGGACTGTGAAATCTGGAAGCCCCTAGTCACAGACTGGCACATGGGCGGTGGGTACGGACTCAGTCGTTCTACCTCAAGGTCCGAGGCAGTTGAGTAGTTCGGCAGCTGTATCCGCGACTGAGCAGCCCTATTGAGGACCCACTCTGCTCACCCCACATGGGGAGGGGGCTAGAAAAGGTGCCCTAAACATAGTCTGCCTCACTTATCCCTGACTGGACTGCCGCGTCCAGTGGGGTCACCACCCTGCGGCCAAAAAAGGAAAATGAACTTCGGTACGTGGAACGTACGGACTCTGATGGACAACAGTGGCAGTGAACGCCCCGAACGCAGAACTGCCATCATTGCAAGGGAGCTGGGACGCTTCAACAGCGACATAGCAGCCCTTCAGGAGACCCGGAGAGCAGGAGAGGGACAGCTGAAGGAAGAAAAAGGAGGCTACACCTTCTTCTGGAAGGGACTGCCCGAAAAAGACCAAAGAATGCACGGAGTTGGCTTTGCCATCAGGAATGATCTGGTGAAACATCTGTCCGAAGCACCCACTGGCATCAACGAACGACTCTCAACCCTCCGAATCGATCTTGCCAAAAACCAACGGGCAACCATCATAAGTGCCTATGCACCAACACTAGATGCTGACGAAGACATCAAGGAGAAATTCTACTGTCAGCTGGATACCGTCCTATCGGGGATACCTAAGGAGGACAAAATCATCCTCCTGGGGGACTTCAATGCAAGAGTTGGGCGAGACTTCGACCTGTGGCCAGGGACCATCGGAAAAGACGGGGTTGGAAACAGCAACTCAAATGGCATCCTGCTTCTCACCAAATGTGCGGAGCACAACCTTGTCATCACCAACACTCTCTTCCGCCAGAAAAACAAGTTCAAGACATCATGGAAGCACCCCCGGTCAAAGCATTGGCACCTCTTAGACTATGTAATCACACGCGCCAGAGACCGCCGTGATGTGCTCCTCACAAGAGCCATGACAGGTGCTGACGACTGCTGGACTGACCACAGGCTAATTCGATCCTCGATGGCTCTCAAGATGCTCCCAAGCGCAGACTCCAAGGAAGGAAGACAAGGCGCAAAATGAACACCCAAGCCCTTCAGGAGCCCTCCAGACGAGCCCATCTCCAAACAGCACTCAAGGACCATCTACCCACAGTACACCCCGAAAATGTCGAGGAACATTGGAACAAACTGAAGACCTCCATCATCCAAGCCTGCGAAGAAACTATTGGATACCAAGCCAAGAAACATCAAGACTGGTTTGATGAAAATGACATCGAGATCCAACAGCTAATTGACAAGAAAAGGAAAGCCTTCCAAGCAGGGCAGAGAGACATCAACTGTGTTGCTAAGAAAAAGATCTATGCCAGTGCAAAAGCTGAGGTCCAAAGAAGGACAAGAGAACTCAAGAACATCTGGTGGACAAAGAAGGCTGAAGAAATCTAACACCTGGCAGATACCCATGATGCTCAGGGATTTTTCAAAGCCACAAAGGTCATCTATGGACCAAGAAACCATGGCATACAGCCTCTACGCTCATCAGATGGAACCAAACTCCTGAAGGACCAAAACTCAATTGCACTACGTTGGAAAGAACACTACCAAAGCCTCCTGAACCGCAGCTCCAATGTGGCCGAAGAGGTCCTCTCACAAATCCCGCAGCAACAAACCAGGGACGAGCTTGCAGCACTGCCTAGTTTGGAAGAAGTTAGCAATGCCATCAGCCAACAGAAGAATAACAAAGCCAGTGGACCAGATGGGATCCCTGCTGAAATCTTTAAAGAGGGAGGACCTGAGCTGACACACCAACTCCACCAGCTCATAGAAAAAGTGTGGGTGACCGAGAAAATCCCAGCAGATTTCAAGGACGCCACGATCATCACCCTCTTCAAAAAAGGGGAAAGAACAGACTGCGTAAACTATCGAGGTATCTTCCTTCTAACCTCCGCTGGGAAAATCCTCGCAAGAATCCTTGCAAACCGCCTTCTGACCCTCTCAGAAGACACCCTCCCAGAATCCCAGAATGGCTTCCGCCCCTCCAGAAGAACCGTGGACATGATCTTCACTGCACGACAGCTCCAAGAAAAATGCAGGGAACAAAACCAACCTCTGTACATGGCATTCATCGACCTTGCAAAGGCATTCGACACAGTGAATCGCAGCGCTCTCTGGACCATCCTCCACAAAATCGGGTGCCCAAACAAATTTGTGAACATCCTGCGGCTCCTCCACGATGACATGATGGCAACAGTCTTGGACAGCAGTGGCTCCCAAAGTGACCCATTTAAGGTGGAATCAGGTGTCAAACAGGGATGTGTTATTGCCCCAACTCTATTCTCCATCTTCATCGATACTTCACCTTGTATGGGAATGACTTCCGTCTCGCTGTTCGTACTCTATGTGGTTTGGTACTATCGGCGTATCCCAACCTTATTTTCCATCTTCGCTATGATACTTCACCTTGTTGATGGGAAGCTTCCCACCGGAGTGGAAATAATCTATCGGACAGATGGCAAGCTATTCAACCTCAGCAGACTGAAAGCCAAAACCAAGGTTACAACAACAGCTGTTATAGAACTCCAGTATGCTGATGACAATGTCGTCTGTGCGCATTCAGAAGAAGATCTACAAGCCACTCTAAACACCTTCGCAGAAGCATATGAGAAGCTCGGCCTGTCACTGAACATTGAGAAAACCAAGGTGCTGTTCCAGCAGGCACCAGCCAATCCCTCTCCAATGCCAGTAATACAGCTTAATGGTGTAACATTAGAAAATGTGGACCATTTCCGCTACCTTGGCAGCCACCAGTCCAACATCGAGTTTGGGTGGGGAGTTAGCTACCTGTTTCTCTACTCTCTATCTGCTTTTATAGGCTGCGACCGGTATGATTACTAAGGTTGTGGCCAGGTGAGAGAGAGTATTAAGTTGGGTTTCTACGCTTTGTGCGGGGCTTAATTTCTATCTCGCCACCTAACGTGTCATCATCGAGCGCGAGTCTGATAAATTCGAGCTATCTGGCCCTAGCTCCTGCGTGCAAGGTGCTCTAGCATTTTACGGCAATGGAGGCGGGAGTAGTGTTTGTCACTGCGCGTGACGTCTCTTGTGTACGTATCCCTACATGGGTAGCTTGTTCATCATCGATGTGTGGCTCCCGTCGACGCCGCCCTGTCTGTGTCTAGACCGTCTTACGGTACTGTGTACGGGACGTCATCGGGAGTGCGATCACACAGATGCGGCGACATAGATTGTGCGAGACAGGAGACAGTATGCGCAGCGGAGCGTCCGTGAGAGCACCTCTGTGACATAACAAACGAGAACACAAAGGACAGGGGTCGGCAGGTAAAGAACAGATGGAACGAACGCAGCAAGTGGGAAGAATGTGAGTCGGCACGAGCAGATATGTGTCACGTTAGGCCTTCCACGATATTGTCCGGAGAAGCGGGGAGAGCGACTGTACGAAGACGCATGGGGCGGAAAAGAGTACAGTGGAGAGACTCGACAGAATTCTACAGAAGAGGGAGAGAGGAAATTGGAGTGGGACAAAGGAGTAAAGTAGAGGTCGAGTAGTATGAGGGCGTAATGAAGCGGCGCCTGAAAGAGAGATGGGATGAAGACTGAACTGGAAGCCGGGCCCTACTCGCCCTCCAAGCTGAACAGTGGCTGAAAGAGAGAAATGTGCCAGGAGGAAGGCCGTCAAGCCAACCCCGACTGGGACCGCCTTCCACCTGGAAACCAGTGCCTTCACTGTGGGAGAAGATGCGGGTCAAGAATAGGGCTCCACAGCCACCTACGAACCCACAAGTACACTGGAAGACCATCTTACTTGTCCAACGAGGGATCGCCTAAGTAGTAGTAAGTAGTAAGTAGTAGTTGCTGATTCTTGGGGCAAATTCAGAGCAACCTGCGACATTTATTAACAGACCACATTAACCCAAATCAGCTCAATTAAGGATACTGAGTCAGTATAGATGTGCCCAAGACAATGTCCAACAATGAAATGAATTCAATGAGATTTCACTGTGTATTAAAACATGATCTTCTTTGAACCCTGTCCGTCATTCTTTATCAATCACTTAAGGACATTTCCAGGATGTTGCTTTCAGCCATTTCATCTTGTTTTCTTCCAAAAGAAACACCTTTCTCAATTTCTTTTCACTGTCTGTTAAATTCCAGAAATCAGCAGCTTGCTGGCATTTGTCCCCATCATGAAAACCGCTTGGGGTTTGATTCAGCATAATTGTGTCTGCTTGCTTTGGGTGAGGCAGGCATGATATTCAGTCACTCATTAGGTAAGCTTGGGGATGAGGTATTCTGAAATCTATAGAAGACATGTCTTTCCAATTTTCCAACATAGCAGGGTTTTATTTTCAAAGAAATCCCCACATATTCTGCCTTTTCCCCCTCCCCACCTGCCAGCAATTCCAGATACAAAAGCTTTTATATTGCTCAGGTCTGAATGACATGGCACTCTCCTACACACACACACACACAAAACTCTCACACACTCATATTTGTGTGGGGCTTTGAAGATCTGTAGTCTTTTTCAGTGTTCAAGGTCTCTGTACCCCTTACCTGCATGTGGTGTCAATTCATTTGAATCGGCATTACACTTCAAAGTCCAGTTTTTCTCAGGCATAGCAGTCACAGTTTAGCCAGCTTTGTTAAAACATTTTGACCTTTTTTGTTGTTGTTTCTCATGCTTTGTGTCTTTGGCACCAAAAGGTAACAGGGATTGAAGAAAAAAATAGTTGTCTCTTTGTCTAAGGAGCTAGACAATAGAAAGGTAATTCTTCCCTAAGTTTCGTTTCAAAGTAAGCAATGAGCAATTTCAACCATTTTCATCCCTCTGCAAGAAAGTTTCTTAAAAGCCCTTTTTTTTCCAAAAGGCTAATTACGATTTGGGACATATTCTGCACAAAAATTGCACGTGGCTCTTCTTCATAGGGAAAAGCATTATTTCCGTAGAAAACAGAAATTTCAGTGCAGAAATATCATTTACGACACAGAATATGTTGGTTTTTTTTATGCAAGCCAACCATAGGACAATCTGGGGCAGAATAAATTCCCAATTACAGCATTTTCTGTGAAAGAAACAATATTTTGACATTCAAATATTATTTTCTGTGCAAATAAAATGCTGTTTGCACAAAACAAAAAAAGTTTGAGTTGCATGTAGACTAAGTCAAAAACGGTGAAGATTCTCATTCGTCCAAATTTCTTCTCCTCAAAGTTTGTGAACCCAATAAAAATGTTTTTTGACTATGCCTTGAATAATTTTGATTATTCTTTCCCTGGGGCAGGAAATATAGTCCTTCCAAACTAGTAATGTCTGATCTATGTGTGTGCATCTTGGGATGCACGCAGCGCCCAAACACGCATCAAGGAACATGAAAGGCACTGCAGACTACTTCAACCAGAGAAGTCAGCCATAGCAGAGCACCTGATGAACCAGCCTGGACACAGCATATTATTTGAGAACACAGAAATGCTGGACCACTCCAACAACCACCATGTCAGACTACACAGAGAAGCCATTGAAATCCACAAGAAGCATGTGGACAATTTCAACAGAAAGGAGGAGACCATGAAAATGAACAAAATCTGGCTACCAGTATTTAAAAAACTCTAAAATTACAACAGCAAAACAGCAGAGAGGAAACAACCAGGCACATCTTAACACCTCTCAACAGAACATTTTCCCAGGCTCAGCCAGGCCTTCAAATGCTAATGAAGGTGGTCAGTTGAAACATTCACACCTAGCTTCAGCAGAGAAGAGCTCTTTGCCCCACCCCAGCCATTCCACAGATATATAAACCAATTGCCCTATTTCCAACAGACCTCACTACCTCTGAGGATGCTTGCCATAGATGCAGGCGAAACGTCAGGAGAAATGCCTCTAGAACATGGCCCTATAGCCTGAAAAAACCTACAAGAACCTACCTGTTGGTATGTTCTGTTGTGAGAGTTCTAGGAGTTGTAGGTTTTTGGTTGTTTATTTTGTTTTAAAGGAAATAACTTTCCTAGCTTTCTGTAGATAAGAGATTTGTAAAAAAAATTAGCCTAACTTCCAGAGAGAGTTCTTACAGCAGAGTTCATCACTTTTTTTCCAGATTGTATCACTTCATGCTACTTTTTGCATCCACTTGGAGTTTCCTGTTAAAAAAACGGAGGGCATGTACATATGGAGACGAAAGCTGTATGGCATGATTGGCAATTTGGCAACTCCTGATTCAGATCTCACCTCACTGTAGCCTGTTCTAGTCAATCATCATTCCAGTTGCTTCATGTGTCTCTGCCTACTGTTAGATCTGGAGATTCTGAGACCTGTGTGAATATGTGTCTCTTTCAATGGCTGCAAGGAGTGCATATTATATATAGCTGGTTTCACAGCAGATGCACCACTTCCAGCTGTTAATCCAAGCCAAGGCAAACCACAATTTATTCTGGATCTTCCAGGAAGCTCAGGAGTAATCCTGGTATTTTTGAGGTGTCAACAGCTGTATTGAGTTGGATGTATTCTGATCTAGTGTTTACGCAACCAAAGAATCCACTGCTATAAGAAGCTTCTTGGCAGCGCTGGTGTCATAGCTTCTGCTTGTAAAATGATTGGGTATCCTGTTTTGGCCTCATCAGAAGAAATGGCACCAGCAAGAATATTTCAGTGAGCTTCCTTTGGCCAGCAAAATAGTGGCAGAAACCTTAAACTTGTCCTGGCTCAGGTGTAAATGCACACCAGGTTGTGACTCCATATGATACACATACCTCCATCGGGTCCACACTGGATATAGGCTTATGATGTATTTATGATGTATCTTGATGTAAGGGATCTTTCCAACAGGCCCAAAATGCGGGACCTGTCTCGCTTTTTATCTGAGGCATCCAAATGACACCTCAGGTAAAAGTGAATTAATGCAGGGTTAACCAGGTTTTTACAGTTTACTCTATAATAATTAAACACTTTTAAATACCCAAATCTTAAGCTAAGCTTTGGGTTTTTAGACATGAGGGCCCTGTGGGAAATGACACGTGGGACTGCTTCCGCAGTCCTGGGGGTCAGTTATCACAGCCACCCCATTTCTTTGGGCTCCAAAAAGCATTGAGGAGTGAGATGGTCCAAGCCCCCTCCCCTCCAGACCCTCATTTCAACCCTGAAACTTTCTGGAGATGCCTGCTGGCAGCCTAGGCTTCTCTCTTCTCCTTAAGCTGCTCCTCATAGGGCTTGTTCTCCAGACCTTTGATCATTTTAGTCACCCTCCTCTGGACACATTCCGGCTTGTCAATATCTCTCTTGAATTGTGGTGCCCAGAATTGGACAGAATATTCCAGGTGTGGTCTAACCAAGGCAGAATAGAGGGGTTCCCTGGACCTAGACACTATGCTCCTATTGATACAGGCCAAAATCCCATTGGCTTTTTTTGCCGCCACATCACATTGTTGGCTCATGTTTAACTTGTTGCCCATGAGGACTCCTGGATCCTTTTCACACGTACTGCTCTCGAGCCAGGCATTGTCCCCCATTCTGTATCTTTGCATTTCGTTTTTTTTTCTGCCTAAGTGGAGTATCTTGCATTTTTCCCTGTTGAACTTCATTTTGTTAGTTTTGGCCATTCATCTCTCTAATTTGTCAAGATCGTTTTGAATTCTGTTCCTGTCCTCTGGAGTATTGGTTCTCCCTCCCAATTTGGTGTCATCTGCAAACTTGATGATCCTGCCTTCTAGCCCTTCATCTAAGTCATTAATAAAGATGTTGAACAGGCACAATTAATGCAGTTTGACACCACTTTGACTTCCATGAGTCAATATAGTTGGGAATTGTAGTTTGGTGATTCAACAGAACTATTTGACAAAAGTTAGAAACCTTGTAAAATTACATCTCCCATGATTTAATGGCAGATAAAGTTATGTCAAACTGCATGAATACTATAGTGTTAAATGGACCCTCTCTGAATTCAAGGTAACAGTAAAAAAATATTTTCAATCTCAGGATGAAGCTGACAATATGTAGAGCCATGGATAATGTAAAAAAGTCTAATTCATTGGCCATTTAAGTTATGTTGATGAAACTTCTTCCCACTTGTTTCCTCCTATCAACCACAAAATAAAAGCACAAGTAGAGGATGGGGAAAACTGGTTGTCTAAGTCTGTTGCTGCCACTGTAAGCTCTCCCTCTCTGTGTCCCCCATAAAAACAGAAATTAAAAAAGGACTTTGCACTTCACAGGTAAAATAAATTGTCGGTATGTGTGCTTAGTAACAGTTCATAGCCTTTTATTCCCCCCGACCTGCATACAAAAATTAATGGGATGATCTGCCATGGCATTGTGTCCTTGACAAGTAATTTGTTATAAATAATAATACAAATGATTACAGGGAATGCTACAACTGCTGGGAGCACATCACTTTTGCAATGGGGGGATAAACAAGACAGCTCTCTCCATTTTGCAGTGTGTGTGTGTGTGTGGGGAGACTTTGCGGCACATTTTGTACCAAGGCAACCCAGCATGCCGAACGACGTGGTGCCTATCAGGGCTATTCGCAAAGTTTCTTCAAAGTGAAAGCTGGAGGGCTTCAGCCCTTTTAAACGAGGAATGACTAACAGGAGTTAAAAAATAAAATTGGTTCTCTGGTGGGGCTCTGTGTCGGAGATATTTAATTGCCCACAAGTTGCCTCTTCTCACCGCTTTCTCCTCCCTTGTGTTATTGAACAAACCTGCTGCATTTCAACAGTAGAGCAGTTAGTCAGGTTTTATCTTCTACAGAGACAGGCCGTAATGTCTTTTACTGGGGGTGGAGGAGAGAGAGCTCATAATAGAGCAGCAGGCAATTACAAAAGAAACAGGCACAGGCAGGTATGAGGCTAAAAAGATGATCATCTAGATGAAGAGGAGGGAGAGAGAGAGAGAGAGAGGCACCATAGAATCATAGGATCAGAGAGCAGAAAGAGACCCTAAGATCTATGCAGTCCAACCCCCTTTTGCCATACAGGGACACACAATCAAAGCACTCCTGACAGATGGCCATCCAGCCTCTGTTTGAAATGCTCCAAAGAAGAAGACTTCAAAGCAGCAGATTCTTCTGTTTGAACAATTCTTTAGATCTTCAAGAGTTGTGGAATCTTCTGGCTATCAGTAAGGACTCAATGGGCACTATCTAGACTGACTGTGTAATGTGGATTGAAGGCATCTCAAAAATGTATTGTCGAAGGCTTTCATGGCTGGAATCACTAAGTTCTTGTGGGTTTTTCCGGGCTATATGGCCATGTTCTAGAGGCATTTCTCCTGACGTTTCGCCTGCATCTATGGCAAGCATCCTCAGAGGTGGGGTCCTCACCTCTGAGGAAGCTTGCCATAGATGCAGGTGAAACGTCAGGAGAAATGCCTCTAGAACATGGCCATATAGCCTGAAAAAACCCACAAAAACTTAGTCATCTCAAAAATGTCACATCCAAAGTCTTAAACTACAATAAGAAAAATCACAGGATATTCTGAAATAGGGTCCATAATGGGCATCAGAATATGTAGTTGTAAGCCACATCACACAATAATAATAATAATAATAATCATCATCATCATCATCATCATCTTTATTTATACCCCACTACCATCTCCCCAAGGGACTCTGTGCAGCTTACACGAGGCTGAGCCCACAACCCATCAATAATAAATCAATAGCAACAAACAATAACAAAAACAGCTAAAATACATCTCATAAACAAAAGTAAAATAAAATAAAGCAGTACAGTAACACAACAAGCATTTAAAACCTAAGGCTGGGCCAAATGTAAAATTTAAAAAATACTGCTGGGCACGAGCAAGGTAGGATATAACTGGGATGGAAATTTTTTGGAGGGGATAGGGCGTGCAAATCAATCAATCCTAAATCAATAATAAAGTGCATTTTGAGGGCATATTGCTGAGAAATTCATTATTCTGTGAAGGCACACTGGAACAACCATGTTTTCAGGCTCCTCCTAAAAATTGCCAGAGTTGGGGCATCCCGGATGTCCTTGGGAAGCGAGTTCCAGAGTCGAGGGGCCACCACCGAGAAAGCCCTCTCCTTCGTCCTCACCAATCGCGCCTGCGATGGAGGTGGGAGCGTAAGCAGGGCCTCTCCAGATGATCAAAGAGATCATGTGGGTTCGTACACAGAGATCGTACGCACAATGAAATCAATTAAAGGGTGGGTGCTCCGGTGATCTGCCCATGTGAATTGCAGTGGGGGACTTTTGGGGGGAAACAGAATCCTACATGGCCTTGAAGCTGCAGATCCTTGAAGCAGATACACCAGATACACCAGATCCTGGAACCAGTCAGAGCTGAAGCATCACCAAAGCCTTGACCCATATCCTGTGCTTGATGGGTAACCAGGTCATTTTCCAGCTCTGTCACTTTCCTCCTGCATTACGTGGTCTGTGTAGATGTGCCTTTGGATTGTGTATTGCTGAATGACAAAATGAGATTGAACTAATAATCCTTGTGGTCTCTTCCAACTCTTTGATTCTTTGACCACCACTTTGCGAGCTATATGACTCTAAGAGCCCTTCTACACAGCCATATAAACCAGAATATCAAGGTAGATTAATGCACAATATCTGCTTTGAACTGGATTATCCGAGTCCACACTGCCATGTAATGCAGTTTGATGTGGATTTTATACAGCTGTGTGGAAGGGGTCTCATACTAATATTCAAAAACATCGTGAACTTCCAGGAAGTTTAAAGTTCTTCTGTCTTCCTTCATAGGTAGAGCTGGGAGGCAATTTTGTTTCAGTCTGTGTTTAGTAAAATGTGGTTAAACTTTGCTAACTTATTGTTATTCACGTTGGAAAGAACTTGAGCTTACAAAATCGGGAAAGCAAAAACAGGCACTTTCATCCCTCCAGGCATAAGGAGTTTGGTGCTCAAAGTCTAAGTTCTTTAAAGTCTACGTTTGAATCCCACAATACTTAACCGCATTTGTGATGCTGTTTAAATTGTCACTTTTTTTCCTTCTTTTCCTGACATTCTTTCTCTGTAATAGTTATGTGAAAGACAGTTGCAGACATGGGGCCCTTTTACACCTCAGCAGTAATAACACTGTGATTCCACTTTAACTATCCTTATGTTTTCATACGAATCCTGGAATCATCAGTTTAGGAAGAAGTACTTTGAATTCTCAGCTCTAGTTCATCTCTAAAGCACAAAGCCCAAAATTCCATGAGATGTTGTTGTGGCAATTAAAGTGGCATATTTTGACATAATTATGTAAGGCCCTTCCAGACAGCCTCATAATCTGGCACAAATAAGTGGGTTTATAAATCACGATACCTTAAGAAGAGTCCAGACACAGAGTTGTCAGTCCCTGGAAATGTTCCCCCATCTTGCAGATATCTAAAATTCTGTTGTAGTGAATTTTAGAGATCTGCAAGATGGATGTGAGACATCTGCAGGAAGTGTTCTTTTCTTTTCCATAAAACCACAATATATCACAGCAAACGAGATCTCTATGCTGGATTTCTTTTCCATTATTATTATTATTATTATTATTATTATTATTATTATTATTAGAAACACCACAAGATGCGTCCACAGCAGACACTCTGCTGGCTGTTGTATTGGATCACACGTCAGACACTTCCCAAGTATCTAGGACTGTGTGATGTATCGGCAAATAATGCATGCAGATCCCAGTAAGGTGGCCTTTTGCAGCTGGCAGATGGTAATTTTGTCAGCGCCAATTGTGTTTAAGTGCAAGCCAAGGTCTTTAGGCACTGCACCCAGTGTGCCGAACACTACAGGGCCCACTTTGACTGGCTTGTGCCAGAGTCTTTGCAGTTTGATCTTTAAATCCCTGTATCGTGTCAGCTTTTCCAGTTGTTTCTCTTCAATCCTGTTGCCACCTGGGACTGCAACATCGACAATCCATGCTTTGTTTTTTAAGCCGCCCTGAGTCCCCCCTCGGGGGTTGAGAAGGGTGGGGCAGAAGTATACAAAATAATAAATAAATATTTTTGCTCCAAAACTCTGTCTGAATTATTATTATTATTATTATTATTATTATTATTATTATTATTATCTCTCCAAGATGTGCTAGACCTCATAAGTGCTGATGTGGATATATGAATGTGCACACAATCAGATTTCTTGTCATTATATCTCCTACTCCCCTGCTGCCTTTACTTTTTCCCTCTTGAACCCATTTCCCTTTGGGGTCACCTGCCTACCATATTGGTGTCTATTGTGTAAATTCAAGCTCTCTTTAATTTTATAATTAAAGAACAAAGGAAAAGTTGCAAAAAAATTCTGATGGGAATTGCTTTCCAATTGTGCTTCCATTAAGCCACCTATGTGTCCATGGTTCCATTTGTTTACAATTCTTATCAGCTGTTTGGGGATTTTAAAATGCACGCGTGGAGCAGTCTGCACCAGCATATAGCAACCAAGTCACATGTTTTCTTTTCGGTGGTGGCCCCTCGACTCTGGAACTCACTCCCTAAAGACATCAGACAGGCCCCAACTCTGGCAGTCGTTAGGAGGAGCTTGAAGATGTGGTTGTTCCAGTGTGCCTTCCCGGAATAATTATCCCATAGCACTTTGTCCTCCAAAGCACTTTACATTTCTTTAGGACTGCTCGTATGCCCTTCCACAAACACCATTATTACCTTCTCATCCATGTCCCAGCATTATTTCCTATTTTAACTCTACATTTGGCCTTCCCACTGTTTTTAATTGTGTGTTGTCTTATTGATAATGTTGTATATTTTTATTGTCTATGTTTTTTATTTTAATTGCTTGTATTGTTGTTATTATTGCTAGTATTGTTGTGTTTGGGCTCGGCCTCATGTAAGCAGCACCACGTCCCTTGGGGAGATGGTAGCGAGGTACAAATAAAGTATTATTATTATTATTATTATTATTATTATTATTATTATTATTATTATTTCTTGCCTGCAGGGATCTAGGGTGATGCAGATATGCACATTTTTGGACCAAAACTGGATTTTAAGCACCTCTTTTAAACATGTGTTTTCAGCCTTTAATGTTATCCAGTGCCATCTCACCACCCCCTCACCCCTTTTATTCTGATTTCTTCCATATTTTAGGGTCTGTGTAGAAGAACCCATAGTGTGAAAGGCCCTTCAGGTTACCTCCATAAGAGAAAGACCCATATCAGATGAACTTGGCCAGTTCAGAGAATTGAACATTTTGTTCCATATCTTTTGAAACATAGCTTAGCAAAATCCATAAATGTTGTTATAAAGCAATGAACTTATTTTTAAGTGAATATGAAGGGGAAAGAAAGTGACAAATATGTCCATATCTGCCTAAAATAAATCTATTTTGTTTGCACTAAGCTGGAATTCAATCAAAAAGATCTTCTATTGTATATGTCTAAATGTGTTCTTTGTGGCAGATATGCAAATTAAAACAATAACAAAGCAAAGTAGCATTTTACTAAAGTAATGAAATATGCTATTGACCATACTTTTAGAAGGTCATTGTTTCATTTGACCATTACTTAAAAAATATGACCCACAAACATTGTTGGTCACCTAAACTTGTAGTTGCAGTATTATATTTTAGTAAATAAGAATCATAATGAATTCATTGTCAGTTCAATGGCTGTATATTAGCTTTGTGGTGTTCTCCCAACAGTTGAAGTAGCTTATGGTCTCCATGTCTTCCAGGGAACGTGCACATTTGTTTCAGTGGTATCCAGATTTGACTAGTCCAGTGGAAAACTTTCATTTGTAGGACTTAATGTTCTCTAGAAAGCTGTTTAGAATATGTGCATGTGCATGTGACACCATTTATATACTGGAGGTATGGAAATCCTGAGGACCAAGTGAGTTGCCATAACTTTGCTTTGCTGTTCACATAGCATATGATTTATTTATCACTCTCACCGTGTAGATTATGTATAGATGATGGAGTACTTGTGTTACTTAGAAGTTTCATATGCCTGAAACCTATATTTAGGTAGAATTTCACAAGCAACTACGTAAATACACAGCTTAAATTGTATCTCTAACTGATAATTCCCCATAGAATGGACAGTATTTGCAATATTGTCCATTCTCCCAGAAATTCAACTCTATTTCCAAGAAAGTGCATAGGGAGCACACACTTTGCTTTAAGACAGAGAAATGACATTTGCAAAATTAAAGTCTTTTTCTGTTGTTGTTGTTCACCAAAGCATTGTTGAGTTCTGGTGTCATGATGCAGACTCCAGAGGAATTTGCCATCGTTTCACTCAGAGGAACACCTGAGACCAACCATCTGGGGAATTCCTGTGAGAGATTCTTCCTATTCGGTCTTTCTTTCTCTGGGTCCTTGGAGGATTGTTGTTTTGTTCAGTGCAGAGATACAATGCTTATTTCCAAGAATACAATAGAGCTTCTAATGGGCTTGTTTTGAACTTTCCATACCTCCCTTTCCTCAAAAGGTTCATTTACCTCTTTGAGGAAGAACAGAGCTATTTCAGATTGTCTTGATTCTCCAAGACTTTGTATTCCCCCAAGTGTGTCCTGTGATACCTCTTTCTGCACAAATCCCCAATGGCTTGACTGACATGTGAGCTGATGAGCAGAAGGCAGAATGGTTATATTTGCTGTCCCCTTGTCTTGGCCTTAGAGAATTGGTTCATTGTTATTCGCCGTAGCTTTCCACCTTGCCTAGTTATCCATCTCCTTTATTAAAACTGTTTGGGATAATTGCTTCTACAGCAACCCTTGGGAGTGTCTTATTACTGGTATTAATACTAGTATTAATTACTCAAATGGGTGTATGAAAGTTGGAAACTTCAATTGGCAGTGCGCTGCAGATAATGTATATGTGTGTGTGAATATCTGTTCCCATTGCCAGTAAGTTCTGCTTAGAGACTGAAGAATTCTACTCTGTTACAGTTGGATGTGTCCCCAATGTTTTCATTTCACTTACAAATCAAGGCCTGCTCAGTGCAAGTTGTCTGGGGGATGGTGGAGGCTGTCACACTTTCACTGGGATTGACAGTTGTTTGTACTTCCAGATAAACTATGTTCATGCAGTTTTCATAGTGTATCCCAGCAGGATCAGACACTGCATGTTTGACCCCAGTAGCTTAGTGGCAGAAGAGGGTTTATGTATCAGCAAGAAAATGGTCTAGAGCAGGCCTGCACAACCAATGCCCTCCAAATGATTGGGATTTCAGTTCCCAAAATTTCTGGCCATTGGAACAGCTGGCTAGAGTTTCTGCGAGTTGGCGACCCAAATACCTGGAGGGCTGTATGCTATGTAAGTCAGGTCTACAGTAAGACTGGGAAATAATTTTCTATGACTAGATCCTCCTTCAGCTGCATAAGCTCCCAAATATGATCCTTCCCCAAATGCTTCTGATTTTTATTTACTGCCTTTGATGTTGGAAAAAGGGCATATTTATCAAATTTGTAGATGACACTAAATTAGGAGAAGTAGCTAATGGCCCAGAGGATAGGACTGAAATTAAAAGTGAGCTTAATAGATTTGGGAGTTGGACTGAAATGGCCAAAATGAATTTCAGTACGGATAGAGTAATACAACCAGGTAGAAAAAAATGAAATGCACAAAATTAAGATGGGTGACACCTGGTTTGACAGTAATACCTGTAAAAGAGATCTAGAAGTCTTAGTATACCACAAGCCAAACATAAGCCAATAGTGTGATGTCATACAGCTAAAAATCTCAGTTGCCATTCTAGACTTGTTATTGAGACATAGTTACCCCCCCCCCCAACACACACATACACCCAAGAAAAAAGATTTATAGTTTACTAAGAGACCACAAATAAATATATGATTTTTCTTTTTTACCTTTTCCAGAGATCCAGAAGGGCATCTAAATCTTTTACAAATTGTATCAATTTGATTATTGCTGTGTAACTTGTATCTTTCAAACTGTGTACTTTACCTATTTCTTATATGAAGTATACAGAAACTGCTTCTTAAAAATGTATGTAACCTAGTAGCCACCTCTCTGTGACCCTGTGTATTTGAGGTTTTTGTTAGCATTTTTTGTACATGGAATATTTTCTATAGAGAATATTATTTATATGCAGTAATATTATTTTCTGAAAGTGATGTTTCCTGCATAACATGTGCTGCTTTCTGTGCTAGAAAAGACAAAAATAGTGTGCAAAGATCATTAGCTGCAAATAGTTTTCAAAAGCTGCAGTATTTGAAGACATTCTTGCAGTACAATGAAAATTGCTTGAATTACTCAATGTTTCTTTTGAGAATGAAATTACCAAATAACTACATTTCTACCAGAAATTAATCCAGCTAATCCAGTTTGAAACCTGTTATTCTTTTCTGGTTCTTTAACCAATTCCATTTCCAATGTTTGTTTGTTTGTTTTTTCTTTCTTTCTAAGACTGATATTTTTTTTTCTGTTATTCACTCTCATCCTTAATGGCTGGCTCTCTGCTTCTAGATTGTAAATCTTTTTCCCCTATTCTTACCAATCATATGGTTAGTTTCTGGTTTCCACCTGCCAGCTAATCTATTTTACCTGTCAGGCTGTTCAGTGTCATGGCAGAGAGACAGCTTTGCTGTCCTTCAGGGAAAGGGGACTGTGAAACTGAGACACAATGCTGTGTGCCATGGAGGAAAGTGTTGGCCCCATCTAGATAATTTATATGGTCCTGCCCTTTTCTCCTTCTCTGCCCAATTTCATTGACCCATGGTTCTGCTTCTAAAATCCCTATGCTTTTGTTGCCTATCAAACACTATCAATTTACAACTGCAAGCCCGACAAGTTTCGGAACCTTTCAGTCATTCACTGATTTTTAGGAAATTGTTAAAGTTTATACAAAAGTCACAGAGCTGAGCTAACAAGTAAGAAGGGGCTTTTGGGGTACTTTTTAAATTGGAGGGGGATAGGCTGCTGGTGTAGGAGTAAACATACATCCAGAAAAAGTGCAAGGAAGAAGGTAGGTAGTAGGTATGTAGCCAGGGTAGGGCTGGAGAGGGATTGAAATTGAAATGAATATTAATACTACCCCATCTTCCTCCTCCTGTGGACTCAAGGGAGGCAGCAAATAAATTTATTTATTTTATTATTTATTTTATTTTGGGTACTTTTACCCCGCCCTTCTCAACCCCCGAGGGGGGACTCAGGGCAGCTTACAAAAGGCACAATTCGATGCCTATACAAAATTACACATAATGTACAAAACCATAGTTAAAACAATTATCACAGTTCAAACAATCAAAACAATCAATATACTTCACATCATATAAATCCCACTTCCCTCCATAACCTATCCCACAGTCCCTCACCCTCCCCAAATAAAAAAAAGATAAATAATAAAATTCCAGTACAGATTGAGAAATACGCATACAAATTGCCCTTTCAAACAAACACACACCATACAAAAATAGACCCAACCACACACTCCTAACAGAATTTAGAAAATTAAAAGATGAATAAGGAATATTATAAAGATAATAATGAGATGTCAAAAGAATTCTCAAAAAGCTAGAAATGCTAGTGCTCTTAAAGAAAGGCAGGCAGCAGCAGGAGGCACAAACTAACAGAGCTAAGCACATGTTTTCGCTCTCCAATGCTACACCACCCACAGAAAATGGAGGACCTTGCACAATTACATATAGACCAAGCTTTGCAAATAGACACATAATTCACCTCCTTCTTCTGATTGGATATGGCCAGGGTAATGAGGAAACAAACTGCATGCAGCTGGTCTTGTCAATCATCACTAACCAGTACCCACCAGGACTTGTTCCCAGTGAACAACATTAGTCTGAATCAACAGATTTCCCGAATTTTTAGCTGAAAGATTAGGTGGTTTATTTCTTGTTCCAGAAAGGCTCCGAATGGGTTCTTTCTGGCCTGTTTTCAGTGGCTCAGCTGCCAAATTGCCAGCATTATCCAAAATCCGAATTAACCAATGGAATTTCTCACACTCCTACTCTGAATGAGACCACCAACCTCAGCTGCTTCTACACTAGGTTAGCCCCTCCTTCTTGCAGTCCCCAGGGATTAAAGGATAAATAGATTCACAATTAAATTAGATGGACCATTTATTTAAATTAGATGGCCCTTTATTTCTCTAGTCAGCGATATATGCATCATGTGTTAAAAGCAAGCTAGAGGCTCAGCCCAATTGTTAGTTCCAAATACAATCAAATGGGGCATTGGCACATTGTGAAATCCCATTAATTCAATGGGTCTACCCTACCTGAGATCAACATTTGGATATCACACTAGATACCAAAATGGTAAGCACTTGGAGGCACCCAAGCTACTGAAGGATTGTATTGTCAAAGACTTTCATGGCCAAATCATTTGTGGTTTATGGACTGTATGGCCAAGTTTTAGCACAGTTGTTCTCAACTTGTGGGTCCCCAGGTGTTTCTGGCCTACAACCAGTTTACCAGCTGTTACGATTTCTGGTGTAGAAGGCCAAAACACCTGTGGAACCGCAGGTTGAGAACCACTTTTATAGCAGCATTTTGTCCTGACGTTTCACTTGCATATGTGGCTGATATCTTCAGAAGGGTTCAGTGAGTTGGGAATTATCAACCATTGTATTTGCTACTGGTTTTGGGTGCTTCTAACTGCTTTGGGGTTTGGGTTTGGGAAAACTAAAACTAAAACAAACAGTGAATTTTATTACCTTTGTTGCATTTTTTTGCCCTGGAGGTTTAAGAGAGGCTTATGGGGCTTCAGCTGCCACACTATGGGGACCAGGAGAGCTACATACTTCCTTCACATTGTAGATTAGCTACCTCTGGTTTGGGGCTACTTGTATGTCATAGTTAGTACCTCTCTTTTTTTTGTCACAAGGGGACTGTATGCTGTGCTGCCTGCCTTTGTGACCTTCATACCACAAATGAGCAACTTCTGAACCATTTGGTAGATACAGGAAAGAAAAATCAATTGTTAAAATGTTGCTTCCTGATGGGTAGGTTCGATAAGCTGTTCTGGAGTCTTCTTACCCTTTCGCATGAAGTTGCCAGAGGCTACAATCCTTCAAACTGTGCTTTTGTGCTCCAGTGCTGAACTATGATTGGTCTTCCTTTTCTTGACCGTAGCACATTACATCACCATCAAAATGGCTTAGATGCCATTATTGCTGCCCAACAGATCAGGCTGGTGTGAAATCTAACCTGGATTGTATCGACAGATACACTCTCTGAAGGGCTCCCTCTTTGTCTATAAACTTCTGCGGACTTGGGAACTCCCAATGCATCCTCTATAGGGAGCCCTACAAAGAACCTTAGACAGAGATTGGGCCATATTTCACTATTATAACTCCATCATGGTCAATTAACCAGACATGTTTCTGGCTTTTATCTTCAAAAATGATGCACTTTGATTATTTATGTTTCCAAAGGCTATTATTGAGTAATTCTGCGTAGAGAAGAACTTCAGTATGCTCCATCCTTCTGACTGTAAATCCAGGTGTTAATACTCCCGGGTGTCCCATCCTCTCGCTGCGGATATCTAATAAAGTTGCCATTAGCTGAAGCAAACTACACTGACAGCTCATCTTCCCATTACAGCAAGGGCTACTGGCGAGTGCAGAGAGATTATCTAAGTAGGGAGCTGTCCTAGTTATTAAAGACAGAGAGAGTTAAGAAAACAAAAGGATGTCTGCATTACTGTAGATGGAGTTTATGTCTGCAAGTAATTTGGGAGGGTGAATTAAAGGACTGGCAAAAGTAATGGTTCATGAAATTAGAATAGGAAGGATAAACCCGTAGTGGCGTTGGAGCTCTTTGGTGGCAAAAGAGAGCAAGACACATGGTAGCTTTCCACCATTGGGCTACTCAGCAGTCATATTGTCTTTTTCCTATAGACTAAAACTAATATTCAGCACTTGGACTAGACCTAAAGTTGACTCTAGAGTGGATGCATGGAACTAAATGGAATTTAAATTAATTGTGAGTAATAACCTCTATTTATTCTAAGGGGATATTTTGAAGTTTGACTACATTTGAATTTGACCTCTATATATTGCAGGCGACTTGCTATTTTTATTCTTTCCCCATAAGAATGTGTTGAAGAAGCTTATCACTCCAAGACTTTTCGAGGTTTCTCGACACTCAAACAACATGTTTTGTTTTTTACATTTCAAAAGATATTGTCAAATATTTTTACCCCTCCTAGCTCTAGATTCAACATGTTAGAGAAAATGTGCCTATTTAGGAATGGTGTGTGTAGCAGTCTGATCACAACAGTTCCATTCAGATAAATACAATGTTGAACAGCATTTGGTATGCACACTTATGCTCTACTAGCAGACAGGTAGCTAAACCAAACTTGTCTAGCAGCTTTCAAATCTATCACAGAAACAACAATATATCAATGAAAAGGCCATAAGTGTTCCATGTTTATCTTGTTTCAAGTTATGTTCATATCAGTAGTAGCTATGAAGTAATTTGAGATCATGTCCACAATGCTCTGTACCTATTTAAGATTTTAAAACAAAAAACAAAATTGAGATTCTTATGTTCTGCATAATTTTGCAGCTTCTTGATTTCTTTCCTAATTAAGGTACTTTTTCCATTGACATGGCTCTTACTTTGGCCTCATAGTCACCCCTTGATATTTCTCTCCATCAAGTTTCCATTAAACTTAGAGAAACTGTTAAAATTCAGTGTGGATATACAAGCCTGCTGGCAGTGATTTGACCTGTCCTCCTGTCCTGTTTTGCATAACCAAAGGTCTAGTCATAAAAAAGAATTTGCCTAGCTTTCTTCATTGGTTACCAACCACTATACTTTGGATATCCTTAAATAACTATGAAAAGTTGACTGGCAACCTGTTCTGTTCCCCTGCTATCTTAACTACTTGGAAGGTGAACTGGCTGTGCAGGGAACAGACTGGAGACTATATAGTTGAATCAAACAGAGACATATTAACTGACAAGAATTTAAGATTTCTCTCCTCCTGAGTCTCACTACAAAGTCGTTATGAGGAGATGTAAAGTCTTTGAGAGATAGACACAATTTGGGCCGAACTGAGGCTCTTGAATCTTTATTTCTTCTTGTTTTCTCTTTCTTGGATGGTGTTCATCTCTAATTTGATCTCAATATCTAACTTTGACTGAGCTTGAAAATAACTTCGACTGGACTTGAATACAGCTCCAACTGGACTTGAATACAGCTCCAACTGGACTTGAATACAGCTTCGACTGGATGTCCCAGACCTTCCAGCCTTTCTCTCTCTTCACTCTCCAGTCACAAAATAGGCTGACTCTTCCAAGAACCAGAAGTGCCCTGCCAGAGGCTCCACTTCTAAGGGGATTCATAAAGGGGCAGGGTGATGAAGACTTTAATTAAAGGCTGTCTAGCCTAACCCCTCAGAAACGGTACATACAATATTAATCCCTCTAACTAAAAGGGGCTTAACTAGGAGTAAACTGTGAGGGTCTTCATGTGGCACAACGCAACTCCTTTGTCACTTAAAATGGGATTCATTGGATTTGCACCATCACTAATATCACACTTTTTCATATTTGCAGAAGTTGGAATATTGGCCAACCATACAACCAAAAGAACCCCCAAATCACCTTGTTTGTGGGGGACAAGTAATCAGAAGATGTAACTACAAAGATGCAGCTATATAATACATGTACATTCCCAAAACAGGATGTAAGCCATTCTGTCAATTCTACAAGGTAATGAGAATGTATATTAAAATAAAAGATCAAGTCCCATGTTCCCCCACCACACTATAAATTTAGAATTTTCCACTTAGCCCTTGTGGCTCTAGTCATGTTTAAAGATGGACCAATGCTGTGTCTTGACCTACATTTCCAGACATAACAATTTAAACCAATTTTAATTCAGCAGTCAAGTGTTCCACTTCTGTACTGATTATTATTTCAAGGGGAACTAATCTATAACTGCTTCTTTTTCCTTTTCTTAGCCCCAGCGCTAAGTAGAAAACGCTGTCCTAGGCCCCCTTTCATTGATGAAAATATAAGGAGCAGGCTCTACAAATGCACTTATTACTTTGGAAAACTTTCAGTTCATTGTAACGCAATGGTTGGAATCCTGTTATTGACATGTACAGGTGTAGCCATAGTTTAGACACATGCATTTCTATTTTGGAGATTGCAAGGCAGATATTTTATACCTTCTTACACAATGTTCACACTCACAGGCCCTTTTCACATACTGGAGCATGCAGCCATGGCAATTTACTAGCCTGAGGAGGAGAGAGAAATGGCTCAAGTAACATTCAGCCAGGTGATAATTGATGCTGCCTTTCTAGCCTTACAGCTGGTCTCTAGAAATCCAGAAGGATGATGTCTGATCTCTTGAATTCACACCATGAAATACAGAGGCCAGACATACTAACATGGAGCTAAATGACTATTTCTTGACATATTGATTGATTGATTTACTGCAACTTCTGAAAGAACCTGTAAGGAAAAGAACTATTATAGGTTGTAGGCCACCTAGTTGGTAAGGTGCCGAGGCCAGGTGTCACTCACTTCAACCACCTTTAGAAACATTTATGAGTGAGCACCATAAATCTTTGGTTGGGCACCTCGGCCAACCTTAACTGGAAGGCTGTTTTGTGGGCCCTCCCTTCCAAACCTCAGAAGTTTTTAAGAGTGAGAGAAACTCTCATTCTAGCCTTAACAGGAGCCCCCTTTTATGGCCACCGACCACAAAACCTAGAAAGACTGTTATGGAAAGGTAAAAATACTTCTGATAGGCACCAGGGCACCCCTCCGTCCACAAAGGAGGGGTGCCCTGGTGCCTATCAGAAGTATTTCACCTTTAATATGCTGTAATAACTATTTCAACCCACTAAGTCAATTAAGTTAATTACCATGCTCAGATGAAACAGTGTGTGGCTGATTGGGAAAAAACCCAAGTGCAGTGATTCTCAACCTGGGGTCCCCAGATGTTTTTGGCCTACAACTCCCAGAAATCCCAACCAGTTTACCAGCTGTTAGGATTTCTGGGAGTTGAAGGCCAAAAAACATCTGGGGACCCCAGGTTGAGAATCACTGCCCAAGAGTCACTTGCAGGTGAAAATTCCTTCCTGGCCATAACACGATCAGTTTGCATTCACACTGTCCATAGGTGGAAGGATGGGTCACACATCTAATGTAGTTCAGCTTTACATAGGCTTTAGTTTCACCCCTCACCACATGTGCTGGTGAAGCTAGGTGGCCCCAATCAATGCAGGCTTCCTTCCTGGGGGTCTTCAAATGCTCCCATGTCTCATGGTTTTGTCTGTTGCTTGCAGGTGGCGCTTTTCCTGCTGTTGCCTTGGTATTTCCCAAAGCTCATCAAGCGGGTCTGGCAACATCCTCTGCTTTTGAAAGCTACTTCCTGGGCAAGGAAAAGATGTATAATTTGCATACTCTGAATGATGTAGGAGATGTTTCACACTTTAAAACAAAGAAAAATCAGTGCTTTATCATAATCCATTGTTATAAAATCTTCCATATTAATTGTCTATTATCCAGTGGAATAATTGTTGCCTTAGATACATTTCTGCTCACTAAAATAGGGCAGAGGTGTCTGTCTAATTATGAGCCTGTGATCCAAGCAACTGGACATTATTGTTGGTAACAGTTAGGTTCATGCTAAAACAGCCACTTATTCTTGGCTCCATGAACTGACATCCCAAGGCAAGGGTATGGCCTTTTGCCTTTGCTCACAACAATGGACCCTTGCCTCCATTTCTTCTTACTCAGCCCCCAAAACACACACACACACACATATATATATATAATCAAAAGTGAATGCTTTCATAAAAAGTACTCGCTTCCTTTGAAAAAGCACAGCTGAGCATTGATTTTGAAATGGAAACTCTTTCCCAAGTATTTCTGCCCAGCAGGGGAGAAATGCAGAGGAAACTGTATTACAAGTAGACATGCGAACATCTGTCAGCCTTGTTTTCAGTCCATTTCTCAAAATCCCACTAATATTATCAGAATCTCATGCCAATTCCATATTAGTTTGAAAAACTTGATAGAGAAATTCGTTGGCATTTATTTTGTAGAAAAGAGGTCCATGTTCTTGTTTCTATATATTTCATTTTGTGCATTTTATATGTATTTTACCATGGAATAAAAAGCATCCCTTCATATATTTTTGAATATACGCATTTTGTGAGTTCTTTTGTATTCCATTTGTGTTCATTCGTCCCTGCCCCCCCCCCCCAATCCTTCAGTAGTCCAGGAAACGAATAGATTTCTGATGAAACATGGATTTCATCCCATAATTAGTCTCCTGAAGGGCAAAATGAATATTTTTGTTGGGAAATGTCTACCACAGGAATCTATTTTTCATTTTCAAGCTTTTATCTTTCTTGCTGAGACTAGCTACTCCCTTCTGTTCCCAGTAAGAGCAAACCTTATCTTACTTTTTTCAAGTTCACATAATCACAGCCTCATGGTGTATACATTTCTGCACAGCATTTCTAATTCACAGTAGCATCCATCTTGGCAATACATAGAAGCACATTTAAAACACATACATAACTAAATTAATCCTGACACAAATTCGGGGAGAGGGGTGAGCTCCTACTGTTAGTCCCAGTCTTTGCCAACCTAGCAGTTCAAAACATGCAAATGTGAGCAGATCAATAGGTACTGCTTCTGCAGGAAGGTAACAATGCTCCATGTAGTCTTTCTGGCCACATGACCTTGTAGGTGTCTACAGATAATGCCAGCTCTTCGGCTTAGAAATTTAGATGAGCACCACCCCCCAGAGTTGGACAAAACTAGATTTAATGTCAGGGGCTTTACCTTTACCTTTACCTTTTCCATTTAAGGTTCACCAGTATGACCACCCCTTTGCATGCATTCAGCAATGGATGTGGTTGGCTGTCTAGCTACCCATAATGTCTAACCAAAAAAGTAATTTCCCAACTAGGCTAGTACAATTACACTCCCTAACCTTGAAATTACATTACAGTAAATCACAGTCTTGGTTAACAACTGAGAAATAGTAAGAAAAGCATCTTATGTGCACAGAAAGGAATAGGCCATGAAAGGGACTGAAAGAGATTCAACTCAAACAGGAAAACATTTCTAGAAAATATTTTTTTCTGTTGATTTCAATCTTTGATGTGAATTTCAGTGACATCAAATTGGATCCTTTTATACAATTCTAGTCTTTATTTTAGAAGTTTGTCATATTGCATTTTCTATTTCAATAAAGAATTAAAAATGAAGAATAGCCAAAACATTACAAGAGAATTAGCTGAGCAGCAAATGAGAAGATTTTTTCTCCACAATTTTAGTCCTTTCTCTAATTCTAATATAAAATATTTTAGTTATCACCTACCAACATTGAATTAAATGCTAGCAACAACTAATATTTCTTCTCAACTGCTGGATTTTACCCATTGTGTGACATCAACCTGTTAAAGGAACGGGAAAAGAACACTCTTGTCAACACAATTTTCAAATGCTTGTAAACACAATTAAATGGTTAATAGTTCTTTATTAAAAATTAAACACTCTCTTAAAACCGTGACAGCAAATTTAGACCAGCTATTATTCTAACAGATGTTTTAGCTTTGAGCTAAATGAACTTTGTTTTTAAGAACATTTCCACAGTGTCAAAATGTCTGCATGTTTAGGGCAGATGTTCAGAATTTTCCATAAAGTGAACAGTCATTAATTTGTGGAATGTCATAGAAAGCCAAAGTATTTGTTTTTTCAATATTAATCTGATATGGACCACTATTGTAAAACTCACTGATATCCTGAAATGTCCTTAGGAAAGAGATATGTGCAGCCTGCACAGTAAGCAGGCAGCAGGAAGGATTATATGACAGTAGCATGAATCCCTGCTAACGAGAGTAGAACCATTGAATTAAAAGTCAGTGTCCATGTAAACCATATTTAGGGTGCATCTACACCATAGAATTAATGCATTTAGACACCACTTTAACTGCCTAGGCTCAGTTGCGCCCATACCTTGGGAAGTCTGATCTGGCCACAGTGGTCCATGCTCTTGTTACATCCCGAATAGATTACTGCAACGTGCTCTACATGGGGTTGCCTTTGAAAACTGTTTGGAAACTTCAGTTAGTCCAACGGGCGGCAGCTAGATTAATCACCGGATCATGATACAGGGAGCATACCACTCCTCTGTTATGTCAGCTCCACTGGCTGCCGATCCAGTTCCGAGCACAATTCAAAGTGCTGGTTTTGACCTATAATACCCTATACGGCTCCAGCTCAGCGTACCTGTCCGAACGTATCTCCTTCTATGTCCCACCACGGAGTTTAAGATCTTCAGGGGAGGCCCTGCTCTTGGCTCCACCTCTATCACAAGTGAGGCTGGTGGGGATGAGGGACAGGGCCTTCTCAGTGGTGGCCCCTCGCCTGTGGAATTCACTCCACAGGGAATTTAGGTCATCAACATCCCTCCTCTCCTTCAGAAGGAAGCTGAAAACATGGATATGGGACCAGGCCTTTGGGTAATCTGGCAGACTGACAAGATAATGACAACCAGAAATTGGAATGGACTATGGTAATGCTGAATGGACTTATGGATATCAGAACTCGGTGAATATTGGCCACTAGATTGGCTTTTAATTGTTATTGTTTTAATGTATAGTTTTTAACTATTGTGGTTATTGCTGTTATGTAATTTATCTGTTGAATTGTTGGCATCAAATTGTGCCAGTTGTAAGCCGCCCTGAGTCCCCCCTTGGGGGCTGAGAAGGGCGGGGTAGAAGTGCCCTAAATAAATAAATAAATAAATGTTATGGAACCATAGGACTTGTAGTTTTGGAAGATATTCACACTTTGGTAGGGAAAGCTGACAGATGGGAGTTCACCCCATTCCCCAGATTCGAACTGCTGACCTTTCAGTCAGCAGTCCTGCCAGCAGAAGGGTTTAACCCATTGCACCACCAGGGTCTCTATCATTCTATGGTTGAATATATGGCTTGAATATCTATAGATACAGAAAGTTGACTAAATTTGGTTTTGTTTGCTTATATTTGTCAACATAACCCTACTTGATTTCCACAGGACAAAGAATTTTACTCTAGAGGCACTGCAGTTAATTTAAATGGTTTAAGTGATCCCTCCCCACCCCCAAATAAAAATGAAAATTAAAAAAAAAACTATTATCTGTCAGGAAAAGTTCTGATTGTACACAATTTTGGGGGAGGAGGAATAAAAACTGTCAAAAGAGGTTTTGATATTTTATTCAACCTGCCTTGCAGCATTTTTCTTATTCTTAAATTGCTCCTGTACTTAAAACTGGTTCTCATTTTTTTTAAATGAGGCACTCACTGTCTATGAAGTCATAAATTAAAAAGGCGGTTGTTCTACTTTTTTGAAAAACAAATAGAATAAAATATTTTTTCCTTTATTTATTTATTTATTTATTTATTTATTTATTTATTTATTTATTTATTTACAGCTTTTATATTCTGCCCTTCTCACCCCACAGGGGACTCAGGGCGGATTACAGTGTACACATATATGGCAAACATTCAATGCCAATTTTTGACATGCAAACATATACAGACATAGTCAGAGGCTATTTAACTTTTTCTGGCCGCCAGGAGAGCTGTCGCTTTCATCGTCCATCTGCGACGCTGATGAAGCATTTCCGCATTCCCCGCATGCTTCCCCACTGGAATGCTTTGCTGGAGTCTTCTTTATGGCCTCATAAATCAGTTAATTTAGGCTCCCCACACTTTAAGGTGGTACCTTATTTTCCTATTTGACAGATTCAACTGTCTTTCGGGTTGCAAGGGTCGACAACAGGCTACACACAATTGGTTGGAAACCCACTCCAACCCGGGCTGGTTTCGAACTCATGACCTTTTGGTCAGAGTGATCTTAATGCAGCTGACACTCAGCCAGCTGTGCCACAATCCCAGTGCTTTGCACAACATTCCCAAATATACACAGTTTGTATAACCTTTTCTCTAAGATACACTTTCTTACAAACATTTTTCTTGAAGGCATACATTTCTATGAATCATTCCCTAAAGTACACTTTTTTTTAACTTTTCTGTAATATACACAGGTTTTGAACTGAAAATTCACAAAATTCAGGGAAATGTGATGCCTGAGAAATAACTGTATCTGGATTCTGATATTAGTTTTGGGAGTGAAAAGTAAGTATATTTTCTTGAAAACACAGACAGAACCAAGTTTTCTAACATTCCTATATTAAAACCTAGCTGCAAAACAGAGTGGCCTTTCTACACCTTTGGTTTTGTTGATGTTTTATACAAAGGTGCATTTTTTTCATGGAAGCAGTTACATTATTGTTCTGATGGTCTCTATCAAAGTTTATAGAAGGAGGAGGAGGAGAGGGGGGCAAAAGAGAAAGCCGGCAAAAGAAGGCTCTCCATGGACAGTTCCTGGAAAAAATAGAGAGCAAAATTGACAAAGAATGTGGCTCACAAATAGAACTTTGATTAAAGGAGACCTAGGGCCTGGTTCTGGCAGCCCAAGAACAAGCCATTAGAACAAATGCCATCAGAGCCAAAATTGAAAAGTTGATGACAGATTCCAAATGTAAACTCAGCTGCTGCAAGAAGATGGCACAGACAGACTACAAGCAGAGGCATAACACCGTTGCTCAGATTATTCATTTGAACTTGTGCCACAAATACCATCTGCCTGTGACAAAGAACTGGTGGGATCACAAGCCTGAAAAGGTTACAGAAAATGAACACATCAGACTACTCTGAGACTTCCAAATTCAGACAGACAGAGTTTTGGAGCACAAGACTCCTGACCTCATGATCATGTTAAAAACAAAGTATGGCTCATCAATGTTGCAATCCCAGGGAACTGCAGGATTGAAGAGAAACAACTGGAAAATCTGACATGATATGAGGATTTAAAGATGGATCTGCAAAGCCTTTGGCACAAACCAGTAAAGGTGGTCCCAGTGGTGATCAGCACATTGGGTGCAGTGCCTCAAGACTTTGGCCTGTACTTAAACACAATCAGTACTGACAAAATTGCCATCTGCCAGCTGCAAAAGGCCACCTTACTGGGATCTGCATGCATTATTCTCCGATACATCACACAGTCCTAGACACTTGGGAAGTGTCCAACATGTGATCCAATACAACAGTCAGCATAGTGACGTTGTTTGCTGTGTACTAATCTTGTTGCGTTTCAAATAATAATAGTAATAAATTATCTTTATTTATTTCTTGCTCCATCTCTCAAGAAGAACTTGAGGAGGCTTACAAAACAGCAGCAATGCAATCAGGACAACATAAACGATAAAAATACAACAGCAACCTAATCCGTATAAGGTAACCAAAAATAAAAGATAAAACATGACAACAAAATTTAACACAAACGTTCAAATGTTAACACAAGGATGCACATGGTGCATAAATGGGAATCAATACATATGCATTCACACAACAATGATTTTACACTGTACATTTATCATGCAGAGGCCCATGTACATTTCCATCCACATTCAGTTGCAGGATGTTGTAATTTACTAATAAGGCAGTATAACAGTTTGTCTTCTTGGTGTATCATCACAGCTAACAAATGTGTGGGACAGTGATTGACTATGTGGTGCCACTTCACATCTCCAATGCTTTTTGCACATTCTTTGTGCATTGCACAAAGGTAAATTTTGCACATTATACATTTGGTTACACAGACAGTTACAACATGTCTCAATTTTCTAACAGATTGAATTGTGCCATTGTTGGGTAAGTCCATGGGCATAAACATATTCTCCTGTCTTCTTGATGTGGAAATTCTGGCTTTGGATGCCATTCTGACGCTAACTGCAATGAGTAAAATGACAGAATTGAATGAATTAATCCCTCTTCCTCCTCCTCTTCTGCTTCATCTTCTTCTGTCCTGCTGCTCAAGAAATATCATCATCATCATCATCATCCCATATTTCCCCCAAAATGGGATTCAAAGTTGCTTCTCCCCCATATTAAAAAGTAGTTATCCTTAGAAATCTACAAGATACACAAGCTAAAATGAAATCAATAAGAAATCAGATTACATCATGCATCATTAAAATACACATATATACAAACACATTAGCACAAAAATTAGCAGCATCCAAGGCATTGTTTTAGGTGACTATATATTGTCACTCCTCGAATGACAGTTGAATTAGGAAAACAAAACCTTTCTTTGTCAGTATCAAGAAAGCTAAAGAGTGGAGCTTAGGGACAGCCATTGAAAAGGCATTTTCTATTGTTCCCACAAGATGAACCTGTGAAGAAACAGAGAGATGGGCCTCTCCAGCAGACCTCAAAACATGGACTGGTTCATAAAGGAGAAAATGGGTCTCCAAATAGAATCTAGACCTTGTAGACCTTTAAATGTTATAATCAGCACCATGAATTTTGCCCAGAAATGAATCAGCAGCAAGTGGAGCTTCTGCAATATTGGAATTATGTGATCCCGGTAGCATTATTTAAGAAAAACAGAGACAAGCTTCTATATCCAAGTTATTGTTGGAAATATCAGGCATCATAAACATCATATCATATCATATCTAGGAACGACCTGGCTATGTCAGTGATCCAGAAACTGAAGCTGGTGCAAAATGAGGCGGCTCGTCTTCTCGCCGGGGTGCCGGTGAGGTGTCATATCACCCCAATTCTACAACAGCTGCACTGGCTTCCGATTGAGTACCGGATTACTTTCAAAGTGCTGGTACTAACCTTTAAGGCCTTATATGGTCTGGGGCTGGCATACCTGAGGGCCCACTTATCCCCCTACCAACCCCAGAGATTACTTCGGTCCGAAGACCAAAATTTCTTGAAGTCCCCAACATCTGGACTTATCATCTGTCATCTACTAGGGAGAGAGCCTTCTTGATTGTGGCCCCTTATTTATGGAATGCCTTGCCAGTTGAAACTCGAACCATCCGAGAGCTACTTGCTTTTCGGAAAGCCTGTAAAACCTTTCTTTTCCGACAAGCTTTCGATGGGTGAATAACTCGGGACTATGTCAGTTCTCGTTTTTATTGTATTTTATTTGTATTTTAAAGTTGGTTGTATTGTTTTAATCTACTGCTGTAATCCGCTCCGAGCCAAATTGGCAGTGGCGGTATACAAGTCAAATAAATAAATAAATAAATAAAGCTATAGGTTGTGCAATTCAACTATTGTACAACTACTTCCCCATTATTCGAAATGCAACATACATTACACTTTTCTCAGTCTTTTCCTTCATTGGCCAGGTAATCAAAACATTGCCTACGCCCACTCTCTTAGACCTTGAGTATTTTCTTCCCCAAAGCAAAAACCATCACTCAACCCAAACAAGATATATTAATACTAACACTAATAACGCTAACAATAGATGTGCCTGAATTCCTAGCTAATAAGACTTTGTTGTCCCATCCTTCACCAAACCATTAATTTTCCAACAAGCAGTTTCTCATATTGCTCCAATACTTTGTTACATAGATGGACATTAAAATATGTACAATGTATATAGTTGTCACTGAATATGTATTGTAATGTAGTAAAATACAGAAGCATGCTTTACATAGTTACATAGCCAATGTGGTTATACATAGCAAAACATATGGCAGAACAATTGAGATTGTGGTAGGATGTAAGGAGAGGATCCTGGAATAAATATATGAATACACTAGCTGTCCCCTGCCATGCGTTGCTGTGGCCCAGTTTGGTGATCTGGAAAATAAAGTAATGAGAAAGTGTTGGTTTTTAATATATGTAATTCCTTTCTGCTTGTGAGTAAACAGTATTTCTTGTTGTTTCTTTGTCAGTGTTGATGTGGAGATTGTCTGGTTTGCCTACCCTGGAATATGCAACATATCATAGTCCTTCTTTAAGGGTCTCTTTCAAATCTATGATACTATATCTCTATGTGTGAGAGAGAATCATATCTATCTATATTTAAGACTGGATGGCTCTTTGTCAAGAGGGCTCTGATTATCTTTTCTTGCCCTGGTGAAGAGAGTTGGACTGGATGGCCTTAAGTATTTTCTGTTGGTCATGGGGGTTCTGTGTGGGAAGTTTGCCCCATTTCTGTCATTTGTGGGTTTCAGAATGCTCTTTAGTTTTAGTGAACTATAAATCCCAGTAACTACAAATCCCAAATGTCAAGGTCTATTTCCTCCAAACTCCATCTGTGTTCATATTTAGGCATATGGAATTTTTGTGTCAAGTTTGGTCCAGATCCATCATTGTTTGAGTCCACAGTGCTCTCTGGATGTAGGTGAACTACAACTCCCAAACACAAGGCAAATGCCCACCAAACCCTTCCAGTGTGTTCAGTTGGCCATGGAAGTCCTGTATGGCATGTTTGGTTCAATTCCATCATTGGTGGAGTTCAGAATGCTCTTTGATTTTAGGTAAACTATAAATCCCAGCAATGACAATTCCCAAATGACAAAATCATTTTTTTGATTGGAGGACATAAATTGGACTGTTAGGTGTCTTGTGTCCAAATTTGGTGTCAATTCCCCCAGTGGTTTTTGAGTTCTGATGGTAGCACGAACTAACATTACATTTTTATCTATATAGATAAATGAAACACATGTCCAGTGGGAATGAACTTACATAAGGACATAATATTGTGGCCAAGGCCATTGTTGGCAGAGTAGGTAAGTTCACATGGGTTTTTTGTTGTGTGGAAATCATGGATAGAGACTTGAATCATTATAGTTTTGTAAAGAGTAGAAATATATCAATCTTTCAGCTCATTTGCAACTTCATATCCGATAAAATTCATCCAGTTTTTGCAATTGCCAAAAATCATTACAATCTTTGGGGCTTGTGTGTGCCTCTGTGTGCGATGAAATGGATTATCCTTTTCTTTGTTTGTCTTATTTAGTCTTGTTTTTGTTACCGTTCGATGGTGCCTTGTGTTATACGTCTTTCCGTCTTGGGGGGAAATTGTAGCACGAAAAGCTAACACAAATCAATGTGATTTGATTTGCTATTATTACATCCCATATCAGACTGGAGAGAATTAAATGAGAGGAAAAGAAAGGCAATTGGCTCGGCTACAGTCGGTTAGGGCAAAAGTTGAAATGCATATATTGTCAAGATCAGAGCCTCTTGCCATCCCTCACCTGTTCACTGCAGGAATGGAAGGAACTTCTAAAACGTGGTGACCTGATGTAATGAGGACCACAGCTTCCCAAAACTTTCTGCTTGGCTGAAGGCAGGCAGAATTTGAAAAACCTTGAGCTGCTAGCCTATTGGGATTAACTTTTCTCAAAACACCCAGAGGGGGTAAAAAAGATTCTGGCAGAAACGGATTATGAATGAGGAAGCAATCTAGGCAGAAGTTTCTCCTGTATTAAACACGCAGGGCTTCCAAACTAGCTAATTCCAGATTCACAGCTGGTAGCCTATGCAACAACAACTGTAATTCTGTAATATCTTCCCATGAAGGCTGTTGCAGCTTGTGTGCTCTACCTCCCCTGTTGTGCTTAGCCTCTTTTTACTGTTTTGCTGTTTATCCTAAGGAAAAGTAAACAAGTAAAAAAAATCAGATCCTCCCTCCTTCCAGCCCCACTCTTAGTATTTGTGCAAGCTGCTGCAACCGATCTTCAAGAGAGTACAGCAACTCAGCTGGGAACTGTTTGAGCTCTGCACATATAGAAGCTTTGGGTGGGATTTTATTGCACTGTAAATTCTGGCTTTGTTAATGGGACTGCTATAAAAGATTAAAATTATTATATAGATTTGCATGTTACTGTTCCTACACACAGGTTGAATGTTCAGCGAAAGAGGTTTGGGAAATGGAGCCGACTCTGTGTATGCATTCCTTTAATTCTGCCTCTCTTTTGCCACAAGGAGATCCAGTCTGCACAGACAGATCATATGGTGACACTGTCATATCAATATGTAAAGATAAACAAAGATATACTTTTAGTGCTACAGAAGAAAAAGCATGTCGAGATTCCAACTTACCTTTCACCTTCTATTTTAGAAGATTGTATATGAGGGAGAGTCAAATATTATCTGCACTCAACTTTTGGAAAAGATAAATGCATCTTTTTTTTACATAGGATCTCATCACACGGAGGTCCTTAAGCTGGGGAACAGGGGGGGAATCCATGGGGCAGCAGGGCAAATCTGTGGGGCAGCATTTACCATTCCATACAGAAATCTGTTTCTCCTTGGCTTGATGTCGCACTTTTTTTTTTTGTCGTTTCAGAAGCAACTTGAGAAACTGAAGTTTCTTCTGGTGTGAGAGAATTGGCCATCTGTAAGGACATTGCCCAGGGGACGCCCGGATGATTTGATGTTTTATCATCCTTGTGGGAGGCTTCTCTCATGTCCCCGTATGAGGAGCTGGATCTGACAGAGGGAGCTCATCCGCCTCTCCCTGGATTCGAACCTGCAACCTGTCGGTCTTCAGTCCTGCCGGCACAGGGGTTTAACCCACTGCACCACCGGGGGCACTGTCCCAGGTATACTCTATGAAAACATGGATAGTCACCTATGTTCTTGAGGCTGACGCTTAGCACAATGTTGCCGCAGCATGCATGAAACCAGCACAGAGCCCTGACAGAAGTAACCTTACATCATGTGATGGGCTCTGGGGGCTCCATCCTGGCTGCATCTCGGCAGCATTCTAGAATGGAGTTTAAGGTTCAGTACCATCTGTATGTGGATGATGCCCAACTCCAGGCATGTAGCTGAAGCCCCCCGAGCCCCCCCCTGAAATTCTCATGGTGGTTCGCGAAAAGGCCTTACTGGTGCATTATTTAAACTATTATGTTTATTCATATCATGATCAGATCACCATACTCAATATATCCCATATGCATGGGGGTATTGGAGTAATGATACAAAAGGTTTGCTAGGCTAGACTCTCTTTCACTCAGACTCACCCCCCCCCCCGAAACTCAGCCCCCCCCAAACCCCCCTGAGAAAAATTCACCCCCCCCCCCCGGAAACAAAATCCTGGCTATGGGCCTGCCCAGCTCTATTACCACTGGATGCCAAGGAAGCAGTCCTGCACCTGAAACGTTGCCTGAGTTGAGTAATGGACTGGATATGGTAAACAAATTGAAACTTAATCCAGATAAGACAGAGATACTGTTGGTCTCGCTCAAGATCGATCTGGGAATAGGGCTACAACTTGAGCTAGATGGGGTTACACTCCCTCTGAAATCCCAAGTGCACAATTTGGGCATGATTCTGGATTCCATCTTAAACCTGGAAGCCCTGGTGGCAGTGGTGACGAGGATAATATTTGCAATGCACAGTTAAAACTTGTGCAACAGCTGAGCTTGTTTCTGAAGAAATCTGACTTGACCACAGTGGTACATGCACTGGTTATATCTTGTTTGGACTACTGTAATGCACTCAACATGGGACTGCCCTTGAAAAACTTGTCCAGAAACTTCAATTGGTCTAGAGAACAGCAGCCAGGTTAATCACTGGAGCCAATTCCAGGGAGCATACCACCCACCTGTTGAAACAGCTCCACCGGCTTCTGATTGGTTTCCAGACCCAATTTAAGGTGTTGGTTTTGGTACAGGTTACTTGAGACACCATGTCCAAACACTACAGATCGGGCAGACCTTTAAGGAAACCCTTATTCCATACAACCCAGAGCATTTAAAATCTTAGGGAAGGCACATTTTGGGGCAGCTCCGAAGCTATGGAACACACTGCTGGAACAATCTGTTCCCGCCCTGATGTCATTCAGAAAAGGTGTGAAGAGTTTCCTGTTTTAAATAGCCTTTAACTAAGCACTTTATGGTCATACAGAAAATTTGAAACTGATTTTAACTTTATTGTTTATAATATGGATGATGCTATGGAGCATTCTTGGAACTTTTGTTGTTTGTTTTTAGCTTTGGTTTTCTGTTATGATGTCTATATTAAGATGACGTTAGCTTCCATGAGTCCACCTGGAGAAAGGTGGCATAGATATGTCTGCAATTAATTAATTAATTAATTAAAGCGCATTTGTTGAGGTCCATAATCTCCCTACATTCAATACACATTATCTATATGTCAACAAGTTTTCACATTCCTTTATTTAAAATGTTTTAGTCTGAGCTGTGAGCCATGAATGCACCACTGTCTTCACCTATTCATCCGATATGAATCTTCATGTTTTAGTTGGGCTTTCTTCAGGGATTCAAACAGGTGATACTCAAATGGGGCAAGATCAGGATTATAGGGAGAAAGCTTTAACCCTTCAAAACAATTTTTGGAGAGTGTTGACAGTATTAGCAGTGTTACACAACAACACAATGCCCTTGAATAGCAGTCCTTTGTGTTTTGTCTGAATTTGGGGATTTGGCTCTTCGGTGAGCATCTCACTGTAATAAACACAGTGTTGGAGTGGTCCTCTAACCTTAATACACATGTCCATAGCAAAACTGAAGGAGCAACAATTTGGCCCAGCAATACAACAATGGCAGAACCAATAATGTTTATATCTAATGTCCAATTAATTTCTGATATCTTCTCTTCTAGCAGAGCCTCACTTTCTCAACTGACCATATTAGCTAACATAATTCCCTCTTCTCTGTGCATTCTGTATTATCTCTTAGGTAACCAGCTACATTTGCTCCCATTTTACTCAATCTACCTTGACCCTCTCATATAATATTTACCAGATAGAAAACAAAAGTTCCCAGTGAATATTGCTGGGGAAGGTCTTATGAGCTCTGCAACCTAAAATAGCCTCCAAAATGCATATTTTATCAAATAAAAACTCAGAAATGTTACACTAGGACTAGGAAGAGAGATTGTCCTTGCCCTTTCACCTGATCTCACCTAGTAGAACAAATTGTTTCCCAAAAGAAACTGTACAAAACAAATACAATGGCTTGGATTTAGTACCAGGAAAGCATATGAGAAAAAATAGACAGTACCTGTCAAATTGCTGTTGGTCATTCATTAAACTTTAAGGTTCCATACATTGTATTCATTTACTGTCTCAACATAGTATATATCAATCTTAGACCTACTTCTCCTTCACTGCAGAATTTTCTTAATAATGCACATGCATATATATGTGCAGAAGGACTAAAAATATAGTTAGATACACAATCCTCATCTTCAATATAAATGGAACACACTAGTCTTAGGAGGACAATTACTCAAGCTAAAGAGAAGATAGGATAAAGCTTACAAGATGTGGATTGATATGTCCCAAAAGGAACACAAAGAAAATCCATCCTTCATAATACCAGAATTCAGGAACACTTCAATGAAGTTGATCAATGCTAAGCTCAGGACAAAGACATGAAAATGTTATATATGCAATATAATTCATTTCTAGAGTTTGTTAGTAGGAGACGTAGACATAACTAATGTTGTTTGGTTTTGGGGCTGGATGTCAGCAAAACACTGTTATACTTTAGTTTGAAGTCAGTACTATGAACAATTCTGAAGACCACACTTTGCGAAGGATACAAACAAAAATTCTGAAATAAGTTAAAAGGAGGATAACAAAGATGACCAGTATCAAAAGCTAATTCACAATTGGAAAAGATGGAACAAAATGGCCTATATTAAACATGGAGAACATAAAGCACAGAACATTACCCTATCATTATATAAACCTTTTTTTATATATATAAAACCCAAACAAGTGATACCATGCAAAACATTCAACAAAAAGCTTTATCCATTGTTCATACGAAAGAAAAATACTGAACTCTGGAAAATGGTGGGGCAGAAAGAAGAGCTTCTTGAGATAATCTTAAAATTTTAACGGGCTAATAAAGGAATACGGGGTCTTTCTTGACCCAGGACCCCAGCCATATTTACAGATCAATATCAGCACTTCAAATTGTGCCCAGAAATAGAGCCATTGTAATAAGAGAGTTGTGTGTTCCCTGAAGGCAGCCTCTGATAGTGATCTGGTTGCAGCTCTTTGAGCCAACTCAAGTTATTGAGCAGTTTTCAAAGACAGTTCTTCATGCAACACATTACTGCATTATAGTAAATGCACATAAGCACACACAACTTGAGCACCTCTCATCCAGAATCCCTAAATTCTAAATGCTCCAAAACTCCAAAATTGTCCACATGGTTGGCTTTCTGTTGGTTCATGTACACAAACTTCCATGCACCATGTTATTATATACAAAAATATTGCACATAAAGTACCTCCAGGATATGACACCCTAAGGTATATGAAACAAAGAAATGTTATGTTTAGGGTTGGGTCTCATTTCTAAGATATCTCATTATGTATTTATATGTAAATACAGATACTCCAAAGTTTGGAAAATTCAAAATCACTTCTGATCTGAAGCAGTTCTGAAAGGTGATACCCAACCTTTTCTTCAAGGCCGGGATGTAAAATGCCTTACAACATAATAAAATATCTCAGTAAAACTTAGAAAAAAATATTAAAATGTGGATTGATTTAAAGCATCCATTAAAGCACCCTAAACATACAGGTTGTCATCTCATTCAGTATTTATGATGTCATAAGCCAGACCTACAACACTGTAAATATTGGAATTCATATTTAAGGTGGTCACAGCACTGGAATGATTGAAAGGTTACCCCAAACCAGTGTATAAGCCAGGCTGGTTAGAATTTTTGAGGTTCTAGTATACAGGATGGTGAGTGAAGAGGCTGCATGGTGGTTTGCGACAAGCAACTGCAACAGAGTCCCAAGGCATCCCCACAGCTGCCCTTTGGAAAGTGCCTTTCTGCATTCCTCCAGATGCAGGATCATAATAGCAATTAATAAAAACATGATCACACTGAAAGTCTATCATAACAGTTATTACCCCCCCCCAAAAAAACAAAAAAACAAAAACAAAACCCTGTCTGAATAGAGCAGCCTTTGCTTGCCAATAGAATGACAGGAGTTCAATCTTCCTGTGAAGGATATTCAATTGTCTTAGAGAAGCCACCAAAAATGCCATTTCCTGAATTCCCATCACATTTACAGTATCTCTGAAGTTGGTGGAACTGAGAAAAAGGTCAGATCTTCAAACATGGGCTGGCTTACATGATCCTCATATGATAACCTGGATCAAAGCCCAACAGAGGTTTACAGGTACAACCATTCGTGACGAGAATATGTAATTGAGACTGTGTGGCAAAATATGCTGTGGTTGAGGGAGCACTTTCTTTGCCTCTATGAATAGCAGGGCAGTTCTGCACAGAGATTAAAACTGAGTTTAAAAGTGAATTAAACTGAACAAGTTCTACTGTAGAGCACTTACACAATTGCCCCAGGAACCTACTGGAGGCTAAGATGCTGGCCACGGTTTCCACTGATTGCAGATCAGAATTGATCCCAGGAATGCTTTTCTTCTAACCTAGTAGACTAAGATGCCCTGATGTGCATTTTTACATCCAATGGGGATTAACACCAGACTGGGCAGGGCACAGAAAAAAAGAACAAAGGGGTGAGAGTTTCCATAGAAATGATATGGTTTCCTCTCTTGGGGGATTACTTGTTTACCATATGGGTGGTCACTAGTGCTAGTGGTGTTCCAACAAGTATTCCACATTTTTTGCTCTTGGATCTGGGCTCTGCATGGAATTTACTCTAATCAGCTGCAGCAGATTTTCTGGCTTATCCAGACTTTCTGGTGAGGTTTTTTCTCAGGTTTAATGCATTTTGCATCATGCATTGGGGTGTTCACTTTCTGGACACTCTGCCCTCAAGCTGGCTTTGAAATGCATTAGATTGTCTGTGTTGTCAAGGTATAATGAACTTGGCACTATGAGCTCATTCATGGCACATGCATGGGATGAAGCTGTGGGCCATGGAAAGCCAGTAACCCCTTCCCTCTCTTTACAGTTTCAGCTTGCAACCCACCCTTTTCCTCCCAATGGTTTGTTGTTCACTCTAAAGACAGGTGGACATCCCCACCCCTTTACCTGGGGTTGTATGTACTTATGGAATGTTGATAACCCAGAGTAGGCAAACCAGACACTCTCCACATCAACACTGACAAAGAAACAACAAGAAATACTGTTGACCCACAAGCAGAAAGACATTACATAGATTAGAAACCAACACTTTCTCATTACTTTATTTTCCAGATCAACAGACTGGGCCACAGCAACGCATGGCAAGGGACGGCTAGTAATAAATATATAAATAGATTTTTATTTTTTTTTTACTGGCAGGTATAGGAGAAAACATAAGAATCAGGTCTAAACATTGGAACCCTTTTGATGAAAGGTAGAGCTCTGAATTGGCTCCTTTAATTCCTGGATCCTGGAAGGGTTGTGAAAGAGCCTTCTATATCAAGTTAACCTGGAGGTTTGCTCTCCCTTATAGAGTCCTGGGACTTTAATGGGGAATGCTCCAGCTTTGCCTTGCAGTAAATGAGTATCCAAGGAGAGCAACCCATAGTGTTGGGTTTGGTTTTTGTTCAAAGGAGGCTAAGGAGCTGGTGATAGGTTGACACCTTGCCTGTTCCAGACCACATCAGGTTTCCCCTCATATTTTGTTACCCCCACCCCACCCCTGACAAAAGTCCTTTAAACAGGTTTGAGGTCAAATAATGCGGCCCTTGTTTCATCTTTGTGTGTAATGTTGTTATTTCATACTTGCTCATTAATTAGATCAAATTTTGTTTAGCTTGCCAGGAAAAAGTAAGTACCTTCCAAGACTTGTTAAAAGAAACTACACACTTTGTCATTACAAGTTGCTTCTGAGAAAGAAATTGTACACAAAACAACACTCATTAGTGAACAACTAATTGTGCATACAATCAAAAGTCGCTTTGAGTCTTTTTTTTATAGTGGGCTTTAAATAAAAATAATAAATAAATGAATAAATAAATTGGCTACATGTTTATCCTTTGTTCCAACAATGTCCTGAGACTCTATTTTTCTTTTTCCAAAGTTCTCGCCTGTTGCTAAATCTTCTGGTTTTGCTCTTTGCTTCTGCATGATGAAGAGGTTTTTCTCACCAAACTTCAGGATTAATTGCTGCTTTTGAAATTAGTCTGATGTCTTTACAAAATGAAGGTGATGGTTGGACAACTGCTTTTTTGCAAGGACCAGCAGGAACTCATTTTCATACAACCTGTAAAAGAGAAAAGGAATAAACCTCAATATTTTGTTTCGGTTCCTACATGCCTGCGTTGACTAAATAAGGTGGAAAATATACTCCTCACTAAAATGATGACAATGAATTGAGGAAATACTAGGTTTCGCCTGTCAGAATCATGTATAATGACTCCCTTCATATTCAAAAGACTTTAAAAGTGACTAAAACTCCTCAAAAATGGAAAAGAAAGAAAAATGGCAAGTCATTAGCTATTTCTCGATAAATTGTATGGCTTATATATAAGCCTTCAAAAAAGGCTCGGCGACCGATAACTTCTCTCAGCGTGATCCATCGCTTTTTGCAGCCAGAACGTTGTATGTAATAGTGTATTTATTAATGCACTGTAATAGATCATCAGTCTATATGTCTCGCAGTCATATTTAGTAACATATTCAGAACATTTTTAAAGCTTATTATTTACTGGAATAATGCACATAAAAGCAGAAGTTGGCTACATGTGATTTTTCTATCAGAACAGAGCGCTTTGGTCTATCTCTCATGGACATAAAAAGTTTCCAAGTTTAATTAAAGATAATACAATGAGGGGCGGGAGAGAAATAAGAGTGTTTTTGCTGTGATATTCATGCCTTGTGCACAAACACAGTATGAGAGACGGCCATAAATCCAAGTAGCAAAACATTCAGCAATCACTAGTCGGCGGAAATAAGTCAAAACAGATGTAAAGGCAATGGTGGTGTATAAATTATTGGTATTTACTTCTTTGATATTTATTACAGGGGCACTTGGATTACCCTTCCATCATTGAATTGACATACAGAAAGCAGCAAGTCAATTAAAATTTTAACGCGAACTGTATTAAATCAAAAATTGCAACATGAGCTCAGAATGACACATCTCTAAGAGTGTCTAAGTTCTCTAGGGAGGTCTGCAGCCATTCTATTGTCCACCAAAGACTATTTGGGGGTAGGGTCTGTACCAGTTCTGGGGATCTGACCCACTTGGATCCCAGTTCAAGAAGCTTCAATGATCTGCCAAAATGCCTACATAATACAAACATAGTAAAGGTAAAGGTTTTCACCTGACATTAAGATAGTATTTAGGTGGCAGATAATGTTTACACACACACACACACACACGTAAATTGTTTTATTTTATTTTTTTAATGGTGAAATAAAGAGAGAAAAGAGAAGAAAGGAAATAAAATCGGTGGAAACAGATGTCACAAAGGAGAAGATGTTCATTGAAATGCCTTACCTCCCTCCCACTCTCCTCTTCTGTCATTGGGATAGGTGTCACCTTCTCCAAACTCTAATTGGTTTCACATTTCAGCAGCTAGAATGATAGATTTCCAGCTACCAGGTTCCCTGATAGACTCAATGATTAGCTCTTGTTGATGAAACATTGACCAATAGCCCTAGGCCAGCAACTGGTCTTACAAAGAAATGGTCACCAAGAACCTACAGGAATAGAATACTGTCATATCACATTCACTAAACCTGATAGTAGATCTTTCTAAAATAATCAGAGAACCTGGCTTAGTCTTGAAGAAAAAAACAAAATCCAGGCATATGTCAAGATGTGACACTGGAAGTAAATGGAATAAATCTTTGCCTGGCTAGTTACAATGTGCTATACAATACTGTTTAATGTCAGTGTTATGTTTAATGAGAAATCTGCAACTGAATTTACAACTCAATGTGCATACACATCTTATGTGCATCATATCTGCAATTGCATGCCTATTTTTAATTCTTCTACTTCATGGACATTCTACATCATAGAAAAATAGCCAACCATTTCACTAGAGGGAATTTGTTGTTAATTGCCTTCAAGCCAGCTTCCATAAAATGACCTAATAAATTATAGACCTCCAATAATAATAATAATAATAATAATAATAATAATAATAATAATTTTATCCAATAAACATCGACAACATCACAATCTGTCAACTGCAAAAGGCCACCTTATTTGGATCTGTGCATATCAGTTGAAAATACTAGGCCTGGGTAACAACGGAAAAATTTGTTTCTAAAATCGATTTGTATTTGGGTTTTTTTTTTGTTTTGATATTTAAAATAATTACAAAATTTTCCTTTTAAAAAGTTCGATATTTACGAAATTTCGTAAATGGTAAAAAATTAACGAATCGATTTCCGAAACAATAACGAATCGATTCGTTAATGGCGGACGCGACCGCGAAATACGCTAAAAAACCTCCAAAACCTTCTGAAGCTTCCCTCTCCCTCTGTTTTTGACTGTTGGTGTGATATTATAATTTTTTTTCACTAATTAAACCATAAAACTGGCCCAGACATGCGGAAATAATAACGAAACGACCTCAAAACAATAACGAAACGAATACAATATCGAAATACGAAGCATTTACAAAACGTTTTTGAAAATTCGTTTTTTTTAATAATTGCTCCAGAATGGTTCGTTATCGTTTTGTAATTGAAAAAATTAACGAATTATTAACGAATTACGAATTAACGAAACGAAACCGCCCAGCCCTAGAAAATACATCACACAGTCCTAGACACTTGGGAAGTGTTCGACTTGTGATTTCTTTTATACGAAATCCAGCATATAGATCTTGTTTGCTGTGACATACTGACATTTTATCCACTTCTCCTTGTGGCTCAAGGCAGGTTAAAACATAGTTAAAACACACATAATCATCTAAAAACATTCTATAAAATATACATATTAAAATATATCTCTACAATTTACATATTAAAACACACAGAACAAAGGATAAACATAAGACATAATAACATAATATAATATTCATGATTAAAACTGGCTGAGTTGGTCTGCTGGAAGAGATTGGTCTTCAAATGTGTTTTAGCTACTGCTTCTTTTAAACTGGTTGGAAAGTTCCCCTCCCTTAGAGCTGCATTAATAGTTTATCTTATTTGAGAGCAAATTGCATCTCCTCCCTGGATGACCAGCCAAGAAGGACAGGGATCAAGAAAACAAGTTGTCCTCCTTAATAGCCCCAACAGCCCATCAGTGTCCACATCAACAGTACTCACTACACACCAACTGAAATGGATCCAGTGTAATCCCACTCAGAGAGTTTCTGGACACCTTGCTGTTGACCTCCAATGACTTTATCTAAGTCAGCTCTTATATTAGAGATTTTTATCTGCAAAATAGTTGCTAAAAGCACCACAGTGAGCTACTGAGGGTTCTAGAAATTGGTTCAGATAATGCCTCCATTAAACCTTTCACCTCTCTGAACAGCTCCACTAGGCATGAATCTGCAGACACAACGAACAGAGAGAAGAAGGTTAGCACATTGTAGGAGCAACTGTGCACTTTATAACAGGGGTTCTCAAATGTTTAAAGCCTCAGAGCCCTTTTGATGGAAAGGTTTTACATGTAGCCCCATGAATCTTTTGGACTTAAGAGCAGCATTGCATTTTTAAATATGATAGATGGGCCAGAGCACTGGCAGATGGATGGAGAATGCTTGTGTGAACTAATTGAAAAAAAATGAACAAATTCCTTTGCACACAGCACATATCTTGTTTGCAGTGCAAAAGAGAAAGAAAGAAAGAAAGAAAGAAAGAAAGAAAGCAAGAAAGAAAGAAAGAAAGAAAGAATACAATAATTAAAATTTTTATGGCTGGAAACCGGGCTGAGTCCCTCAATGAGGTTGAGAAGCTCGGTATAGAAAACTGTGAAATAAATAATAAATAAAATAAAGAACAAACATGAATTTAACAGTATTTCAGTGGAAGGCCCTGGGGCCATCCAATCTAAATGCATTCTGCCATGCAGTCAAAGCACATGCAAAGCACCCCCAACATATGGCCACCCAGCCTTAATAATAATAATAATAATAATAATAATAATAATAATAATAATAATAATAATAATCTGGAAAAGCTGACACAATATGAGGATTTAAAGATTGAACTGCAAAGACTCTGGCACAAGCCAGTCAAGGTGGTCCCAGTGGTGATTGGCACACTGGGTGCAGTGCCTAAAGACCTTGGTCTGCACTTAACACAATCGGCACTGACAAAATTACCATCTGCCAGATGCAGAAAGCCACCTTACTGGGATCTGCACGCATTATTCGCCAATACATCACACAGTCCTAGACACTTGGGAAGTGTCCGACGTGTGATCCAATGCAACAACCAGCAGAGTGATCTTGTCTGCTGTGGACTCATCTTGTTGTGTTTCTAATAATAATAATAATAATAATAATAATAATAATAATAATAATAATAATATAGTAGAAGCAAACCAGGGGTCTCCCAATCCAACTTGCTTCTGCATTGCAGGAAAAGCACAGTCAAAGCAGAGGAGGGGAGGCCCCACACACTTCGCTGCTGGTGGCAGTGAGGAGGCCTCATGCTTCCTAGGCTGGGCAGGTGGAGTCCCAGTAGAGCAGGTTGAGAACCGCTGCTGTATACCATGTCTTGTTGCACAAAAATCTAGCTTTCTGCCATCTGCCTCTAGTTGTCATCTTTCCTGTTTCATTTCCTTGGAGTCTCAGGGAATCATAGTCGTCAACCACTCAATTCAGATCTTACAAATTCAGAATTATGGCTTCCTTGAGTTAATCCATTTGCAATGTGATCTTCTTCTCTCCTCACTGCTATCAATGTCAACTGAACATTGTCATATTTCCTAATGAATCACATAATAAATATCCTTCAGTGTGGTGTAATGAATTGAGTATTGGATTATGACTCTGGGGATCAGGGTTCAAATCACCACTCAGTCATGAAAGTTCACTGAGCCACACTCTCTCAGACTTAGATGGAGGCAAAAGCAACCCTCCTGAGGGTTGATCCTATCAGCGTTCCTCTCTGTACATCATGGGGAATTTATTCTTGTTATTTGCTGCCATATCAATTTCTATTTATGGTGAATGTGAGACCTCTGAGACCTATGGTCATCACAGTATTCATGCCATAGAGCTATATTTTAGTTTCTTCCATTTGCTCTTTCTATGAGCATACATAGGTTTCAGTCTATGTTTCCCCCACTTTCTGTTTTCTTTAAAAATAACAACATAGTAATAAACACATCCCAAATAAGTGACTAAAGTCTACTCTGCTGGATCTTGACAGCTTTTTAAAAAGAGGGGGAATATAAATTATTTTCAGTTTTGGGTTGTTTTAAATCTCTTCCTTTCTATACTGGTATGAACAGGTGTGACAGAAGCACGAATGCTAGAAATCAATCAAATTAAGCAAGAAAGACTCAAAGGGAGAGCATAAATTAAACGAGAAGAGAGGAATTAGTAATGGATGCAGAGATAAAGTGAACGTCTTGGAGGGGAAGCTGTCCAAAATTTCATTCCTCGTCCCCTGGGGATAAGTGAGAGAATGAAACCAAGCTGTGGTGTCTTCCAGCTTCCATATTTTATGCATTATTATATGTCTGCCATTGTGATGGCAAGGACAGAAAGATGTTTTTTACATTTCAAGCACAAGCGACATTCTCCTTGTAGTTATAGTTATATTGTGGGTACATTTACATTGTAGAATTAATGTAATTTGGCACTACTTCAACTGTTATGGAATCAATGTTATGGAATCTTAGGATTTGATTTTTTGGTGGGGCACTCCTGCACAGAGAAGGCTCAAGACTTTGTAAAACTACAACTCCTCTGATACAGTTTTGGAGTCTAGTACTTTACTTACTTAGGTAATCCCTTGTAGCTTGAGGATGATTGCCTTCCAGATGTGATGTCTTGGTGGTGGGTCTGTAGGTGGCTGTGGCGCCCTGTTCTTGATCTGCATGTTCTCCCATAATGAGGACATTGGTTTCCAGATGGAAGGTGGTCCTGGTCAGGGTTGGCTAGATTTCTCCCTTTCACCCTCCATTTGAGCCTCTTCGAATTCTGCAACACTGCTGGTACAATTAGAGCACTTAAGGACCATGGCTTCCCAGTTCTCGGTGTCTATGCCACAGTTTTTGAGGTTGGCTTTGAGTCCATCTTTAAATCTTTTTTCCTGTCCACCAACATTCTGTTTTCCATTCTTGAGTTTGGAGTAGAGCAACTGCTTTGGGAGACGGTGGTCGGGCATCCGGACAATGTGGCTGGTCCAGCGGAGTTGATGGTGGAGGACCATTGCTTCAATGCTGGTGGTCTTTACTTCTTCCAGTGAGCTGACATTTGTCCACCTGTCTTCCCAAGAGATTTGCAGGATTTTTTGGAGGCAGTGCTGATGGAATCATTCCAGGAATTGCGTATGATGCCTGTATATAGTCCACATTTCACAGGCGTATAGCAGGGAGGACAATGTCTTTATAAACAAGCACCTTGGTAACCTGTAATCTAGTCTAGTAAAAAAAAAAAAGGAAAAAGGAAGAGGGGCCAACCAAGGGCAAGATGGATGGATGGGATCCTTGAAGTGACTGGATTGACCTTGAAGGAGCTGGGGATGGTGATGGCCGACAGGGAGCTCTGGCATGGGCTGGTCCATGAGGTCACGAAGAGTCGGAAACGACTGAACGAATGAACAACAACAATCTCAGTCTAACTCTATTTTTAAATTGAAAAGACCATGAGTTTTCATTTTTCCCTGAGTAAAAAGTTCCATGTTCTATGATTTTTGTCTGCCTCTCACAGGTCCTTCCCCATTCCAGCTGAATGTTATGAAAAGATGTGTGCTCCTGGCCCTCTTTGCTATTCCCCTCTCTGTTATTGCCATCAGATGCTGAGTAACGCATTTGGAGTGGCATCTAGTTCATTAAGATGTTAATTGCCAAACACTTCCTACACCCCTGGGTCTCTATTGTACCACCTCAATACCCTCTTGCCCCCACAGAACCATCTCAATAAAAGTGATAAATCTAATGAACTCTCACAAATGGATGTATCAATAGAACAGGTTACATTGCAGATTGATAAACAGAACAATAGAAGGTAGTAGGGCCAGATGGCATCTATTTACTCAAGAGTTCTGGAAGAACTCAAGTATGAAATTGCACAACTACTAACTGCAGTGCGTAAACCTACCAGTAAAATTAGCCTCTGCACCAGAGGCCTGGAAGGAAGCTAATGTAAGAGTAATTTCATAAAAGACACCAGAGGTGATCCTTGAAACCACAGGTCAATGGGCTTAACTTCAGTGTACAAGCAATTCAGTAGAAAATGTAATTAAGAAATGGAATTATTGCTCAGGTAGATAAACAACAAGGGGTGTAACTCAGACCTATTAAAATCAATGAGTTTTGCCTTTGCCTTCTATAAGATCTGGATCATACCCAATAAATTCTGGAAGAGTCAGTGCATGGCTTATTCAAAGGAAGTCTTGCCTCATCAATCTATTACACGTCTTTGAGGGTGTCAGCAAGAATCCACTCAAAGGTGAGTCTTTCCAAAAAGCATGTTGGGTTTTTCAAAAAGACCTTGAGAACGTTTCTAATCAAAAGCAAGCTAGAAAACTTCACAAGCTAACTTGATTTCAGAGCTCTGAAGAGGAGTCTACATGAGTAAAAATAAATTTACTCAGCCAAAACCTGGTACTAGCAGTATTTATGACACATGATGACATCTAGCAAGAATCCAGACCTTTTACCCATTAACTCAACCCATCTCCATAGTAAACAAAATCAAGGAATACGCCAGAATTTGCAGGAAACTCTGAAATGTCCTTGAAGTGTGCTAGATCAGGTTCCATTCACATTGGGAAGGGGATCAGGTTCCATTCAACCTATTTTGTTGTCCACCTGCACACCACCACCATTATTCTTCCGCTGCATTAATCAGTGCAGTGAAAGGGATGGGTAATCCTCATATCTCCACCAACTCTCCTCACCTGCCAAGGAGCTTCCTGCGAGATCATGGGCATCATGGTCACCTATGCTGTGGGCAGAATGGGATATCCAGCCATGTGTCCAAAATGGAAGGAGCTACTTCACCCTCTTCTTGCTGATCTCTCTGGCATCCTGATGTGACAACAACAAGCAGGCTCTTGAAGGGAGCTCTGTACCCACTGGGGAGCAGTGGTGGTGATGCAAGGACAAACAGATGGACCAGAGGAGCTGAAATGGTATCACAGAGTATCCAGCTCAGTTCACCATCAAGGTCAATCTGGGGGCAGTCCAGCACATCATTCTCTACAGTGGAGTTAGCTTAAGTGGTCTTAAGGCCTCATCTACACTGGCTGCATAACCTGGAGAGCTCAGTGGTGTCCACACTCACTGTCCCCAGCCCACAAGAGTGGTGAGTCATGGTCCAGGCTCTGGGCCCATGCCACTTCATCCTGAAGAAATCATGGATTTAAGATACTTATTCAGTATGTCAACATTCCTCACGATGAAGCTTTAGATATCATATGATATCTATTTTCAATAAGAAGGAAATCACACATTGATGTGAAGCATTGCTTGTAGTGATTTGCAGGTTTTCATTGGACTGGCATTTGGAGATCAATTGGCATGCAGAGGGAGGGGAGCTTTACACTGTGTTATCTTCTGAGTCCGGAATTTTCATATTAACATAAATATATTAATATTATATATACATATATATATATATATATATATATACACACACACACACACACACACACACACATATATATATATATATATACACACACACACACACACACACACATATACATATATATATATATATATATATATATATATATATATATATATATAATTGGAATAATTCTATTGGCAAATAAAGGGGATGACCATGGAGTGTCCTTTGGCACTAGAAATAGCAAATATTTTCATGGAAGGTTTTTTTTTTAAGAGGAATAATCAAGCCTAATAGCGAAAATAAGCAAAAACTCATTTTGGTGTAAAATTTAGATGGCATGTACTACTTTTTAAGAAGTGACGATCATAACCTAAAATGATTTCAGAATACAATCAGCTCCATCCATACCAATGTAAACTTTTAGTTTGAACAAAATGGAACAAAGAAGTAACCCAATCATAGTACAATACCCCATTATATTTTTAGAAATGGATGAAGTGTAGCTGTTGCTCAGAAACCACTAGGCAACTTCCAAATGGGTCATGATGGCCTTAGCATACCATCTGCATTCTCCGAAAGGGAGGACCTGAACAGGAAACCTAAACCCAAATTTCATTTTTGCTGTCACAGTATAGGCTTTTCCCTCCTCAAATTTTCCAAACAATGCAATGAAACACATGGCCTTCCGGACTCAGAAGATAACACAGTGTAAAGCTCCCCTCCCTCTGCATGCCAATTGATCTCCAAATGCCAGTCCAATGAAAACCTGCAAATCACTACAAGCAATGCTTCACATCAATCCCACTGTAATTGGTGTCAGATCGCCTCCCCTTCCTCCCCCTTCTAAAGTGCAGTTTATCTGGATGCATCTGACACTATTCCCCAACTGACCCAATCAGCAAGGCAATTGCTTTGTAATTTCTTTTTTATTATACTGTGTCATATTTCAATTAAAATGTCCCCACAAAACTGCTCTCCTCGAAATGGTCTCCGGCTCTTCTGCCATCCGCAACCCTTATTGACTTGAAAAATAACAAACAAGTGTAAATGGCATTTACAGCTCTTAATTGGTGTCATTAGCCGTTCTTATTATTCAGCAGGACAATTGTTGGCCCTTTATGGTGGATTCAGTGAGGCACAGCTGCTTGGAACTCATCAGAACTTAGAGACAAGTCATAAAACAGCTGAGTGAATGACTTAGAGCCTCATCCATCACCAAAGAGCAGAGGCAGCTGGACCCTCCTTTTTCTGCCTTTTGTTGCCATCATGGCTGTAATATGCTTCTTTTCCATCTGTAGCTTGACAGAAGAAAAGAACTGCACTTTTACAAGAAGTTACAGCTTAAGCCAGTAACTTTACTGATGAATATTGTGATCCATTTACAAGAGTAGAATCAAGTAGTGGAATTCAGGCAAAGTTCTTGGAAAGTCAATGTCTAAGTGGGTGTCTATGCTTACCCAATTAATATGAGTTTAAGTACTCTAAAGCCACTCTAGTGTACCCTGAATGTGTCCCTGGAGCCCTTTGGTCATCCACATGGACCCAGGCTGAGTAAGTACATACTGGGGCCATGGCCATGTCTCCACCAACAAGCAGCTTCCTATCAGAGGCTTGCTGGGGACACCACCTCTCCTGTCACATGGGTGCTCTGGTGTGACATTATCAGAAACAATGTCATCAGTAAGCTCTAACAAGGACCTGATTCTTGGTGGAGAAGCAGTGATGGGTGTAGGTAGTGCATTTGGCAAGATATGTCCCAGTTCATCGGTCTACATTTATTCTGGGAACTCCAGATTAAATCTTGTGTCCTCTTGACCCAAATGATTGGCTGGGCGAGGTCCTGCAAATCCAGCCATGTGTTGTGTGAACTCCCACAGCAGCTAAGCAATGAGTCACTCAGCTGTTTTATGACTTGTCTCTAAGTTCTGATGAGTTCCAAGCAGCTGTGCCTCACTGAATCCACCATAAAGGGCCAACAATTGTCCTGCTGAATAATAAGAACGGCTAATGACACCAATTAAGAGCTGTAAATGCCATTTACACTTGTTTGTTATTTTTCAAGTCAATATATTTTGGCCATGTAAACATGACTTTAGATTACAATTTCGAGCATAGCCAATGGTCATGCTGGTAAAACTTTCTGAAAGTTTAGTAGAGAAAGGTAACTTTTTAAATATATCTATTAAGTAAGCTGTAAGAAAAGAGTCCTTTCTAAAAAGCATTGTTGTGACCAGATGTGACAAAACAGACCTATTAAGTGAAAAGTAGTCCAGAATGATGGTCATAAGATCAATTATCCTTTCTTGTTAACTTTTTTTGAACAGTGGAAATGGGGTGGGAATAGTCTATCTGAAACAGATCTGAAGGGGCCTTATTGTTCATGTGATCCAACACACTGGTTGATGCAAGAAAACCAAATCTAGAGCATACCTAGACTTCAAACTCATCTTTAAGCTGCATCTAGAATGGGTCTGCTGAGCTTCCGAATATAGTGTTATACTGAAAGCACTTTTCTATTGAAGCAATTGTACTAGATGCGTTTGCAACTGGGACACATCGAAACTTTCATCAGTATACAGAGGGGAAAACTACACAGACATTATTATCCTAAATAGTCTTTCAACAGGGATAGAAATATTCTGTTTTTAAAGTTATGCAGAGACCTTCTTGATGATAGAACTCATGTCAGGGACTATACCACTAAGATTTTAGACCATTTAGGCAGAAATCCTACCAATAGCTTAAATTCAAATTGTGCTAGTGTAGCTTATGTTTTTGGTCATTTTTACCAACTCTGATATTTAAAAAAATCATCCCCTGACCAAAAAAAAAGATGACACCTATAAGTGTCAAAGTCTCACAAAGCCATGTCTTTGTTTTTGAAAGCAGGGGAACCATTTTCATGTAACTAGGTGCACTGAAAAGGCTCCCAAGGAACTTTAAATGTGACTGTAGATGTCTTTGATATCATGTCTATCTGCAAGAAAACATATTGATATGTTTCTACGGATCCCTCTACTCCTCAAGGACATGAATATGGCTGTGTTGGGTGGACCTGCATTTCTTTGAAGGGGAATTTGGAGGGTTGAAGTAGAAGTCTTAGGTACCAAGATATGGATACATGACAGATGTATGTTTCTCAATGCAGGAGCTCATCTTTCACATGTTTGCTCCCCTGTTCCCAATTTGAAATACATCCCCCTCTGTGCATAAACCTAGTGCCAGAGCTCTCTGAATGGGAAGAATAAATATCAAATAAATCTGTAAATCTCAGATTCAGTAGCATTGGCCCATGGCAATTATTATGATGTCAAACTGCTCTAATTCTGGAGTGTGGATATACAGCCACCATTGTTACTTTTTGTGGAGCTACTCAGTTATCAAAAAGAAACTATATATACCCAGTTATGACTTGATAGCTGCTAAATCCTAGATTGAAGATAATCTGTCAGGAGCAGCTGGAGCTGCATGGACTGGCATTTGGCAGGGATATATCTAAATGGAGCCTGTTCTAGAAGGACCAACCTCTTTATTCTCTGGCTTGGTTTCAGATCATTTATAAGTCATGAGCTCAGTCTACGTAATCGATGAAGTCTGTTGCACCCTGGAATGTTTCCTCTTTGAAGCCATTGAGGTCCTGCCAAATAAACACTGCTGAGTGGCTGGAGCCAGAAGGGTGATTTTCTCCAAAATGCAAAGATAAAAGCCAGCCTTAGAAGGAAGAAAAATGGCCAGAAATGAGAGGATTGTGTATGCTAAGGTCACTCTCCATTGGCAGAGGTGGGCAGGGTGAGCCAGGACCCATTGATTGGCAGGCTCAACATAAATCTCATGGTAGAAGAAAAAACAAAACACAAAAGTGTATTGGACAAGCAGATGTGCATACACAGTTGGCCACATAGTCAGTTGCTCAATGTTGCCATTTATTACAAAGACAGTGTTGTATAATTTTGAATACTTAACATTATACTCTGAGCAAGTGTACAATGGATCAGGATGAAAAAGTAGACTCACCTCAAATCCATCTCTCTCCCCATTACATAGAATGACTTCCTGTGAGTATCTTGGGTTTTCTTTGACTTTCACCCTCTTTAGGCAAAGCTGGGAGTTACTCTGGCACTTGCTGCAAACTGGAGTATCTTAAGGGGCCATGGTGGTGCAATGGGTTAAACCCTTGGGCTACTGAATTGCTGTGCTGAAGGTTGGCAGTTCAAATCCACAGGATAGGGTAAGCTCCCACTGTTAGCCCTATCTCCTGTCAACCTAGCAGTTTGAAAACATGAAATTTTGAGTAGTTAAATAGATACCACTTTGGTGGGAAAGGCATAAGATGAACTAAGCAGTCATGCTGGACTCCAATACCCTGGTGAAAGACCTCTGCCTCTGAATGAATAAGGAATGAATAATCCTAAAATCCATGTAGTAAGTCAACAATTAAGATAATGCATACATATGATGTTCTTATACAAGTACTGGCACATGGAAGCTTCATGCTAAGAGTCTGCTTTTCCTTCTTCCCTTTCATTTGTTTCATCATTGTATAGTTCAGTAGACCATTTTGTTCTCTGAAATGATTGATCTCGTACCTACTCCAACTCTATGCTCTTGATGTTAACAGGTTGCCCTGTCCAATTTGGGCACTCTTCTGGGTAGGACCCTCAATTGCTGCCCAAGAGTTCTACCCAATGGCAGCACAGCTGCTTAGCAAATGTCAAATAAGGAAGTGGGGAGGGAGGAGCAAGACAAAGATGAAGGGTGACTGACATTTCTTCCCTCTGTAATCTCATATTTCTACATTGTGAAGGCAATCAGACTAGCAATTAGAGTTCTCACACTTGTTGATCAGACAGAGCAACTTTTTTCTTGTATTGTCGAAAGCTTTCATGGCCGGAATCACTGGGTTGTTGTAGGTTTTTCCGGGCTATATGGCCATAGGAGAAAAATTGCCTCCAGAACATGGCCATATAGCCCGGAAAAACCTACAACAACCCAACTTTTTTCTTCTTGCTGCAGGTTGTCCATGGCCAATGAGGAGTGGTAATGATGATGGTGTGTACAATGGATCAGGCTGAATGTAACCTATCCAACAATCTACATACCTGTGAACTCTGAAGACATTTCAAAGTATTCCCCAACTTTGCTTACTGGGTTAAAGGCTAAAAGGTCTCAATTTTTTCCAGAAGTCATTGTGCATCATGAAGACTTCGAACACCTGCTTTGGGGTGAGTTCATTTTTAACTCATGTATACTAGACACATGAGACAAGTAAACTGGATGGTATGAGGCAGATCATATTGCCTAATGGTAGGGCATATTTGAGTGGGGAAAACATGTTTTCTTCTTGACATGTGAATTCCAGTATAGAAATCATTTTGAGACCTTGTGTTGTACCATTTGAGGAGCTTTCTCAACTGGAAGCCAGGCTTACCTTAGAAATGAGGCACACCCTAGCAATTATTCCAATCTATGTTCTGCATTCATAGCTTGCTTTCTTACCCTTTGTGGCCATTGAAGGAAACTCTATGAAACCAATGCCAAAAGGATGCCTTCAGAAATAGTCCATTGCCTCTTGCTTCTGTCCAGTTTTGATCTTCAGCGTTCTTAGGCAGTGACAAAAGAATTTGACTGTAGTGGGAAATACTTCAGAAACCACCTTTTTGCCAACTGAGGTTCTGTTCACATGTCCACAGTTGCTGTCAACAATACAATAGAGAATGAGGCTAACACAACAGTCATTAGAGACAGCAAACTGTATTGGAGACAGCATGGAAGCAGTCTTTGAAAAAATACCAGTGACGGTAATGGTACCACTGTATGGAGCCCTGATGGGATAATACTGTGGTGTCTATATTTACTTTTATTTATTTATGGTTACCTTTACTGCCCATTGGAGCAGCAAGTAGCAATCCATCTCTTGGAACAAACATCCTTCCTAAACATCAATGACATGATAAAATCAGACTTTTGGCTGTGAAAACAGGTTCTGGGACCAAACATAGAAGAGCTAAATCAATAACATTCACATGGGGATGAAGAAATTAGCCATCCTCTTGTCCCCTAAATAACTTTGCTGTGTCCCTCGCAGTCTTTAGTGAGTCAAATTCCTATCTTTTAATGAAGTAATTCCTATCTTTGCTACAGCCTGCCCCATCTCTAAATATCTCCCTATTCACTGGAAAATCAAGCAGGTACTTGCCTATTTCATCTCTGTGTGCAAGGACAAATAACTGCTCTAGTTTTCATCCAAATAAGAGTAGCCTCCCTGTAATCATCTATTGGGAAGTGTTTTTGGGAGGTGGTTTTGAGAAGAAATGTTCTTTCTGCCCTGAAAAACTTCATTTTTGTTTTTAAAAGGCATTATTGAGAGTTATTAGATTGAGTATCATATGCACAGATATGCAGTCTGGACCTCTGCATCTGTAACTAATCATATTCCTGATCACTACATACTCACAATTGTGGTACTATTGTTGCTATCGTAACTGCTCTTCTGGCCTACTTTACTGAGCAGTAGCCTTGCCTTGACAAGGAAACCTAATTCCATTGGTGACTGGGCTATGGGCATTTCTACCTTCTTTCTACAAGAGAATGAGTCTACAACAACCAGAAGAAGGATCATTGTCACAGTTTCCCATCACAATCTCACTCTCTAGAAATATCATGCATCCATATTTATTTTATTTATTTATTACTGCGCTTGTATCGCCTGAATCGGCGACTCAATGCGGTTTACAACAATACAAAAATCACAATATTCAGTTTAAAAGCATATAAACACATATACAATACAAAATTATTGGGCCACCAATAACAATCCAATTGCATCTCGTAACTGAAATCGCAATCCAATCTCGTCGTCCATGGTTACCAGTCCTTTGATCATCAGAATTCATTGCACCGGGTTAACCGAATGCTTGTTCAAACATCCATGTCTTCAATCTTTTTCCGAAACACCATCAGCGAGGGGGCTGATCTTACCTCTATAGGGAGGGCGTTCCAAAGCCGAGGGGCCACCACAGAAAAAGCCCTGTCTCTTGTCCCCGCCAGCCGCACCTGTGAAGCCGGCGGGATAGAGAGCAGGGACTCCCCAGAAGATCTTAGGGTCCTGGTGGGCTGATAGGCTGAGATACGTTCGGATAGATAAGTTGGGCCAGAACCGTTTAGGGCTTTAAAGGCCAGTGCCAGCACTTTGAATTGAGCCCGGTAGCAAATCGGCAGCCAGTGGAGCTGGTGCAGCAGAGGAGTTGTGTGCTCCCTGCGCCCCGCTCCTGTTAGTATCATGGCTGCCGCCCGTTGGACTAATTGGAGCTTCCGGGCTGTCTTCAAAGGCAACCCCACGTAGAGAGCGTTGCAGTAGTCAAGACGGGATGTAACCAGAGCGTGGACTACCGTGGCCAAGTCAGACTTCCCAAGGTACGGTCGCAGTTGGCGCACAAGTTTTAACTGTGCGAATGCTCCCCTGGTCACCGCCGAAACCTGGGGTTCCAGGCTCAGCGATGAGTCCAGGATCACACCCAAACTGCGAACCTGCGTCTTCAGGGGGAGTGCGACCCCGTTTAACACAGGCTGTAACCCTATACCCTGTTCGGCCTTGCGACTAACCAGGAGTACCTCTGTCTTGTCTGGATTCAATTTCAATTTGTTCGCCCCCATCCAGACCGTCACAGCGGCCAAGCACCGGTTCAGGACCTCGACAGCCTCCTTAGTAGCGGGTGGGAAGGAGTGACAGAGTTGGACATCATCTGCGTACAGATGACATCGCACTCCGAAACTCCGGATGATCTCGCCCAGCGGCTTCATGTAGATGTTAAACAACATGGGAGACAGTATTGAACCCTGAGGAACCCCACAAAACAAAGGTTGTGGAGTTGAACAGGAGTCTCCCAATAACACCTTCTGAGACCGACCCTCGAGGAATGAGCGGAGCCACTGCAGGACAGTACCTCCAAGACCCATCCCCGCGAGGCGTCCCAGAAGGATACCGTGGTCGACGGTATCGAAGGCCGCTGAGAGGTCGAGCAGCACCAACAGGGACACACTCCCCCTGTCGAGCTCCCGACGCAGATCATCCACTAAGGCGACCAAGGCTGTCTCGGTACCATGCCCCGGCCTAAAGCCAGACTGTGCCGGATCCAGATAATCCGTGTCTACCAAGAATGCCTGGAGTTGTGAGGCCACCACACGTTCCATGACTTTGCCCAAAAAGGGGAGATTGGAAACAGGCCGATAGTTGACGAATTGAGTGGGGTCCAGTGATGGTTTCTTCAACAGCGGTTTTATCACAGCTTGCTTTAAGCTGGCTGGAAATATGCCTTCCCGAAGGGAGGCATTAACCACCACCTTCACCCACTCGGCCAATCCCCCTCTGGCCTCCTTCAGAAGCCAGGATGGGCAGGGGTCTAGGATGCATGTGGTAGCTCTCATTCCTCCAAGCACCTTGTCCACATCCTCGGGTTTCACCAATTGAAATGAATCCATCAAAACTGGACAAGCAGGTGCTCGTGTTACATCCTCAGAGACTGCCGTTAATATGGTATCCAGACCAGAGCGGATCAAAGCGACTTTGTCTGCAAAGAACTGAGCAAAGGCTTCACAGCGAGCTGCCGAGTCATCAGGGCACCCATCCTGAGTGGTGGGTTTTAATAGGCCTCTGACAACTTGCCAGCAGAATACACTTCTTTCTATCATTGTGGCTAATGGTGAAAAAGGTGGGAAGACTGGAAGATGTCACTTAGTTGTACAAAGGTAACTAACTGTATCAATCCAGCATAAGGAACTCCAAAGTAGCTCCAATGCCTCCTGAGAAGTACCCCCAGAGCCCTTTGGCCATCCAAGTGCATGATCGGTCCAAGGGTGTCCTGCCAATGGACCCACCACTGCATCACCACCAGCACCCTGCTTTCTCACAAAGGCTTCTTGATAACACTGTAATTCTGGTCACATGTCTTGATGCCAGAAATTATATGATCAGAATTGTGACATTGCCAGCAAGCCTTTGATAGAGAGCTTCTTGTTGACAATGATGCAGTTGTAGGACCATTGGCAGTGTGGATCAGGCTGGATTCAACCCGATTCAGTTGCCCACATCTCTAAATCTGCAGGATTACTCCAGAGATTCCTAGAAGCTCCAAAAATTGTATGTTTTCCACAGATGCAGAGTAATGGCTGGATGCATCAGTTGTGCTGCAAATCCAGCCAAGCATTATGTGGATTCTCCTCAACAACTAAGCGGTAGATCTACTTCATTTTGGCTATAGAGATATAGCTCAGTGATTCTCAACATGTGGGTCCCCAGATGTTTTGGCTTTCAACTTCCAGAAATCCTAACAGCTGGTAAACTGTCTGGGATCTCTGGGAGTTGTAGGCCAAAACATTTGGGGACCCACAGATTAAGAAGCACTGATACAGCCTAAGTAGCCCATGTAGAATTTTTTGGCATAAAGGATACTAAGGATACTATTTCCAGGACAAAGAACAATATATTGTCAAAGGCTTTCATGGCTGGAATCACTTGTTGTAGGTTTTTTCGGGCTATATGGCCATGTTCTAGAAATATTCTCTCCTGACGTTACACCTGCATCTATGGCAAGCATCCTCAGAGGTTGTGAGGTCTGTTGGAAATTAGGAAAATTGAGTTTATATATCTGTGTAAAGTCCAGGGTGGGAGAAATAAATCTGTTGGAGCCAGGTGTGAATGCTTCAATTGAGTTCTTTCTCCCACCCTGGACTTTCCACAGATATATCAACCCGGGATTCCTAGTTTTCAACAGACCTCACAACCTCTGAGGATGCCTGCCACAGATGCAGGTGAAACGTCAGGAGAGAATGCTTCTATAACATGGCCATACAACCTGAAACACCTACAGCAACCCATAGAGAAGACGTTTTGTGCACCTTCCACACACACTAACACACAAAAATGGAACTGCACAATAAAGATCCTAACATTACTCAGCTAAAATTTGCTACATTTTATTGAAAGATTCCCCAAAGCAATTCCATGGAATGAATGGACTGTATAAATGGAGCATCAAACATCTTTTTGATTGGAAGCTTTGTTTCCAATTTCCAGGCATGTGCTCAGCGGTTTGAATTCCAGGTGCTTTAAGATCAGAAGTGTCCATAGCCAGCCCCTTGCTGTATCATTCAATTCCCAATCTTGCTTCTCACAAACCAAAATGCAAAGATTTAGCACTCAGAGTTAATTGTTAGTTTAAGTTTATGGTTTGTGTATCCTCTACTAAAGCTTTTAAAAGGTGCTATAAATATTGCAAAGGAAGGCGTTTAGGTTTTTTCTCTCCCTAAAAACAGTTGCTAAGTTGATTTTCTGAATGAAGTGGTCCTTATCTGTGAACAAACACCACAGGTGCTAGAAAAATGACACGCATTGCTTAGTCAGCTATCACATACATTCTATATGTTGAGAGGTCAGCCATCTCTCTCTATCACATAGAATATATGTGTAATCTTACCAACCTCTTATGGTGCACTTGAACCTGAAAGCAGCTGATGAAACACATTTCAACCAATAGACCTTCATTTTATCCAAAACCAGCTGAGAAAGCCCTGTTTGTGGTTCCATCTAACCCTCTTCCTACCTCCTGACTCCTTCAAACAGTGGAACTTTGGTTGAACAAATATGTGTAGCATAGCATGTTTGGTTTGGTTTAGTTGTGTTTGGTTATCATTTCAACTCATTAGGGCTGGATGTTGTTAATTTGGCTGTTTCCAAAAAAGTAAAATTCAGTTAGTTGTATGCTTTTACATGATACCTATACAACAAGTGACACAAGTATGAGAAACAGTTATGGTCAACAATATAAATATACTTTCTGGAAGTGTTTCTTTAAACGGAGAAAACTACTTCAATCATTTTGGAAATCTAGTATTATCCTTTCATTTCCCTCGTATAACCAATAAAGAAAGATATTGGCCTTCCCTTTACTCATTTTGAGTTTATTTGTTAATTTGCAGTTGACACTAATTATTAATTTTGAATGTAAAGCTATATGCTACATATCATTATTCCAGACTGTCACATATATGAACCTGTTGCTAGTCTTATTTAAAAAGTAGATCGATTGGATCAATTGCATTTACCTATTTGTTGACTTACTCGTCTATTTGGCCCCATCTACATTATCATTTAATTCAGTTTCAAATTGCATTATGTGGCACTGTAGATGTGGCCTAAATCATTGTACGGGTATACTCTAGTTGAGATATGGAAAATATATAATGGATTAATTGGCGATGAAATAGGGCTGAAGCTGTTAGAAACTGTATGGGAAGGAGACCTAGGGCCTCTGATAGATTTTGATTGGAAAAGGGTCCTGAAGTGGAGAGTGGCTAAGAACCTATCAATATGATTAAATGTATGCAAAGTTATATGGAGATGGTATACCACGCCGAGTCAAACAACATCAGATAGATAGCAAGTAAAGTAACCTCTGCTGGAGATGTGGCAAACACAAAGGGACATATTTTCATTTATGGTGGGAATGCCCCCAAGTGAAGAATTTTTGGAAGGATATATTTACCGAAATAAACAACATTATAGGATCAAATATTATGCCGGATGCTAGGTTAGCATTATTAATGGACACCACGAAGCTGAATGTAGAAACAAGTAAGAAAGAATTGGTGACTATTTTGCTCACAGTGGGAAGAATTATAATAGCAAAGAATTGGAAAATAATAACTAATCTAACACTAGAAGCATGGTATAGGGAAGTTTGGAATGTAGCTTTAAATGATAAACTAACAATGGAAATGAGGGTATTCAGGGGGGGAAATTAACAGGTCAGATTTTGAGGCATACTGGTCAGTCTTTATTAAATATGTCTTAGAGAGCGAAAATGGAAAACAACAGAATTTGGTTGGTCAGGAATTTTGGAGATGACATTTGATTAATGGCTGATTTATAAATACATGGTGAAGGAAATGATACTTGTTCAGGCCTTGGTGGTGGGGCTTTGTGTTTGTAAAATGTTCACTGTTTGTGTTTTATCTATTCTGTAAGTTGTTATTGTATGTAAATAAAATCTTTTTTAAAAAAATTAAAAAGATATGCAACAGGACTCTAGCAATCGCATTTGAAACCTTTCAGAATAGATTTCATCTCCCCATGAAGTGGGGAGATGAAACAGCATTTGTCTGCCTCCCACGAGGCAGGGTGGAGTTCTGGAAGAACTCTCCAGAACGCTGGGGGCGTGGCCTGAGAATTCAGGCCAGGCCCCCTCCCAGGCTCATTCCGCGCCTGGAAGTTGCCCACCGCTCCCGCCCATTAACAGTATATTTTCGGTTGCCTGTGGAGCCGGGTAGGAATTTTTTCCTCTTCTTGTTTCATGGGGGAGGTTTTTTGCCTACCCTATACTGTTTAGGGGCTAGATGGAGGATGGGGACTATACTCTAAATAGGCCAGGCGTAAATAGATAGGGTAATTCCTTTAGTCGGTGTGCACCTAGGGCACCCCTTTAAGGGGTGAAAGGCCGGTAGGTTAATACACTCACCTATTGATGTTAGGTGAGGGGTAGGTTAATGGCCTTTAATTGGAAGGAGTCTCGATACAAGAGCTCTGAAGAGACTCCTTATTCCTTTCCCTCGTGGGTAATACGGTTTGTTTACCGAAACCCAGGTGCTTCGCCCGGAAATTGTTGTTATCGGGTAGTGATACTACCTGGGTTAGGTTACACCAGTTCCTTACACCCTTGATTTAGGTTAAGAACTTAAATAGGTAACGTTAAATAAAAGTTGCCCAATTTGAATCCAATTATTGTTGTTGTGTTTTTATTCTCGCGTTTTACTTCGTGGGTTGGCGGACAATTAAGCAATGATCAGACTGGTAGCTACTAACAAACTCATATAACAATTCAAGATTTCTAAAATACTAGGAATGAGAATTATTATGAGCAGTTCATCCACAGATGAATGTCAATGCTGTACTGATGAATGTAAGTGCTTAATACTTATTAAAAAGTGACTCATCTCTGAACAGAGTGTTGAAAGAGCTTAATCTGTTCTGGGAAAACTTAAATAACAAATTTGAGGAACAGTTTTGAGAGAAAAAAAGACTGACATACTAGCAAAAGACTGTCAGGTAGACTTGTGCATTTTGGCTAAACCTTGATCCCTTTCTGCTGGCCAGATTCCAGTAGACCCCCATAAACATTTTCACATGACTCCCGAAACAGGTGGGTAGCTGGGTAGACATTTTGAGGGTAGATCTGGCTTATTGCCAGCAGTGGGGAACTTAACAGGCTCCCCTTTCTGTTCATGGAACCCTTTCCCTTTTTTTCTTCAAGGGAGCCTGAGTGTCAGCAACAGGATTAAGAAAGCACTCTCTCCATGTTCTGTCGTGCGCTGGGCCTGTAAAGAATTTCCTTTAGAACAGGATGTGCAACCTTTGCCCAGCGGGAAGCCAGGGGCCCCAAAGAGAAGTTCTCAGATGTTTTCCACCACAAATAGTCTTTAGATGGCTTGTGAAGTATAACAAAGTGTTTTATTAATGAACAATCAAACAGAAACTTATCTTGTCTTCAGAAAGTTAAACAAATGATTCCAGGCTTTTATGCAACTGGTAGCTTCCTAAACTTGCCCACGAAGGATAGGCAACTGTCTTCAATAACTTCTTTGCTTTAAAGGAAAGTCCCCTTTTTAACTTCTCCCAGGCTGACAGTAATCTAACCCTTACTGATGTGGGCTCCGCTACTGGGTCAAACTGCTTCTCGAATGCCAAGTGGACCTACCAGTAAAGGTTTAGATGTTCTCCAGCTGGAGTTCTTTGGTCTTTAGGGCTGTTTCCCTGGAAATCCTTAAGGGTCGAAGCTTTTGTACAGGGGAAGCTTGCACACGTCCTGTACATTAGCTTTCCTTGCTGAGACTAACTAAAAATGGCTCCCTTCCCTTCCCAATTGCCCTGAGCAAGGGGCGGGACCAAAACTTAACGATGATGGACAGGTGACTTGCCCTATGACTGCAACCAAAAGAAGCCACCTATCTGCAAAGTCCCTGAAACCTTGGATTGCAAGCAAACATTTAATACAAAGCAAATAAAATTGGAGCTCCTGGTACAGTCATACCAGAACAATCCAACCCATTATGGGGGAGAGGACTCCCCTTCCAATATCCTTCATTGAGACCTGGATTAAAAGCATACTGAAAGTATTACTTTCTCAGGAAACTTTTGGGATGTTTGAAGACAGGGAGAATACTGCAGAGGAACATTCTTTCTCCCCTGCAGTGATAAGAACACTATGATAATTTTCCATCCCTGCATGTGAGGATGAAAAACATTCTTGCATGGCAGGGGGTTGGACTGGATGGTCCTTGTGGACTCTTCCAACTCTGTAATTCTATGAAATAGTGGAAGATTTACATCCCTATAAACCAAGCCACCTTTCCATAATATCCCTGAAAAAAAATATAGGAGGGTTTATCCTAGCCATTTTGTGTGGGTTAGCATTATTGTATTTTTTATAAAAGTGGTTGGCATTCTACTTTTCAGAATTTTGATAGTTTGGAAAGAAAGAAAGAAAGAAAGAAAGAAAGAAAGAAAGAAAGAAAGAATAAAATCTTACCGATTGTTGGTTTGAAGCTGCGTAAGACAAAGGTCTTTTACATTTTGCAAAATGCACATCTTAATGTTTGCTCAGGCTGGATCTACAATGCCCCATATGTATCTGATCCCAGATTATCTGCTTTGGACTAGATTATATAAATCTACACTGCCATGTAATACAGTTCAAAGCAGATTATCCAGGATCAGAAGTTGGGTTATATAGCAGTGTAGATCCAACCTCAAACTCTCCCTCTTTTCTCCTTGTACCACTGAAAATATTGTTGTTGGGTTGTTGTAGGCTTTTCTGGGCTATATGGCCATGTTCTAGAGGCATTTTTTTCTCCTGATGTTTCGCCTGCATCTATGGCAAGCATCCTCAGAGGTAGTGAGGTCTGTTTGGAAGTAGAAAAATGGGTTTATATATCTGTGGAATGGCCAGGGTGGGACAAAGGACTTTTGTCTGTTGAAGCTAGGTGTGAATGTTTCAACTGACCACCTTGATTAGCATTTAATGGCTTGGAAATGCCTGGGGGAATGTTTTTTGAGAGGTGATTTGATGTGCCTGGTTGTTTACTCTCTGTTGTTTTGCTGTTGTAATGTTAAAGTTTTTTTTTTAATACTGGTAGCCAGATTTTGTTCATTTTCATGGTTTCTTCCATACTTGTGGATTTCAGTGGCTTCTCTGTTGTTGTTGTTGTTGTTGTTGTTGTTGTTGTTGTTGTTGGATGCCCTCAAGTAATTTCCAATCTATGGTAACCCTAATTTAAATCTATGACAGGGATTTCTGTGTCTGAGAGTGTGTATCTCAGCTATGGTGACCCAGTGGGTTTCCATGGCTAAGCGAGTAGTTGAACCTTGGTCTCCAAATCCTTACCGAATGCTGAAACCACTACAAACCAATGGCTTTCTACTGAAAATATTACTGTGGTTATTACAACTATGACTACAGCTGAGTACAGCTTTGGAATAACTTGTGACTTCTAAAAACATTATGTTCTCCTTTGAAATACATGTTTCAGATGACATCAATGAATAATCACTAAAATACACGCCGGCACCTTGGCATTATAGATGTTTTTTTTTCCAGAAGATGGTCCATCAATTTTTTTAAAGCTCCACCTAGTGAGGAAAACTTGTACATCACTTCAGCTTGGATAAATGAAATGGGAGTGGTGGGGGGAGAAAAGCAATTAGAGACTACTAAAATACAGACATTTCCCCCTGGCATCTACAAGAGGACACCAACGAGTCAACCTCATAAGGGATATATCTTCTTCTGGTGTCATTGTCCCCATGTCGGCCGGTGGCCTTACATGTCCATTTAACTTCCTACCGATTTCGAGCTATAACTTTTCATTCCCAGCAATATCAGCAGTAAAAGAACTTTACAATTAAATGGAAAGTCCCCCTCTCTCTTTCTGTCTCTATTGTTGTTGGCTGGCTCTAATAATCTTCTAGGAATGACCTTGGGAGACCAAACATTTGTCTTGATTTAAGTGCCATTAGCAATATTTTCTTCTTCTTCCTTCTCTTGTTCCCTCTCTCCACCTTCCCCACTAAAGGCAAACCACTTAGGTAGTTGGCGAAAAGATGGGGCAGAGGACAGGGGGGAGGAAAACCGATAAAAATCTAACTCTTGGGTACTCTGTAAATTGCAGCACACTATCTTCTTGCCAGCTGAGGGAAAGGGACATTGTATATTAAAAGGTTTTCATTGTGGAATAATGTGAACAGCAGCAGCAGTAATTATAAAATCAATAATTCCTAATAAATATGTCCTCCTTATATAATTACTAAATGATTGCAAAACCAATATTATGCACTAGTTAGAATGGGAAAGGTTGCCACTAAAGACTTTCTACATTACACATGATTGTTCACCTCTTAAACACCCTTGCTCTGATAAAGTACAGAATCCCTCCCTTTCAAAAATAAATGGCCCCTTTTTTGTTTGATTGTCTTGCAAAAAAAAAAAAGAAGCGATTTGATTGATAGATACAATTGAAGGGAAGAGGACTTTACAAGTCAGATGTAAAATTAGCAGGCCTCCCATTGCTGTCTCAGACACTTACAACCAAGCAATGTGCAGGTTTGAGGGCCAGGGAGAAGAGCTGGGGAAAAAAATGATTGGGTGGAATTAAGCCGAATGTATCTCTCCGAACATATTCTCCCCTACGAACCATCAAGACCACTAAGATCGTCTGGAGGGGCCCTGCTCTTGGTCCCACCGCCTGCACAAGCACGGCTGGTGGGGACAAGGGACAGGGCCTTCTCGATGGTGGCCCCTCGACTTTGGAACTTCCTGCCATTAGAGATCAGAATTGCCCCCTCCCTCATGACGTTCAGGAAACTAACAAAGATCTGGTTGTGGAACGCGGCATTTGACAACTGATTTAATTCTTTGCCCACATGAAAGGAGGATGATGAATGGGATTGTGATGGTGTCGGACGATTTGGCTCTTTTAACTGGGATGATAATGTTTTAATGTGTATGGTGCTGATATTTTAATCGTGTAATGAAGTGGCATTGTGTTGTTATTGTATTTTTTTGTATGTTAACACATGTTGTGAACCGGTCCGAATCCCTCTTTGAAGGTGAGAGGGTCGGTATATAAAACCTCGAAATAAATAAATAATAATAAATAAGCCTGTTTTCAGAACTATCTGGTCCACTCTTGACAGCAGACAATAGTAAAGATTCTGCAAAAGGCAATTCATAACTTTACTCTCATGGAGTAGGATGGTAGCCATTCAATGCCACCTCATTTGTGAATTTGAGCAACCGTATGTGCAATCAATTATGCCTGCACATCTGCACATAAAATGAACACGTGGAGATATACTGAAGAATGTGAATGTGTATCTTTATGTATAATACACAACACCCAACTAAACAACAGGGTGATTACACAACTCAGTTTTAGCCACCTTGAATTGAGAAATGTCCATCTATTTCCATAGAGGAACTTACCATGGTCACTAGATCCAGAAGAAGATATTGAAGAACACTTCATCATCTTCAGCTTAGGAGTTCTAGTCACTAGTAGTACCACTATTAATCCTGATTGCAGTTACAGGAATGAATCATAGAATCATAGAGCATAGAGGCATAGAGTTGGAAGAGACCTTATGGGTCATCCAGTCCAATCTCCTGCCAAGAAGCAAGAAAATCACATTCAAAGAGAAGATGATATGGACTGTATCTACAACAACTGCTTAATACATTGATAGCATTATGTTGCAGACTGGCCTTGTAGACCCCAAGTCAAATTGTATAGGTGTTCAGATTGTCCAACTGGACCAAGACTATATCAGCCCTATTGAAGTGTTTCCTTGTCCTCTGTTTTGCTATGCTGCTCCATGTCAGCCATGGAAGTCCCTGTGAGTGCCTGACCATCATGACTGCATCTGCTGAGGTCATAACAAGGCACCCATGTAGCCAGCAAGGACAGGGTAAGGTGAACCCTTTCCTTTTTGTGGTTCCAACTTCAGTAGACAGAATTGTAGTGGCCAAGAACTTGCAGGGAGTTCAGTGACCAGTGGAAACAGAGTAATGACCTACCCCCTTTCCCAGGGCTGATGAGCAATAGTGGCAGTGACCGGATTGACATTGGATTGGGCCAAAGTAGTCACACCTTTGCTTTTTTTGTTTGTTAAGAGTGACTTGAGAAACTGCTGAAGTCACACCTTTGCTTATAGCAGAACAAAGTTGGGTTAAGGATGATGAGGATGAGGATGATGATGATGATGATGATGATAATTTTTGTACCCTCACCTCCATTTCCCTGAAGACAGCTTCCATATGAAACAAAGATCCTAAAACAACACATAAAATACAATACAAGATAAAACCACTAGCATATTAAACAACAATTTAAGCTCAAAACCAGCACCCAGTAACCCATGGTGAGAACTGTCATCAAACACCCAACTGTAGGCAGGAACAAGGGAATAGGATAGTGCAAGGTGTAGCAAATAAAATAGGGCATATACTGTGCCATTAATTGCAGACCATTGGGACTAAACATCCTGAAGGGCTTGTCCAAACATCCAAGTCTTCAACTCCTTCCAGAAGGAGGACAGTGTGGGGACCTGTCTAATCTTCCTAGGGATGGTGTTCCAAAGCTGGGGGGCCACCACAGAGAAGGCCATTTCCCTTGTTCTCACCAACTGCTCTTGGGATGGTGGCGGGACCACGAGGAGGGAAGTAATGCTACCCCTCTATTCCGCTTTGGTTAGACCACACCTGGAATATTGTGTCCAATTCTGGGCACCATAATTCAAGAGAGATATTGACAAACTGGAATGTGTCCAGAGGAGGGCGACTAAAATGATCACGGGTCTGGAGAACAAGCCCTATGAGGAGCGGCTTAAGGAGCTGGGCATGTTTAGCCTGAAGAAGAGAAGGCTGAGAGGTGATATAGTAGCCATGTATAAATATGTGAGAGGAAGCCACAGGGAGGAGGGAGCAAGCTTGTTTTCTGTTTCCCTGGAGACTAGGGCACGAAACAACGGCTTCTAATTACAAGAAAGGAGATTCCATCTGAACATGGGGAAGAACTTCCTGACTGTGAGAACCGTTCAGCAGTGGAACTCTCTGCCTCGGAGTGTGGTGGAGGCTCCTTCTTTGGAAGTTTTTAAACAGAGGCTGGATGTCCATCTGTCAGGGGTGATTTGAATGCAATATTCCTGTTTCTTGGCAGGGGGTTGGACTGGATGGCACATGAGGTCTCTTCCAACTCTTTGATTCTATGATTCTATGAGGGCCTCCCCGTCAGATCTGAATGCTCGAGCAGGAACATGGGGGGAGGGGGGGAAGGGGGGATGTGGTCTTGAAGATAGGCAAGGTCCAAGCCATTCAGGGCTCTAATAATCTTCTAGGATTAGGATACTTACTGGAATTCCATGTGCATTATAAATCCTGGCTTCAAGATGAGGTCAGTATTTTTTTTATTCATTTAGACAAGCTGAGAGAAGCATATTTGTTTTGTTTTTTTTTGGTTCATCTACCTAAGTGTTATATAATCTAGCAGTGGCTCTTCTGGGTGTCAGACAGAAATATCCTAGACCATTTTGGAAATTTTGGGGCCTGAAACATGGACGTTGTACTTGCAAACAGAGATCTTCCACTGAACACTACTCATGACTTTTTTCAAGGAATCCTTGTTAACAAAGACCAAATTCTCAATTGTCTCAAGTGCAGTATTTTGCCTGTTGTTTCAAGGCACTTGGACATATTTGGCACAGAATAAGTCCTGCCCTGTGAACGGTCTGCTCCAAAATTTTGTGGTGCTGGAAATAATTATTACTAGTTAATGGTTAAAGTGGTGATTATTGAATTTCACATTGCATTTTATTTTTTCACTGAAATATGGTGACCTAGCATCAAAGACCAACACAAGGATGAAGATGATTCACCTATGCAAATGTAATTAAAGGTTCTAATTTTGACTGGATTTTACTGTTTTACTGTCACTGTCTTTTTAACTTCAGAAAATTAGCTACTCTGTGGGTCTTGTGGGAGAATGTTGGGAGGGATATTGGTTTTACTCTATGCAAACGTAATTGATTCATCAATCAATTGACTAAAATACATATAATTAATCAACTGAAATTTCTTCTGTTGAGAGGGCAACCTGACTTTCTTTTCATATGAATATATAAAAAAGAACACTAATACAGGAGACTCAGATGGATGGGACTGACTTCTGGGAACATGGTTTTATATATACTCCTAAATGAAACACAATTGTCAATGTTCTACATTGGCTATTTAATTAAACATGAGCATCTGGAAAGCTAGCATGGTGTAGTGGTTTGACTATGATTCTGGAGACCCATTGGAAAACCCAGTGGTGACCTTGGGTAAGGCACATACTCTCAACCAGCATAGGTTCATCAGAGGTCTGAGCCCCCAAGCCCACTGCTAAATCAAATCAGCCCAGATTGAGAGCAAGTGCTCTGAGTTGAAGGCAAAGCTAGTGAGGTTTATTACGATTTGGCCAAGTAGGATGCAAGTACAAGCAAGAAACATTAACAACCTTAGATATGCAGATGACACCACTTTGATGGCCGATAGTGAGGAGGATGTGAGAAGCCTTCTAATCAAGGTGAAAGAAGAAAGCACAAAAGCTCGGTTGCAGTTAAACATAAAAAAACCAAGGTTATGGCAACAAGAATGATTGACAACTGGGAAATAGAGGGAGAAAACGTGGAGGCCATGACAGACTTTGTATTTCTAGGTGCCAAGATTACTGCAGACGCAGACTGCAGCCAGGAAATCAGGAGACGCTTACTTCTTGGGAGGAGAGCAATGACCAATCTTGATAAAATAGTGAAGAGTAGAGACATCACATTGGCAACAAAAATCTGCATTGTTAAAGCAATGGTATTCCCCGTAGTGACCTACGGATGTGAGAGCTGGGCCATAGGGAAGGCTGAGCAAAGGAAGATAGATGCTTTTGAACTGTGGTGCTGGAGGAAAGTTCTGAGAGTGCCTTGGACTGTGAGAAGATCTAACCAGTCCATGCTTCAGGAAATCAAGCCTGACTGCTCATTGGAGGGAAGAATAGTAGAGGCCAAGATGAAGTACTTTGGCCACATCATGAGAAGAAAGGAAAGCTTAGAGAAGAGTAGGATGCTGGGGGAAAAGGAAGGAAAAAGGAAGAGGGGCCAACCAAGAGCAAGATGGATGGATGGGATCTTTGAAGTGACTGGATTGACCTTGAAGGAGCTGGGGGTGGTGAGAACCGACAGGGAGCTCTGGCGTGGACTGGTCCATGAAGTCATGAAGAGTCGGAAACGACTGAACGAATGGACAACAAACAAGCAATACACTTCAAAAAGTACAATCACAGATTCACAGAAAAATACATGACATTTTATAAAGTTTTGACAGCTATTTGGACTTCTCACTCCCTCCCCTAATTGTCTGGAAAGACAGGCAAGGACCCATGCCAGGACTGCCCAGGGTTTCCCATGGCATGAAGAAAGACAGCTGGTATTCGGTCAGAATGAAGAACCAACCCATTGCAGAGATGCCCCCTGGGAAGATGTGGACCTCGAGGAAGTGGTCATATGGATATGCAGATGAATCTTTGATTTACTCAGTTCTGTGTGAGACAAAGGGTGGAAGACTCAAGAAACTAAGGTTGCAGTTCCAGACAATCAGAGGCTTAGCTTTCCTTTCAGAGAGGTAATGAATACTGCGGGAGAGGCATACTTTCAGCCTCAAGTTAAATGGGCAAACACCCTGAGCTCATCTTGGTAACAAAGAGGATCATCTATCTTCATATACACACAATGCTTTTGATATTTATCTGGCTTGGGAAATAGCTGGAGGGACCCTGGTCATGATCTCCTTTCCCAAGGGATTGTGCAAACGGAGGGCACAGAGAGGTAGCTGTCTTCTAGATACATTTGATGCAGTTTATACATTTAGGAATTGACACACTATATGAATTGTACAAGTTACACATAAATCATCAAGTTGATACATTTATTAAAGCGTTAAATCTGATACAGATGCTGCTAAGAACATCATGAGAAATTGTGATAGGATGTTTGTTTCTGGCTATTGCAGTCTTGGTGGAGCAGTCATAGAATCATAGAATCAAAGAGCTGGAAGAGACCTCATGGGCCATCCAGTCCAACCCCATTCTGACAAGAAGCAGGAATATTGCATTCAAATCACCCCTGACAGATGGCCATCCAGCTCCTTCCAAAGAAGGAGCCTCCACCACACTCCGGGGCAGAGAGTTCCACTGTTGAACGGGTCTCACAGTCAGGAAGTTCTTCCTCATGCTCAGATGGAATCTCCTTTCTTGTAGTTTGAAGCCATTGTTCCACGTCCTAGTCTCCAAGGAAGCAGAAAACAAGCTTGCTCCCTCCTCCCTGTGGCTTCCTCTCACATATTTATACATGGCTATCATATCTCCTCTGGACGTTTAATTTTCCTTTCACCACTATAAAAAATTGAATGCACCTCCACACCCTGATATGGCTCCTGGCTGTTATGGTGGACTAAGAGTCATTTGCATTATATTTACATTGACTAACTATAGTGTGGGAGCCCCCGGTGGCACAGTGGGTTAAACCACCGAGCTGCTGAGCTTGTTGACCGAAAGGTCGCAGGTTTGAATCCAGAGAGCGGCATGAGCTTCCGCTGGCAGCCCCAGCTTCTGCCAATCTAGCAGTTTGAAAACATGCAAATGCGAGTAGATCAATAGGTACTGCTCCGTTGGGAAGGTAACGGTGTTCTATGCAGCCATGCTGGCCACATGACCTTGGAGGTGTCTACAGACAACGTCGGCTCTTCAGGTTAGAAATGGAGATGAACACCACACCCCAGAGTTGGACACAACTGGACTTAATGTCAGGGGAAAACCTTTACCTAACTATGGTGTAGTTACATATAAATAGCCCCAAGTTACACATCCTTAACTACAATAGAGAATGTGAACCAATATCATTGCAGAAGGTAAATTTGCTATACTTGTCTCAGATATCTCAATTTGGTTTCTAGATTATCTGCTGAATGCCACATGCTGGTTTTCATCCAGTGCTAATATATCTCCAATGTACTGCTCTATAGGGTGGTTTCTTTTTCCCCTTTTAGTGATCCTTGAAAGCAAAACTCTAACTTTGGAAGTAATGGAATTTTAAGTTTAGCACTAAAAACAATACAAATGGAATGTGCTACTGAATAATGTATTTCCTTCTCTTCATTTATAAACCACATTTCATTCAGAACTGGAACTCAAAACATCTTACAAGAATTAAAATAAGCATAGATCAAAACAGGCATATAAAAACACAAAAATACTTAATTAAACAATTCATGGAATCAAAATTCTTGTAAGCATACACTTTAAAAAACAAGAACAAAAAAACCCCAATAGAATTATTCAAGCACTTGTAATCAGTTTACCAAAGACTAAGTAACAACAAGAGAAATGTACATGTGCCGATGGAAGCATAGCAAGGACAGAATCAGAATAATTTCCCTATGAAAGGGTTTCCAGAGCCTGGGAAGCCCACTGTGAAGACCCTTCCAGATATATCTTTGAGGGCTGAAAGAATGAGTACTCCAAAGATCTCAAGGCCCAGGCAGGCTTATATATATCTTCATAGTCTAATCAGCAGTTGAATTGTTCTCAGAAGTGGATTGATAAGCAATAGAATTGCTGCAGCAAGGGACTTTTTGCCCACTTGTAAGTCTGACTTGAGTTCTTTGGACCAGTGGAAGTCTCCAAACATACTTCAAAGTTGATGTATTGTCGAAGGCTTTCATGGCCGGAATCACTGGGTTGTTGTAGGTTTTTTCGGGCTACATGGCCATGGTCAGAGGCATTCTCTCCTGACATTTTGCCTGCATCTATGGCAAGCATCCTCAGAGGTAGTGAGACCTCACTACCTCTTAATACAGTTCCTCATGTTGTGGTGACCCCCAACCATAACCCTAACATTATGAATTGACATGTAAATAATTATCTGCAGGATGTGTTTTCATTCACTGGAGCAAATTTGGCACAAATACTCGGTATGCCCAAATTTGAATACTGGTGGGGTTGGTGGGGGGGGGGGGTTGGTTTTGTCATTTGGGAATTGTAGTTGCTGGGATTTATAGTTAGCATGTAAACAAAGAGCATTCTGAACCCCACCAACAATGGAATTGAACCAAAATTGGCACAGAGAACTCCCATGATCAACAGAAAATACTGGAAGGGTTTGGTGGGCATTGACCTTGAGTTTGGGAGTTGTAGTTCGCCTACATCCAGAAAGCACTGTGGGCTCAAACAATGATAGATCTGGACCAAACTTGGCATGAATACTCAATATGTCCAAATGTGAACACTGATGGGGTTTGGGGAAAATAGACATTGACATTTGGGAGTTGTGAGTAATGGGATTTATAGTTCACCTACAATCAAGGAGCGTTCTGAACCCCACCAATGATAGAATTGGGTCAAACTTCCCACACAGAACCCCCATGACCAACAGAAAATAGTGTTTTCTGGTGGTCTTTGGTTACCCCCCCTGACACCCCTTTGCGACCCCCTCAGGGGTCCCGACCCCCAGGTTGAGAAACACTGCTCTAGACCATGGCCATATAGCCCAAAAAAACCTACAACAACCCATACTTCAAAGTCAATTCATTCATAGATATCTTAACCTTCCTTCTAACTAAGAGAGACCCATTGAATCAGTGGGAACCACCTATGTGTTGACCCACTATTGAACAATTGAGTCAATGAATCTATATGAAATCAATGGGTCTCAGTTGACAATTGAGTCAATGGGGCTATATTAATTGTGATTAACCAACAGGACTGTTGCCAGAATGTGATAAATGGGGGTAATTTGTGGGTTCTGGGATCATCCTCCTACAAATGATCCTGGATCCTTATGTTTCTTTGTCTACTCTCTCTGCACAATGTATGTCCTATTACAGTCTTCCCAGTGAACAATGCGAGTATATCAGGGATGGCAGTCTACTGGAACCACTGCTTCTTAAACTTTGTTAATAATGATATGGCAGAAAACAAAAAGATCAAGTTTCTCAATTACGTGTACCATGTTTGCTTTGTTTTTGTTTGGTTTTTTTTTCATTGTGTTCTATCAAGTTTTGCATTGCGGAACAAAAAATGTTGTTCCTTGAATGAACATGCATAGAGAGAGACGAGAGGGAGGGAGGGAGAGAGAATTGTTGTCTATCCCTTGCCAATAGATCTTGAAGAATTCTAAAAATTTTCGCTGCTAAATCAATTTAGCCTTAAGCTCAATTTTCCTCTTCCGAATGCTTCGCTTGATAAACTCCTCAGGGCTACCACTCTGGACAGCTTTGTTAAACCTAATTTTATTAAAACTTAGGCTATGAAAATCTTGTTTGCATAATTATCTACATTAAATATTTCTACTTTTTCCTTTAGAGACCTCATTTGTAATCACTTCATTCCTTTTCCCTCTCCACTTCTACTTTTCAGAGTATAATTTGAACCAAATCTATTGGCAAAGGAGGAGAACAAGAATTCTTGGTTATGGGACTGTGATTCAACTATTTGCTTTGTTATAGCCAGTCTGTATGCTAGGAAGACATTAAAAACTACTCACTTTTTTTTCATGAAGAGAACCTTCAAGGTGGTAAAATTGCAGTTTGTTTCAGTACTTTGCAGAAAGAGTTTCCTATTTGCTTACATTAACCCCTCTTGATTTCTTGTTGACACCAACACAGTTCAGCTTATAGACTTGTAGGAGAAGCAAAGCACAAAAGGAACTGAGATGGGCAGAAGAAAATAATAGTAGAAGGATGTAAGACTGAACATTGCCCATCTTCCTATAAGATGCTCTTTGTGAACCCAAACATATACTGGCTGACTCTTACAGAAAGTATCTGCATGCATATATAAAAACATCAACTCAGACTCAATCAAACTGTGGTTCTCTACCTGTGGCAGTAAATTGCTGTAAACATGCCGAAGCTGTAAACATTAGGAATAAAATCCTGAATAGACTACTGCAACACACTCTATGTGGGGTTGCCTCTGAAGACTGTTCAGAAGCTCCAACTAGTTCAACACTCAGCAGCCAGGTTGCTCACGGGAGTGGGGTACAGGGAGCGTACAACCCACTGTTACACCAGCTCCACTGGCTGCCGATTAGCTTCCGAGCACAATTCAAAGTGCTGGTTTTAACCTACAAAACCCTACATGGCTCAGGCCTGGTTTACCTGTCTGAACATATCTTCCCCTATAAACCATCAAGGACTTTAAGATCTTCTGGAGAGGCCCTGCTCTCGGTCCCACCATCTTCGCAGGCACGTTTGGTGGGGACGAGAGACAGGGTTTTCTCTGTGGTGCCCCTCCCAAGCTATGGAACTCTCTCCCTGATGAGATTAGGTCTGCCCAGTCTCTCCTGTCGTTCAGGAAGCAGCTAAAATCCTGGCTTTGGAGTCAGGCATTTGCAGATTGACAGATGATTTGATATAGACTAAGAGTTATTTGGCCACAGTGTTTTGGACTGAGTTGGATATTGTTTTTAATGTGATGAATTGTTTTTATATGTATTTTAGAACATTATTTATTGTACAGCATTGCATTTTGCTGTTAGCTGTTCCGAGTCCCTCCACAGAGGTAGAGAAGAACGGGATACAATAGTTCTAAATAAATAAATAAAATAAGTACCAGCTGCAGTAATGGAGAGAAGACATGGGATAAAGTGCAGGATGTGTGACAACTATGTTGGACATCTAAGGACTAAACATTCACAGAAGCTTGATTGAAGAGCTACATCTTCAAGATTCCATCTGAACATGAGGAAGAACTTCCTGACTGTGAGAGCTATTCAGCAGTGGAACTCTCTGCCTCAGAGCATGGGGGAGGCTCCTTCTTTAGAAGCTTTTAAACATAGGCTGGATGGCCATCTGTCAGGGGTGAATGCAATATTGCTGCTTCTTGGCAGAATGGGGTTGGACTGGATGGCCCATGAGGTCTCTTCCAACTCTTTGATTCTATTATTCTATGATGAGTCCTTATGAAAGGAGGACAGTGTGTGTGGGGGGGGAGGGGTGTCTAATCTCTATGAGAAGAGAGTTCCAAAGCCATGGGGTACCACTGAGAAAGCCCTCTCTCCCATCCCCAACAACCATGCTTGTGACAATGGTGGGTCTGAGAGGAGGGCCTTCCCAGAAGGTCTTAACGCTCGAGAAGGTTCATGGGCAAGGGATGTGTGTGGTGTGGTCATGAAGATAGGCAGAACCCAAGATATTTAGGGCTTTATAGGTTTGAATAGTAATGTACTAGCAGCTGTCATCTGGATATGGATGTCACACAAATGTGTAATTCTAATTTGTTAATACTTACATCTGTTTTTGAAGACATAAGTACCCAGCAGAATTCCAGTTATCACCTCTAAATTCATACTACCTTCTTGTACCTGCAGACTCTATGCTTAACCACAACCTTTGGCTTAACCACAACACAAATTCCTATGTAGGCTTGAACTTTGTATGACCTCTACATGTCACATCTTCTTTCTTTAAAACATTTTCTTTCGTGTTGCTCCTTTTCTACAGAGAAAGGGTATATTTCTCTTTTGCTGTTAATTTCATTCAAAGACCCTTTCTTAGCCTTTGCAAATTTCACTCAAAGACCCTTTCATTATATTGGGAGAAAGGTCAGACAAAAAGTAAGCCTGAGAGTCTACAACAAAGTCTATTTTTCATAACTGTATGGATTTGAAACTATGTTGCAGAAACACAGGAAAGTCCTGAAAGTAAATTGCAAACAATCCTATATGGGCAAAGGCAGGACTATTAATATGTGTGAAATACTTCGTACTTCTGGTGCCCATTGGGCATTCTTTAGCCAGTGGTTGGATGTCCAATGGGAGTGCCAAAAGTACAGTAATGCCCTTTTCACTTTGGATTATGGCACACAGCACTCTATTAGTCATGTGCATTTGGGACTTACTGTTGCAACCCAGAGCAGGAAACTGGAACCTAAGACAACAATCCACCACACTTGACTTCAGGAAAAAACAATCCTTTTATTGATGAAAGATGAGTACAAAAATAGAGGAAAATATGCAAGGTAAAAAGCCACAGCAAAACTCAGCAACAAGAAAATGTCCATGAACAAGATCAAAAACCCACAGTAACACTGCTAAATCCTGGAACCTGTTAGCAATCCACTAACCGTACTTGAAGCACTAGAAAAACTCCTTGGAAGCAGGAGAACTGCAAGAGTCTTCACATGAATCTGAAACAATGCCTGGACTGAATGGGCATCCAGGCCAACTGTTTTTAAAACATAGAAATCTATTTCGTGACGTGCCTGAAGACCGTGTTTGCATTTCTCTTAATCTAGCTGACCTCCGTAAACTCTGCGCTTCGCCTCTGCTTTGCCAAATCTGCCCCCATCTATCCTCGTTAGAGGGACCAGGTGTCAGATTATCTGAAGAGCTAAAAGGGAGTGAAAGTTCACTGCTTGGCTCTGAATCATTCTCATGGGAATTTGGCCTTTCGCTTTCCAAAGCAGCAGGATTTTCACTACACAAACCGTCATCTTCTACATTGACCTCAGAATCATTGACATCTTCATTGACATCAGGAAATACAATCAGAGAGTCAGGTACAGGTTCACACACAGGCTGAACCCCAACGCTTACCTTGTCCTGGCTTTCCGTGGAGCCCCTGATACATTCTCATTTGGAGGGGGGAGGCCCAAAGCGCCCAGACCTACAGGTGCAGACTTTAGGCCAACGCACCCAGGCCTCACAGGCCCTGCAGCCGAGCGCTGAGTAGATCCTTACTAAGTGCTTGGCTGCAGGTCTTGCCAGGCCCCAGGCAATTGATCCAAAAAGCAGGCTTGGAGTCAGTACCTGCTTCCGCCCACCTTTCGTATCAAAAGAATTTTTGTTTCAGGAGGGGCCTTTCCATTTCATGCCATCTGAATGGACAGAATGAAACAGAAACACAAATCAAATGAAAGAGACAAATTTTGGGCCCATGACTACACTCTACTATTGTGTAACAGATCTGTATACAGTGCAATGTCATGGTAGCCCAAAGTGAAAAGCAGCATTACAATATTAGCCTAATTTTGAACACATATCTCAGTATTTAGATAAGTCAAGTGTCAGCCATTTTGTGTGTATACAAATTAACACCAACACTTTACCAAAAAATAGTAACCAATAAAATACTAGCTGGCACCTGCCACGCGTTGCTGTGGCCCAGTCTGGTGATCTAGGAAATAAAGTAATGGTTTCTAATATATGTAATTCTTTTATGCTTGTGAGTAAACGGTATTTCTTGTTGTTTCTATGCCAGTGTTGATGTGGAGATTGTCTGGTTTGCCTCCTCTGGAACATGCAACATATAATTGTCCTTCTTTAGGGGTCCCTTTCAAATCTATGATACTATATCTCTCTCTGTGTGAATCATATCTATCTATCTCTATCTATCTATCTATCTATCTATCTATCTATCTATCTATGGCTGGATGGCTCTTTGTCAGAAGGACTTTGATTCCGTTTTCTTGCCCTGATGAAGGGAGTTGGATTGGATGGCCTTAAGTATTTTCTGTTGGTCATGGGGGTTCTGTGTGGGAAGTTTTCCCCGATTCTGTCGTTTGTGGGGTTCAGAATGCTCTTTGATTGTAGGTGAACTGTGAATCCCAGTGACTGCTACTTCCAAATGTCAAGGTTTATTTCCCCCAAACTCCATCTGTGTTCATATTTGGGCATATTGAGTGCTTGTGCCAGTTTGGTCCAGATCCATCCTTGTTTGGGTCCACAGTGCTCACTGGATGTAGGTGAACTACAACTCCCAAACTCAATGTCAGTGCCCACCAAACCCTTCTAGTGTTGTCTGTTGGTCATGGGAGTTCTGGTGCCAGGTTTGCTTCAATTCCCTCATTGATGGAGTTCAGAATGCTCTTTGATTGTAGGTGAAATATAAATCCCAGCAACTACAACTCCCAAATGACAAATTCATAATTTTTTGAGTGATTGTCATTTGTTGTGTTGTGAGACATTTTGTTGCCAAATTTGGTGTGATTTCGTTCATTGGTTCTTTTGTTTTTAAGGAACTCATTATGCACAGAGAATTTATATATATATACCGTATATTCCGGCATATAAGACGACTGGGTGTATAAGACGACCCCCAACTTTTCCAGTTAAAATATAGAGTTAAGACGACTCCCATGCATAAGACTACAGCCGCATATAAGACGACCCCTGACTTTTGAGAAGATTTTCTTGGGTTAAAAAGTAGTCTTATACGCCAGAATATACTGTATATATATATATAGATCATAGGCTGACACTTGACTTGCGACTTATCTAAATAGGCATTACTCTAAATATGGAATGGGAACTTTTAAAATGCACACAATTTTCTGCCATTTGGGAAATAATACACTATTCGCTATGTGTGGTGTACGCATTTGTGTATTATTTAGACACAATGACTTTCAGATACACTTCAGGTCTTTGAATCACAAGAAGCAATGCTTCTGGCCTTTCTATTTAGGACCAGAATGAGATTATACTGAATGATTTTGAGGCAGGCATTTCTTATCACTTGGAGAAGGTAAAAAAAGAACTAGATTTCTTTCTGTAAGAGTCAGCCAGTATATGTTTGAGTTCACAAAGAGCATCTTATAGGAAGGCGGGCAATGTTCAGTCCTATAGCCTTCTACTATTATTTTCTTCTGCCCATCTCAGTTCCTTTTGTGCTTTGCTTCTCCTACAATTCTATAAGATGAACTGTGTTGGTGTCAACAAAGAAGCCATTTACATTCATTTCTTCCTTTTTGGAAAAGCAAAAATGGTATGACAAAGAGATGAAGCCTTTTACATGTTTAGACACTGGTATAGGCTAGTTCCATTTCAAATGCCTTGTAATGCTGGATCAGACTGGAAACATTTCTAGTGCTATATTCTATAGACACAATAACCAATTTGTTCCCTCTGGGAAGCCAAAAAATGGATATGAAGGCAAATGCACTGTCCATCTCATATTTCTCAGCATACTACGTTCGTGATATCGAACTATCCTGACTGCTTTCCAGATAAATTCCTAATCTCTAGGAATTTGTCTAATCCCCTTTTAGACAAACTTTCCAAATTGGCAGCTTTCACTACATGTTTCAGGTCAGAAAGAAAATGCTTTTAGTTTATCTCCTGAACTGAAGAAAGACTTTAATCCTATGCTGTCCATGGTGGTTTGCATCTGTTCACAACCACTATTTGTGCCAGGTGCATTTCTCTCTCTGCTTCATTCATCCTTTAGTAATCCCAGACAACCAGGGATCAGACATTCGATGCAAAGACATCAGCCCAGGAAATCCAATGCAGCGATTTGCAGGCATCATAGAGGGCAAATGGAATTTTTTTGTGAGAGGATAATGCCTTTTGTGTAAGAAGGGGAGCTTCCCTTTTAGCTTACATCGGGGTAATTAGAAAATGAGACAAAGCATTCCCTTTAATACATATTCACACATACCAATGTGAAAAAGCTCAGCTGAGGGCTTGTCTACATGAACAAGAACAGCAACAGCAGCAGCAACAACAACAACAACCGAGACTCACCTCAAATCTAATACTCTACCTATGTGACTTCCAATGAGTATCTCAGATTAGCCCAATTTTTCTCTGCTTTAGAAAAAGAGAGAGGATAGTCCAAAGTTTTCAGGAAAATCTGGGGTTTCCTGGCTCGAGAGCAGTACGTGTGAAAAAGATCTTGGAGTCCTCATGGACAACAAGTTAAACATGAGCCAACAATGTGATTTGGTAGCAAAAAAAGCCAATGGGATTTTGGCCTGCATCAATAGGAGCATAGTGTCTAGATCAGAGAAGTCATGCTCCCCATGCTCTATTCCGCTTTGGTTAGACCACAACTGGAATATTGTGTCCAATTCTGGGCACCACAATTCAAGAGAGATATTGACAAGCTGGAATGTGTCCAGAGGAGGGTGATTAAATGATCAAGGGTCTGGAGAACAAGCCCTATGAGGAGTGGCTTAAGGAGCTGGGCATGTTTAGCCTGAAGAAGAGAAGGCTGAGAGGAGATATGATAGCCATGTATAAATATGTGAGAGGAAGCCACAGGAAGGAGGGAGCAAGCTTGTTTTCTGCTTCCATGGAGACTAGGACGCGAAACAATGGCTTCAAACTACAAGAGAGGAGATTTCATCTGAACATGTGGAAGAACTTTCTGACTGTGAGAGCCGTTCAGCAGTGGAACTCTCTGCATGGTGGAGGCTCCTTCTTTGGAAGCTTTTAAACAGAGGCTGGATGGCCATCTGTCAGGGGTGATTTGAATGCAATATTCCTGCTTCTTGGCAGGGCGTTGGACTGGATGGCCCATGAGGTCTCTTCTAACTCTTTGATTCCATGATTCTATGATTCATAGCCATCTGAATAGCTGAATTAGGTCCATTTAGACCCAACCGACCATCCAAACAGACATTTGCTACCATCACCATTTTCCTGCACTGATCAGCATATGGGAAGGCAATGGCTTATCTTGTGTTGCCGCCACTACTCCTTATTGGCCGCAGAGCTTCTAGCAAGTGTCTAGGACTGTCACCTGGCATGGGTGCCTGTGTGAACAGCAAAAAGAAGGCCCTATACCTTCTCGTGGTTAATCTCATGGACAACTCATTCTCACAGCAGCAAACATGATAGATGATAGCCAGATGCTTGTAGCGGCAGCGGACAAGAGTATGGCCAGCATGGGGATGGGATGGACCTGGACTCTGACTCTGAATTCAGCAGGAATCTGGGTTAGCCCTGGGTCAAAAATATTCTAGAGTAATCTGCTTCATGTAGACATTCCCATATTCTCTTGGCCCATTCTCTCTAATTATTGAATCCCTCCCTCATTTCCTTTGCAAGTAGACAGATTTGAAATCTTTTACCCAATGTTTTAGACATCTACACCGGCATCTTCTGTCAAAGATCAACAAGATTATGTCTCTAGGAATTTACCTCTTGAGCAATTATGTAATTCTGCACTCATTTTATTCTCAAAAGAAGCAAGAAGGATTTACAATACAATCTTTTGAACAACCACACAGTTTTCAAAAGCCTCTTCACATTTCGGCACTTTTTCTCTGCAACATTTGAACATGCTTTGCACAGAAAGTACTTTGTGCATATATTTATTTCCTCAGAAAATGTGGTTTCTTATGCAAAACATCATTGTTCAATTTTTCTGCAGAATAAGGAGCAACCTATGAAGGTCTTTCTCAGCCCATGATTCTTTTCATCAGGGATTCTAATCATTCATAAAACAGATTTCTGAAGAGCTTCTTGGGCATTTTCAAATACTCCTTAAACTCCTAATCTAGTGGCTGCACGTTGCCATTATAACTAAGTCTCTTTTTGGAAGTGTTGCCTCCAAAAATCTGCAAATCTCTTGGGAAGACAGGTGGACAAATGTCAGCAAGCTGGAAGAAGCAAAGACCACAAACATTGAAGTGATGCTACTATACCATCAACTCCGCTGCACTGGCCACATTGTCCAAATGCTGGATCAGCATCTCCCAAAGCAGTTATTATACTCCCATCTCAAGAATGGGAAATGTAATGTTGGTGGACAGAAAAGGAGATTTCAAGATGGGCTTAAAGCCAACCTTAAAAACTGTGGCATGGACGGTGAGAACTGGGAAGCCCTGGCCCTTGAGAACTCTAACTGGAGGTCAGATGTGACCAGCAGTGCTGCAGACTTTGAAAAGGCATGAATGGAGGGCAAAAGTGAGAAACATGCCAAGAGAAAGATGCATCAAGCCATAACTGACCAGGACCACCCTCTACCTGGAAACCAAAGTCCTCACTGTGGGAGAACATGTGTATCAAGAATAGGGCTCCATAGCCACCTGTGGACCTACTGCCAAGACACTACACTTGGAGGACCATCATCCTTGGGCTATGAGTGATCACCTATGTAAGTAAGTAAGTAAGTAAGTAAGTAAGTAAGCCTGAGCTGTCTTAAATTTATAAAAACCCATTTTGAAGCTATCTCAGGTCTATTTCTCCAACTCATGGCAAGAACTTTCTTACTTATTTCTCACTAGCTGTACCCGCCACATGTTGCTGTGGCCAACCTTCCCTCTTTCTTTCCTTCTTTCCCTCCTTCCTTCACTCCCTCTTTCCTTTCTTCCTTCCTGCCTTCCTTCCTTCCTTCTCTTCTCTTCTTCCTTCTCTATCTTTCCTTCTTCCCCCTTTTCTTTCTCTTCTGCTGTCTCTCTTTTCTTCCTTCTCTCTTTCCTTCTTTCATTCCCTCCCTCTTTCTCTACATCAGGGGTCCACAAACTTTTTAAACAGAGGGCCGGGTCACAGTCCCTCAAACTGTTGGCGGGCCAGATTATAATTCGAAAAAAATGCGAATGAATTCCTATGCACCCTGTACATATCTTATTTATAGTGCAAAAACATTTAAAAACAATACAATAATTAAAATTAAGAACGATTTTAACAAATATAAACTTATTAGTATTTCAGTGGGGAGTGTGGGCCTGCTTCTGGCTGATGAGATAGGATTGTTGTTGTTATTGTGTGCTTTCAAGTAGTTTCATACTTAGGTTGACCCTGAGCAAGGGCCGGATAAATGACCTTGGAGGGCCGCATCCGGCCCCCGGGCCTTAGTTTGAGGACCCCTGCTCTACATCTTCCCCCTTTCTTTCGCTCCTTCTTTCCTTCCTTCTTTCCCTTTTTTCTTTCCTTCTCCCCTTCCTTCCTTCTCTAACTTTCCTTCCCCCTTTTTCTTTCCCTCCCTCTTTCTCTCCTTTCTTCCTTCGCTACCCCTTTCCTTTCTTCTCTCTTTGCTTCCATGCTTCCTTCTCCCTTTCCTTCTTTCTTTCTCTCCCTCCCTCTTTCTTTTCCTTCTTTCTTTCTTTCTTTCTTTCTTTCTTTCTTTCTTTCTTTCTTTCTTTCTTTTCTCCCCTTCCCTCCCTCTTTCTTCCTTTTTTCTGTATTGCCATTTCGCTTTTTGTAATTTCGCTTTTTGGGGCTTTTTAAGTCCCTTCTGCTGTGTTTTTCCGTGTTTTTATGGGTGAAGGACATACATTGGGTTTTTAGATTTATGTTGTCCAAATTTGGGGTCAATTCCCCCAGTGGTTTCTGAGTTCTGTTAATCCCACAAACGAACATTACATTTTTATTTATATAGATTGGACTTTTCTTTGTTTCTCAGTTCCCAATTCCAGATTCAGGGACAGTTTGTTTCTCCACTGATGTTTGTGTCCATCTCTAGAAATATAGAATCATGGAATTGGGAGAGATCACAGGGGCCATCAAAATCCAACCCCTTAACTATCATACTGGAGTACACAATTAAAGCATTCCTGTCAAATGTCCATCCAGACTTTGTTTAAAAATCTCCAGAGAAGGGGAGTCCACCACACTCCCAGGCAACGTACTCCTTTGTCATATAGCTCTTACCACCAAGAAGTTCTTCCTAATGTTTAAGTAGAATATATTTTTCTGCATTTTGCATTCACTTCTTGTATGCTTCCCCTAAATATGTGCTTCATAATCAGCATCCCTCACTATTCATTTCAGCTGCTTCTTTTATCCTGCAGATTGTTGAGCAGAGTACATGTGTGCAAAGCAGAGAGTGGCATTCTATATTGACTGAGACAACCATAACCACCTCCAGGGAATCAGCTGCCATCCCAGTAATTCCACATCTTATCCAATTTGTGAATGAAATGTGGCTCATGAGGTTTTGATGTGTGGGTGGAGGAAGACAATGAGTGAGTGTGAGAGAGAGGAGGACAGGAACGTCCACCTGAAATAGATCTGTCAGCACCAAGAAGAACTGACTGAGCTGCATTTGTAAGATGCATTTCTCATATTAAGGCTTATCACTTCAAAGACCAAGACTCATTGGATCTGAGAGATGGAAGAGACCATGGAAGCCACCTAGTTCAACTCTCTTCTTGCAACCCAGAATCTCTAATGCTGGAATTATTTCAAACAAATTGCAACATAATTGAGAGAGGGCTAACAAACTTCTATTTAAATACAAACCCAGAGGGTGCTCGCCAATGCTTCCTCTTCATCCTGGAAAGAAGTGACGAGTGGAGTGCCGCAGGGTTCCATCCTTGGCCCGGTCCTGTTCAACATCTTTATTAATGACTTAGATGAAGGGTTAGAAGGCAGGATCATCAAGTTTGCAGACACCAAATTGGGAGGGATAGTCGATAATCCAGAGGACAGGAGCAGGATTCAAAATGATCTTGACAGATTAGAGAGATGAGCAAAAACTAACAAAATGAAGTTCAACAGTGACAAATCCAAGATACTCCACTTTGGCAGGAAAAACAAAATGCAAAGATACAGAATGGGGGATGCCTGACTTGAGAGCAGTATGTGTGAAAAAGATCTTGGAGTCCTCGTGGACAACAAGTTAAACATGAGCCAACAATGTGATGTGGCGGCAAAAAAAGCCAATGGGATTTTGGCCTGCATCAATAGGAGCATAGTGTCTAGGTCCAGGGAAGTCATGCTATCCCTCTATTCCGCTTTGGTTAGACCACACCTGGAATATTGTATCCAATTCTGGGCACCACAACTTAAGAGAGATATTGACAAGCTGGAATGTGTCCAGAGGAGGGTGACTAAAATGATCAAGGGTCTGGAGAACAAGCCCTATGAGGAGCGGCTTAAGGAGATGGGCATGTTTAGCCATAGGTTTTTAATGCGTGGTGGTGTTATTATTACTGTTTATTGCTTTGTTTATGAGTTTATTTATTGTCTGTATTGCTGTGTTGTTTTATTGATGTATTTGGGCTCGGCCTCTTGTTAGCCACACCGAGTCCTCCAGGAGATGGTAGCAGGGTATAAATAAAGGATTATTATTATTATTATTATTATTATTATTATTATTCTCAGACTATTATTTACTCAAGTTAATGCACCATCAAATGCAATGCACAGCCTAATTTCCAAAACCTTGAAACCAGGAATGTGCAAGTTTTGTTGTCAAGAGACAGCCTTTGTTGGAGGCTTGCACATTCCTTCATCTCCAAGCATATGTTTGTCAGGATTTCTACTCCTTGGAGCCCAATGACATTTGTCCCATGCAGCACCAAGTTTGCTTTGGAGACCAGAGTTGAAATATCAAATTATGTTTCATGACAACAAATGTTCCTTTTCTGAGTGCACAAGTCTTTGTTCCTGTTCCTTTTTCCAGACAGAATACCAAGGATGTAATTTCCTGACCTCTTTCACTGATTTATAGTAGTCATTTTTCCACAACATTAGACTGGGTAATCTATTTTAGAAGAACCTCGTTGAGCCAATCTGATATTTTATATGTTTCTCTTCTTCTACATTTTGAAAACTGGCTCACCACCCTGGGAACATATTTATAGAAGGCCCAAAGCAAAGTGGATACCAAACTGGGATCCCAGGGGAGAAGGTCCAGCCACCTATCTAGCAAGAAGATTTCTTGCAAAGAAGCAGGTCTTTTCATGCAAAATAACAGATGCTGATGAATATCTGCCAAATAATACCTATGAACTAGGGCTGGGCAACCATGGAAAAATTTGTTTCTAAACTCGATTCATTTTTAGGAGGTTTTTGCGTTTTGATTTTTAAAAGAATTCTGAAATTTTTCTTTAAAAAAGTTCGAAATTTATGAAATTTCGGAAATTACGAAACAATTACGAAACAATTATGAATCGATTCGTTAATGGCGGACGCAACCGCGCAATACGCTAAAAAAACCTCCAAATGGGACAGGGGGAACTCCTGAACCTTCCCTCTCCCTCTGTTGTTGACTGTTGGTGTGATAATTATATATTTTTTTCACTGATAAAACAAACAACAACTATAAAACTTGCACCAGACATGCGGAAATAATAACGAAACAATTTCGAAACGATTTCGAAACAATTACGAAACAATTACGAAATTAATTGAAAAATTCGTTTCGATTTTTAGTTGCTCCTGAATGGTTCAATATCACTTCGTTATCAAAAAAAATAATGAATTAATAACGAATTACGAAATTAACGAACGAAACCGCCCAGCCCTACTATGAACACTAAACAAACCACTCTATCTTTTAGAATGCAAACATATTGACAGACTGAACCATATGCAGTGGTTTTTAAGAAAGCAAACCCCTTTAAAAGCAAATGGATTACAAAGCTGCAATGCTGTTGATGTCATATGTTCCACTGCACATGTGGTCAGGCTTACTTAATCATTGTGAAATGGTTATGTTCTGTTCACAGATGCCGCGAGTGTAGCCATTCCAAAGATCTAAATCCTATTCTTAGTCCCAACTAGAGTAGGCCCTTTGAAACAATTGAATTTACTTATGTATCTAATCAACCGTTAATAGTTGAATGTCTAGCTTCTCCAGTTGAAGCTTCTTCTTTTCCATTTTTTTATATTTGGGTTGGGTAGCTTCATACTTTCCATTCATCACTCGTCAGAAGCTCAACATCTTTGTGGCTTGAGTCTAATTGTATTGTTAATCAAATACTTGTAGTTGTCCTCCATTGTATCCTAAAAGCTCTTTAAGTGCCTTCTGATCTAGGAGTGTCATCTTACGACATTATCTCTTGTTTCATCATAGCATTTTCATGACAACAAAGATTCAAAAGAGGTTTACTATGCTTTCTTCTACACCAGTGTTTCTCAACCTTCCTAATGCTGTGACCCCTTAATACAGTTCCTCCTGTTGTAGTGACCCCCAACCATAAAATTATTGTCATTACTACTTCATAACTATAATGTTGCTACTGTTCTGAATTGTAATGTAAATATCTGATATGCAAGATATATTTTCATTCACTGGACCAAATTTGGCTCAAATATTTAAATACTGATGGGGTTGGGGGGAGGATTCATTTTGTTGAATTGATTTGGGAGTTGTAGTTGCTGGGATGTATTTTTCACCTACAATCAGAGAGCATTCTGAACTCTACCAATGATGGAATTGAACCAAACTTGGCACACAGGACTCCTATGACTAACAGAAAATACTGGAAGGGTTTGATGGGCATTGGCCTTGAGTTTGGGAGTTGTAGTTCACCTACATCCAGAGAGCCCTGTGGACTCAAACAATGACAGATCTCGCCAAAACTTGGCACGGATACTCAGTATGCCCAAATGTGAACACTGGTGGAGTTTGGGGAAAATAGACCTTGACATTTGAGAGTTGTTTGTTTTTTATTAGTTTAGTCACTTCTGACTCTTCATGACCTCATGGACCAGCCCACGCCAAAGCTCCCTGTCAGCCGTCACCACCCCCAGCTTCTTCAGAGTTAAGTCAGTCACTTCAAGGATTGTGGAATTTATAGTTCACCTACAATCAAAGACAATTCTGAACTCTAACAATGACAGAATTGGGCCAAACTTCCCACACAGAACACCCATAACGAACAGAAAATACTGTGTTTTCTGATGGTCTTTGGCAACCCTTCTGACACCCCCTCGCGACCACCCCCAGGGGTCCCGACCCCCAAGTTGAGAAACACTGTTCTACACGGTGTCAATAAATGTTAGCTGTAGCACCACTGGTATTGTCTCTAAGAGGTCCTAACACAAATGCATGATAGACAAGCAGTGTACGGTGAGATATTCAGTTGTGCAAAATCACAATCCAATAATGAAGTGCCATGTAACAATATATGTAAGCATATATTGTCCCCTATTGCCTTAATGTGAGATCTAATTAAGTCAAAAATTTCTGGATTGAAATGTTTGCTTGAGTTTTACATGCAGTTGCTCATTCATGGTTGATGTCTAATTTTGTATGAGTCCCTTTATTTACCACATAATTTACCTGGATAAAATAAAATAAAATAAATTCACTTTCTTATTTATTTATTTATTTATTTATTTATTTATTTATTTATTTATTTAGAAGTTTTCTATACCGGCTTTCTCACCTCGACGAGGGACTCAGGTCGGTTTACAGCATATATAAAATACAATCATATAAAGAACAACAAGTGCAAAGTCATTACATATTAAAATAGTACAATACAGTACAATAAAACATCATCATTACAATTACCTAAGCCAAATCGTCAATCCAGTCATAGTCAAGTCATACTCGTAGTCACAGTTCATCATAATTCATCACAGGAAGAAGTTCTAGGTTCAGTCCTCAAATGCCACATTCCAGAGCCAGGTTTTTAGTAATTTCCTGAACGTCAGGAGGGAGGGAGCAGATCTGATCTCTAGTGGGAGGGAGTTCCAAAGCCGGGGAGCCACCACCGAGAAGGCCCTGTCCCTCTTTCCCCATTGCACAGGGGGACAAATGCAAAAAAAAAGTTGTCCGATACACTAGTACTTCCATGAGAATACTATCCAAAGAAAGTTTGTGTAGCACAGTCACCTTTTAACCACTTGTGTCCATTTGCACTTTGGAGCTATGATGTGGAAGTTCAAACATAGCCTTTGAAGTCTCTTGGATTCACAATCCTTTTCACAGAAATGAAGGCCAGATCCTACAGCCAAACAGTAACAAAAGTATGAGTCAACCCCAATGTTGATAACAAAGACCAGGAAGAACATCCAGCTTCCCCCTGCATGCCACAATGCTGGACTCCAATACTTTATGATGAGCTGTTTCTGTTAAGTGTGAGAGAAAGCAAGCATGACAATGCATAACATTTGTGACAATAGTGTTTCGGCCTTTTTAGTTTAGCCCAATCGACACAGGGGTTTAACATTATTATAAAAGAGGGAGAAAGAGAAAGAGTCCATTTGCTTATTGCTAGCAGTCACTTCTCCCCCCACTTTACCCCCTGCTTTTGAAGCAAAACCAGAGCTTGATCACACACTAATGCAAAAAGCACTTGCTCACAGCAGCACATGGCTATTCAGTGTGCATCAAACCCCAGGTGAGGAGCAATTATGATCCAATGTGGAGATTAATGCTGTCTCTACGTTCAAAGTCTGATGAAAGTACTGAAGCCACCTGCTGGCGGAGGTGAGACCAGGCAAACAAGGAAAAAAGAGCAGCTCATCACTTTCCCCCAGAAGAAGAAAAAGCTGGGAAGGAAGGAAGGAAGAAAGGGAGGAAGCCTCGCTTGCTTGTAGCAAAATGCTTTCTTGCACAGAGATTTTGTGCTGATTGTCTCACACTAGGGATGTCAATGTTTTTGCTTACTTCCTTCTTACTTGAGGGAACAGCACATGTCAAAAGTCCTCTCCCACCTGCATGAGGTTACAACAGTTCTTATATATTTGGGATATCTTCCACATTGGGGGCTTCCTTTTCCCAAACAGTTTATAAAGGATTTTTATTTACACAAAATCTTGCACATAAGGGAAAATTCAATATAGGTTGCACAAAATATAAGGTTTCTACTAGGCCTGGGTAACAACGGAAAAATTTGTTTCTAAAATCGATTTGTATTTGGGGGTTTTTTTTGTTTCGATATTTAAAATAATTACAGAATTTTCCTTTTAAAAAGTTCGATATTTACGAAATTTCGTAAATGGTGAAAACGAATCGATTTCCGAAACAATAACGAATCGATTCGTTAATGGCGGACGCGACCGCAAAATACGCTAAAAAACCTCCAAAACCTTCTGAAGCTTCCCTCTCCCTCTGTTGTTGACTGCTGGTGTGATATTATAATTTTTTTTCACTAATTAAACCATAAAACTGGCCCAGACATGCGGAAATAATAACGAAACAACCTCAAAACAATAACGAAACGAATACAATATCGAAATACGAAGCATTTACAAAACGTTTTTGAAAATTCGTTTTTTTAATAATTGCTCCAGAATGGTTCGTTATCATTTTGTAATTGAAAAAATTAACGAATTATTAACGAATTACGAATTAACGAAACAAAACCGCCCAGCCCTAGTTTCTACATAACAGCATAATGCAAAACTTCACATGCATACCGTGTTTCCCCAAAAATAAGACACTTTCTTGTATTTAATGTATTGTCAAAGGCTTTCATGGGCGGAATCACTGGGTTGTTGTAGGTTTTTCTGGGCTATATGGCCATGTTCTAGAGGCATTTTCTCCTGACGTTTTGCCTGCATCTATGGCAAGCATCCTCAGAGGTAGTGAGGTCTGTTGGAAGTAGGAAAATGGGTTTATATATCTGTGGAATGACCAGGGTGGGACAAAGGACTTTTGTCTGCTGGAGCTAGGTGTGAATGTTTCAACTGACCACCTTGATTAGCATATAATAGCTTGACAGTGCCTGGGGGGAATCTTTTGTTGGGAGTGATTTGATGTGCCTTATTGTTTACTCTCTGTTGTTTTGCTTTTGTAATTTTTGAGTTTTTTAATACTGATAGCCAGATTTTGTTCATTTTCATGGTCTCTTCCTTTCTGTTGAAATTGTCCACATGCTTGTGTATTTCAATGGCTTCTCTGTGTAGTCTGACATGGTGATTGTGAGAGTGGTCCAGCATTTCTGTGTTCTCAAATAATATGCTGTGTCCAGGTTGGTTCATCAGGTGCTCTGCTATGGCTGACTTCTCTGGTTGAAGTAGCCTGCAGTGCCTTTCATGTTCCTTGATTTGTGCTTGAGCAATGCTGCTGCGTTTGGTGGTCCCTATGTAGACTTGTCCACAGCTGCATGGAATACGGTAGACTCCTGCAGAGGTGAGAGGATCCCTTTTGTCCTTTGCTGAACGTAGCATTTGTTGGATTTTCTTGGTGGGTCTGTAAGTGGTTTGTATGTTGTGTTTCCTCATCAGTTTCCCTATGCCGGTCAGTGGTTCCCTTGATGTATGGCAAGAACACTTTTCCTCTGGGTGGATCTTCATCTTTACTCTCGTGGCTTGTTCTCGGTTTTGCAGCTCTTCTGATTTCTGAGGTGGAGTATCCATTTGCCTGGAGAGCCCAGTTGAGGTGGTTCAGTTCATCTTGGAGGAGGTGGGGTTCGCAGATTCTTTTTGCACGGTCTGCCAAGGCTTTAATGGTGCTTCTTTTTTGACTTGGGTGATGGTTGGAGTTTTTATGTAGATATCTATCTGTGTGTGTGGGTTTTCTGTAGACGGTGTGACCCAATTGTTGATCTGGTTTGTGGATGACTAGGACATCTAGAAAAGGCAGTCTTCCTTCATTTTCCTTTTCCATTGTGAATTGGATTTTTGGGTGGATGCTGTTAAGATGGTCCAGGAACCTGTTGAGTTCTTCTTCTCCATGGCTCCAAATGGTGAAGGTGTCATCCACATATCTGAACCATATAGTGGGCTTTTTGGTTGCTGTTTCAAGGGCTTGTTTTTCAAAGTGTTCCTTTGAAGGTACAATAGATCAATTGAAAAAAAACAGATGAAAACTGGCAACAACTGACAATTGTTGACTTAGATATAGTTAAATCCATATGCAGCCCTCACATCTATGGGTTACTACAGGGAATACCATTGCTTTATCTATGCAGATCTTTGTTGCCAGTGTGATGTCTCTACTTTTCACTATTTTACTGAGATTGGTCATTGCTCTCCTCCCAAGAAGTAAATGTCTTCTACTTTTCTGGCTGCATGGGTCTGCAGTCTTCTTTGCACCTAGAAATACAAAGTCTGTAACTGCCTTCACATTTTCTCCCTCTATTTGCTTATTTTGTGGGTACATCTTATTTTAAGGGAAACAGGGTAGTTGAATGATAATTTTATTCTTCCACTCATCTGCTGAATACCAGTGGCATTCAAACCAGGGTGAGATCGTATTGTCAAATGCAGGCAAAATGTTAGGAGAGAATGCTGCTTGAACATGGCCATACAGCCCGAAAAATTCATAGTAACACAGGTAACATTTTTCCCTCTGAATTTAAGGGGATTTTCTTGCAGGTTATATGTTCAAAAGTCAAAGGGAAAACTAATTGGTTTCAAGCCAGATTCAATTGTATCCACTCTATTAATAAGTGGCAGGATAGATGATGTCAGACTAATTTAGAGTGGCAGCTTTCTTCACGCTGGACAGAATCTTGTATCAGCTGGTTACTTAAGTTTACAAGGAGCCCTTCGTATCTGCCGGAGTTTGGTTCCAGGATCTCCTTTTGATACTAAAATCCATGAATGCTCAAATAGGTTCTATGCAATAATATAGTAAAATAGTGGCCCTTGCTGTTGATTATTCATTCAGTTGCTTCCGACTTTTCGTCACCTCATGACCAGCCCACACCAGAGCTCCCTGTTGGCTGTGGCCAGCCCCAGCATCATTGTCTTCTCCAAACTTTCCTGTCTTCTCATTATGTGGCTAAATACTTGATTTTTGCCTTTAATATCCTTCCCTCCAGCAAGCAGCCATGCATTATTTCCTGGAGTATAGACTGATTTGATCTTCTTGATCATAATTCAAGAGAGATATTGACAAGCTGGAATGAGTCCAGAGGAGGGCGACTAAAATGATCAAGGGTCTGAAGAACAAACCCTATGAGGAGTGGCTTAAGGAGCTGGGCATGTTTAGCCTGAAGAAGAGAAGGATGAGAGATGATATGATAGCCATGTATAAATATGTGAGAGGAAGCCACAGGGAGGAGGGAGCAAGCTTGTTTTCTGCTTCCCTGGAGACTAGGACGCAGAACAATGGCTTCAAACTACAAGAGAGGAGATTCCATCTGAACATGAGGAAGAACTTCCTAACTGTGAGAGCCGTTCAGCAGTGGAACTCTCTACCCCAGAGTGTGGTGGAGGCTCCTTCTTTGGAAGCTTTTAAACAGAGCCTGGATGGCCATTTGTCAGGAGTGATTGGAATGCAATATTCCCGCTTTTTGGCAGGAGGTTGGACTGGATGGCCCATGAGGTCTCTTCCAACTCTTTGATTCTATGATTCTTGAGGTTCAAGGCACTCTCACATTTTTCCTCCAGCACCACAGTTCAAAAGAATCTATCTTCCTTCACTCAGCCTTCCTCATATAAGTGCCCCTTATATAAAATGGCAAAATCAATGTCTGCTTTTTGGAATGTATCCGTGGATACAGAGGGCTAGCAATACTTATATATTTAATAGTTGGGTGTACCTAAGTAACCTATCATGTCCTGACCCTGCATCCACCAAAAAGAACCCGGTGGAAAGGTCATCCACCCATGGTCTAGTCATTAGCAGGCCGATCTCCTCCAGGCCATGTGGTTTTTGTCTGGTAAAGTAGTTTTGGGGAAAATATAATTGTGGCACTATAATTAAGTAGCAATAGCAATACTGGATATGAAATATCGGGACTTTGGCGCAGCTGGTTGGGAGTCAGCTGCTTCAAGATCACTAGTGACCAAAAGGTCATGAGTTCAAAGCCAACCCGGGTCAGAATGAGCTTAATATGCTAAAATTCGTGTAGCTTGTTGTCGACCTTTTCAGCCTGAAAGACAGTTGCATCTCTCAAGAAGGAAATTTAGGTACCACTTTGTGGGGAGGCTAATTTAACTAATTTAAGAGGCCATAAAAATCTCCAGTAAGAATGCAGGGAATGTAGAAGTACTTCATCAGTGTCATGGATGGACGGTGAAGCAACAGCTCCCCTGGCGGCCAGAAAAAGTTTGAATGTTAAATAGCCTCTGACTGTCTGTCTAATGTCTATATATGTTGTGTGTCTATGGCATTGAATGTTTGCCATGTATATGTACAATGTAATCCACCCTGAGTCCCCTCCGGGGTGAGAAGAGTGGAATATAAATACTGTAAATAAATAGACGAGTAAATCCATAATCACTAGTTATAATTGTGACACTCCCCATAACTTACCTTATTGGCCATAAACCATCAACAGCATGGGAAGAAGGAGTTCTCTTCTGTTGATCATTGAAGCATGGATGATATGCTGGTTCATCAGGTTTACTGGGACCGTACCAAGATAAGTTACTTAGTTCAGCATACTTAACAATGTAGGTGACACAGGATTCTGGCCATTGTAAATAAGTGATCCACTGTTGCCAGCTGTGACCCTTTCACACCCCATAATCATAATGCCATGATTCTGTTGTTACTTTTCAGCTCTTCATTTTTTTCCCCCCAGTTATCTGATCCCAGCTATTGAAGAGAATGGAACATGGATTTAGCACAGGCTTTTTACACACTCTTGTTTATTGCTCAGAATAGGTTCCATAGACAAATATGAGAGCTTTTTCCTTTCCTTTTCTTTTTTTCTGTTAAATCCCCAAGAGCTTTGAGAGCATTTTCTTTACTTCATTTTGTTCTCTGTACTCCTATCCAGAAGAATATAATTGTACACATCTGACTCATTGAGTGATGTGTACATCACTCAAATAATCTATATAAATAAAAATGTAATATTTGTTTGTGGTATTCACAGAACTCAAAAATTCACTGAGGCAATTGGCACCAAATTTGGACACGATACCCCTAACAACCCAATGTATGTTCTCCACTCAAAAACCCCACGAAAACAAAAAGCATTTAACTCCCTCCCTCCCTCCCTCTCTCTCTCCTATTAACATTCAGACCGGGAGGTAGCTGCCTCTGCCACACTCCTACGCTGAGGAGATCATGGATTGAGGACATAGAATAATAATAATAATAATAATAATAATAATAATAATAATAATAATAATAATAACTTTATTTGTACCCCACTTTTGTCTCCCCAAGGGACTCGGTACGGCTTACATGAGGCCAAGCCCATAATACATCAATAGAATAGGAAGGCATGACTATATTCCCATTTACAGACACAAGCAATTATGTTGTAAATGAGATTAGCCTGTCTTCATTGCTGAAGGGGTTAGGAACCAAACCAATGAATGCAAATTACAAGAAGTAAGATTCTAGCTAAACATTGAAAATAACTTTCCAACAGAAGTAGGTGTTCAGCAGTGGAAAAATCTCAAAGGTGCCTCTCTCTTGTTCCAACAAGGTTTTTTAAAAAACAGGTTGGATGCTCATCTACCAAGTGGATTAATTGTTGATTTATTGCCCTCAAACTAGATGGTCCTTGGAGTCTTCCTACTTTATGGATGGAATTGCATTGGTTTTTCCTACATGCACAAGTTTGTGCAGAACATTTTGGTCTGAAGTGGAATATCCACAATTTGTTCAAGGTTGTGGCAGCAGAATTGCACATATAGTGCCAATGTACATGAAAGCATATTGTGTGTGTTTGCGTGTGTGTGTGTGTGTGTGCATGCACTTACCTGGGTATTGTGAATGGATGGTCCTGTATATTTGATTTTGTATTTAGTATCTTGGCTCAGTTGCATAACATTGCCTTTCAACTAGAATGTTGATTCATGGCCACAGGGTAGGAAATCAGCCTAGGTTTCTATGCATGTGAATCTTTGTGTGTTTCGCTTTAATCTGAGATAGTCAGGGACCACATTAAAGGTTATTTTTACCCCCTCTCCTCAGTATAGGAGAAATATGTACAGTGAAATAGCTGAGCAGTAGCTGCCCAACCCTTAACTCCCTGGAAGCACTTCCAATCCCCTCTTCTCTGTTTGCAAACTCCATTTATTTGAATGTTTGAGGCCTAGTACTACTTGGTTTTGCATTTCAAAGAGTCAGAGTCTTTTAATTATTCAAGGAAGCACTCTCATCTTCCCTTTCAGCTCACACAACTCCCAATGTATACTGTATAAATCCCCAATCACTGCAATCCCATCATGGGTGAAGAACGATTTGGGATTATTTAATTCAATTCAAGCGTGATTTAATTCATTTTAAAAAGCACACATTTACGTTCTTGTAAATAAACTTAAACTCTTCAACACGGGAGCTGCGGCGAATATAACACAGGCCCTGATAACGAAGCTTATTTACCAAGTTGCCATGAAGCACAGAGCAGTGTTTGCAATTACTAATGTAACTCCATTTATCTGCATGGTAATTCTCGGGAAGGCTAGGTTTCGTTGGTCGTTTGTAGGTTGATATAGTTCTATAGTACAAACAGATGTTAAATTAGCTTAGAGAAACACCTAGAAACAACTGTAGTGGCAGATTGCTTGTAAGTAATAGGCAAGATGATAAAATTCCGATTACGGCGACGTGAGCTCATTTTATGCACTACCACAAAGGCAAAACGAAATAGCATATAGGCTGTGGACAAGGTGGAAAATGGATCAAATTAAGATAATGCCATAATAAATGGACTCTGTATTATGTTAATAACATACAAGTTTTGCACTGCGAGGCTGCTAGGGGTTTCTTAATACATCTTCCACATATGGTTGCCTTGCAAAACTGTGCTCACAATGCTATGAAAAGAAAGAGAGAACGCTTACTTGTTCCCACAAGTAATGGCTGAAGCACAAAGGCAATGTGAGATCTGGAGCCTTTTTGAAGAACTTCACAGTGAGTGTATCGTGGTCTGTGAAATCTGTGCTTAGGGCCCAGAACTATATTTTATCAGAAGGAGCGTATATTCACAGAGCATTGGATTTGAGTTGGAAGGGATCTTGGAGGTCATCTAACTCACTTTCCGAAATTTAGGAGCTTCCCAACAGCATAATTCCTATAAATGGTTATCTGTCATCTTCAACACATTCACAGAAGAGTCTACAACTGAAACATTGCCTGTTGCACTTGAAGACCCCATAGGATGAGGAAATCTCTAACTTACAATACTTTTTCTAGAAATTTCTGCTCAAGAGTTTTAGTTCTGCATTTGTGACCAAGACAAAGTCACATGAAGAACCACACGGCACACATGGTCATCTTGAAGAGGCACCAGACTACCACCTTATCACACAAGGGGCTTTTGGCTCATTGCTCTTCTTTGGTGTGGGGCCTGCTGAGCACCATCACACAATGCTGGCTTAGCCTTGCCCCATGGAACCCCAAAGTAGCGAGGAAGCTTCACATGATGCTTTCTCACTAGCAATGCAAAATAAGCCATGCTTTGGGTAGCTCCACTGGAACGACCCACATTTTTCTGCCCTTTTCCTCACCTGGTGAGGGAAAGGGCAAAACATCAACACATGTTGCTACTCTTCCCCCCTGTCTGATGGGAGCTGGAACACACCTTGTCCCATAAGCCACATGAGATGGGGGTGGGGGGGTGGGGGGTATCTTCCACTTCACCGGAGATTGCCAATGTAACAGAATAAGATGGGGGTGGGGGTGCTCATCTGTATGATTCTTCTTCTTCTTCTTCTTCTTCTTCTTCTTCTTCTTATTCTTATTCTTATTCTTATTATTATTATTAACTTTATTTATACCCCGCAAAATCTCCCGAAGGACTCGACACGGCTTACAAAGGCCAAGGCCGCAACAAACAACAACATACAAATATAACAGTAAAACTCATAAGCAAATAATAAAACATCAAGCAAAGACAATAAAACACTAAGAACAATGACACATGATGCATTTAAAATCTAAAAGGCCGGGCCAAATTTAATGGACAAAATTTAAAAGTGCTGAACTTGACAGGAGGTATGTAGAGGTTTTTTGGAGGTAGGTGCAATGTACAGACAATCCTAGTCTCTAACAAAGTGCATTTGGGACATGATGCCAGGAGTTTCCTAATCTGGAAAGGCACACTGGAACAGCCACGTCTTCAGGTTCTTCCTAAAGATTGCCAACGTTGGGGCTTGTCTGATGTCCTTGGGGAGAGAGTTCCAGAGTTGGGGGGCCACCACAGAGAAGGCCCTGTCCCTCGTCCCCACCAAACACGCTTGTGACGCAGGTGGGATCGTGAGCAGGGCCTCTCCAGATGATCGAAGGGAATATGTGGGTTCATATATCTAATGAGGTTCTTTAATATGCAGTTGAATGTACCATGTCCAAAGGGAAAAAGCCAGAAGGTTATTTGAGCCTGCTATGCCCCTCTATGTGCTTTTTTGCAGGTTTGGAGATCAACCTATCCTACCATTACCTGTGCAGTTTGAGTTTAGCTGATTGTGTTGTGGGTATGGACATCTGATCTAAGATCAACACACATTCTCCATTCCTCCTTTTGTTCAGACATAACTAACTAATATCAAATAGTTTAAGTCAAATGAAGTGACTCTTGTTTATCCCCATGTCTTTGTGTCTGTCTCGTTATTTCATGGTTGGTCATCAAACATATTTATTTAATCTTATGTATCAAGTATTCAAAGCTTTGGTACTCTAGTTTAGGAGTGAACAACTACACTGGGGAGGGGAGGGCACCCAAAGTGATGTAATTTAACATCTGGCCACCATTATGATGAATTTTCAGGTGATTCTCATCCTTCCACCCAAATACATTTTGAGGAAATGTAGGTACTTTGCAATCTTAGAGGAAGGAAAGCACTCTAAGATTTCCCATTACCTTTGTGCTTCAGACATTACTTGTAGGAACAGGTAATACATTTTGGGTAGTTTGGGGGACAAAAATAGCCTGAAATTGGTTTGAATTTTTAAAAATAATTACAAGAGTTTGACATATTTGAGGGTCTTCAGGGGCTGAATTAGGGAGTCCCAAGAGTCGACCCCTGTTCCAGCATGGCCAGTGGTCAAGGGTTCTATGAGATGGAATCTAGAAAAGTTGTAAAATAAAGCTGGACCTTTTATTCTTGTGTATTTTCAAGACATTTCCAGCTGAGATGACACTAGAGTGAACCTATTACAGGGTTTTCTTCTCATGATTTGATGACAGAGTTGTTTGTCCTTGCCTTCTTCTGAGGATGTAACAGTGTGACTTATCCAGTGGGTTTCAGGACTGAGTGAGGATTGAAAGCCTAGTCTTCAGAGTCATAGTCCAACACTCAAGTCACAATACCAGATTGGTTGAAATACAAGTTATGAATTGTCCTGTTTTTCTTCCAGATGGAAAACAAGGAAATTCACAATATATCATCATCATCATCATCATCATCATCATCATCATCATCATCATCATCTTTAATTACTTATTAATCGCCCTCCATCTGAGATGCTCCAGGAGATTTACATAGCAGGAATTATACAGGATAAAACACATACATAAAAATATTAAAATTAACATGGCTCAAATGCTCTAGTAAAAAGCCAGGTCTTAAGTGCTAGGATAAAATGCCCTAAGTCATGCATGGCTCTCAAATAGGGAGGCCATAAGGAATTCCACAAGGCAGGGGCAGAAATAGAGAAGGCCCTGCGTCTGGTGCTTTCTAAGTGCACTTCCCTAGGACACGGCATATAGAGCAAATCGCGTTGGGATGGTCGTGGAGACCTCCGATGATGGTAGAAGGAGAGACGGTCTCTAAGATACAATGGACCCTGGCCATATAAAGTTTTAAAGGTCAGGACCAGCATCTTATACAAACCACAATACTCAATTGGGAGCCAGTGTAGATGCTGCAGCACTGGTGTTATATGGCATTTCATGGGTGTTTTTGTGAGTAACCTGGCTGCAGCATTCTGGACAATATGGAGTTTTTGGGTCATAGAAATAGGAAGGCCAACATACAAGGCATTACAATAGTCTAGCCTATATGTACATGGATTAAAGAATGGCGGTCTTGAGGTGAATGAAACCCACATTCAAGGCATGATGATTTCAGCTATTGTATGCTAAGGGCACAGATAAACTAAGTGCTAATGGACAATCAAACATGACTAGATCAATTACACCAAGAACATTTATTTAGTAAACAGTGGCCAAACAATACAACAATAGGTTCAGTGAGTTTTCACTAGATGGAGCTAACCAACTGGATTGAGGCCAACATGTTCATCAAGATGTTTTATGTTCAGGGAAAATGTACTTTGCTTTTTGTCTTAAAATACAGTGCAAGAAAATTCAGAAGAGCTTAATTTCTTAGATGAATGGCAAGGAAATCTAGTTTGATGTGAGGCTCTTCCTTCCCCAAATGAAAGGAAATCTTGCTTTCCAAAAGAGAACAAGCTTTCTTCTCTTATAATGGAAACTCTGACATGATCTTAACTACAGTCAAACAAGTAGCAGCTCTATAATGAGGTGGCATCTTGACAGCTTCTCCAGACTCTAGGGACAAGATCGCACAACAACATGGAAAGGAAAAAAAATCCAGAAAGCATGTAGGGGATTGGCTGCTTTTATTTATGCTCCTTCCCGAAAAGACACATTGCCAATCCAAATTAGGTTGAACAAGATCTGAAATGAATCCTGCTGCAAAGAAATATTCAGAGAGCCACAAATACAGGTTAAGCATCTGAAAACAGTTACGGGTCTTTTTGTCCTTACTAAATGGAAAGAAAACAAAATTTCCCTTTGGCTTATGGTGACTTAAAGAATGTGTGGTATTTAAAATAGTGTGGGAAGAACTATTTGCCATTTTTCATTATCAGGCCAAAATTATATTCTGAACAGTTGGGAAACTCAATTGGATCAGTTGTATAATTTTCTCCTGACATTCAAACATTTTTCAGAAGAGTTGCTCTCCTGAGTTTTGGTCCAAAAGTTCATGTGGTTTTTAATCTTTTGCACAAAAACCCTGTTTTCTGTATGGAAAATAGCTTTCTGGGCAAAAAAATTGTTTCTGTTTTTTCCTAGAAAAATGCCTTTTGCTTAGGTAAAAAAGGAAGGCATATTTTTCAAACAAAACAAAAAAGGGCTCTTACTCCACCTCACCCCCCAAACCCAACAACATACTTAATAATTCCTCCACAGCATTTCAACACAATTGACTAAATAAAGAATACTGTGAAATAATATTGATTTTATCCTGCATTAGATTAAACTTAGAGACAACTGTACAGTGAGGAAAGCTTCTTATTCTAAGTCAGTGCTTTCTATACTATTTCATGTGGGGACCAACAGACCTTCCCCTCTCATGTGTCTGAGACTGGCACCACATTTGTACCAATTGAATAAATCACTATTAGACATGGGCCTGGTATTTGTCTAATTTGTTTCTTTTGGGTTTTCATTTTGTACCGTCCATTCAGATGACATGAAACAAAAATTCAATTTTTGTATGGAAGAAGGGGTGAAATGAAAGAGAAAGTTGCATGGTTATCATAGCTTTGTTTGGTTTTTGGGTCACGTGGCTTCACTCATGTGGCCTTCCACATGCCTCAGAGGAGGAAGAGGAGGTTTTTGGGCCAATCAGAGCCCAAGAAAACAGTGACATCACCAGGCTAAATATGGGGAGACTGCCCCCATCAAGGGTATCTTAATCCCTGCCTATAACCTTAGGTCTCCTCTACAGATCCAGAGGAAAATGTCTCAGAATCAGTGGTATCTTCAGCTATGCCTTTAATTCAGCTATGCCTTTAATCTGCAGAGTCAGAGGAAGGGAAAGATGGAATGCTTTTAAGGAGTTTTTTTTTTTATTTATAGAAAGAAAAAAATCCCTAAAAATTGGGGATGACCCAAATGTCATAAAACATGGTGGACTAAGAGTGGTCAATGTGCCTTCCGTGTGTGGTGATTTTCACCCTTCTAGTCCTAAAACTGAGTGGAAGGGGAGCTTGGGAAGCCCACCCATGTTGGCCAATGGTCATTCATATGAAATAACAAAACAGCTCATTCAGAAAGACTCCGTTTTCAGAAGCAGTACTCAAAAACGAAAATGGGGCTATACAAATGAAACAAACTGAAACAGACAATGATTCTATAAAAAACACACGACTACTATCTATCTTTTAACTATTGACCATCGCTTTGGTCTGCTAATTGATACATTAAGTTGCTTTACACTGGAATCCAGTTGGTGGATCCAAGTACAATAGATCCATTGAAAAAACAGATGAAAACTGGCAACAACTGACAATTGGTGACTTAGATATAGTTAAATCCATATGCAGTAGTTCCATAGCTACAGTGAAGTTGAGTCTAAGAAAAGGATGGTGTTCTTCCCGTGGGCTCTCAGAAGTTTATTTACAGTATTTCATCAGTCCTAGTGCACATAAATGATGGTGGTGATGATGATGATGATGGTGATAATGATGATAATTTTGTTACAGTAAGTTGTAGCAGGACCATGTGTGTGTGTGTTGAAGAAAAACCTTATGGTGTTAATTATTATGAGCAGCTAGTAATGTATGTAAACCAGCAATCTTGGATCATACCCGATAGGGTATAACTGTATGGGTTTTTAGAATACAGTTCTGGAGAGCTTTTTCTCCGAGGAGACCTTTGCTCAAAGGCTCTGCTCTGAGGAGCAGGTTGGAGAGAAGCCATTATGCTGCTCTATAGGAGGCTATGGTGGAATAGCTGTTTGCTCAAGGTTTATGTTTTGCTTTCTCATTTGACTTAAGATGAAGATGCCTTATTTTGTGTTACTTACAAAGACTATGTAAGTTTCCTGCAATGTTTTTAATGCAACATTGTAAGTTTGTATTTTATCTCTGCTATTGAGACTAAAGATTTTTCTGTTAATTTCTACTCTTGTCTGTGTGTCTTGGGATGTGGCTAAGATCCACTTGCTGTGCAACAAATTTTTACCCCTCTTTTCCCTCAGAGTTGAGACCCAAAGTAATTATTATCACTTATAAGACTGCAGCTTGAAAAAAACAAAGACAAACTGTTCACCTATCTGACAACAGCTGCAAGGATAATATATGCTAAGAAGTGGAAACTAAAAGAACAGCCAGCTATAGAAGAATGGGAAACTAAAGTATCGGAAATCATGGACATGGACCTATTGATGTTCTATCTAAAAGATTCAGGGGGCAAACCTTCAAACCCAACAGACTGGACCTTATATAAAAATTACAAGGAAATGCAATGAAGTCCACAATGACTAGACACTCCCTATTGAATACGAGATATAGAACTAAGAACAAATACCAGAGATATGAACAACTTAATAGAGAAGTGACCAACAGTAAACAGAACTACTGCACTAGTGTGAAAACTAAGACAACCCAGGGAAGATGAAGGTGGAAGTCAACAATCAGAACTCACCTCAATTTTCTATTTTATTCAAGATGGGTTCTTTTCTTTTTTTCTCTCTTTTTTTCTCTTTTTCTCTTCCTCTTTCTTCTCTGTCCAGTTTCTCTCTTACCACCATGTTTGACTGTCTATGCATCCCTTACCTACTCCATCACGCCCCTATACCCAACCCTGCCCAACTACCCTTTTCCATTCCAATCTTCTTTCTGTTTTTAAATATATGTAAGAAAAACTTTAATAAACTTTTTAAAAAAAGGACTGCAGCCAGGAAATCAGGAGATGCTTACTTCTTGGGAGGACAGCAATGTCCAATCTTGATAAAATAGTGAAGAGTAGAGACATCACACTGGCAACGAAGATCCGCATCGTTAAAGCAATGGTATTCCCCATAGTCACCTACGGATGTAGAGCTGGGCCACAAGGAAGGCTGAGCGAAGGAAGAGAGATGCTTTTGAGCTGTGGTGTTGGAGGAACGTTCTGAGAGTGCCTTGGAAAGCGAGAAGACCCAACCAGTCCATACTTCAGGAAATAAAGCCCGACTGCTCATTGAAGGGAAGGATAGTAAAGGCAAAGATGAAGTACTTTGGCCACATCATGAGAAGACAGGAAAACTTAAAGAAGACAATTATGCTGGGGAAAATGGAAGGAAAAAGGAAGAGGGGCTGACCAAGGGCGAGATGGATGGATGGGATCCTTGAAGTTACTGGATTGACCTTGATGGAGCTGGGGGTGGTGACGGCTGACAGGGAGCTCTGGCGTGGGATGGTCCATGAGGTCACGAAGAGTCAGAAATGACTGAACGAATGAACAACAAAAATTAATAATGTTCTAAGCTTACGGAAGTTACTTTTTGAAGTTCCATTCCCAGAATCTCCTAGTTAAATTGGCCACTACTCATGTTGAATAGGGAATGCTGGATATTGCTCTTCAGAAGAATAGAACATCCACCACAAAGGTCTGTCTGTATGCTTCCGACAAAAAAAAAAAGGAGAAAAGCAGAGAATGAATTTTCCTTCAGTAGCATTATGACTGCTATAAATTCAGTTCAAAATTAATAGTATTTCATTCATTGGGTTTACTTTACAATATATATATATATATATATATATATATATATATATATTCACATATATTCATAGATGCATGTATGCATTTTCATTTTCCCCTTCTTTCTCCTGCCTCTACCTCTGTCTCGAGTAGATCAATGTGCTTGAAGAAAATGTCACAGACTCCATTGAAGGTAATAGGTTTAGATCACCATTACACTTTCTATTCAATGAACTGAGACTGTTTGGGCCATTTCTGTTGGAAAATTCACCTGTTTGAAAAGATTCATTTTCTTCAGTGCAGTAGAACGTAACGACAGACCAGCAATGCCTGCAGTATTTTGGGAGACTCGTGTTTTTTTCCTCCCTCCCACTTCTCTTGCATTTGCAATCTGGCTAGAATATAAAATTTTTGAAAGAGGAAAGAAATAAGTGTCTAATGGACAGGCAGAGCTACCTTTTCCTACTTGCCTTTTGCATTCATTTATGGAGCGTTATTGATAGTTATGGGCAAAACAGGACTTCCACAAAGGTAAGTAATCGAAAGAAAAGGCCATGCCGTATTTGGGGCAAGGATCACCTATCATCCATGGAGATCATTCCCATAAAAAACTATGAGTAGATAACTCTGAAACTAATGGTGTGGCTACACTGTAGAATCACTACAGTTTAACTTCATTTAACTGCCATGCTTCCATTCTATTGTTTGGGTATCAGCCAGCACGTCAACGACTTAAATCAAGAAATAGTTTTCTAAGATCTACAGAGACACTCGCTGGAACACCTCAGCAAGCGAGAGTCCAAAAGTGGCAGGCTCAAACCCAGCACCTCAATCCGTGGATGATACCAGATGAGAGACTCCCCCCTGGGCACACAGAAGACTGGGCGACTTGGAAGGCGCTGAACAGACTGCGCTCTGGCACCACGAGATGCAGAGCCAATCTTAAGAAATGGGGCTACCAAGTGGAATCCTCGACATGCGAGTGTGGAGAGGAGCAAACCACTGACCACCTGCTGCAATGCAACTTGAGCCCTGCCACATGCTCAATGGAGGACCTTCTTGCGGCAACACCAGAGGCACTCCAAGTGGCCAGATACTGCTCAAAGGACATTTAATCAACTCTCTCCCTCATCCCCACCAACTGCACTTGAGACAGAGGTGGAAGCGAGAGAAGGACCTCCCTGGATGATCTTAAGGTTCATGCTGGTTCATAAGGAAAGATGCAATCGCAAAGATAGGCAGGTCCTGAACCATATAGGAATTTGTAGGTAATCACCTGCACCTTGAATTGAGACCAGAAACTCATTGGCAGAAAGTGGAGTTGTTTGAACAGAGGGGTTGACTGCTCCCTATAGCTTGCTCCAGTTAGTACCAACTGCAATTACTGGGTCGTCTTCAATGGCAGCCCTACGTAGAGTGCATTGCAGTAATCCAAGCTAGAGGTAAGTAGAGTGTGGACCACCATAGCCAAGTCAGACTTCATGGCTGCCATTTATCTTCTGGACTCAATTCAAGGTGCAGGTTTTTACCTACAAAGTCCTGAACGGTTTGGGACCTGCCTACCTGCGTGATCGCATTTCTGTATACAAACCCACACAATCTCTTCAATCATAAGGAGAGGTCCTACTCATGCTCCTACCTGCATCGCAAGCATGATTGGTGGGGACGAGGGCGAGGACCTTCTCTGTGGTGGCCCCTCGACTCTGGAACTCACTCCCTAAGGACGTCAGGCATGCCCCATCTCTGGCAGTCTTCAGGAGGAGCTTGAAAATGTGGTTGTTCCAGTGTGCCTTCCCAGAATAATGAACCCCTAGCATTATGTCCCCAAAAAGCACTTTATATCGATTTAGAACTGCTTGTATGTTTCTATCAATGCCCTACCTCCTGAATCTTGTTCATGCCTAGCATTATTTTTTAAACTTTAATTACATTTGGCCCAGCCGTAGATTTTAATTGTGCACTGTATTTTGTTTAATGTTTATGCTTTTTGTGTTATGAGATTTATTTTAATTGCTTTGTATTGTATTGTTATTGCTTGTATTGCTTGTACTGTTGTATGTGGGCTCGGCCTCATGTAAGCCGCACCGAGTCCCATGGGGAGATGGTATCGGGGTATAAATAAAGTATTATTATTATTATTATTATTATTATTATTATTATGAGGAACGGGCACAGCTGGCACACAAGCTTTAAATGCGCAAATGCCCTTCCGGCCACTGCCAACACCTCAACATCAAGTGTCAGAGCGGAATCGAGAAGGACCCCCAGACTGTGGACCTCGAGGGAGGGTAACCCCATCGAGCACAGGTTGCCACCCTATACTCCAACTGGCCACACAACCGACCTGGAGGACTTCTATCCTGTAAGGATTAAGCTTCAGCTTGTTAGCCCTCATCCACTCCATCACAGTGGCCAGACACTGGCCAAGAATCCAGGAGGCTTCCTTTGAATTGGGTGGAAAAAAGTAATTTAGTTGAGTGTCATCTGCATAGAGATGGCACCGAACTCCAGGACTCCAGATGGCTATCATGTCCCCAGTATGATTATTGTGTGGCTTGTCTCCTTGGGATAATCTCTGTGACTACTTTGGACAGGCAGATTTTTTTGGAAATCTCTGAACTAGGCTTGGGCGGTTTCGTTCGTTAATTTCGTAATTCGTTATTAATTCGTATTTAAATTAGCTTAAGATCCAATATTGAGCCATGCAGGACTACTGTGAGGAGTAATTAAAAATCGAAATAATTTTTCCAATTTATTCCGTATTGTTTCGTAATTGTTTCATAATTGGTTCAAAATTGTTTCGAAATTGTTTCATAATTGTTTTGTAATTATTTCCGTATGTCTGGTGCAAGTTTTATAGTTGTTGTTTGTTTTATCAGTGATAAAAAATAAATTATCACACCAACAGTCAACAACAGAGGGAGAGGGAAGCTTCAGAAGTTCCCCCTGTCCCATTTGGAGGGTTTTTTAGCATATTGCGCAATCGCGTCCGCCATTAACGAATCGATTCGTAATTTTACAAAATTTCGTATATTTTGAACTTTTTTAAAGGAAAATTTCGGAATTCTTTAAAAAACGAAACACAAGGGCCCCCCTAAAAACAAAACGAGTTTAGAACCAATTTTTTCCGTTGTTACCCAAGCCTACTCTGAACATCTTCCAAAAAAAAAAAGAGGCTAGAAATATGGAGAAGCTATAGCAGGATTTCTGGCACTGAGAAAAGGGTTGGGCTTGATGTCTTATGAGAGACCCTTCCAAATTTAGTATTTTACGATTCTACAAAAGTTCACACAGAGAGGTTTGGAGGAGATGACAATACTTCATAAATCATTTAACAGCACAAAGAGATTTGGGACATTAATGTGGGCTAAAAATTGGTTTCGCAAGTTTACAGAGTATACCAAACTGAACCAAATTGTCAGCATAACATTTAAATTACTTTTTTGATAAGCTTGGCTATTTACAAATCATCAGACAATTACATCTTCCAAAAACTATTTAACATCAATTCATTCTGCCTTTTCAGTGGCGCACTTGACTAATTCCAAATAAATTGAAAAAAATTACCTTGCATATTGCAAGAAACTGACCAAGAAAAAAAATCATACCATTTTAAATAGTGCATCATTCAAGCTTACTCTGAATAACAGCTCCCCCTCCTTTTCTCCTACTATGCTTTTTTTTTTTCTTAGTGTGCTAGAAAGATTTAACTCCAAAGAAAAAGGATGGAAACTAAGAAGGAGAGTGTGGTAGGGATTCCTTCTGATTGGCATGGGGAATTTGAACTTCAACTGGATCCATGCAACCTCAGGTCCTTAACCATCGTACAGCAATAGGCTTAGGAGATCTATCTCTCTAGTTATGTGGTTTTCCATGTAAGTGTCATGGTAAATCTATTCTGGGCATTTGGCCTAGCATGGTCTTCTCAAAATGATACCTGATCAATGTCACATGACCTTCACATGGCTTGTCTCTAGCGTTATGAAGGTGGACATACCTTGTGACTACTTTAAACAGGCAGTTTTGCTTGGAACCAAAAATGTGTGGATGGCATCTGACCCATCATGGTCTTCCAAAAATGCTATTTGATCAGTGTTGAACAACTACAAGTGGCTTACCTCTGGGACTAGATTTGATGTGATCATGGCAAGAAAGAGCTCATGTACTCCAGCCTCACCACTAGCTACACTATCTGAAAGCTAAGAGCAACTAGTAATTTCGATGCAACTCCTGGAACGATTCCATCAGCGCTGCCTCAGGAAAATCCTGCAAATCTCTTGGGAAGATAAGCTGACAAATATCAGCATGCTGGAAGAAGCAAAGACCACCAGCATTGAAGTGATGGTCCTTTGCCATCAACTCCGCTGGACCGGCCACGCTGTCTGGATGCCCGACCACCGTCTCTCAAAGCAGTTGCTTTACTCCAAACTCAAGAATGGAAAATAGAATGTTGATGGGCAGGAAAAGAGATTGAAAGATGGGCTCAAAGCCAACCTTAAAAGCTCTGGCATAGACACTGAGAACTGGGAAGCCCTGGCCCTTGAGCGCTCCAGCTGGAAGTCAGCTGTGACCAGCAGTGCTGTGGAGTTTGAAGAGGCATGAATGGAGGGCGAAAGAGAAAAATGTGCCAAGAGGAAGGAGCATCAAGCCAACCTCGAACGAGACTGCCTTCCACCTGGAAACCAATGCCCTCACTGTGGGAGAAGATGCAGATCAAGAATAGGGCTCCACAGTCACCTACGTACCCACCAGTACACTGATCTTGGATGACTATCCTACTCGGACCTAAGTAAGTATGTAAATAAGTAAGTATGATTCCATGGGAGTAGAGATATGATCCCATTCTCAGTTAGAATCCAAAATTAAAAGAGCTAACTAATGTGTCAAACCATCTTCCATGAGTAGTTTCAGTACCTTGAATAGTTCCTTTAAAGCTCTGTGAGGATTTGGAATGGATTCATCACCTCCCTGATATAGAAGGCTCCAGCCGATAGTGAGAGCTTCTAAATAGCAGACCCCCGCCATCTGTTTCTGCTTCTTTTCTTCTTAATGTGTGTGCAAAGGTGATTCTCCCTATCAAAAGAGCATTGTTTGCCATGTGGAAAATGTCATGCTGAGAGATGCCACTTTCTTTCTCTGTGGTACTCTTGTCTACATCTATTTTTAATAAGAGCATTTAACACTGAATAGTTTTGTATTTAGAAGTTACATTCCTGAAATTTTCTCCTGGAAACTCACTTCTTTTGAGGTTTTTAAACAGAGGCTACTTAGGCATCTGCTTTGATTATGTATTCCAGCATGGTAGAATGGGGTTGGGTTGGATGGTCCTTGGGGTTTTTTCCAACTATGCACTTCTATGAACTTCAGTTTAGAAGCTGTATGTGTATACAGTGAAGACATCTGCCCTTGTGCTGTGCTATTCTGCTGCTGAGTACGCATGCCCAGTGTGGAACGCATCTCACCACGCTAAAACAGTTGATGTGGCTCTTAATGAGACATGCCGCATTATCACGGGGTGTCTGCGCCCTACACCACTGCTTAGCCGGTATTGCACCACCTGACATCCTCCGGGAAGTAGCAGCCAATAGTGAAAGGAGCAAGGCAGAGACATCTCCAGCTCATCCCCTGTTTGGGTATCAGCCAGCATGTCAACGACTTAAATCTAGAAATAGTTTTCTAAGATTTACAGAGACACTCGCCGGAACACCTCAGCAAGCGAGAGTCCAAAAGTGGCAGGCTCAAACCCAGAACCTATACCAATGGCTGATACCAAATGAGAGACTCCCCGCTGGGCACACAGAGGACTGGGCGACTTGGAAGGCGCTGAACAGACTGCGCTCTGGCACCACAAGATGCAGAGCCAACCTTCAGAAATGGGGCTACAAAGTGGAATCCTCGACATGCGAGTGCAGAGAAGAGCAAACCACTGACCACCTGCTGCAATGCAACCTGAGCCCTGCCACATGCACCATGGAGGCCCTTCTTGCAGCAACACCAGAAGCACTCCAAGTGGCCAGATACTGGTCAAAGGACATTTAATCAATTACCAAACTCGCAAATTTTGTATTTTGCCTGTTTGTTTGTTTTATTCTGTTAGAAATGTAATATAATCGACTGGTTGCACTGACACAATAAATAAAATAAATAGTTTAGAAGCTTTTAAAGGAGGAGAGTTAATTGCCTTCTGTGGAAGACTATTCCACTTTCAAGCAGATCTTATCCACAAATTCCCTTTCTACCATAGAGTTAATTCCTTTGAGCCAACTAGATTCCGGTTGATACAGCACATGGATACAATCCTTGGAGGGGATGTTGGCCAAAGCCAACATTACTCTGCATGCAACAGTTCTATGTGATGTTCCACTGAAGAGGAAAGTTGGATTTTGCACTTTGCAAATTCAAGACATTTCAGTTTGGTCTGGGAGTTGTTTGAATATTGATTCATCTCAATGGTTGCAAAGATCTGCATGAATGCTGGTAGAGAATAAGCAATTATTCTTTTGGTTTTCCTACCGTTTGTTTTCAAGCTGTCTCTTTATACACCAGAGTCCCTCTCTGAATTGGGTCTGGAGATTTGATGTATTGCCAACTGTCCCCACAGCGTACATGTCCCAGCACAGGGGCAAAGTGTTTATACGCAGTGTGGTAAACAAGCCTCTGGTTCTATAATCATCTCTTAGCTACGGGAACTTACAACTGAGCGCAAAGTCATCTTTCAAGTTTGAATGCACAAGTAAGCAAAGACACTAATTAAACTTCAATTGGTATTTTATTTTTAATTCAGCTGCAAAGAGCAGAATCTCGTCTTCAGATTTAATTAACAGCTTTCTCCCCAGCCCTCTCCTCCTCCCCACCCAGAGACACAATTACCCATATATTAAGTGGGAAACAAATTCTACTCATACGTTTGGTGGCACACAAATTCATGGATCAAAGTGGAGAAAAGTTTGGAATCCCTAACCTTGTTATATATTTTTGGTTTGGGTGGTCATCCATCACCAGGAATGTTCTTGCCACCTTATGGGTTCCATGTTGGGTGCTTAGTCAGTAAATCTGAACTTCTGCTGCATTACTCAACTTTGATCAGAAATCAAATGTAAAACTATGTCCATTTCTGAGTGCTATAACTTGAGAAATAAATTGACAAACTAAAATGGGCCTGGAAAAGGAAAATCAAGATCATAAAGTGTATGGAAACACAGTCCTATGAGGAAATGTTGAGGGTGTTGGGTATGTTTAGCTTGGAAAAAAGTGAGTGGTGATAAGACAACTATATTTAAATAAGTGAAGGGCTATCATTTAGATGATGGAGTGAGTTTGTTTTCTACTGCTCCAGAGAGCAAGAAGTAATTCAATGAATTCTATTTACAAGAAAAGAGATTCCAGTCAAACATTAGGAAGGACTTCCTGATAGTAAAGTCTCTTTGTTGTTGTCGTTCATTCATTCAGTCGTCTCCGACTCTTCGTGACCTCATGGACCAGCCCACGCCAAAGCTCCCTGTCAGCCATCACCACCCCCAGCTCCTTCAAGGTCAGTCCAGTCACTTCAAGGATGCCATCCATCCATCTTGCCCTTGGTCGGCCCCTCTTCCTTTTGCCTTCCACTTTCCCCAGCATAATTGTCTTCTCTAGGCTTTGCTGTCTCCTCATGATGTGGCCAAAGTACTTCAACTTTGTCTCTAGTATCCTTCCCTCCAGCAAGCAGTCGGGCTTTATTTCCTGGAGGATGGACTGGTTGGATCTTCTCGCAGTCCAAGGCACTCTCAGAACTTTCCTCCAACACCACAGTTCAAAAGCATCTATCTTCCTTCGCTCAGCCTTCCCTAAGGTCCAGCTCTCACATCCGTAGGTTACTACAGGGAATACCATGGCTTTGACTAGGCGGATCTTGGTTGCCAGTCTGACGTCTCTACTCTTTACTATTTTATCGAGACTGGACATTGCTCTCCTCCCAAGAAGTAAGCGTCTTCCGATTTCCTGGCCACAGTCTGCATCTGCAGTAATCTTTGCGCCTAGAAATACAAAGTCTGTCACAGCCTCCACATTACACAGCAGTATATCCTGCTTTAGAGAGTCATTGATTCTCCTTCATTAGAAAGGCTTTAAATAGAGATTTGATGACCACCTCTGCAGCAGTGGATTCCTTCATGGAAGAGGACTAGATTCGATTACTATTTCAATCCTTGTCATTTCTATGATTCCTTTAGTCCCTAGAATGATGTGGGGACTCCATAAAAGTCATGTAGAGAGATCCAGTCCTCAGGTAGAGAAGTAATAGTGCGATGTTTGTAAAAATATTCTGCTTTCATTTTTTCTTCTTCAAGAAGACTTCAACATTTTGGGTTCAAGGGCCATCTATTCCAACTCTTCCCATATGATTAAAGTTTTTCTATAGAAATTTTATTTTTGATTTTTCAGAAAAAAAAACATAAAGCAAGTCTACATGGATATGAAAACTCACACTTAGGACCTTGTCACACTCATCACCAAATCATTCCAGATTGCAGTGGTCCTGGTGGTGCCCACCCAGCATTCCTGGCTTCCCCCTTACCTCATCACATGGGGAGAAGCATGAAGAAGCCAGCTATCCCTGTCAACTGTCATTGTAAGACAGGAAACCTCCCATCAACTGCTGTCAGCAATTTTTCAGTGGAGGCAGGGTTTTGGTGACAGTTCCATCAAAGAGCCACCCCAGGAGTACTTTTCCAGGGTGTGATGGAAGCCATCAGACTCTGTGGCAGAACTAAGAAACACCTGTCACCACTGCAGAATTTCCATTAGTTAATTCCTGGCTGTCTCCATAATGTTCCTGTACTCCCAAGAGTATTGCATGTCCCAAATTTGCTTCAAGCAAATTAGGGCAATGCTCCATGGCTTTGGGGCAGTCTCGGCAGTTGGATTGTGTCTGCTCACATGGGACACCATCACCATTAACCTTTCTCATCACTCATCAGTGCAAGGAAAAAGGGATAGATAGTGTCCATGTCACCGCTCCCAGCTGCAAACTCCAGGTAAGCTTGTGCAGCCAAGAAGAAGGTGGGGAGAGTGTATGAAGTGATAGTCCAACTGGGTCATTGGAGTCTTGGCCACTGGACAATGTGAACACTAACCTGTAGGGTGTGTGTGCTACCTCTGGGGCCAGTCCAGAGTATCTCTGCTTCAGATTGGCTATGGATTTACCATCCAGTGATGCAGTGTGAGTCACTGGATGGTAAATCCATGGCCAATCTGTAGCAGAGATACTCTGTTTTAGAGGGGTAGTTAATTCCAGATGAGAGCAAGATTTATCAAAGGACTGCAGGTTCCACCATTGTAACCTCAGTCTGGCTGACATAGATTGGATCCTGAACGAAAAAACACTGCTGAAAGACATCCATTCCCCATAAGAGACCTTACTCCTGCGGATGTTTTTTTATGTATCTGATTTATTTGTCCTTCCACATCTATTACAAGGTGTTCGTCGACACAACTCCCTGCCTCTTCAAGTGCTTCTCCAAACTGATGGCCAAGAACATCGCTCCCAATGCCTGCCAAAGGTAGCCGCCTACTTCGGATGACCGTCTCTTGGGGGTACTCTGTGTTTTTTCTGCCTGGCAGAAGGAAGTGGGTTGGACTGGATAGCCCTTGAGTGAAGGGGGGGGGGCAGGGAACAGTTACACCTTGTCTCCTGTGCTATGCTAATAATATAATATAATGTAATATAATATATTGTATGTACATATAATATTTATATAATATTATAATGTGATGCAATACAATACACACACACACACAGATATATATATATATATATATATATATATATATATATATATATATATTAGCCATCCCCTGCCACTCGTTGCTATGGCCCACATGGGGGTTCTATGTGGGAGGTTTGGCCCAATTCTATCGTTGATGGGGTTCAGAATGCTCTTGTGATTGTAGGTGAACTATAAATCCCAGCAACTACAACTCCCAAATGTCAAGATTCTATTTTCCCCAAACTCAACCAGTGTTCACATTTGGGCATATTGAGTATTCATTCCAAGTTTGGTCCAGATCCATCATTTTTTGAGTCCACAGTGATCTGTGGATGTTGGGTGAACTACAACTCCAAAACCAAAGGACACTGCCCACCAAACCCTTCCAGTATTTTCTGTTGGTCATGGGAGAACTGTGTGCCAAGTTTGGTTCAATTCCATTGTTGGTGGGATTCAGAATCCTCTTTAATTGGGGGGTGAACTATAAATCCCAGCAACTACAACTCCCAAATGACAAAATCAATTCTTTTGAGTGAAGGATGTACATTGGGTTGTTAGGTGTCATGTGTCCAAACTTGGTGTCAACTTGTCCAGTGGTTTTTAAGTTACGTTAATCCCACAAACGAACATTACATTACATTTTCTAACAATATTACAATATAATGGTATAGTACAATATAATGATATTTAATACTGATATTGTACTATGCTAATAATATAATATAGTATAGTATGTATATATATCTTGTAAGCTGCTCTGAGTCCCCTTCGAGGTGAGAAGGACGACATATAAATGTTGTAAATAAATAAATGAATAAATAATAAAGTATGCACATGTCTTCAAATTAAAGTTTCCATTTTTTAGGAATCCAAGGTAGGAGAGTGTGAAAGAGATTACCCCACCTTAAATCGAAAAGTTTGGATTGTTCAAAACTCTTGCATACACCTCAGACTTCAGAGTTTGATTTAAATCAGATTCAGTGGCCACTTTGCAGTCAAGGCATACAAAATTAGCCAAAGAAAAGGGAGAAGAAAGTAGAGGGAACATTAGGAGTAGAATTAGTTGCAGTAATGGCACATGCAGTGAATGATAGAAGACATCTTCAGAATAATTAGTCACCCTTTCAGGTATACCTCATCTAAATAATGACTCTGAATGCAAGGTTTCACCTAGATGAATGAGACTATGCAGAAATATGCTTTTGTGTTGTGTGTTTGCAGTATGACTTGGAAGAAAGAACTGATAGATATGCACCCATTATTTCATTAATTTCTGTCCTATTCCAAGCCATTCCTAACCACACTACTATTAACACATGCAATCATTTTCCTCCCTTTGAAGTCTGCCGATAGCTCCGTGGCACTTGAAAATGCCTGTGCTTAATCGGAAGAAGAAATGACATTAGGCAAATAGGAAGCGCCTTCTAATAATTATGATACCTGGAAAAGCAAGTGAATCACATTAAAAGGGAAACAATATCAGCTGCCGTTTCTTAATTGAGTAGTGGAAGCGAGTTAACAGCCCAATGATGTAGTATAAATTAAAATGCCATGAAATCATGATAATATAAAAGTTCAGTCTAAATAAGATTCAGCACCAATCATATCCCAGTCAAGGACTTCTTTTCTTTCAGATAATTCCATTTTGCCAGTTTCTAGGCTGGAGCTCATCAATAGAGCTGAAAAGAACGTTTAGAGGGGAGAGAGGAGAGGGGGGAAATCGCATTTGATGGATGCTGTGCATTTGCAGAAAGCGAAATGAAAGCTGAAGACTCTTCATTTCCAAAGATGTCATGTGAAAAGTTTGCAAATAGGCCAGCTCTACTTTGGTCATGGCATCCTTATAGTACTTAAATGTTAGAACTTGTCAAAAGCGAAGCTGGCTGCAGATATGAGTTTCTTGACTCTTCTTTTAAAGGGAGGATGAAGCTTTGCAATCGTGTTCTTGTATACCCAAAAGTGGGCCACATTTACTTTTTTGGGAATTATTTCCTGGTAACTTGGAAGAGGCTAAATCTGCATAAGAGGTGCATTCATGGAAAAGTGTCCCAAAATCTGTGGATCTTTTTCAACATTTCTCAAGTAAATGTGCATGTTTGAAAAGAAGTAATCCACTATGTTCCAAATGAGAAGGATTCTATTGTCTTTATAACATGCTTGGATTCCGGAGGGCTTTTGCACAATTAAGACTCGTGCGCCAACTGCGACCGTACCTCATGTAGGCGGATCTGGCCAGAGTGGTTCATGTTTTAGTCACCTCCAGATTGGACTACTGTAATGCGCTCTACGTGGGGCTGCCCTTGAAAACTGCCCGGAAATTCCAACTGGTCCAACGTGCGGTGGCCAGGTTGTTGACTGGTGCTCCTTACAGAGAGAGGTCAACCCTCCTGTTTAAGGAGCCTTTCAATTTCTGGTCCCAATTGAAGGAGCAGGTGCTTACCTACAAAGCCCTAAGCAGTTTGGGATCCGCCTACCTACGTGACCGTATCTTCCTTATATGAACCCACACGATCTCTTCGATCATCTGGAGAGGCCCTGCTCACGATCCCACCTGCGTCGCAAGTGCGATTGGTGGGGACGAGGGACAGGGCCTTCTCTGTGGTGGCCCCCGACTCTGGAACTCTCTCCCTAAGGACATCAGACAAGCCCCAACATTGGCAGTCTTCAGGAAGAGATTGAAGACGTGGCTGTTCCAGTGTGCCTTCCCAGAATAGGAAACTCCAAGCATCATGTCCCAAATGCGCTTTACTAGAGATTTAAGATTGTCTACATATCGCACCGATGTCCAAAAACGTATTCATTTCACCTGGTCGTGCCCAGAATTTTTAAAAACTTTCATCATTACATTTGGCCCGGCCTTAGTTTTAAATACATCATGGTGTTATTGTCTAATGGGTATTGTTATTGTTTTAATACTTATTGTTTTCTTTTTATGAGTTTCTTTATTGTTGTATTTGTAATGTTGTTGTTTACTGTTGTGTTGGGCCTCGGCCTCTTGTAAGCCTCAACGAGTCCTTCGGGAGATGTTAGCGGGGTATAAATAAAGGATTATTAATTATTATTATTATTATTATTATTATTATTATTATTATTATTATTATTCAAACGTCCAGCCATATTGGTCAATATTGGAAACAGAGGTTGGAATCCTGTTGATCTCATGCATGTCTGTAAATTTCGTTTTATATATTGCTTTTATGTTTTGCCTAATAGCCACATTGGGTTCATTGTTGCATTAGTGGAATTCTGCAAAGACAATATTTAGTGCCGTTACATGCTCTTGGATGGTGCACAGCTGTGTGGCCATATTTTCAATATCCTACTTTACTAAGATTTCAGAAACATCTTCTGTGCATTTCATATCACACTATAGAATAATAAATGGTCTCATAAACAAGTGTTGTTGAAGGCTTACATGACTGGAATCATTGGTTTGCTGTAGGTTTTCTGGGCTGACTGGCCATGTTCCAGAAGCATTCTCTCCTGGCATTTCATAGAATCATAGAGTTGGAAGAAACCTCATGGGCCATCCAGTCCAACCCCATTCTGCCAAGAAGCAGGAATATTGCATTAAAAGCACTCCCAACAGATGGCCATCCAGCCTCTGTTTAAAAGCTTCCAAAGAAGGAGCCTCCACCACACTCCGGGGCAGAGAGTTCCATTGCTGAACAGCTCTCACAGTCAGGAAGTTCTTCCTAATGTTCAGTTGGAATCTCCTTTCTTATAGTTTGAAGCCATTGTTTCACATCCTATTCTCTAGGGCAGCAGAAAATAAGCTTGCTCCCTCCTCCCTATGACTTCCTCTCACATATTTATAAATGGATAGCTATCATGTCTCCTCTCAGCCTTCTCTTCTTCAGGCTAAACATGCCCAGCTCTTTAAGTCACTCCTTATAGGGCTTGTTCTCCATACCCTTGATCATTTTAGTCACCCTCCTCTGCACATATTCCAGCTTGTCAATATCTCTCTTCAATATTCCAGATGTGGTCTAGCCAAGGCAGAATAGAGGGGTAGCATGACTTCTCTGGATCTAGACACTATACTCCTAGTGATGCAGGCCAAAATCCCATTCGCTTTCACCCACATGTCTGGCAGGCATCCTCAAAGGTTGTGAGGTGACTTCAGGAGAGAATCTCTCTGGATCATGGTCATACTGCCCAGAATACCCACAGCAACCCAGGTCTCGTAACTGATTGCATGTTGGGTTTTCAGCAGAATGATGGTAAAGTACACCTCCTGTGTAGATTTTGATTTTGGAAAAGACTAAGTGTCTTTCCCTCCAAAGTGAAACAGATATATATCTATATTTAAGCTCCAAGTTGTTGTATTCAATAAAGACCAGGTCACATTGGACAATATTACAGTGATGCATTTCTCTCACAAACTGGAGATACCATTCCTTTCAGGATGACAGGTGCAATTAGGTGCCGATATGCTCTCTGTCTCTCCGAATGGCACTGAATGCAGTGCGTTCTATCAGGCTCCATTTCTAGGAAGTTGTATCTCTCTATCAAAAAGCAGGAAGATATCAGGTGAAGCTTCTCACAGAAGAGAGAGTGAAAGAAAATATTACATGGGACTCGCTCTTTGCATGTTTACGTGCATGTTTTAAATTATAACAAATCTCCCATTGGCCAAAGTGTGTTTAAGCAATACTTGACACAGTGTGGAAATAAATACAATTACACATTTAAATATCCACTTCCCAAATGTATGCCTCTTTTATGGTCTTTCCACATAAGATGCTGGGACATGAATTGAGCCTGCCTTTTGAAGAAATCGGGGATATTTTTATACATTTCTGCTGAAAAATGTCCAAAAACATATAGAGAATCCTTCTGTTGATAACCCCTCTGATGGTGTCACCCAGTATAGCTAGCACTAGGAATACGTAATCCAGGTAAACCATGATCCATTTTGATTTCCCAGATTTTGGTGGGGGTCCCAATTTTTTTTTCAGGATTCTCCTGAATTTGGGAGGTCAGAAATCCATTTTCCATCCAGGAAGCTGAGAAAGACAAATTTTAGGTTGTTGTAGCTTTTTTTTCGGGCTATATGGCAATGGTCTAGTGGCATTCTCTCCTGATGTTTCACCTGCATCTATGGCAAGCATCCTCAGAGGAAGTGAGATCTGTTGGAACTAGGAAAAAGGGTTTATATATCTGTGGAATGACCAGGTTGGGACAAAGGACTCTTGTCTGCTGGAGCTAGGTGTGAATGTTTCAACTGACCACCTTGATTAGCATATAATGGCTTGACAGTGCCTGGAGCAATTTTTTGTTGAGAGGTGATTAGATGTCCTTGTTTGTTTCCTCTCTGTTGTTGTGCTGTTGTAATTTTAGAGTTTTCTAACACTGGTAGCCAGATTTTGTTCATTTTCATGGTTTCCTCCTTTCTGTTGAAATTGTCCACATGCTTGTGTATTTCAACGGCTTCTCTGTGTAGTCTGACATGGTGGTTGTGAGAGTGGTCCAGCATTTCTGTGTTCTCAAATAATATGCTGTGTCCAGGTTGGTTCATCAGGTGCTCTGCTATGGATGATTTGTCTGCAGTGCCTTTCATGTTCCTTGATTCGTGTTTGGGCAATGCTGCTGCGTTTGGTGGTCCCTATGTAGACTTGTCCACAGCTGCATGGTACACTGTAGACTCCTGCAGAAGTGAGAGGATCCCTCTTGTCCTTTGCTGAACGGAGCATTTGTTGTATTTTCTTGGTGGGTCTGTAGATGGTTTGTATGTTGTGTTTCCTCATCAGCTTCCCAATGCGGTAGGTAGTTCCCTTGATGTATGGCAAGAACACTTTTCCTCTGGGTGGATCTTCGCCTTTACTCTCGTGGCTTCTTCTCAGTCTTGCAGCTCTTCTGATGTCTGAGGTGGAGTCTCCATTGGCCTGGAGAGCCCAGTTTAGGTGGTTCAGTTTTATCTTACATATTTTATCTGGTCCATTAGCAGCATTTTAGGCATTCTTTGTCTTTTTATCTTCAATCCTCATTTCCTGGGAACCTTTACCTTTTGTCTTTAGAGTACACCTGGGTTTACTGGCTTAAGAAACCTCACTTACTGGGCTCCTTTTCCTTCCAGCAGCCGACTCCCTCCCCGCACTCAAAGTGCAAATGAAAGCCGCTTGTTTTCAAAAGCCACTGTTGTGTGCAACCAGTAAAAACAAATGGAAGTAGAGCCCATGCCATTATGGGCTTCTGAACAAGCCGAAGGCAATTGTCCAAAACGAATCTGTGCACAAGTCTAGTTTACACCCCCTTTACCCACCTAGTGACTACACCGATGTCCCTTTGATTAAATAACTTTGCTAACATTCTCTTTCAGTATTCTATAGCAGTTGTCTAGTTAAGAACACTCACAGAGTGACCTATCCAGGGTCATCACTTCCAATGCTGGTGAGAACATATTCACCCAAGCACTGATCACTGATCAAATTATAGATCCACCTCCTTCTCATCATGTAATTGATATAAGCAAGAAGGGAAGTAATTCTACGGAAGTAATTCTACCCCTCTATTCCGCTTTGGTTAGATCACACCTGGAATATTGTGTCCAATTCTGGGCACCGCAATTCAAGAGAGATATTGACAAGCTGGAATGTGTCCAGAGGAGAGCGACTAAAATGATCAAGGGTCTGGAGAACAAGCCCTATGAGGAGCGGCTTAAGGAGCTGGGCATGTTTAGCCTGAAGAAGAGAAGGCTGAGAGGAGATATGATAGCCATGTATAAATAGGTGAGAGGACGTCACAGGGAGGAGGGAGCAAGCTTGTTTTCTGCTTCCCTGGAGACTAGGACACAGAACAATGGCTTCAAACTAAAAGAGAGGGGATTCCATCTGAACATGAGGAAGAACTTCCTGACTGTGAGAGCCATTCAGCAGTGGAACTCTCTGCCCCAGAGTGTGGTGGAGGCTCCTTCTATGGAAGCTTTTAAACAGAGGCTGGATGGCCATCTGTGAGGGGTGATTTGAATGCAATATTCCTGCTTCTTGGCAGATTGGGGTTGGACTGGATGGCCCATGAGGTCTCTTCCAACTCTTTGATTCTATGATTCTATGACTTGTTACTGCAGCAATAGTGTCAGAATTGTGATTAAGCAGCTATTACGGGTATGGAACATTTATGGATTAGTCTATCTAGCTAACTAAATACTTAACTAAACAGCTGATAGAGAATACTGGCCCATATCTGAATTTTTCAAAAATGTGCATGCTGTCAAACACATTTTCTCTCTCTTTGTTCACACATAAGCTGGGAAATATATGGATTTCTGATCACAAAGCATGCATCACCTCATGCTAGGTGAAAAGGTGTGGAATTAGGTAAACACCTTAAAAAGTCACTCAACAGATGGAAATTCTTTCACACTTCTAAATACCACCCACCGATGTACAAATCCAAAATACTTTGCTAGGGTGGCATTTTAACAGTTTGCAGGAGTTTATTTGGGCATCACTGACAAAAAACATAAGTACAAAAAAATCTCAAATCAATCAATCAACGAGTCTCAAAGATAAATGCATGAAGATGCAGACACTGTAAGACCTTTTCCCCACAATATTTTGTCAATATACATGTCTATATCCAATGGTAGCATTTGGAGAAAGACAGAACAGAAGATATTTAGATCTACTAAAAACTCTGATGTGTTAATTTTAGAAATCTTTAGAAGAAGAACCAAGGTGAAAAATGCGAGGGAGACCAAACTCATTGGGTAAAAGGGAGATATTGCAGGAGCTGCAATTAAAAACAGGAAAGCAGGCATTTGCATTTAGAACTAATTTTATTTTATTTCCCAAGGCAGCTTCCAAAAACAAACTAATCGGGATGAACATGATCAAAATGCCATTGATGAGTCACTTCCATTCTCCATACTTTCTCTCTTCTCCCAAAAGTAGAGGATGGTTTAGTAATGACTGTGCCATTATAAGTTTGACAATGTGGAAAAAAATAATTGGTTGTCATAAAGTCTGTGAAGGTGCGAGTGGCGCTACCTATATGTAGAACTGTAAGTTGCAGGATTTGAACTGTTGTATCATGCCTGGTTTTGCCTTTTTACCCTGTAAATGTATAGTTGGATTGATTGGTTATTTATAGCTGTCAATCAATGTTGTTTGCACCAGTTAAATTGCTCCTCCTGCTCAATTGTTTGACCCCAACTCTTCCTAAAGAGCAGGACAGTGTCTCCTTTTCCATTCCACCATCAAACTTTCTATCAGATGGATGTGAGATAGAGACTTGGCTCTGAAGCCCTTGATTAAGTTACCTCTCAGCACCAATTCTGAGGTTCTTACTCTTGAGACTTATGCTTCATGTTCAGATCAACCAGGACGACTTGAGAAGTCTCAAGCGCCTTCAAACCAGTTCTTTGGCACCAGAGGAAGGCTTTGTGTCTTCAAAATATAGGCCATTGGAATTGGGGTTGTGATTATTCCGATATTCACAGCCATTGAGAAAGAGGGACCTGGAAAAGCTTCTCAGCTGCAAAACTCCTTAGACCCAAGACAACCAGAGACTGTATTGTATATTTTCCTTTACCCCTTTGAAACTTCCGGCTTATTGCCTTTAAGGGATAACTCTTTGTGAACAATTAAAACCTATTTTCAGTTATCTACAGTGTTTTGGTCTTTGGGAGTTCCAGTTCCCTAAAGGAGGGCAGGAAGCAATCCCCTGGGAGAAAGATGTCACGTCCATGCCTCTTTCACTAAGAGTTATAGTCCCCAGGCACAACAGCACAAAGTCATTGAGTTGGAAGAGACAAGGGCCATCTAAAAACACACAGTCCAAGTACTCTGAACAGATAGCCATCCAAACCTCCAGAAAAGGAGACTCCACTGGACTCCATGGCAGCAATAGATTCCACTCTCAAGAAGCTCTTGCCATCAGAAGGTTCATACTAATGTTTAGATGGTATTTTTTTTCAACAGTTTGAATCCATTGCTCTGTGTCCTAGGCCCCATCTACATTGTGTAATGCAGTCTGAAGTTAGTTTAAAGCTATGGTGGCCAGGCAGCAAAGTCCTACAAAAGCATGAGAAAGAAAGCCCTGAATGTGCACCAGTGCTCCTTGGTTTGTGTAATCACCAACTAGGTCTCAACTAGGTCCTGGATTCCCTTATGTAATCATCTGCATAGCAAACTACTTTTTTTTCAATTCCAATTTGAAACTGCATTAAATAGTCAGTATAAATGGGGCCAAAAATGGGGCCAAAAAACAAGCTTGCCCTCTCCTCAATATGGTATTATATTAAATATCTATTTCTAGATAAGCATGCCCAGCTCTCTAAGCTATTTCCCATGGGTTCCAAACTGTTGATCATTTTGGTTGCCCTCCTCTGGAGAAATTCCAGTTTATCAATATCCTTCCTGAAGTACTATAATCACCATTCATTGAATCATAGAATCATAGCATCCTAGAGTTGGAAGAGACCTCATGGGCCATCCAATCCAACCCCTGCCAAGAAGCAAGAAAATCATATTCAAAGCACCCCCAACAGATGGCCTTCCAGACTATGTTGAAAGGCTTCCAAAGAAGCAGCCTCCACCACACTCCAGGGCAGAGAGTTCCACTGCTGAACAGCTCTCACAGTCAGGAAATGCTTCCTAATGTTCAGGTGGAATCTCCTTCCTTGAAGTTTAAAGCCATTGTTCCACCATTGTTCCCTGACCTACAACTTACGGATCAAATCATTTCAACAGTCTGAAAAAAAAATGGTAACCATTAGAAATAGTTCAAACTACACCAACATGTGCTAAATAATTTAACAATTAAAACTGTAGAACAGGTTAAAACACTTTAAATCAAAGTGCATTAGGGGCTAAATCAATTAGGCCTTGAAGGTTCTTGTGCTTATACCTTGAACAAAGCAAGTGGGGAGGAAGTCTGCTGGAAACTAGAAAAAATAAGGTATCTGTGGAATGTCCAGGGTGGGAGAAAGGACTCTTGCCTGTTTGGGATAGATGCGAGTGTTTCAATTGGCCACCTTGTTTAGCATTTAATGGCCTAGCAGTTTCAAAGTATGACTTCTTACTTCCTGGGAGAATCCTTTGTTGAGAGGTGATTAGTAGGCCTGTCCGGTTTCATTCGTTAATTCGTTAATTCGTTAAACATTCGTTATTTTAGGCATTTTTGAAGCGATATCAAAACATTTCCAAACCCGGAAGGGTTTTAAAATATCGAACCAGCAACCCCCATAGATTTAACGAGCTTCCGCTCGTTTCGTTAATGGGGTGGAGGCTGCTGGAGTGCTGGTGCCAGTGGGAGCCAATCTGGCGCTCCCAAGCAGTGCACTGTGGGTCCGTGGCTGTTTGTTTTTGATTGGCCGGCGAGCCCTTTCAAAGCGGCTCCGCGCGGCGCGGCCGTAGCTCATTGCTGCAGAGGGCGAGGGAGTTTGCATTGGCTTGGCTTGGCTAATGGCTAGCAACTGGATTGGATTCATTCCTTGCTGCTGTGAGTGCTGCTTGCTTCATTTGCTGTCTCCTGCCTGTGTTTGGTCCACATTTGGGCCATTTTTTGGTTAATTTTCCATTTTTAAAAAATTTTAATATTATTTTTAATATTATTTTTAATATTATTTTAATATTATTCTTAAAAAATATTCTAAAAAAGAAAAGACTCTTCTGTTGGTGTGTGCTCTCATTTGCTGTCTCGTGGCTGTGTTTGGTCCACATTTGGGCCATTTTTTGGTTAATTTTCCATTTTAAAATATTTTTAATATTATTTTAATATTATTCTTAAAAAATATTCTAAAAAAGAAAAGACTCTTCTGTTGGTGTGTGCTCTCATTTGCTGTCTCCTGCCTGTGTTTGGTCCACATTTGGGCCATTTTTTGGTTAATTTTCCATTTTAAAATATTTTTAATATTATTTTTAATATTATTTTTTAATATTATTTTAATATTATTCTTAAAAAATATTCTAAAAAAGAAAAGACTCTTCTGTTGGTGTGTGCTCTCATTTGCTGTCTCCTGCCTGTGTTTGGTCCACATTTGGGCCATTTTTTGGTTAATTTTCCATTTTAAAATATTTTTTAATATTATTTTAATATTATTATTAAAAAATACAAAAAATATTCTAAAAATTCGTTAATATTTACAAAATTTCGTAAATACCAAAACTTTTTTTGGAAAGTTTTGTAAATATTTTAAATATCGAAACAAAAAAACACCCCAATTACAAATCGATTTTAGAAACAAATTTTTTTCTTGATCAAACAGGCCTAAAGCTATTCCTGATTGCTTCTTGTCTGGAGTTCTCCTGTTCCAACTGAGAAGTTGTCATGCATACATTCCCATATCACCCATGGTGAAGGAGCAGAGGTGGCCCTAGGTAATTTTCAATGGTAAGCAAACAGTATTTTGGTGCCCCGCCCCCCCGCCCCCCCAACCAATCACTGATATATATATTCTGTTCTCGTGGGAGTTCTGTGTGCCATATTTGGTTCAATTCCATCATTGGTGGAGTTCAGAATGCTCTTTGATTGTAGGTGAACTATACATCCCAGTAACTACAACTCGCATATGTCAAGGTCTATTTTCCTCCAAGAGCACCTCAAGAGCGCCCCTGGGCAAAATCAACTATACTGCAAATGCTTACTTTGTGTAATGGGTTGAGCTGCCCCTGTGAAGGAGCATAGAAGGAGAATATCTTTAGGACAGTGTTTCCCAAATTCTGGTCTTTCAGGTGTTCTGGACTTCAGCTTCTAAAGTCCCTGATCATTGACCCAAGCAGCCTCAGTCGAGACTTTTGGAAGCTGAAGTCCAAGATACTTGAAGGAATAAAGTTTGGAAATGGTTGTTGTGGGGCAGTGGTTCTCAACCTGTGGGTCCCCAGATGTTTTGGCCTTCAACTCCCAGAAATCCTAATAGCTGATAAACTAGTTGAGGTTTCTGAGAGTTGTAGGCCAAAACACCTAGGGATCCACAGGTTGAGAAGCACTTCTATAGGAGGAGTCATTTATTTTATCATTCTTAATAGAATAGAATAGAATAGAATAGAATAGAATAGAATAGAATAGAATAGAATAGAATAGAATCAAAGAGTTGGAAGAGACCTCATGGGCCATCAAGTCCAATCCCCTGCCAAGAAGCAGGAATATTGCATTCAAATCACCCCTGACAGATGGCCATCCAGCCTCTGTTTAAAAGCTTCCAAAGAAGGAGCCTCTACCACACTCCAGGGCAGAGAGTTCCACTGCTGAATGGCTCTCACAGTCAGGAAGTTCTTCCTCATGTTCAGATGGAATTTCCTCTTTTGTAGTTTGAAGCCATTGTTCCACGTCCTAGTCTCCAAGGGAAGCAGAAAACAAGCTTGCTCCCTCCTCCCTGTGGCTTCCTCTCACATATTTATACATGGCTATCATATCTCCTCTCAGCCTTCTCTTCTTCAGGCTAAACATGCCCAGCTCCTTAAGCCGCTCCTCATAGGGCTTGTTCTCCAGACCCTTGATCATTTTAGTCGCCCTCCTCTGGACACATTCCAGCTTGTCAATATCTCTCTTGAATTGTGGTGCACAGAATTGGACACAATATTCCAGGTGTGGTCTAACCAGAGCAGAATAGAGGGGTAGCATTACTTCCTAGATCTAGACCCTATGCTTACCAACCTTTTACATAGAGTAAGGAGTGAAGCATGTTTATATACAGTATCTGAAGCACTATATTGAAGTACATTTCCACATGCAAATCCCTCCATGCTGGATCAAGGCCCTAGCACCTGACAAGTCAATAAAAGATATTAATTGAAACTGGAGCTCTAATCAAGGTCTCCATTATCAAGTGGACTAATGAGAGGCTCCCTTGCAGCATCTGCATAGCTTTCATATTGGTAGGCAAAAGTACTATGAGCATCCAACAGTCTGGCAGAAACTAATGGGATTTTGATTTTCACATCATGAATCAAACTCGGGCATTTGCTGCCTTTAATGAATATTAGAATTTGTATTCGTATCTGGAGATAACCTCTCCTCAGATTTAGAATAGATTAATTCCTCTTAATTAATTCTACTTGCCTTCATTGAGCTTGTGTTTGTGTAATTTGCTTTAATTTGCTTCACCTTTGTTTAATTTGTTTGCCTCATCTTTACGAAGGAGAAGGTAGAACTGACACAAAGGGACTGTGCAAAAATGCAGGATTCTGACAAAGCCTATTCAGCCCACCAGCACCGTGGCCCCGTGGGGGGTTAACTTGTAGCCTGGGGACCCCTGGGGAGTGCATTTATGGGATTCAGAGAGTCTTTGAAATGGGCACAAAAAAAAAAAGAGATACTTAAAAATCAGTTTTTCTTCCTATTACTTTGAAATATGTCTTTGGGGAGGGGGAGAGAACCACAAACATGTTAATTACATGATTTAAATATCGCTACCTTGGAAGGTATCACTTTAATCCAAACAATGGAGAAGGATATCGTTGGGTATTACAGGATAATGATAATGGTTATTATAATGGTGGGTTTTAGTCTGGATATTAAAGGGTCAATCCATGGTGGTGGGTTCTAGACTCCAAATAAGGTTACTATTAGGTTGTTTTAAGTTTTTTGAGCTGTATGGTCATGTTCCAGAAGCATTCTCTCCTGATGTTTCACCTACATCTATGGCAGGCATCCTCAGAGGTTGTGAGGTCTGTTGGAAACTAGGAAAATGGGATTTATATATCTGTGGAATGTCCAGGGTGGGAGAAAGAACTCTTGTCTGTTAAAGGTAGGTGTGAATGTTGCAATTGGCCACCTTGATTCCTGATTGTTTCTTGTCTGGAGTTCCCATTTTTTGAGTGTTGTTCTTTATTTACTGTTATAATTTTAGAATAGCCAGATTTTGTTCATTTTCATGGTTTCTTTGTTTCTGTTGAAAAGGCCATTAAATGCTAATCAAGGTGGCCTATTGAAACATTCACACCTTCTCCTTCAGGAACATGGCCATACAGCCCAAAAAACATAGAACAACCCAGTGATTCTGAACTCGATAGGAACTTTAGAAGGGTCTACCCCAAGAGGAGAGACCCTGCAGCCCCACCAAAGAGGAATCGCTACATTGGTGAGCAAAGAGAAGCCTAATTTTAAGCAATTTATTTTTCCTAAGTTCCCAAAAAGAATCTCACCAAAGTTGAAGAAAGTGCCACCGAGATGTTTATTAGCGATTCAGCTGAAAAAGATGCAAAGCAGCAATCAAGCTAAGCATGCATGTACAGAAATAAATGCCATTTTAATAGAAAAAACAAAGTGTGTGGTTTGAATCTCCCCCACCCCCACCCGCACCCCGGCCTGGCTTGAAGGTGATTGGCTGGTGCCTCAACAGCTGGGAGGAGACTTGTCTGCCCCTCGAGCGCCTGGGCCAATCTGCTGCCTTGGCGTGTCAACGAATCAGGAGGGAGGGAGGTGGAACAAGGGAATACAATGCATTCTTGAATGGATTATGGAGTTACAGGAAATGTCCAGGGGACCTAACAAGTTCGAACTGGCCTACAAGAAAAGCCAATCTATTGTGTCGTGATTGATCTGAGATAAGCATCGATGTGAGCGATACTACTTAATCCGGGTTTTCCTCTTGTGGTCAGGCAGGGGCACAATGGGGGAGATTTTGATGAATGTCTTTAATGGACAGGCTTGAAAGGAAACGGGTCTGGAGGAAAAGGACTTTCAGAATGTCCTCTTTTCTTCTATTGTAATGTGATTAAAAGTCTGCCAAAAGTCTGATTATCCCCTTGATAGTCAGCCTCCGAGGTCAAGGAGATATTTCTTTGTTATTTTTCCATGCAAGAAATGTTTCTAAGATAAGGGTTTCGACAATCGATAATTGTCTCTTCAGAGGCAGGGCAACTTCCTTATACATTTTTTCTCAAGGAGATGGGAAGGGGGCAAAAGGGTCAGGGCCAGGTCAAATACATGAAGGGAAATACAGAAATACAGGAGAAAATATGAAAATACAGAAATCATAATACAGAGAGTAAACCCAACTACCTTCCCCCAATGTCTATAGTTTATATTATTCATAGGAAGGTCCATAAAGGGAAATATATCCATGAGGGGGAAAGAGAGTCCCTTGTTTGTGAGATGGGGGACCATCAGGAGCCCAGGTGTGTCTCAGATGGAAAAGTCATGTTCGACTTCAATTCCAGCCATGAAAGCCTTCGACAATACAAGGTTGGCATTGTGAATAGTTTCTTTAATATGTACTGAAGGACTCCCACATTTGTGGGACCAGTTTCAGCAGTTTCATTTATCCACAAAATATGCCCTCTCTAGGCATTTTCTAAGCCTTCTATGCTACTCTTGGGCCAGATGTCTTTCATTTCAATAGGATGTATGCTACTCTTGGGCCAGATGTCTTTCATTTCAATAGGATGTATTATTGGTTTTGCAGATCAACACAAATTCTGGGAATGAAACCTCCATGGTTCATACTGTATTAAAATCATAAGCAAATGCCACATATGTCACTATCAATCAATCCACCAACACACATCAATTATGCCAGGGGCAGGGGAGATTATGTTAGTAGGAATTAGAGAAAGCAAATGGCTCCATCATTATTATGGACACTTGACTATGACCTAAACCCTACTTTCAGTTCAACTTTCTACTAAAAGAAAACACTGAACGAGTTGAATTGAGCTATGTATTGACTTACTATTCAACAACTGAATGAACTGAGAGTCACCAATATTTTTCTATTTCTTTTTTTTTCCTTATTAAAATTACATTGGGGTACTGTTGATTTTTATGATAGAAAATAGAATTCAGCTTGAAAGATAAAGTTACCATGAACTGCAAAGTTAAAAAAAAAGGAATTCAACTTGACAGAGTTTAATATTCCTTGAAGCAAGTGTACCTTTGTTCAGCAAAATGAGTTATTGGAGCTCTGGTTCTGTCTTCCAGTATATGCTTTTGTGAATCAGGATTTTTAGCCCTTTTTGTGGACCCCTGTTTAAATGAAATATTGAAATGAAATTCCAACATTGGTTGTCTGATGGCATAGGCATTGCCATGTCAAAAGCCACAATATCTTGGCAGCTTCTCATTCAAGCTGACCCACAGCAGTCTTCTCATTGAAATTTACTTTTGAGAGGAATTAACATAAACCTTTTGTTGTATTATCATAATATTAATTCATTTTTTCCTACAAAAAGTGGCCTTTATATTTTTCACGAAAAAAAAACCTGAAAAAGACATAATTTTTCTAAAGACTAGACAAGACCCACAACCTTCATGTAAATCTGTCCATTCTTCATTAGACAAACATTAAAAACAATATAAAGGGATTGGGTTGTGGTAGGTTTTTTCCGGCTATATGGCCATGTTCTAGAGGCATTTTCTCCTGACGTTTCACCTGCATCTATGGCAAGCATCCTCAGAGGTAGGGTTTGTTGGAACTAGGAAAAAGGGGGTTATATATCTGTGGGAAAAAGCACGATCCAAACAATTACCATCTGCTCAGCCTCACATTGATTTTAGGAATTAAAAAAATGTTTTGCAAAAACATTTTTTAAAAAAACCACAACAGATATCTCATTGAATGTCTCTCATATTAAGCAATAGAAACCAATATTGACCAATTCTACATTTTCATATAATCCTAGAGTTGGAGGGGACCCCCAAGAGCCATCTAGTCCAGCACCCTTCTTCCAGGCAGAAGGACGCCATCAAAACTCTCATGACAGATAGCTGTGCAGTCTCTAAACTAATTAATATGCTTCCCCTATAGTATGGTGGCCATCCAATTAGGGATTTCTTCCCAGCCCAGAACAGATATTTACTTACTATAAGTATCCATCAATCCTCCTCTGCAAATTCAACCATTCATCGGAACTCTCTCTGGCTGCTGTTAGGGAGTGACAAATCTCTCTCTCTCTGTTACCCTGATTGGTGCTTTCTGATGCTGATGCATTCTGGGAATTGTAGTTTAGGGCAGGGTGTGCCATCATGCCTGGAGGCTATAAATCTTAGTGAAAGAGGCATGGACGGGACATCTTTCCCCCAGGGAATTGCTTCTTGCCCTCCTTTAGAAAAACTGGAACTCCCAAGGACCAAAACACTGTAGATAATTCAAAATAAGTTTAATTGTTCACAAAGAGTTATCCCTTTAAGGCAATAAGCTGGAAGTTTCAAAGGGGTAAAGGAAATATACATTACAGTCTCTGGTTGTCTAGGGTCCAAGAAGTTTTGCAGCTGAGAAGCTTTTCCAGGCCCTCTTTCTCAATGGTTGTGAATATCGGAATAATCACAACCCCAATTCCAATGGCCTATATTTTGAAGGCACAAAGCCCTCCTCTGGTGCCAAAGAACTGGTTTGAAGGCGCTTGAGACTTCTCAACATCGTCCATCGTTGATCTGAACATGAGGCATAAGTCTCAAGGGTAAGAACCTCAGAATTGGTGCTGAGAGGTAACTTAATCATGGGCTTCAGAGCCAAGTCTCTCTCTAATATCCATCTGATAGAAAGTTTCGTGGTGGAATGGAAAAGGAAACACTGTCCTGCTCTCTAGGAAGAGGTGGGGTCAAACAATTGAAGAGGAGGAGCAATTTAACTGGTGCAAACAACATTGATTGACATTTATTTATATAACCAATCAATCCAACTATATATTTACAGGGTAAAAAGGCAAAATCAGGCATGATACAACAGTTCAAATCCTGCAACTTACAATTCTACATATAGGTGGTGCCACTCACACTGTCACACAGGGCCTTTTAAATTATATGACATAGAGCTCCTACCTTCCCCAACCACATTTCCCAGAGTTCTGTGCTGCTTCCTCTTTTACCCACTTCTAATGCTGAGACTCCATTAATTTAGAGAATAAGCAAGGCACTAAGGCAGCCCTTTTGGCTTTGCTTTGCTTCCTTGCGCTCAAATGGAAACTGACTTTGGGAGACTTCAGAGATTTAGAAAACTATGGGGAAGTTTTGATTCTTCAATTTTTGGGACAGGTTATGCCCATGTATTGGATATTGCCTCGTAAGTACAAAATTTAACAAATTTGATCTGAATTGCGAGGCAAATGAAAAAAAAAGCAAACCTCTAGTACAGTGTTTCTCAACCTGGGGGTCGGGACCCCTGATGGGGTCGTGAAGGGATGTCAGAGGGGTCGCCAAAGACCATCAGAAAACACAGTATTTTCTGATGGTCATGGGGATTCCATGTGGGAAATTTGAGCCAATTCTATCATTGGTGGAGTTCAGAATGTTCTTTGATTGTAATGAACTATAAATCCCAGCAACTACAACTCCCAAAAGTCAAGGTCTATTTTCCACAGGCTCTACCAGTGTTCACATTTGCACATATTGAGTATGTGTGCCAAGTTTGGTCCAGATCTACCATTGCATGAGTCCACAGTACTCTCTGGATATAGGTGAACTACAACTCCCAAACTCAAGGTCAATACCCACCGAACCCTTCTAGTGTTTTCCGTTGGTCATGGGAGTTCTGTATGGTAAATTAGGTTCAAATCCATCATTGGTGGAGTTCAGAATGCTCTTTGAGTATAGGTGAACTATACATCCCAGCAACTACAACTCCCAAATTACAAAATCAATCCTCCCCTAACCCCACTAGCATTTACTTGTGGGTGCATTGGGTATTTGTGCCCAGTTTGGTCCAGTGAATGAAAATACATCTTGCATATCTGATATTTGCATTATGATTTATATTAACAGTAGTAAAATGACTGTTATGAAGTAGCAACAAAAACAGTGTTATGGTTGGGGGTCACCACAACATGAGGGACTGTATTAAGGGGTCACGGCATTAGGAAGATTGAGAACCACTGCTCTAGTACTTACAGATGGTATTCCCTTTCTCCTCCTGCCAATAGGACAACTTTGCCTGAATTAGCTACTGGCTCTTAAGCTGGGCTGGGATAACACATAGTTTCTAATAGGGATGTGTTCTGGAATGCAGCGTTGCAGTTACAGATTTGTAACCTAGAGTTACACAACTATAGCCAGTCTGCATTCATCAAGACCAAATAGTCTTACTGAACTCCAAGCAGCTACAGTTCTGCAACTTTAGGTTACAGATTCGTAATTGTGATGCTGCTTCTGAGCCAATAACAACACACATACATGCACATCATAACCACCATCTCGTACTACCACCAGCAGAAGATGAACAATATTAAAATAGTGAAGCAGCAACTGCAGGGAGTGAGTTAAAATATCCACTAAATAGCAGATGTTTAGTGTTCCTCGGCACACTGATGCAATTTTCCAGGATGCCAGATATTAAAATACTTGAGAGCCTGTGTTTTTGTGCCAGAAAAAAGGAAGGTCTTAAATGCAACTTCATGACCTTTAAAATACTACTAATAATAAAGCTCTTCCAGTAGATATCAACCTCCTGCTAAGTGTTCTCTGTCTTTGAAGTTGTGCTAATTCAAGGCCATTAAAATAGATTCTGTTAAAGGCGCCATTCTGTCAAACACCCCAAACATATAACTAGAGAAGGAGCAGAGGAGAGGAAAAAAAGAGATTTAATTAGTGATGCTCTATATCTTCAAATGTGGGTGCTTTTTCTGAGTAATAATGGCCCAAGTTTGTCTTCAAAAGCCATGTTAATAGCGTTAATACTAGTAAATATTGCTCATTTTGATTCTGATGCACCATTTTAATAGTTCCCACGGTTTCTAAAAGTCATTTCTTATCGCTTTACTGTAGGAAGAATCTTACTTTAATTATGTCATAATTGTTTGCAAGCCATAGAATCTTAATTAATGCCAGTGGCTTCAAGGCACATGCTGGAGACACAGTTGATGGCTACATTTATTTCCCTGCCACGTCCTGATGGAGTGAGGCATCGTTTCCGCCACCCACTCCAAATAATGCCAGTTAGCTTTCTTGGGTTCTGAGCCCATTGTTATAAATTATATGGTTGCCTTGCAACAGCCGTTTCATTCTCTGTGTAGCATTTCATTCTATCTATTTCCAATATCTGGACCACTATTCTTTCAAGATAACTTAATTGCACAATATCTCTGCAGATATGCATTGATAGGATCAGATATGTTTAAAATTGGCCATAGGAGAAGAACCTAAAGTCCATCACCAAATCCTGTTGTCATCATCCATAATGTGTTACATTTCTCCATGGAAAACAATTGGACATTTTATCCAATGTTGTTGTTCATTCGTTCAGTCGTCTCCGACTCTTCGTGACCTCATGGACCAGCCCACGCCAGAGCTCCCTGTCGGCCGTCACCACCCCCAGCTCCTTCAAGGTCAGTCCAGTCACTTCAAGGATGCCATCCATCCATCTTGCCCTTGGTCGGCCCCTCTTCCTTTTACCTTCCACTTTCCCCAGCATAATTGTCTTCTCTAGGCTTTGCTGTCTCCTCGTGATGTGGCCAAAGTACTTCAACAATGTAGAACATCCCTATTCAGTTCTAGTTTGTGGCGGTTAAGTTTGGCCCCATTTGTATTTAATGCAGAGCCAGACAGCAAACTCCCAAACAAACTAGTCCAATGTGGGCTAGGCAAAACCATGGTTAGGTCGATCTGTAATTGGTTAAGCGGATGAACCCAGAGGGTGCTCACCAATGCTTCCTCTTCATCCTGGAAAGAAGTGACGAGCGGAGTGCCATCAGCAGGGTTCTGTCCTGGGCCTGGTTCAACATCTTTATTAATGACTTAAATGAAGGCTTAGAAGGCAGGATCATCAAGTTTGCAGACGACACCAAATTGGAAGGGAGAGCCAATACTCCAGAGGACAGGAGCAGGATTCAAAACGATCTTGACAGATTAGAGAGATGGGCCAAAACTAACACAATGAAGTTCAACAGAGACAAATGCAAGATACTCCACTTTGGCAGAAAAAACAAAATGCAAAGATATAGAATGGATGATACGTGGCTCGAGAGCAGTACGTGTGAAAAAGATTTTGGGGTCCTCATAAGCAACAAATTAAATATGAGCCAGGAATGTGATGTGGTGGCAAAAAAAGCCAATGGGATTTTGGCCTGCATCAATAGGAGTATAGTGTCTAGATCTAGGGAAGTCATGCTTCCCCTCTGTTCTGCCTTGGCTAGACTACACCTGGAATCCCACTGTGTCCAATTCTGGGCACCACAATTGAAAGGGAGACATTGAGAAGCTGGAATGTATCCAGAGGAGGGTGACTAAAATGATCAAGGGTCTGGAGAACAAGCCCTATGAGGAGCAGCTTAATGAGATGAGCATGATTAGCTTGAAGAAAAGCAGGCTGAGAGGAGACATGATAGCCATGTATAAATATGTGAGAGGATGTCATAGGGAGGAGGGAGCAAGCTTGTTTTCTGCTGCCCTGGAGACTAGGATGCGGAACAATGGTTTCAACTTACAAGAAAGGAGATTCCATCTGAACATTAGGAAGAACTTCCTGACTGTGAGAGCTGTTCAGCAGTGGAACTCTCTGCCCTTGAGTGTGGTGGAGGCTCCTTCTTGGAAGCTTTTCAACAGAGGCTGGATGGCCATCTGTCAGGGGTGCTTTGGATGCAATTTTCCTGCTTCTTGGCAGAATGGGGTTGGACTGGATGGCCCACGAGGTCTCTTCCAACTCTATGTTTCTATGATTCTAAAAGTGTGCAAAAGAAAGTCCTTAATGCATATCACTGCTTTGTGACTTTTGTACTCTCCATTTAGGCCTCAAACTGGTTCCATAATTTCCTATGTCTGCATCTGCACAGCAAAACCACTTTCATAAATACCAGTTTGAAACTGCATTGAATGCTCAGTATAGATGCACCATTTGTCAGGGGGTAACCTGCAATTAGTGTATATCCTATGAATTCCTGTGTGCATTGCAAATGGTTGCCCATAGATGTGAATTGCACAATGTTATTGTACACAATCACAATTCACTAACAAGTTCCCCATCTACACTACCATAGCATGCAGTTTGAAACTATGTTATATGGTCAGTGTTAGATGGTCAGATCACTGAACTGAACTGCATTTAATGAATTTACACTGAACTGCAAGAATTGAACTGCATTATATGAGTCAATACTTACCATATAATACAGTTTCAAGCTGCATTATATGGCAATGTAGATGGGACCAAGATTTTATTTATTTATTTATTTACTTTACTTCTATACCGCTGTTCTCAGCCCGAAGGCGACTCATGGCGGTTCACAAGACACAGGACACAGCAAAATTCAACACCAATATGAAACAGTTAATAACCTAATCTAATACACAATTAATATAATAACCATTCACTAAGGTCCCATCACTAAAAACATGATCCAGATTCGTCATCCATTGTTCCATTCCTATGTCATTACCAGTCATTTCACAATTATTCGAATGCCTGCTGAAATAACCAGGTCTTTACTTTCTTGCGGAATACCATTAGAGATGGTGCTAACCTAATATCTGTGGGAAGGGCGTTCCACAGCCGGGGAGCCACCACCGAGAAGGCCCTATCTTTTGTCCCCACCAGCTGTGCTTGTGACGCTGGCGGGATCGAGAGCAGGGCCTCCCCGGAAGATCTCAAAGTCCTGGTGGGTACATAGGCCGAGATGCGGTCGGATAGGTAGCTTGGGCCGGAACCATTTAGGGTTTTAAAGGTCAACACCAGCACTTTGAATTGAGCCCGGTAGCAAATCAGTAGCCAGTGGAGTTGGCACAACAGGAAGGTTGTATGCTCCCTGCGTCCCGCTCCTGTTAGAATCATGGCTGCCAAACGCTGGACTAGTTGAAGCTTCCGAGCCATCTTCAAAGGCAACCCCACGTAGAAAGCGTTGCAGTAGTCTAGGCAGGATGTAACCAGAGCGTGGACTACCGTGGCCAAGTCAGACTTCCCAAGGTATGGGCGCAGCTGGCGCACAAGCTTTAACTGTGCAAATGCTCCCCTGGTCACCTCCAAAACCTGGGGTTCCAGGCTCAGCGATGAGACCAGGGTCACACCCAAGCTGCGAACCTGCGTCTTCAGGGGGAGTGCGACCCCATCCAATACAGGCTGTAACCCTATGCCCTGTTCGGCCTTGTGACTGACCAGGAGTACCTCTGTCTTGTCTGGATTCAATTTCAATTTGTTTGCCCTCATCCAGACCGTTACAGCGGCCAGGCACCGGTTCAGGACCTCGACAGCCCCCTTAGTAGCAGATGTCACTGTAGAACCCCAATATAACACTTTGTCGCATTTTATCTTCTAGAGGTAGGCTCTCGTAACATGAATGTCTGATCTTTCAGTGCTCCATATGTCAGAAGAAGTTTTAAAACCCAATTTTTTTTTATGATTAAGTAAAATCGTATTTTCTTCAAAACACAGTTCTTTCATTTTCCCCTCTCCCTCCTCCCTTGCTCTCTCTCTCTTTCTCTTTCTCTTTTCAAGATATAATTATTTACCAATCTCATCCTTGATAGAAGCAGTGGATAATTTTAGCAATTTTCTGTCCATTGTAAGCAATTCTTCAAAGACCTGGAAACCTATCTTCAGTTGGATATACCTATTATGCACAAAATATATGAGTAGTATGCAGAAATGTTATTTTCTGTGGGGGAAATGTTTCCTGAGCGGAGAAGACTAGTTGGAGATTTATTTTGTCCCCAGTTCTTTCCCTCTCCCCACACATAATGAATTTTCCCCTGCAGATAAAATTGTACTGAATAAGAAATATTGCTGTTTTCTGCACAGAAAATGCTTTTTTAAGTGTGTATTTTGCAAAGAATAGGATTCTTTTCAAGCCATATAAAGTCATATTTGCTCCCCCCACAAAGACTGAAATTGTTTCATTTCTGTTAAAAAAAGAAAACACAGAACACTGTATTGTCGAAGGCTTTCATGGCTGGAATCACTGGGTTGTTGTAGGTTTTTTCGGGCTGTATGACCATGTTCTAGAGGCATTCTCTCCTGACGTTTTGCCTGCATCTATGGCAAGCATTCTCAGAGGTAGTGACCTCACTGTCACCATGTCAGACTGCACAGAGAAACCATTGAAATCCACAAGCATGTGGACAATTTCAAAAGAAAGGAGGAGACCATGAAAATGAACAGATCTGGATACCAGTATTAAAAAAATCTAAAATTAAAACAGCAAAACAGCAGAGGGAAAACAATCAGGGACATCTAATCATGTCTCAACAAAAGATTGCTCCAGGCACTGCCAGGCAATCAAATGCTAATCAAGGTGGTCAGTTGAAACATTGACACGTAGCTCCAAAAACAAGAGTCCTTTGTCCCACCCTGGTCATTCCACAGATATATAAACCCATTTTCCTCATTCCAACAGACCTCACTACCTCTGAGGATGTTTGCCATTGATGCAGGCGAAACGTCAGGAGAGAATGCCTCTAGACCCTGGCCATATAGCCCGAAAAAAACCTACAACAACCCAGTGATTGTGGCCATGAAAGCCTTCGACAATAGACATTTAATAGAATGCCAAGTTTTTTAACTTTCTGTTTTCTCAAATACATCACAACTGTACCCTTATACGATAAATAAAATATAACATGACTTGAGTGTTATATTCCAGTGGATATCAAGAGCTCATTGCATTTGCTCCATTTCATACCCTTAATCAGAAAAATGAGCACGGTTTTATGGGGGAAGATACGTTCATTCACACATACTATTGCCGGTTTTCAAGAGTGCCGTAAAAAGAGCATGGGAAAAAAATATCAAGTGATGCATTTGTGAATGAGGCATATAAGCTTCAACCACTTCTATTTATCTAAGGTAGAGTGTAAACCCCCTGGGAAGGCACCATGCTATGCATGTGATCTGTGCGGTGCCTAGCTCACAGCTGCTGCTCTCGCTAATTTTGTAGCAGTATGTAATGTATTTCCTATTAGTTCGGGAAACAGAAATGAAAATAGGATGACTGTAAAACTACTGTATTAATTATATGGAATGAAACTACTGGGTAATATTCCATTAACAAAATGATTCATTTAGGATCTGGTGGTATGGAACTCTCTGCAGTTTTAAGCATGTGATGAAAACTCTGCTTGTTAAAAGCCATCTGGGAGATAACAATGGGAGCACTACTAGCACCACCAATATACGTGGTATATCCGGACACACTTTGTCACCAAGGATGAAGCCATATGCGAATGTTATTTGCATACTTAAAACTCAAGATGAAAGGCAAGCACAAACAGTCTCCGAGTTACAAACATCAGACTTACAAATGGTGCATAGTTAAGAATGGAGGCAAGACAACAGGAAGTGAAAGAAATCCTCCACTTGGAAGGGAAATTCACTCCTGAAAGAGTTATCATGGGGAAAAGGTGTCTCCACTGAAGCTTTACTACTAAGGAGGCTGTTCAGGTGCTGAACCAGTGCTTGGCCGCTGTGTCGGACTGGATGAGGGCTAACAAATTAACAAATTGACTGTGTGATCCATCCAAATAAGACTGTGTGATCCATCCAAGGCCACCCAGTAGTTTTCCTTGGCTGAGTTGGGATTCAAAATCTTGTCTCCAGAGATGTAACCCAACAGTGAAACCATTTTCAGAGGCTATACACAATTCACTGCTTTCCTTTTGCATTAAAAGCAACATGCTCATGGACAACAAGTTAAACATGAGCCAACAATGTGATGTGGCGGCAAAAAAAGCCAATGGGATTTTGGCCTCCATCAATAGGAGCATAGTGTCTAGATCTAGGGAAGTCATGCTACCCATGCTCTATTCTGCTTTAGTTAGACCACACCTGGAATATTGTGTCCAATTCTGGGCACCACAATTGAATAGAAATATTGACAAGCTGGAATGTGTCCAAAGGGGGGCGACTAAAATGATCAAGGGTCTGGAGAACAAGCCCTATGAGGAGCGACTTAAGGAGCTGGGCATGTTTAGCCTGAAGAAGAGAAGGCTGAGAGGAGACACGATAGCCATGTATAAATATGTGAGAGGAAGCCACAGGGAGGAAGGAGCAAGCTTGTTTACTGCTTCCATGGAGATTAGGATGCGGAACAATGGCTTCAAACTACAAGAAAGGAGATTCCATCTGAACATGAGGAAGAACTTCCTGACTCTGAGAGCTGTTCAGCAGTGGAACTCTCTGCCCCGGAGTGTGGTGGAGGCTCCTTTTTTGGAAGCTTTTAAACAGAGGCTAGATGGCCATCTGTCAGGGGTGATTTGAATGCAATATTCCTGCTTCTTGGCAGGGGGTTGGACTGGATGGCCCATGAGGTCTCTTCCAACTCTTTGATTCTATGATTCTATGCCCATGTTTACATGTTTTCAATGCATACATTTGCAGTGTGCCCCTTTCAAACATGCCTTCAAATTCCTAAAATGCTTTCAAATTTCTCACTGGGGAAAGATAACCATAAACCTGCCTTAAACGTACTGTCACTGAATGAGGTAGCTACATCATCCGCAAATAGGAGTGGTTAAATTGAGGGGACAATTTCAGCTCAACTTAAGGTGAATAAGAAACAATAAGGTCTTCAGAAAGCAATCTAGTGGAGAGGCTCCTATGAAGAAAGCATTTGTCTTCTGCTACTTAGATTTCTGGTCGAACTCTCATTTTTCTGTCCCAATCCTCCTCTCTGGCCCCATTCTCTCTGTTCATCAATACATCAGATGGCAAATGTAACATCTCTTTCCCATCTCTCCTTTTTACTTTTCATTGACCTATGACCCATAATGTCACCATTTTCTTCAAGTACTTTTATTTATGCCATTCCTGGGTTTTATATATTTCGATCAAAGAGCCCATAGTCTCCCCTCAGAGCCTATGGCGAATGCTCAGCGAGAGCCGCCAGAGCAGGATGGGCAGTCACCCAATATATGAGATTGTGACAAGGTATAATGTAATGGTAGTTATGTGAATCTCCAATAAACTAGTGGTACTTCACCGATTACTTGGAGAGAAAGTCTTTTAGCGTGCTTGAAGAAGTATGAAATGAATTTCATTTCCTTCTCATTTGCCTTCCTTTTGAAAGGTTTCATGCGAGATATGTGACCAACTATTACAGCAGTAATCCATCCATGACAAAGCTCAATTTTCCCTGAGAATTTACTTCTGAATGGGCTGGTGGGAGAGAGAGAAAAAAAAACCGAAAGCTCAAAATTAAAGTACACTGAACAGAGCAGGCACTGAGCTGTGGACAACTATCTGTCAGGAAAACCAGTTTGAACAGAAATGTAAATAGGAGTTTGAGTTTATTTTTTAGAGGATTCTGAAAAGAAACCTACACTAGTTAAAGTTTCATAGTTTTCCATTTGGAAACACAAACAGAGAGCTGTGGAAAATTACCTGTGAGAGCAAGAAGGTGCATAAGGATCGTTGCATGATCAGCTAATTCTGGAATATCCTCCTTTTTAAAATGATCTCCAAATTCCTCAAACTTTTTGGCTCAGCAGGAACTGCCAGATTTAGCTTGAATTTTGCTTCAGGCAAAGATCTAGGTGACAGATTAAAGAGTTGAATAAAAGCCAGGGCCAACAAGACATATAGTCACACAGGCATAAGTGCCCTGAGACATCTGGTTGTGTGGCTTTGGCCATGAATTATTATCTGTTTTCACTTAAAGTTCCTAGAGTCTGCCCTTCATATTTACAGATTTGATTAAAATGTTCTGTCTTGGAATTTCACAATCTTCTAATGTGATTCTATGGTTGGCATTAAACACAGAGCCATACTGCTGGATCGAAGCCCCATCTACACTACCATATGTTTGTTGTTGTTAATTCCTTCAGTTGTTTCCGACTCTTCGTGACCTCATGGACCAGCACATGCCAGAGCTCCCTGTCGGCTGTCACCGCCCCCAGCACCTACAAGGTCAATCCAGTCACTTCAAAGATGCCATCCATCCATCGTGCCCTTGGTCAGGCTCTTCCTTTTTTCTTTCCATTTTCCCCAGTATAATTGTCTTCTCTAAGCTTTTCTTTCTTCTCATGATGTGGCCAAAGTCTTGGCCTCTACTATCCTTCCCTCCAATGAGCAGTCGGGCTTTATTTCCTGGAGGATGAACTGGTTGGATCTTCTGGCAGTCCAAGGCACTCTCAGCACTTTCCTCCAACACCACAGTTCAAAAGCATCTCTCTAACTTCGCTCAGTCTTCCTTATGGTCCAACTTTCACATCTGTAGGTGACTTTAACTGTGTGATTCTTCATTGCCAGTGTGATGTCTCTACTCTTCACTATTTTATGAAGATGGGTCATTGCTCTCCTCCCAAGAAGTATGTATCTCCTGATTTCCTGGTTGCAGTCTGCATCGGCAGTAATCTTTGCACCTAGAAATACAAAGTCTGTCACTGCCTCCACGTTTTCTCCCTCTATTTCCCAGTTATCAATCATTCTTGCTTTTTTATGTTTAGCTGCATAATCTTTGGGTTTTTTATGTTTAGGAGAGGAAGCAAATGGATGTCAGGAGAGTTTGGATGGTGCCTTTCTGCCGAGAAGAAGGGAGTCAGTCTAGATGTCCCTTGATGAGATGTACTGATTTCTGTTCTCCACCAATTTAACACAGTTTGTGCCACACAAACAAATTTTCTGGAATAGAACAACTACTTTCAAAGTAAAGACCACCCAGTGAAACAGGAAATAACACTTTCAAACAAAAGAACAAATTTCTTTATTATTAAAAATGTTTTTATCAAAACTTTGAAAATTCACAAAAAATCCATGGATATGTCAAAGGATATGAAATTTGGTGAGCTAACAGTGGTCCATAAGTTCTATCACTGTAGCAAGTTTCATCAGGATTGGTCTAAAATGAGGGCAGAAGAATCCCCTGAAATTTCCCCAATGCCAGTGCTGTTTTCCCTACTGCACATTAATGAAGTGATTCGAAAGTTTCAGAAGTTTCGGAAAGTTCCAAATTTTTTGGAAAAATTCAGAAGTGACTTTAGAATTGAACCACCAGCACCCCCTACATCCGAAAAGAGTTTTGAACCATTTTTTTGTCAACCAAGCCTATTATATGGTTAGTATAGACCAGTGGTTCTCAACCTGGGGTCCCCAGATGTTTCTGGCCTACAACCCCCAGAAATCCCAGCCAGTTTACCAGCTGTTAGGATTTCTGGGAATTGAAGGCCAAAAACATCTGGGGACCCTAGGTTGAGAACCACTGGTATAGACCATATAATACAGTCAAATGTAGTTAAACTGACCATATAATGCAGTTTGAACCTGCATTATATGGCAATGCAGATGGGGCCCTAGATATTCCTGGCAAAGTGTTATCTCAGAGAAAATATAATATTTTTATTACGTGTTTTTCCACTCTTTCAGCAATCTTATGCCATTAACACAGTGAGGGTCAACTTGACATCTGGTTTTAATTGGGAGTAGTAGTGTGGCCTGCCCATGATGTAGGATATGAAATAGTTTGGCTCAGTTACCTAGCTCTGTCCTAAAGTTTTGTAAAAGACTGCTTTCTTTCATTGGTCCTAGTTTTGCTCTCTGAAGCAAAAAAAGAATGACTTTTCTCCATTTTCTGCATGACAGCCCTTCAGATATTTAAAAACAGCTATCATGTCTTCTTTTAGCTTTTCCCTCTGCAGGTTAAAGTCGCCAAGCTCTTTCAGCTAGTTCCCATAGGACTTGGCTTCCCGGCTTTTCACCATCCTGGTCCCCTTTCTCTGGAGAATGATTTAGACCCCATCTGTATGGCCATATCATGCAGTGTAGATGTACAATGAGATGCATAAGATATGCATAAAAGATATGACAGCATTAAGGTAAAGGTTTTCCCCTTGATAGTAAGTCTAGTTGTGTCTGACTCTGTGGGGTCGTGCTCATCTCCATTTGTAAGCCAAAGAGCCTGTGTTGTCCATAAGCACTTCCTAGGACAGTGTCAACCTGAGGGTCGGGACACCTGAGGGGGTCACAAGGGGGTGTCAGAGGGGTCACCAAGGACCATCACAAAACACAGTATTTCCTGTTGGTCATGGGGGTTCTGTGTGGGAAGTTTGTCCCAATTCTATCATTGGTGGGGTTCAGAATGCTCTTTAATTATAGGTGAACTATAAATCCCAGCAACCACAACTCCAAATGACAAGGTCTATTTTCCCCAAACTCCACCAGCGTTCACATTTGGGCATATTGAGTATCTGTGCCAAGTTTGGTCCAAATAAATCATTGTTTGAGTCCTTGATTTAGGTGAACTACAACTCCAAAACTGAAGGTCAATGCCAAACCCTCCCAGTAATTTTCTGTTGGTCATGGGATTTCTGTGTGCCAAGTTTGGTTCAATTCCATCCTTAGTGGAGTTCAGAATGCTCTTTGATTGTAGGTGAACTATGAATCCCAGTAACTACAATTCCCAAATGACAAAATCCATCCCCCCAACCCCATCAGTATTGAAATATGGGCATATCGGATATTTGTGCCAAATTTGATCCAGTAAATGAAAATACATCCTGCATATCAGATATTTACATTATGATTCCATAACAAGTAGCAAAATTACATAGTCGAAGGCTTTCATGGCCGGAATCACTGGATTGTTGTAGGTTTCTTCGGGCTGTATGGCCATGGTCTAGAGGCATTCTAGAATGCCTCTAGACCATGGCCATACAGCCCGAAAAATCCTACAACAACCCAGCAAAATTACAGTTATGAAGTAGCAATGAAAATAATGTTATGGTTGGGGGTCATCAGGAACTGTATTAAGGGGCCACAGCATGAGGAACTGTATTAAGGGGCCACGGCATTAGGAAGGTTGAGAAACATTGTCCTAGGACATGTGGCCAGCATGACTGAATGGAGGCCCTTTACTTTCCCTCAGAAGCGGCACCTATTGATCTAATCACATTTGCATCAATAGGTCGGCCGAAGCTAGAGCTAACAGTGGGAGCTCACCCCACTCCCTGGATGCAAACCGCTGACCATTCGGTCAACATGTTTGGCAGCTCGGCAGTTTAACCTGCTGCGTCACCAGGGGTCCAGAATTACCTTTGTAGAAATTCCCAAAGTTTTGAACATTATTTCAGGACAGCAAATTGGGATGTGATTTTTTTTCTTAAAATCTTGATTAAGAAGCAAGCAAAAGTAATCAAAATCATGTTCAGCCTCACTTCATACATTCTCAACCTGTGTCTATGCTAAAAAAAAAGCATTTTTTTTTCTTCTCTCTCATTTCCTTCGTTTTCCCAACCCATTTTTAACAGAATATAAAAAATCAGTTAATTGTTTCACTAATTCATTGCTCCTTTGCATTGGGTACATCCATTTTAATTGCAATTATTAACAGAAGTAACCCATTCATTCTGACCTACCCTTGACAGAGCACAACCTCAAGATCACTTCAGATAGATTGGTTGCTCCCCGAACTCCTTAAGCATCCTTCCCAGAGTAACAATCAGGATGGAGAAGGGCAGAAAGTGAATAGAACAGAAGGGCAGGAGGGAGCAGCAGATCCTGGGAAGCGAACAATAGAAATGAAGCTGAGATCTGCTCTAAAGGAACAATGGGGGAAATATCTTGTGTTAGCTTATTATGAGGAATGGGAGGCAGGGAGAGGGATGAGCAGAAAGGTGTGGAAGCATAAGGGGGAGACAGCTTGATTAGGGGAGGATTTGGAGCCAGAGACAAGGTGGAAAATACTACAATGGTAGAAAGTGTGGCCATATAGGGATAACTCTCTTTTCACAAGTGGTTACCAACTGTTGCAGGACAACAAGGTAGAAATCATTGGCTCAATGTGTTGTCGAAGACTTTCATGGCCAGAATCACTAGATCAGTGTTTCTCAACCTGGGGGTCGGGACCCCTGAGGGGGTTGCGAAGGGGTGTCAGAGGGGTCGCCAATGACCATGTGAAAACACTATTTTCTGTTGGTCATGGGGGTTCTGTGTGGGAAGTTTGGCCCAATTCTATCATTGGTGGGATTCAGAACGCTCCTTGATTGTAGGTGAACTATAAATCCCAGTATTTACAACTCCCAAATGTCAAAGTCTATTTTCCCCAAACCTCATCAGTGTTCACATTTGGGCATATTCAGTATCCATACCAAGTTTGGTCCAGATCCATCATTGTTTGAGCCCACAGTGCCCTCTGGGTGTAGGTGAACTACAACTCCCAAACTCAAGGTCAATGCCCACCAAACCCTTCCAGTATTTTCTGTTGATCATGGGAGTTCTCTGTGCCAACTTTGGTTCAATTCCATTGTTGGTGGGGTTCAGAATGCTCTTTGTTTACATGTTAACTATAAATCCCAGCAACTACAACTCCCAAATGACAAAACCAATCCCCCCGCCAACCCCACCAGTATTCGAATTTGGGCATATTTGTGACAAATTTGCTCCAGTGACTGAAAATACATCCTGCAGATCATTATTTACATGGCAATTCATAATGTTAGGGTTATGGTTGGGGGTCGCCACAACATGAGGAACTGTATTAAGGGGTCGCGGCATTAGGAAGGTTGAGACCACTGCACTAGATTGTTGTAGGTTTTTTGCGCTGTCTGGCTAGGTTCTAGAAGTATTCTCTCCTGACGTTTTGCCTGCATCTATGGCAGGCATCCTCAGAGGTTGTGAGGTCTGCTGGAAACTAGGAAAATTGGGTTTATATATCTGTGGAAGGTCCAGGTTGGAAGAAAGAACTCTTATCTGTTGTAGATAGGTGTGAATGTTTCAATTGGCCACCTTGATTAGCATTTGATGGCCTTCCAGGATTTTTTTTTTTAGTGTGACTTCTTACTGTCTGGGGGAATCCTTTGTTGAGAGGATGATTAGCTGTCCCTGATTGTTTCTTGTCTGGACTTCCCCTGTGTTTGAATATTGTTTATTTATTTATTTATTTATTTATTTATTTATTTACTTTGCTTATATACCGCTGTATCTCAAGCCCGAAGGCAACTCACAGCGGTTCACAAACAGTAAAAACAGTAGAAACAGCAGTGGTTCCATACAACATATAACAATTGACTTAACACATTATCCATAAATTACCAATAAGCAATTACAATGCACAATTATTACAAAAAACAACCGTACCCAATCTTCTCATCATCCAAGCGTAGTCCAGGTTCGTCGTCCATTGTTCCATTCCTATGTTCCATTACCAGATTGCACTAAATTACTCAAACGCCTGCACAAACATCCAGGTCTTCACCTTTTTGCGGAATACCATTAGAGATGGTGCCAGTCTAATGTCCGTAGGAAGGGCGTTCCACAGCCGAGGAGCCACCACCGAGAAGGCCCTATCTCTCGTCCCCGCCAGCCGAGCTTGAGAAGCAGGCAGGATCGAGAGCAGGGTCTCCCCGGAAGATCTCAAAGTCCTGGTGGGTTCATAGGCAGAGATGCGGTCAGATAGGTAGCTTGGGACGGAACCGTTTAGGGTGCTGTTTTGCTGTTATAATTTTAGAGTTTTTAAAATACTGGTAGCCAGATTTTGTTCATTTTCATGGCTACTTCCTTTCTGTTGAAATTGTCCACATGTTTGTGGATTTCAATAGCTTCTCTGTGTAGTCTGACATGGTGGTTGTGAGAGTGGTCCAGCATTTCTGTGTTCTCAAATAAAATGCTGTGTCCAGTTTGGTTCATCGGGTGCTCTGCTATGGCTGAATTCTCTGGTAGTAAATAAAGAACAACACTCAAACACAGGGGAACTCCAGACAAGAAACAATCAGGGCCAGCTAATCATCCCCCACATTAGCTGAGGAGTAGGTCCACTACCTTGGCTTCATCCACGCAAAGTTCATGCCACACTTTAGAATTATCTGCAAGTTCTAAAGTTGAATTTGGTGACATCAATAAAAGTTGCCCATAGTTTAACCCATATTTGTTGCCTGGTCTTATTATTTTGGAGGTTAGATGGCAAATGCATTAAATAGATAAACAAAATAACACAATTATGCAGTCCATATCCGCAGTCACTCTTCATGGAGTTTTACTGAAATCAAAGTCTTAACCTGCCTGCAGAAAGAGAGCAAGGAAGACACTGTAAGTTTTCTGGAAGGGGTTTTCCAGAATATAGCTGTTTGAACCCCCACCATGAAATAAAGAGTCAGACACAAGAAAATGGATCTAAAAGGGCCATTTTCTGACCTATTTATTGAAATAACTTGTAACAAGCTGTAGAGGGAAAATCTGTAAAAATGCAAAATATAGCTCAATGGCCACCTCGTGAGCCTAGTCCCTGGGCCAGGTGTCACTCCTTCTGACCACCTCCAAGGACAAGCGTGCACCAAGGATCCCGAGGGCCAAGCAACATTCTTTGTCTGCACCTCTCAGCCGATCATAGTTGGAAGGCCATCCTGAGGGCGCTCCCTCCCAAACCTCAGAGTTTTTCAAGAGTGAGAACCCTCAATCCAGCCCCAAGGGTAGCTCCCATTTTATGGAAACTTATGGGGACTTTTGTGGGAGTCCACCCTTCACCCCCTAAGGCGGGGGTGTCACAGTGCCTACCATAACCATTTAACCTTTAACATGCCATGGAAACTTATTAATACAAAAGGAAACCTATTTAAATGACACCATCCCAAAGCCAATTACCACACCCATCTGAAACAATATGGGGTAGGCGAAAAAACCTCAATGCAAACTGGAGGGGGGGGGGATTCCTACCCAGCCCATGTGCAACCAGTCTATACTCACACTGTCCATAGGGAGGGAGGGTGGGTCACGCCGTCAAAAGGAAACTGAAAGAGAGGAACAGAGCAGCCTCACTCAACTTGCTGCTCCACCCCTTCACATGCATGGGCCAGCAAACTAGCTGGCCCAAACCAAGTCTGCCTCCTTCATGGGGTAATTCAAAATGCCACCCCCCACATCTTAAGCTTTGCTTGGCTGCGGGTGGGGCCCCTGAGAAAGCCCTTTTCTGGGCTGCCACCAAATATACCATTGAGGAACATTGAACAAGAAGAAGGTCTTCTGCAGAGGCTCTCAAAACATGGGAGAGGCATATATGGAGAATACTGTCCTGCAAGAAATGTGGACCAGAGCCATATAGGGCTTTAAATCTGAGGAAATCTCTAAATTCATGCTGATGGAGCAGTTGTGCAATGCCTCAAAATAAACAAAGCAACATTGCATAACCAAATAAACATTGTGATGCCTGTCATCACACATTAAAGCACAATAGCATCACTTGAGTAGCTCCACTTCCAGAACCTTGGCCTGAATACATTCATTCTGCATTAGACAAAGATGCCTAGTAATGTCTTTGGAGGAATTGGCATCAGCCTATAGAATCATAGAATCAAAGATTTGGAAGAGACCTCATGGGCCATCCAGTCCAACCCCCTTCCAAGAAGCAGAATTATTGCATTCAAATCACCCCTGACAGACGGCCACCCAGCCTCTGTTTAAAAAGCTTCCAAAGAAGGAGCCTCCAACACACAGAGAGTTCCACTGCTGAATGGCTCTTACAGTCAGGAAGTTCTTCCTCATGTTCAGATGGAATCTCCTCTCTTGTAGTTTGAAGCCATTGTTCCGTGTCCTAGTCTCCAGGGAAGCAGAAAACAAGCTTGCTCCCTCCTCCCCGTGTCTTCCAACTAATTGTCAACTGGATCCCGGCAGGTTTGACTTGACTTCCTCCCATATACCCCTTCCACTTTATTAGTTAATTGACCTGTGCTAATAGGCTCCATCTCTATGCTGAAGGGATTGGGCTGATTCTATACCAGGATCCATATAGTCCAGAGGTGAGCAATCTATTGGTCTCAATAAGTTTGGATTTTTCTGATTTGTCCTATTGTTCTTCTAGGCTCCCAAGGTTGCAAATCCTGGCGCTCTCAAATAGTCAGAGCGATATCTGTATTCCCTTCCAGTATCCTTAAGCCTTGGCCTATCAGGAAATTAACAGGAGAACAAGTTGCAGCTTTAGACTAACATTTATTCTTGTAGAACAGATAACACAGATAAACATGCTGTTCTCAGCAGCGCAGTTTCCGTAGACCTTGAATCAGGCTAGACACACTCCTATAACAAGACTTTTGCCTCTTTTAGAACTATAGCAAAGCATTGCAATCCCTCTCCCAGCATGTTTGTTTACAACTATTTCCACATTGACATTTTTGGGGGGTGTTAGATAACTAAATCCATCAGGAAAGGAATATAGCTAACCCCTTGCGGAAGTTCAGGTTATCAGTTATTGCTTTGTGCTGCAGCAGTCAAGAAGCGGGCCAGCTTGGCTGAGAGCAAAATCTGGTGCTTTTCTGTTCAAAAAGGTTTGGTTTTATTCTCTCTCTTGGCTCCATTTAGAAATCAGTGAATAACATCTCAAGTCTAGCTTATTTATATCTACATCCCCGTTGTCCAATCATAACACAGACCTTTGATATGACGTCACACAGTATATACTTTGGATGTCTTCCATGCTAATGTCTTCCATGCTAATATGATAACTGAGTTTGTTATAAGCCATTCATTTACCTTCAATTTCTTTTCATGTCAAGATTAGTGCAAATATATACAGGAATACCCCATATATGTTTGCCTTGGGTTGCCTCAGGTTGGAAATGGTTTGAAGGCACACAACAGCAATAAATTTCACTTATGTGCCATTCTTTTTCAGGTGCTATAGGGGATGGATCTTTTTTTTTTTACTCCTCCACAGTACCTCAAATTTTCCTTTTGATGTACTGAAAAACTTCTTCACATACAGTAGTCCACATTCTGGAGCTGGGCATGTTTAGCCTGAAGAAGAGAAGGCTGAGATGAGATATGAGAGCCATGTATAAATATGTGAGAGGAAGCCACAGGGAGGAGGGAGCAAGCTTGTTTTCTGCTTCCCTGGAGACTAGGACGTGAAACAATGGCTTCAAACTACAAGAGAGGAGATTCCATCTGAACATGAGGAAGAACTTCCTGACTGTGAGAGCCGTTCAGCAGTGGAACTTTCTGTCCCGGAGTGTGGTGGAGGCTCCTCCTTTGGAAGCTTTTAAACAGAGGCTGGATGGGCATCTGTCAGGGGTGCTTTGAATGTGATTTTCCTTCTTCTTTGCAGGGGTTGGACTGGATGGTCCATGAGGTCTCTTCCAACTCTATGATTCTATGATTCTACGTTTCAGAACATTTCATGCATTATTTTTTTTTTTTGGATTTTAAAAAGTTTTGAAGAAAACTACAAGAGAGGTCTCTTGAACTTCTGGACAATGAGACAACATATTTAGGCATAATTTCTCCCAAGTTTCAAAACATTTTGTTCATGCACTGATTTTTTTTAAAAAAATTATCTCTTTCCTCCTACAGCACAAGAAGGAGACAGCTTGTGGAAAAAAACCAGATTCAACAGCCAGCACAGGGATTTCTTGGACTTCAAGTCCAAAAATGTCACAACAGGGGAGGGAAATGGAAAGGAAAGGAAAACCAGCCCTGTGATAGACTGAGGAAGAGCATGTAAGGCAGCAAGTATGACTGCACTCAGCCCCATTGGCCCACAGAGAGATTGCTTGGTTCAACATGGAAAAAATGATCAGTTTTTTTAATTTTAACACATTTGATTGGGTCCTGTCTTGATTCATTTGGATTGGGTGGGTGGGGGTTTTCCATATTTTATTTCAGCAGTTCATATCTAAAAATCACCAAGTTTGTCCAAAACCTGAAACAACGTCTGAAATTTTGCACACCTCTACATACAGTTGCATAGTTGTACACGTTAAACCATTATGAACATGTATATTTTGCATATGTTGTCTGTTCAACCCACCATGTGACATGTGGCAGGTCACACATTCTCAGTTTCAAAAGTAAGAAAAGGTACACTCCTTCCGAAGGATTTTTTCCAAGGATAGATAGAGTCACCATACATTGGAGTCAGCTTGAAAGTCCAAAACAACAACACAAATATGGATGAGAAAGGCTATATAAAAAATCTTTCCAAGGATAGATAGAGTCACCATATGTTGGAGTCAACTTGAAAGTGCAAAACAACAACACAAGTATGGATGAGAAAGGCTATATAAAAAATCTTTCCAAGGATAGATAAAGTCACCATACATTGGAGTCAACTTGAAAGTGCAAAACAGCAACAACACAAGTATGGATGAGAAAGGCTATATAAAAAATCTTTCCAAGGATAGATAGAGTCACCATACGTTGATGTCAACTTGAAAGTGCAAAACAACAACACAAGTATGGATGAGAAAGGCTACATAAAATATGAGAAACAACCAATGGGATTAATGCATCATAGGAATAATTATATTTTAAAGGGTTGGCCAGAGTTCAGATGCCCCTCAGTCATGAAACCCATTGAGTGTCCTTGGGCAGGTCACACTTTCTCAGTTTCAGAGGAAGGCAATGACAAACTTTTTCATCAAAATATATTGCAAATAAAATCCCATGATAGGTTCATTTTCAGGTTGTTATAGCTCAGGAGCAATGGCAACAACAACAATGATATTCACACATGCTGGCCAGATTCTCTGTTTTGTGTTTTTCTGTTCTTATCTCTCCCCCCCCCACCCCCACCCCTGGTAATCTAGTAATGAAGCAAAGTGTGCCTGATAAACACGAGACTTTTCCTTTAAAAAAGCAAGTGGGAAGTATAGGGTAAAAGAAGGTCAGCTGGCCTAGGACTCCACAGCACATTTATAAGGCGAGAGTGATGTTCCAAGATCAATATTATATTTGACTGCCAGCCAATGCAATTTGTTCAGAATTGGTTAACTGTGCTCCTGCCGCTTCCTTTTTCATAAGGCGTTCCGTTATCAAGTGCGGAGCCCTGCCTGAGATTCATCTGAGGTGGAAATGAACATCTGCAACTTTGAAATATTCCATAAACGCAGAGTGATATAGGAGCTATGACAGGCATGAAATCAGGCTGAAACTTTTTATCTGCTGTATATCAGGTTATCAGTGAGACGAAACGACCTTTGCAGAAGGCTTTTCTCTTGCACTTTTCTTCATCTTCTTCTCCTCCTCCTTCTTCTTTTGCCCCTGAAGTGAAATGTAATATATTACTCAAACGTCAGTTTTCCATCATTCATGCAGCTGATACAAGACGGCACCTTATTGCTGTCTTCATCATTACCTTCATAACTATTGACCAGGCTCCAGCGATGCCGCTCCTCAGTTCAGCTCATCTGTGTAGGAAAGTAGCAAACTAAGTAAATAAAAATGTGTTTGACCTCTCTTTTGGATCAGAATGTCTCTTTCTCCTCTGTCAATATTCCTTAACATTTGTGCCAAGCTGGGTTGCAGGGAGAGATTTTTCCATTATAGTCCTTTTTGTGGTTTGATGGTGGAGTAAATGCTTCCCCCGCCCCCAAGCGACTGTACTTTGAGAGTTTTTTCGGGCTATAGGGTCATGTTCTAGAGGCATTTCTCCTGACGTTTCGCCTGCATCTATGGAAAACATCCTCAGAGGTAGTGAGGTCTGTTGGAATTAGGACAATGGGTTTATATATCTGTGGAATGGCTGGGGTGGGGCAAGGAACTCTTCTCTGCTAGAGCTAGGTGTGAATGTTTCAACTGACCACCTTCATTAGCATTTGAAGGCCTGGCTAAGCCTGGGAAAATCTCCTTTTGAGAGGTGTTAAGATGTGCCTGTTTGTTTCCTCTCTGCTGTTTTGCTGTTGTAATTTTAGAGTTTTTTTTAATACTGGTAGCTAGATTTTGTTCATTTTCATGGTCTCTTCCTTTCTGTTGAAATTGTCCACGTGCTTGTGGATTTCAATGGCTTCTCTGTGTAGTCTGACATGGTGGTTGTTGGTGTGGTCCAGCATCAGGAGAAATGCCTCTAGAACATGGCCCTATTGCCCGAAAAAACCCACAAGAACCTAGTGATTCCAGCCATGAAAGCCTTTGACAATACATTGTACTTTGAGAGATTGAGAAAAGATGGTCCAGGGAAACCTTCTGCGTGATCTTCAACAAGTCACTGTCTCTCAGCTTCACAGGAACACAAAGGCAACACTGTTTATGAAAAAAATCTTCTCAAGAAAACTCTAATATAGGTTCACCTTGGTATCTGTAGTGCCATAGCTGAAGAATTAATAGAACTCATAGAATCAGAGTTAGAGGATACCCCAAGGGCAAGCCAGTCTAACCCCCGCCATGAAGGAATACATCATTGAACCAGTCCCACCTGATGAATATCCAGCGTGTGTTTAAAAATCTTCAAGAAAGCCACCAAACTACAAATTCAGCATTTTATAAAATGTAGCTGGGGAAGTTGAGAAGATATGGGATGGTGTACATAAACCTTGGAGATGGTCAATTTGGGTTCCATTTGCGCTCTCTCTCTTTTATCCCCCACTGAGCTAGCTGAAAACCATAATAAAGCAATGATCCTCCACCACCAACTTTGCTAGTCTGGCCATGTTGTCCAAATGCCTGATCACTCCTAACTCAAAAAATGAATATCTGTGGCCATGAAAATGGATTTAAATATGGGCTTAAAGCCAACCTTAAAAACTGTGGTATAGACACTAAGAACTGGGAAGCCTTGGCCCTTGAGAACTCTGACTGGAGGTCAGCTGTTACCAACAGTGCTGTAGAATTCAAAGACGCTCGAATGGAGGGCAAAAGGAAGAAACGTGCCAAGAGGAAAGGGAGAAACACATCAAGCCAACTCTGACCGGGTTCACCTTCCATCTTGAAACTGATGCTCTCACTGCAAAAGAACATGCAGATCAAGAACAGGTTTCTACAGTCTCCTCCGGACCCACCCCAAGACACTACACCTGGAAGGCAATCATACTCAGTCATTAGCAGAGGTGGCCCTAGGTAATTTTCAACCGTAAGCAAACAGTATTTTGCCCCCCCCCCCCACCAATCACTGATATATTTTTCTGTTCGTCATGGGAGTTCTGTGTGCCATATTTGGTCCAGTTCCATCATTGGTGGAGTTCAGAATGCTCTTTGATTGTAGGTGAACTATACATCCTAGTAATTCGCATATGTCAAGGTCTATTTTCCCCCAAGAGCGGCTCAAGAGCGTCCCTGGGCAAAATCAACTATACTGCAAAGGCTTACTTTGCATAATGGATTGAGCCACCCCTGGCCATGAGAGATCACCTATGATCATGATGGCATAGCCTGTTTATATTTGTTCCTTGTAACATTGAGTGGATCAGATGTCTCTCAGGGGGCATCTGGTTTTTCCCTCCCACAAAATTATTCATATTCAGAGAATTTGCTGAGAATGTTGCTGTGGTAAAGCCATTTGCAGTGTGATTGTTCAAGGGTGGACCTCCAGGTGTAAGATAGCTTCAAGGGACCTATCCAAGGTACTGAAACTATTTACAGAATGAGCTTCATCAGCCTGCATAATTCCTTTAAGATTATGACTTAAAACTTACGTGGATTCACTGACCCAACAATGGAGCACTTGCTGGTGCAAGACGTTAAACCCTTGTGCCGGCAGGACTGCTGACTGACAGGACAGGGGTTCAAATTCAGGAGCTCCCCTTGTCAGCTTCAGCTCCCCATGTGGGGACATGAGAGTAGCCTCCCACAAGGATGGTAAAACAACAAACATCCAGGCATCCCCTTGGCAACGTCTTTGAAGATGACCAATTCTGTCACACCAGAAGCAACTTGCAGATTCTCAAGTTGCTCCTGACAGGAAAAAAAATCTGTCCGAACAGCATGGGTGCCACAAATTTCTACTGTATTTGTGCCATTTAGGGGCTGATGGAAGTGGGGAGAAGGGGGGATATGTGACCTAAAAGTTCATTGTAGGACACCCTAGAAATGTATTTCTTTGACAAAATCTTCACCAAAACCCACAGTCTGTGAATAAATTCAAATACCTCAAATGTGAATGGGTATCACTTATTTAATTTTGTCGATACCTTTCCCATCTCCGGTGATGTCTCCTTTGGACTTGGCTTGTACACTCTACCCAAATAGGGGAGATTTTTTTAAAGCTGAAAACTAATAAATAAATAAATAAACACATAAATATTATTTCAAGGGGTGAAGGTGGGGAAGCATATTGGAGGCTCCCTGCAGAAAATGAATTATGCACTAAATTGTAAATATTCTATTTCTTCTCCTCATCAGAAAGTCCCCAAAGAAATATGAGCTCTTGATTTAAAATTCAGCTCCGGTGACATTTTCTAGCTGTGCACAGAACCTCAGTTCAAGGCTCCAAAGTTTGCCATGAAGTATCACTTTATATATATATATATATGGGGGTGGCAATCAGTGTTAATTTTTTTTTGTTTATTTCTTTTCCGGCGGGCTGCAATTGCTCTTGCTTCCTTCCACAATCAAATAGAATACTATTTTTCTGTTCCAGGCAAGGTGATGTATTTTGAAAAGAGAAAGAGAACAGATTTAAATAAATGCATCTTTTCCAGAAATATGCTTTAACTTATTTATATGATGAAAAAAATATTTATACTGCAGGATAAAAAATTCATTCAGATAAAAATACATATTACGAGGAGCATAAAGCATGCTGACTGGGGATGAAGCATAATCTCTTTGCAAGAGATGGTAAGTAAGCACCAGGCAAGGAGCTTCATAATAGATAATGTCACCTGTTGTGTTTTTCCCAGTCTTTGCTTAAGCCGTAGCACGCCTTTCTATTTCAACTTCCCCATAAGCAGAGTTCATGCCCCAAAGCACTAAGCAAACAATGCACTACTCTATCTACGTAAACAAGGAATGTGGGATATTTTCCTCCATTTGACTTTAGTGATTGAAGTCAATGTTTTAAGAATATGAGAAAAGCAGTGCTGATACCCTCCAACTGTTCCTATTTGAATTAATCCGGTCTGAAATCATTTTCACTGCCATCGTTCAATGTGATGGTGAGGGAGATGTTTTTAAAAAGGGAATTTTCATGGATGCTTTCAATGACTGAAAGTCCCATATGTCCTGATGTACTGCTATATGTCCTGATTTGCAGAGACCTTTGGGAAAACGTTGCTGTAGAGAGGAAGTTACTTTTCAAAGATAAAAGTACATCAAACTCATTACTAGCTTGTACGTGAAACAATGACTTCAAACTACAAGAGAGGAGATTCCATCTGAACATGAGGAAGAACTTCCTGACTGTGAGAGCCGTTCAGCAGTGGAACTCTCTGCCCTGGAGTGTGGTGGAGGCTCCTTCTTTGGGGGCTTTTAAACAGAGGCTGGATGGCGATCTGTCAGGGGTGATTTGAATGCAATATTCCTGCTTCTTGGCAGGGGGTTGGACTGGATGGCCCATGAGGTCTCTTCCAATTCTTTGATTCTATGATTCTATGATTCTATGATTCTACTCCTCTAATTTCCCAGCCACCTGAAGTATCGACCTATAGATACTTTACAACTGAGTGTTCATGGCCAGTTAACAATAGACTACAGTTGTGCCAGTTGAGATCCTATGGCTGGGTCAACTGGGCAGTGGGGATATCCAGCTGCCTACCCTGGATGGCGAGGCGCTACGCCCGTCATCATTGGTAAAGAGTCTGGGTGTCCTTTTGGACCCTCTGCTGATGATGGAGGCCCAGGTCTCTGCCATTAGCAGAACTGCCTTTTATCATCTGTGGCAGGCTAGACTGCTGGCCGCCTAATTGTCCAGGAACGACCTAGCTATGGTGATCCAGGCTACGGACATCTCAAGACTGGACTACTTTAACCCCCTCTACATTGGCCTTCCTCTGTCGGTGATCTGGAAGCTCAAGTTGGTACAAAATGCAGCTGCTCGGCTTCTTGCGGGAATTCAGATGAGATGCCACATAACACCACATGCCACATGCCACATAACACCAATCTTACTACAGCTGCATTGGTTACCTGGAATCCTGGAATTTGTAGTTTGACATTGTTTCTAACTCCTAACCCTTTCTGGTAAACAGTGCTGGTTCCTCACCAAAGTATAAATAATAATGATAATCATAATAATAGATCACATTCTCAGCTGCTGCAAGAAGATTGCACAGACAGACTACAAGCAGAGGCAAAACACCATTGCTCAGATGATTCATTGGAACCTGTGCCACAAATACCATCTGCCTGTGACAAAGAACTGGTGGGATCACAAGCTGGAAAAAATTACAGAATATGAGCACATCAAACTCCTCTGGGACTTACAAATTCAGACAGAGTTTTGGAGCACAATACTGCTGACCTCACAATCCTGTTAAAAAACCAAGTATGGATTTTCGATGTTGCAATCCCAGGTGAAAGCAGGATTGAAGAGAAACAACTGGAAAAGCTGACACGATATGAGAATTTAAAGATCAAACTGCAAAAACTGTGGCACAAGCCCGTTAAGGTGATCCCAGTGGTGATCGTCACAGTGAGTGCAGTGCCTAAAGACCTTGGTTTGCACTTAACACAATCAGCGCTGACAAAATTACCATCTGCCAGCTGCAGAATGCCACCTTACTGGGATCTGCACGCATTATTTGCCGATACACAGTCCTAGACACTTGGGAAGTGTCTGACGTGTGATCCAATTCAACAGCCAGCAGAGTGATCTTGTCTGCTGTGGACTCATCTTGTTGAATTTCAAATAATAATAAAATAATAATAATAATAATAATAATAATAATAATAATAATTTATAACTTGTTCTATCTCCACAAGGAGTAGTGTCACTACCTCACTACCTCTGAGGATGCTTGCCATAGATGCAGGCGAAACATCAGGAGAAATGCCTCTAGAACATGGCCCTATAGCCCAAAAAAACCCACAAGAACCTAGTGATTCCAGCCATGAAAGCCTTCGACAATACATTGTATTAATCCAATCTGCCGATAGTTCTCAGTTTTTGGTCTTCTAGATATTTTGGGCTTTGACTCCAAGAAATCTTAGCCATTGTGGCCAATGCTCAAGAATAAATGGATGCCATTTTTGTTCTGTCCCCAGATTCAATTATTTCTGAGATTTTGGGGGTGGGAGGTGGATGACCTTCCCTGAGACATCTCATGTTACATCCTCTTTAAATGAGACTTTAATTGCTTTTCTAACCAGCCCTATTGTAACATAGTTACTTGATCCAGCAGATACAGATTGGTCCTCCCATTATTTCCTCTCCCCTTTCTCATTTCCCCCTTTCTCCCCTCTCTCATTGTCCACCCCCTCCCTGTTGAACTTCCAGAAATGATCAAAACACATTTGGGATGCATTTTTTTCCTTTGTACCACTTAACAAAATAATAGCTGACAGGAGAGATGCAGGGAAAATTACAGCTTCTGACCATTTAAACTTAATGAGTTGCTTGCCATAAATATAAAGTGGCTCCAATATTTTTGGGGGGTGGAGGTGGTAGGAGAACAAGCTGTTATTAATCCTTGCCCTGTTCCCCTTTAATGCATGGCAGAGCACTGCTGGGCATGCGGTAAACAGAAACAGTTTAAGTAAATTTGCTGGGAAAATGCTCCAGTAGGTAACACCTTCCACCACTTGACTGTAACAGCCTATCTACCATGATCAATTAAGCACCAATAATGAAAGGGTAGAGCTGGGTGAGAAATGTCATCTTAACCTTGTTCTCAGAATGGAGTGCCGCTAAAGCTTCCCGGTCACCATCCTGCATTATATTTCAATATGGGGAGATGAGGAACAGGGGATACAAAGGAAAGAGGAAGAGCTGGGGAACAATCCAGAGGCAAAGATACTTTTGAGAGTGAAAATAACCAAGGGAGGGGTGGTTTAGAGCTGCTTGAAAAGCATAATGAAGAGTAATGGAATGCAATTGAGCAAAGGAGCCCTATTGTAGCTCCATAAAGCAGAATGAAGTGTAAGCAGCACACCACTTTTGCCTTGTCCCTGGAGGGATGTTAAGATGACCTCCTGAGAAAAAGGAAAAAGTCATCCAGTACATTTGCATCTCATGAACTCTCTGTCCTCTATTCTCAAATTCCCCAGTGGTGTATGGGTGGTGTCCAAGTCAGTAGGGCAGTGAATCTTCTACAAGATATAGTCTGAAATGAAAAAGAGGAATTAAGGCTCTGAAGGCATCATACACATATCCTGCTTGATCTTGGAAACTAATATTATTTATTTATTTTCTTTATTTCTACCCCACTCTATCTCACCCTGAGGGGAGCTCTAAATTGGACCCCCCCCCCCCAAAAAAAATTTTTTGGCAAATATTCAATGCCTAAGCAAGGTCAGCTTTTATTGGTGTTTGGATGTGGGACTGTCAGTGAATCCCACATGCTCTAGGATTTATTTCAAAAGAAAGCAAGGGCCAACCATCTCTTGAATACTCTTTGAATATGAAATTTCTATGAAATTCATAGGATCGCCATAAGCTGGAAGCCAACCTGGAGGCATGCAGATACACATTTATTCAAGTGGCTGAACTCTGTTCCCCAAAATGAGCACAGAACCTTCAATCAATCTTCTAAAGTTTTGACTGAAGTACTCCCATTGATGTGAAAGCCACCAGCTGCTGCTGCAGTTGAGTTTTATCTGTATTTGAAAAACTGAATCTGAAGGAGCCTACTCACACTAGGAACTCTTAGATTTGTTACGTCACAGAGTTGGAAGAGCTCCTTCCAAAGAAGGAGCCTCCACCACACTCTGGGGCAGAGAGTTCCACTTCGGAACAGCTCTCACAGTCAGGACGTTCTTCCATCTGAACACGAGGAAGAACTTCCTGACTGTGAGAGCTGTTCAACAGTGGAACTCTCTGCCCCGGAGTGTGGTGGAGGCTCCTTCTTTGGAAGCTTTTAAACAGAGGCTGGATGGCCATCTGTCAGGGGTGATTTGAATGCAATATTCCTGCTTGTTGGCAGAATGGGGTTGGACTGGATGGCCCATGAGGTCTCTTCCAACTCTTTGATTCTATGATTCTATGAAGAGATTCCCAAGGGCAACCCAGTCCAACATCCTGCCATTCAAGAATAGATTTACCAAACCGTCCAGACATATGTCCATTCCATGTCTATTTCAAAGTGTCCAGATAAGGAGACCCTAACACACTCTGAGGCAGTTCTCCCTTAAGAAATCTCTTTTCTTGATGTTCCTCCTAAGGAAATCACTTGTCTTAATGTGATGATTAGTTTATTTATGCCAGTGGTTCCCAACCTTTTTTCCCAAGGGACCACTTGACCAAGGACCACTTGACAAGGGACCATTTGACCAAGTACAACTTTGACCAGGGACCACATGGCCAGCAACCGTTTGACCAGGGACCATGTTGACCAGGGATCACTCTCCAACATTACTACCAAAAGGGTTACAAATCAGTTTTTGGTCAACTTTAGATTTGGTTTGAGGTGCTGATTCAGAAATCAGCACCCCAAAGCATTGGATAGATCATGTCAGCTCTAGTTTCTGATACAGAACATAATGTCATCCAGTAGTCCCCATTTGTGGTGCTGGAGGAAAGTTCTGAGAGTGCCTTGGACTGCAAGAAGATCCAACCAGTCCATCCTCCAGGAAATAAAGCCTGACTGCTCATTTGAGGGAAGGATACTAGAGACAAAGTTGAAGTACTTTGGCCACATCATGAGGAGACAGCAAAGCCTAGAGAAGACAATTATGCTGGGGAAAGTGGAAGGCAAAAGGAAGAGGGGCCGACCAAGGACAAGATGGATGGATGGCATCCTTGAAGTGACTGGACTGACCTTGAAGGAGCTGGGCGTGGTGACAGCCGACAGGGAGCTCTGGCGTGGGCTGGTCCATGAGGTCATGAAGAGTCGGAGATGACTGAACAAATGAACAACAACAGTCCCCATCTGCTCGCTCACAGAAAACCATATTTAATAAATCCATAGCCCTTATTTTAGGTTTCACGGCCCACCAGCACGCCTCAGCCCACAAGTTGGGAACCAACTATACCTACCAAAAACTAAAGGGGCCAATCTGGAAATGTCGGGAAAGCAAAAATGCTAGAGACTGTCCTCAGAGGTGTTAAGATGCCATATTTCCAACTCATCGCTGTTGTGGTTTAGAGTCCAACCAGTTCAAAACAATTTTGGCCTAGCTGAATTATTACTCTTAGCTTTTGTTTCTCTGTTGGTACAGTAGGTGGGCAGAGAGCTCCAGAAAGTTCCTGGCCACTACTGTTTAACACAATATTAAACTGGTTCAACAATATTTACCCCTACATTAAGGACCGGAAGTCCCTAAACATCATTTAGACATCCAGGAGTAATTTATGGTACATTTCTGATGCTGGTATGGGTAAACAACTAGTCTCTGGAGCAGCAAGAAACAAGGCGACTATTTCAAGTATTCCAACTTGGCTATCAGTTCTTGAAGGGTGGTGAATCATTAATTCTATTGTCTGAAGGGGGGGGGGGGGCTTCCACACAGCCCTAGATCCCAGAATATCAAGGCAGGAAATCTCACATTATCTGAGTGTGGACTCAGATAACCCACTTCAAGGCAGATATTATGGGATTTTCTGCCTTGATATTCTGGGTTATAGGGCTGTGTGGAAGGGTCCTGGGTCACTTCTAGCTAAGGTTTGCCATAGGACATGCCTTCCATGTCATAGGTAGTTCAATCACTTCTATGGACATTTTCCTTTGTTTTTACCTATTTTAGGTTTTGTTTTGTTTTGACAAGCCTTCATGAGAGAGGGCTTGGGTCCTTGATACTTGAAGGAACATCTCTCCCAATAATAATGCCTTACTATGTGTAGCTTAAGGCAGGTATTTCCTGTTCTAGTTTCCTGACTTTAAAAAAATGGAAACAGGGAAGGGAATCTTTCCAACAAATATAATGAAGATGAACTCTGATATCTGAAAATCCATGGGGCCAAAAATGTTTCAACTTTCTATCATAGTTCAATCAATATGTAATAAGAAATTAAATGTGCAGATTTGAGAAATGTGAATTTAATAATGATGTGCGGGAATGAATGGAAGAATGAAAGGATGTATGGATGGAGTTAATAATTTTGGAGACACCAGTATAATATTAGGGCCTGCAATGACTAACTACCTATTTGCTGGACTTGCTAATGAGATCTGAAGAGTAAACTCTGATAAGAATGGGACAGTGATAAAGGAAATGTTTGCAACCTTCCTTATGCTAAGAAAGAAGTCAACATAAGATCAACACCAATCAAGAAGATCAACATCTGGCCAGGAAACTGGGATGGATCCAGGATTTATTTATCGAGTCATCAGCAACCAGTCAATTATATTACATTTCTAACAGAACAAAGCAAACAAACAGACAAAATACAAAAATACAAAATACAGAATACAAAATTTGTGAGTTTGGTAGTTGATTAGATGTCCTTTGACCAGTATCTGGCCACTTGGAGTGCTTCTGGTGTTGCTACAAGCAGGTCCTCCATTGTGCATGTGGCAGGGCTCAGGTTGCATTGCAGGATGGAAGATGTATATCATTAATTTACAACTTTGGGACTACATCAACAGAATTTTCCTATAAAAGACTCAGGCTAATAATGCTCAGGCTAATAATTGTGGCAGACTGAGGAGTCTGTTCCACCCGCCATGCTCTGCTCCATGGGAAGGACAGAGGTGGTGTATTCAGAGAGTGTCAGATATGCTATGGGAAAGCATGATTCTGGACACTTTGAGGCTTCTTTCTCAAGGGAAGAGGAAGAAGTGTGCTTTTGGAGTCTTGGATTTTGTGCAGGGAGTCAGGTTCTGCTGTATGGAAAACAGAGATCTGGTCCCTGGCATTGTTCAGAAAAGGCTGTTGTTATGTGATTTCAAATCAGCTTTGACTTCTGGAGGTTGTCTCCTAGGATTTTCTGGGTAAAATTTATTCAGAGGAGGTTTGCCATTGCTGAGAGATTGTGACTTGCCTAAAGTCATCCAGCGAGATTCCATGACTTAAGTGGGGATTTGAGCCCCGATCTTGTGAAATCCTAGTCTGGCATTCAAATGACTAGACCACACTATCTCTCCTTAATATGGAATAAATATGTATATATTTCCCTTTTGCAAATATGGATTTCTTCAGTGGTTAAGCAGTCTGCTTTTCATCTTTCTGACCTGCTGGGTTTGCAATATTATGCAAGAAGTTCTCCCTATTCCTACCGAAATGCAAGTGACAAACCAAAGAGAGAAAACTTTTGCTTGAATAAATTGTTCATGTCCTTGTACTGTGTTTAAATAGTTTTTACATGTAGAACATTAAATTTTTATCAACAAATCAAGGAACGGGACATTTGTACACAGAAATCAATTTGCCCAGCAACTATCTCCAAGACTCACTGGTAATTTATTTTGCCTATAAAACACTTTTTAGATCTGAGTTTATTTCTTCTGGGCATAGAGAAACCCTGGCAGCCTTTCTTGGCACCTACAAGAGAAAAACCACACGGAGAGCAATAAAGATAAATAAATTGTATGGAAAGGAAAAGTAGCATTGCAGAAGGAAGGGAGTGGGGTGTTTGATGTAAGTTAGTAATATATCTGCCAGCAGAACCAAAATATGTATTCCTTCTGACCCCAAAGATACATGTTCATGTTTACAATAGGCTAGAAAGAATCCTTTTTTCCCATTCCTTCACATCCCATCCCATTAAAATGGCCGATATATACAAAATTACAGTAGACCCTTGGTGTCCACCAGGATTTGGTTCCAGGATCCCCAGTGGATATCAAAATCAATGGATGCTGGAGTTCCATTATATACAATAATGTAGTAAAATGGCAATATCAAGCTTTCCTTTTTTGGATTTTTAACAATATTTTATAGTTGTGGATGGTCGAATCCATGACTACAGAGGGCCAATTGTATTCACATTTGTGGGATTTATGATCTAAACACCATTGCTATCATCATTACCATGAGTTTCATAGTCTCCCAGCTGTTACTGCCTGGAGGGTTGGTCTTTCCAAGAACCTAGGGATTCATGATGAATCACCAGATGTAGCATCTTCCATGTGGCATCACTTTTTGTAATTGTGCTATTGTGATCCTGTCTACAGCAATTTCATTCAGATGTTTTGTCAGTCCATGTGAAAGTGCTCCCAGAGCACCTATTATCATGGAACCACGTTTTTTATTTCCTTCCTAACTCTGTCAGTTACTAATAAAAACCTGGGTGACAGGCCTTCATTTTCCTTGCAACTGTAGTCCAAAAGAGAAAATTGTAGTCCTTGTGTTCCTTCCACTATCTCACAACCTCTTCCTCCTAGATCTTGCCCTTCAGAACCCAATAGTAATCTTTTATTGATCTCTCGATTCCTTTTTCAGGCTCTTACAGGAATCTTGTCTCTAGTCCAGAATGCTGGGAACATCTAAAGAAGTGTTTCTAGTGACCTCTCTTCTTCCACAGCCATCTTGAGTCCCAGTTTTGAGAAAAAAGTGTTTGCCCACCCATCAATGAAATAACAAGACCAGATAACTGTGTTGGGATAAATACAGTGTTACCTATTTAAACTTTCTTCATGAACTGCAACCAACTAAAAATGGGATTTGAACTTGATGTTGTGTAAGCAGAGGCAGTGGCTATCCCAGACCCACTCCTCAGCTGACATTGGGTAAGACACCTGAGTTCCCCACATAACTCACCAAGAGTCATAACCAGGGCAACTGCTTAGAAAGCTGCATTCAAACCTCAAGTTGAAAAACTTCTGGGATTAGAATTCCCCAGCAGCTCCAAGGACATTTCTGTTTGCTCCCACCTTGGTTGTGCAAACTCGCTGGTGTGGGTTCCCGTTCCTGGCCTTCATCAAAACGTGTGCGTTAGATGAACATATACCCCATATACTGCATGACAGTTTATTTAATGGCTCCACCTATTAAAGGAGGGGGGAGAAATCCTACCTGGCCCTGAAGCGACCTCTTTGTACACTGCTGTAGGGTGGGAAGGTAAGTCAGCTTTCACTGCTCCAATGCTGGAGCTGAGAGAGGTGGACATCAAAAGTGTTCGCTCTGCCTGCTTAACTTGATCTCTTCATTGGGATGAGCAAATAGCCAACCCCTTCTAGGCATGACCAGAAGAGGAAACCCAAAAATAAAAATAATTTCCTATTTGACAACAACAGAACATTACATCAAGTGCTGAGAGACTATTCATGAATAGTTAATTGTTGAAATTAACCATCAAGATTAAAACCAATAATATAATAATTTTCCAACGTGTTTTAAGAATTGGGCATGGTTGCCCAAGAATCTTTGAGTAGCTTTACAACTCATGACAGTAATTGACAGCTGCTATAGGCATCCTTTCTGGTTATCACCACCATCATGTCTGCTCCGCCTTTCCTCCTGCAGAACTGGTCATCTTCTGGCACAGAGATATAAAGAAGATCTCTCCATGTTTTGGCTGTGAATTGGTGGAAGCACTCCAGCCATGGGAAGGAGCCTGTGTTACTGAATATCCCCACATTGCTGAAATGGTTCAAATGCATGAGCAAGTGGCAAAGACAGAGCCAAGGTGGCAACAGCAGCCATTGGTCAGAGCTGCTATAGTCAATTAGAGAACTTTGTACATGTGGACATGTTAGAACTCCATCCTTTGTTACAGTCACTCTCTCTGTTGTTGTTGTTTATTCGTTCAGTCACTTCTGACTCTTCGTGACCTCATGGACCAACCCATGCCAAAGCTCCCTGTTGGCCATCACCACCCCCAGCTCCTTCAAGGTCAAGCCAGGCACTTCAAAGGATACCATCCATTCATCTTGCCCTTGGTCGGCCCCTCTTCCTTTTTCTTTCCATTTTCCCCAGCATAATTATCTTCTCTAAGCTTTTCTGTCTTTTCATTATGTGACTAAAGCACTTCATCTTTGCCTTCAATATTCTTCCCTCCAATGAGTAGTCAGGCTTTATTTCCTGAAGTATGGACTGGTTGGATCTTCTCGCACTCTCAGAACTTTCTCACACTCTCGGCACTCTCAGAACTTTCTTCCAACACCACAGTTCAAAGAACTCTCTCTATGCCACTAAAAATGCTTCTTGCAGGCAGAGGCGGCCCTAGGTAATTTTCAATGGTAAGCAAACAGTATTTTGCCCCCCCCCCCAACCAATCACTGATATATATTTTCTGTTCGTTGTAGGAGTTTTGTGTGCCATTTTTGGTTCAATTCCATCATTGGTGGTGTTCAGAATGCTCTTTGATTGTAGGTAAACTATACATCCCAGTAACTACAACTCGCATATGTCATGGTCTATTTTCTCCCAAGAGCGCCCCTGGGCAAAATCAACTATACTGCAAATGCTTACTTTGCGTAATGGGTTGAGACGCCCCTGCTTGCAGGACCAAAGTCTGGAAGTTGTTTCTAGGATATGGAGACATAACCTTGAGATATGCATTGTTGGAAAATATATTCATCGACCTACAAAAGATCAACAGGGTGGATTATGAATTCTTTTCATTTCTGTTCAGGGGAGGAAAACATCATGATCACCCCCCACAGCATCTTGTAAAACCTCCTTTTAAAGCTTAGATAATTCTTAGTTTCTTTTTTTAACGAGTTTCTCCATTGAGCTGAGTAAACAACAGAAGGTAGGAAGATTTGGAACCTAAATATAACTGAAGCTAATGGAGTTATATTTCTGGTGCATATAAACCATGCCATCAATACCTCATTTCAGTTTCTTGCAGAGTAACGGCCATTTATTGTTTCAAGCCTGATGTTTGCAAAGTAGATTTTCACATCAGACTCTTGACGGGTCAGAGAAAGAAAAATATCCAGTCTTCTATTACCATGTTCCCGTCCTCTATGCTACAATCTGTTGCTACTTTTTAAAAACTGCAGTGGAGGCAAAATTCAACAAGTACAACTTTGCCAGTGAGGAAAGTATGTCCTGAATCCTGTTGGTGTTATATGCATAGTTGTGGCCCCTATGAAAGCATTTGAACAGTTTTGTCTCTTTTGGAATCTTTATTCAATCAAAGTTTGCTGAAAAGTAGGATTTTGGCTGTAGTATTATGCAAGCACATGGTTTCAGTTGTACTTTTGGTGTCTCGGTTCAGTTGTTCAACATTGCACTTCAACACCAGTCTTTCACTCTTCATGAAGCTATGCAACCCACATTTAAGGACTCAGCCTATATCTTCAACAACACATCTTTAAAAACGCACAATTATGGCAAAATAAGAGAGTACCCTAGAATATGAGGAATTCTCCTTCTCTGGATGCCCGTTGTGCTCTCCTTCAATTGTTAAACCACTGAGCTGCTGAGCTTGTTGATCGAAAGGTCGCAGGTTCGATTCCGGGGAGCGGTGTAAGCTTCCGCTGTCAGCCCTAGCTTGTGCCAACCTAGCAGTTCAAAAAACATGCAAATGTGAGTAGATCAATAGGTACCACTCCGGCGGGAAGGTAACGGCGCTCCATGCAGTCATGCCGGCCACATGACCTTGGAGGTGTCTACGGACAATGCTGGCTCTTCGGCTTAGAAATGGAGATGAGCACCACACCCCAGAGTCAGACATGACTGGACTTAATGTCGGGGGACTACCTTTACCTTTTTTATGAATATTATGTTGAAACTACATTGGAAATAGATGGGAGTTGGATCCTTCCACCTGTCTCCCTACTCCTGGTTCAACTCTGTTTTGAAAGGTTGCTGTTTTAAAGTCATTTTTAAAATACTTTTTTCACTGACTACAGTGATTCCCCCCACTCATACAATTCCTAATTATATCCTTTGCTAAAATTAATTGCAAGAGCTGGAAATATGGAGTCGGCCAAGATTAGGCATAGTTCATCCTTTGGGCAGTCCAAGATCATATGAATCTAGTATTTTATTTTATTCTTTCTATCCCACCTCCCTCCAAAAATTGGGGCTCAAAATTGGGAACGAGCCCAGAAAACAATGTCCCCAATTACAAGATTCTTTCTGCTTTGAGCAATTACCTGTCCTTCTTGGATTAATTAAGTTAGTCATCTTATATGTTTTCAGATAATCTCAGACTGATGGAGAATGCAACAAAGGGATGTGAGTACTAGGCTTGTCTGCAGATCCATTTTAGCCATTTTCCTTCAGCCAATCTGGCTTCTTTGGCTTAGTCGGATGGCCGTAAGGGCCCAGCCATCATGGTTTCCCATCCGTAATGTGGCAGCCTATCATGGCTCCTCCTCCCCTTTTTGGTATCACGTGGCACACAAAGATAATGTGCCGTACGCAAGCTGTGCCTGCTTTTTTAACCCCGTTGCTGAAACCTAGGCTCCCTTGAAGGGAAAAAAAGAGATGGAAGAAATCACATGGGCCATTCAGTCTAACCCCCTGCAATGCAGGAAAAGCACAATCAAAACACCCCTGACAGATGGCTATCCAGTCTCTGTTTAAAAGCCTCCAAGGAAGGAGCTTGTAATTTAAAGAATAATCATAGTTTTATCTTGTCCTTGACTGTAGAGATACCTTGCCAAACTGACACATTTTGCCATGAAAAAATGATGTCACCCTGAGATTGAATGAGATTGAATTATCACTCTCCATGAGTTTTTTTAATGCTCAGAAACCATCTTGAGTACCAAACCAGAGAAAGTCTTGATTAAAAGCCATAATTTATGCAAGCAATTATTTTGTTTGTTTGCGAAAACATATTTCTCCTCTGATGATGTCCTAAAATACTAGGAATTCCACACAGTGGGGGTGGCATTTGAAATACAGTGGGTTCTTGGTATCTATTGTATCTCAAATCCCATTATATACCCCCATATAACAACAAGCACAATAACAACAACTGATATACCTCTTTCCTTTTTAAAATGAATCTCAAAGAAGCTAAAGTGGCTAAATCAATATTTATTTATTTATTTATCAAATGATGTGGCGGCAAAAAGAGCCAATGGGATTTTGGCCTGCATCAATAGGAGCATAGTGTCTAGATCTAGGGAAGTCATGCCCCCCATGCTCTATTCCGCTTTGGTTGGACCACACCTGGAATACTGTGTCCAGTTCTGGGCACCACAATTCAAGAGAGATATTGACAAGCTGGAATGTGTCCAGAGGAGGGTGACTAAAATGATCAAGAGTCTGGAGAACAAGCCCTATGAGGAGCAGCTTAAGGAGCTGGGCATGTTTAGCCTGAAGAAGAGAAGGCTGAGAGGAGACATGATAGCTATGTATAAATATGTGAGAGAGAGGAAGTCACAGGGAGGAGGGAGAAAGCTTGTTTTCTGCTTCCCTGGAGACTTGAACGCAGAACAATGGCTTCAAACTACAAGAGAGGAGATTCCACCTGAACATGAGGAAGAACTTCCTGACTGTGAGAGCCGTTCAGCAGTGGAACTCTCTGCCCCAGAGTGTGGTGGAGGCTCCTTCTTTGGAAGCTTTTAAGCAGAGGCTGGAAGGCCATTTGTCAGGGGTGATTTGAATGCAATATTCCTGCTTCTTGGCAGAATGGGGTTGGACTGGATGGCCCATGAGGTCTCTTCCAACTCTTTGATTCTATGATTCTATGACTAACCTCCTTTTTCGAGGCAAAAAAGGCACCATCCCAAGTCTCCTGACATCCATTTGCCTCTTTTATTGAGTTGGAGGGGACCCTCAAGACACATTCATATATGTCATTACTTTTTTACAGTCTGATAGGCTTTGAGCAAATAAATCAATTATCCCCCCAAAAAATCTGTCTCCCACAATACCTTCCTCATGGAAATTGGGTCAAAGTAAAACTACAGTGTTCCCTCACTACTTCTCAGTTTGCTTTTCACTGACTCGCTGTTTCACGGGTTTTTGCCTCCTGGCAATGATGGAGTGTGGAAGGGGTTTTCACCCTCCCCCTCGGGAGAGAGGCAACCAATCATTAAAAAGGGAGACTTTTTCCCTGGAGACTTGAACGCAGAACAATGGCTTCAAACTACAAGAGAGGAGATTCCATCTGAACATGAGGAAGAACTTCCTGACTGTGAGAGCCGTTCCTCAGTGGAACTCTCTGCCCCGGAGTGTGGTGGAGGCTCCTTCTTTGGAAGCTTTTAAACAGAGGCTGGATGGCCATCTGTCGGGGATGATTTGAATGCAATATTCCTGCTTCTTGGCAGGGGGTTGGACTGGATGGCCCATGAGGTCTCTTCCAACTCTTTGATTCCATGATTCTATGATTCTATTAATTTTAAAATAATATTTTCAAACTATGGATGGTTGAATCCTAGGGACGTGTTGTACTGCATTCTCTCTTTCATTTATTTATTTATTGTTTGTTTGTTTGTTTGTTTCACCAAACTGGGAATCAGTGATTTGGAACTCTTTCATGTGAGCAAAGACCTATTCTGAGATTTCATTGAAGTTTTAGGAAAAGCTTAAGCTTTCTCTAAGAATCCTTCAGAAAAGTTTGGAAGAAAAGAGCCACTCTGAACTGAAGTTGCAGAATATCCTGGGAAGTGACCTAGAATGGATGCCATTTACACAATCCAACTATATTGTTTCACACAATGGCATGAAGGCATCAAAAACATTCTCCAGGCTGATAAGCAACACATCCCTAGCCTGGGGTTGTATGCCTTTGTTATTTCCGGAGCCGACAAGCAGAGTATTCCAATTGGAAAAATAGAGAAACAAAAAACATGCAAAATATATGAGGCCTCCAGAAAGCCAGTTGGCATCCTCTAAGAGGCACATGCACTTCAGTGGAACACAGGCCTTAATTTATAAGGAGGTTTTATATTCCACAAATAATTTATTAAGATACAGAACATTCATCCCGGGGGATTTAGAAATAAGCTCGTATCCTGTACAAATTGCACATTCCAGCCTCAAAATTGGAAACAAAGGAGTCGCCAAAGATTATTAGCACAGCTGCAGCATCGTAATAAGTGCCAAAGGTGGCATCCAGCTGAGACAGTCTCAGCAGGCCTCCTAGAAGCGCAGCCGGAGGGAGGTTTCCCGTTTGGCACAGCTGGCTCAGCCGATGCCCCAGCGGAACACGCCGCATCTCGCATTTGGCTGTTTTAATATGTGAGATGTTTTCTGTCTCTCTCGGTCAGACTCACAGCAGGCAAAGGGATCTGATGGACCAGCTTCTGCAAAAGAGGAGATTGTGGATTTAATGCTTCCCCAAAGAGATAATTGTTCAAGCTGTTGCTTCTTGCTCTTCCTTATCTGCAAACCATTGTCATCATCCATGCAAGGAGAATCAACAGGAAACTTGATCAAGACAGAAGCTCATAAAGAGCTCTTATAAAATCCATTCAGAATTTAGAGATACATGAAATTGTGCTGAGAAATGTTACCACTCCTACTTATGACCTCATCACACTAGAACAGTGGTTCTCAACCTGTGGGTTTCCAGATGTTTTGGCCTTCAACTCCCAGAAATACAACTCCAGCCAAGCATTATGTGGATTCTCCTCAACAGCTGAGCAGTAGATCTACTTCATTTTGACTACAGAGATATAGCTCAGTGATTCTCAACATGTGTGTCCCCAGATGTTTTGGCCTTCAACTCCCAGAAATACTAACAGCTGGTAAACTGGCTGGGATTTCTGAGAGTTGTAGGCCAAAACACCTGGGACCCACAGCTTGAAAATCACTAGAGAATGAATCCATTTTAAAGCCAGTCGTTGCCTTTTGCAAAATTCCAGAGTTTGTAGTATAGGAAGGAGCCTTTAACAGCGTAACTAAACTACAAACCCCAGAATTCTGCAGGAGGTAGAAAGTGGATTTATTCTCTAGTGTGAACAAGTCATAAATCTCTTTGTTCCTTTGTGTTCTCCTTGTCCGAAATGATTTATTTAACATTATTTAACATTTATTTCTTTCATTTCCATTCTGGACAATTACCTAAGAAGTTCATAGGAAAGTGAATGTTTCAAGTGACCACCTTGATTAGCATTGCCTGGAGCAATCTTTTGTTGAGAGGTGATTAGATGTCCTTGTTTGTTTCCTCTCTGTTGTTGTGCTGTTGTAATTTTAGAGTTTTTTTAATACTGGTAGCCAGATTTTGTTCAGTTTCATGGTTTCCTCCTTTCTGTTGAAATTGTCCACATGCTTGTGGATTTCAATGGCTTCTCTGCGTAGCCTGACCTGGTGTTTGTGAGAGTGGTCCAGCATTTTTGTGTTCTCAAATAATATGCTGTATCCAGGTTGGTTCATCAGGTGGTCAGTTAAAACATTCACACGTAGCTCCAGGAGACAAGAGTTCTTTGCCCCGCCCTGGTCTTTCCACAGATATTTAAACCCATTTTCCTAGTTCCAACAGACCTCACTACCTCTGAGGATGCTTGCCATAGATGCAGGCAAAACGTCAGGAGAGAATGCCTCTAGACCATGGCCATATAGCCCAAAAAAATGTACAACAACCCATTAATTGTATTGTTTTTGCTTTTTGGTTCTTTTTTTGTTTTGTTTTATTGATGTGTTGTCAGGCTTGGCTTCATGTAAGCCGCTCTGAGTCCCCTTGGGGAGATGGTGGCGGGATATAAATAAAAAATTATTATTATTATTATTATTATTATTATTATTATTATTATTATTATTAGACCATCATTGCTATAAAATCTGTTCACATTAATTTGTCTTTTTAAGCAACTCCTTTCTAAAGATTTTGAAATCTGAAAAAATGGGGAATGTTATGCTATGATGGATACTAAGTAGCTTGTAGCCCTGTTTAAGCTTTCCACAATGTTATAAAATTATGTTTCATTTGGTTCTTGTGGGAAATTGAAATGATGCCACTTAGCACAAAGGGCAGGCTAGTGATATGTTTAGTTTATTTATTTGTCGTGTCAGGGCAGCCAGTCAATTATATTACATTTCTAACAGAACAAAGCAAACAAACAGACAAAATACAAAATTTGTGAGTTTGATAGTTGATTAAATGTCCTTTGACCAGTATCTGGCCACTTGGAGTGCCTCTGGTGTTGCTGCAAGAAGGTCCTCCATTGTGCATGTGGCAGGGCTCAGGTTGCATTGCAGCAGGTGGTCAGTGGTTTGCTCTTCTCCACATTCGCATGTTGAGGATTCCACTTTGTGGCCCCATTTCTGAAGGTTGGCTCTGCATTTCGTGGTGCCAGAACGCAGTCTGTTCAGCGCCTTCCAAGTCGCCCAGTCCTCTGAGTGCCAAGGGGGGAGTCTCTCATTTGTTATCAGCCATTAGTTGAGTTTCTGGGTTTGAACCTGCCACTTTTGGACTCTCGCTTGCTGAGGTGTTCCAGCGAATGTCTCTGTAGAACTTAGAAAACTATTTCTAGATTCAAGTCATCATGCTGGCTGATACCCAAACAGGGGATGAGCTGGAGATGTCTCTGCCTTGGTCCTTTCACTATTGGCTGCTACTTCCCGGCGGATGTCAGGTGGTGCAATACAGGCTAAGCAGTGTAATTTCTCCAGTGGTGTAGGGCGCAGACACCCCGTGATAATGCGGCATGTCTCATTAAGAGCCACATCCACTGTTTTAGTGTGGTGAGATGTGTTCCACACTGGGCATGCATACTCAGCAGCAGAGTAGCATAGCGCAAGGGCAGATGTCTTCACTGTGTCTGGTTGTGATCCCCAGGTTGTGCCAGTCAGCTTTCGTAGGATATTGTTTCTAGCACCACTTTTTGCTTGATGTTCAGTCAGTGCTTCTTGTAGGTAAGCGCACGGTCCAGAGTGACTCCCAGGTATTTGGGTGCGCTGCAATGCTCCAGTGGGATTCCTTCCCAGGTGATCTTCAGAGCTTGGGATGCTTCTCTGTTCTTGAGATGAAAGGCACATGTCTGTGTTTTAAATGGGTTGGGGATCAGTTTAGTTACCAGTCTAAAACTGAAAGCTAATAAGGAAAGTCCACCTGAAAAGAGCCACTCCCTACATCTGCATTTGCCCACTGCATTACCAATCATCCCAGTGGTATATTTCAGTCCCCTCTACTTGTTTATCTTTATTTCAGAAAATCTCCTGCAAACACACATTTGGAGATGCTGTTCAAGCTGTCTCTGTGAAAACCAAAGTGATGATATTGTAGCGATGCAAGTTAATGCATTAATCAATACAGAACTTCCACATTATGCTCGTAAAAGGACCCAACACAAAGGCATGACAGAAACAGAAGATAATGAAGCCACTATTATTAAAAATATGCTTCTGTGTATCCTATTATAGAGCATCTGAATTATAGGAGGCTGCAAATTAAGCCCAGCATTAATGGTGTTGTGCAATATATTCCTTGTTGTTTCCTTGGATATTTCTGACTCAATAAAAGGTGACATTGCAGATGTAGGGTTGTTGTTCATAAAAGAAGATATATACTTTCAACAAACAGGATTTTCCTGTCTCATTGAAGCTGATCTTCTATAATTCTGAATTATAGAAGATCCTACATCAAGGAGACAGAATGCACATTTATACACAAAATCTAAGCTTGTGCTTAAAATCATGGTATCATAAAATCATAAAAGTTGGAAGGGACCACACAGGTCATCCAATCCAACCCCCTGCCATGCTTCCATTATGTAAATCTGTACTTGTGTACTTGGAGGTTGCCGACCCTCCTTACTTACTTACTTACTTACTTACTTTACTTTACTTAGGCGATCCCTCTTAGTCCGAGGATTATGGTCCTCCAAGTGTAGTATCCTGGCGGTGGGTCCGTAGGTGACCGTGGAGCCCTATTCTTGATCTGCATCTTCCCCCACAGTGAGGGCATCGGTTTCCAGGTGGGAGGCAGTCCTGGTCGGGGTGGCTTGACGCGCCTTCCTCTTGGCACATTTCTCTCTTTCGCCCTCAATTTGTGCCTCTTCAAATTCTGCAGCACTGCTGGTCACAGCTGACCTCCAGTTGGAGTGCTCAAGGGCCAGGGCTTCCCAGTTCTCAGTGTCTATGCCAGAGTTTTTAAGGTTGGCTTTGAGCCCATCTTTAAGTCTCTTTTCGTGTCCTCCAACATTCCGTTTTCTGTTCTTGGTCAACTTTAGATGCAGTTTGGTTATTTAGGTGCTGAATATTTGGATATTTGTGTCTCATGTGGAGCAAGGTTAAGTAAGTAAAGATGTCCCTATGGTGCAATTGACACGCACAAGATACATGTGGATATTTCACTTTTTCCATTGGGCATGTACATCTGGCTGCATAGTTTCATGATTCACTAATGAGGTGATGTTGGATACTCATTGTCTAACTCTACAATTATAAAGTTATGCACCATCTCCTTGCCAAAGTGTTTTGCAATAAAGTACCTGTGATGAACATTTCCTGGGCTCTGGGCCTAGAATAAATCAGTTCACGGATTTTCACGTCATAAAAAAGAAATGTATAGTTAAACGTTGGAATTTACAACCACAAGATAAAGTGAATAGAATGTTGTTGGTTGATTCAAGCTGGCATGGACTCACTGAATCTATTGTAGAATGGTGAATCCATACATAGAGAGAGGAAACTGAATAGGTCTGTTCTATTCAGGACTGAAACAGGATTTTGGACAGTTATAGACAGTTACACCATTTAAGATGAATTTTAAAAATGAGATGAATTCATACAGGGGTTTATCTGTGGCTATTGGCTGCAATTCGGTATTCTATCTCCAGTATCAACTACTGGTGAATATGAGCAAGAAAGTTTGCTGCAATCATGGACTACTTGCAGGTGGGTGTCAAAGTTATTGATGTTCAGCTTCTGCCTCATCAATTGGATTACTCTAGAAATCTATTTCTATCTCATATATTTCTCAACAAAATCTTACCCTACATAGGCTTAAAATATTGGACAGCTTCTTTAACATTTGAACTAAAAAACCCAGAATCAAAGAGTGGGAAGAGACCACAAAAGACACCCAGTCCAACCTCAATCTCCTTATTTTGTGTGTGTGTGTGTGTGTGTGTGTGCAGGTACAACTGCACCAGGAGCTCCAATTTTGTTTGCTTTGCATTTAATGTTTGTTATAGTCCTAAGTTTCAGGGACTGTGCAGATAGGTGGCTGCTTTTGGCTGCAATCATAGGGCAAGCCACCTGTCAATTATAGTTAGGTTCCCTGGTCCCACCACCTTTTGGGGTTTTAGAGGGAATAGGAGCCATTTTGAGTTCAGTCCACACAGAGAAGCCTTTCACACAGGACATAAAACCAAGAGCTCCTGTAGAAAGCTTCGTCTTCTACGGCTTGGCCGGGGAGATATACAGCGCACAGCTTGGCCGGGGTTATACAGCCCTACAGTTCCTTTGCTGAAGGACTTCAGTCAGCCATCACGTAAACCTGAATTCTTCGTCCTCTGGAAGTCTACAAAGCTCTGCTTGGTAAGGGTCACTCGCAGAAGCCAGAAGTAGTTGGTACCGGGTGCAGGGGCTCCACGCCAACAGAGGCAAAGACAGACTGCCCAGATTAGAAGTTAAGGATTTCCTCATTAGTTACAGTTATGAAGATAGTGCCTGTTCCCTGTGGACAAGATTGAGAGAGAGCCAATAGACTGTTAAGAAAGCCTTAAAGTACCTGTTTGTTTTCAATAATAAAGAACTTTGTTGAACCTTTAAGCAATCTAAAGACTCTGTTTTAAGGAAATCCAAAGGCCTTTAATCTGAGGCAGCCCCGGCGTCCCATTGGGCAAACAGAATTTATGTCCTGTCTACAGTCTTATGCACAGGCCCAGCGTGCGTGCGTGTGTATTCCCCACAGAATTAAGACTCAAAGTGGATCACAATTTACAAAATTTATACTACTAAAACATTAAAAAATTAAAGCAGAATTAAACTATTTACAATATTAAAATGAATTGACAGCTCAGTAAAAGCAAAAATGCAATTGAAAATGATAAAAACTAAAAAGGTTCATTTAAAATAATGCAGCACTTTTTAGTTCATTCTTTCAAAGTGTTCTGTTTTCAAAGCCTCTTGGAATAAAAAGGTAATAACCAACTGACGGAAGATCAACCAAGAGGGTACCATTCTGGCCTCCTTAGGAAGGAAGTTAGAGAGTCCAGGGGCAACCAACAAAAAGGCCCTCTCTTATATCCCTAACAATGGTACTTGTGATAGCAGTGGAGATGAGAGAAACGTAGGAGTTCATGCAAGTTGAAGTTTGTGAGATAGTATGGACCTGAGCCATATAGGACTTTGTAAGCCATAACCTGTTAATGTAAGATTAGTGTAATGTGAATATGTAAATGTAATTTTGTGCAGTGCCTGTGAATGTAACCTGATTGCATTAGTAGAGAGTGTATTGACACTGAAAGGGTTAATCAGTCAAGCCTCTAGTGAACTGTAAAGTTGTGACCCTGAGTGTGCTTGGAACACGTAGGGAGGATCCAGAGATAAGATTTTGTTTGTCCTGCTTACTTCAGTGCTTTTGTCTTGTTTCTGTTCTTTTTGGTTGGGCGTCAATGTGAGTGTGTGCTGTTTCTTTCCTCTACTCAGTAAAGCTATACGTTTGCTTTTACAGAAGTCTAAAAGTGTCCATTCTTCTAAGCTTCAAAGCTTCTGTCGCACTCTAACATAATCAACCCCACTTCAGTCCCACTTCAAGAGAATGGTGGCATATTAATAAAACAAATACTTACACAGGGATGTGCCCAGAAAAAAACTGGAAGTCAGTGGAGCTATTGCAACAGGGGCACAGAATGATCTCTGCTGTCTGCCCCAGTTAATCTGGCTGCAGCTCTTTGGGTCAGATTAAGTTTCTGAACACTCTTCAAAGGTAACCCTATGGAGAGTATGATGCAGAGATCCAAATGGATGCAACGAAGTCTGACATCTGATATCTCAAGAAATAGGTAAAATTAGTGCAGAGGTTTTAAATATACCAAAGCACTTCTGGCATTACAGAAACTTATAGAATCATAGAATCAAAGAGTTGGAAGAGACCTCATGGGCCATCCAGTCCAACCCCCTGCCAAGAAGCAGGAATATTGCATTCAAATCACCCCTAACAGATGGCCATCCAGCCCCTGTTTAAAAGCTTCCAAAGAAGGAGCCTCCACCACACTCCGGGGCAGAGAGTTCCACTGCTGAACAGCTCTCACAGTCAGGAAGTTCTTCCTCATGTTCAGATGGAATCTCCTTTCTTGTAGTTTGAAGCCATTGTTCCGCATCCTAGTCTCCAGGGAAGCAGAAAACAAGCTTGCTCCATCCTCCCTGTGGCTTCCTCTCACATATTTATACATGGCTATCATGTCTCCTGTCAGCCTTCTCTTCTTCAGGCTAAACATGCCCAGCTCCTTAAGCCGCTCCTCGTAGGGCTTGTTCTCCAGACCCTTGATCATTTTAGTGGCCGTTCTCTGGACACATTCCAGCTTGTCAATATCTCTCTTGAATTGTGGTGCCCAGAATTGGACACAATATTCCAGATGTGGTCTAACCAAATCAGAATAGAGGGGTAGCATTACTTCCCTAGATCTAGACCAGTAGTTCCCAACCTGGGGTCCTCAGATGTTTTTGGCCTTCAACTCCCAGAAATCCTAACAGCTGGTAAACTGGCTGGGATTTGTGGAAGTTGTAGGCCAAAAACATCTGGGGACCCCAGGTCGAAAACCACTGATTAGACACTATGCTCCTATTGATGCAGGCCAAAATCCCATTGGCTTTTTTTTTGCCGCCACATCACATTGTTGGCTCATGTTTAATTTGTTGTCCACAAGGACTCCAAGATCTTTTTTACATGTGCTGCTCTCGAACCAGGTGTCTAAGTTCAAGGCTGCACCCAGGAGAACACCCAAAGTATGAACTTGGGTCTTAAGGGGGAGTGTCATCCCATCTGCCTTTTGTTCTGCCTGGATTATGTTTCAACGTATTTGCCCTCATCTTGTCCTGTCCATTGCCACCCACTTTCCACATCTGTCTTCCCTCTGTGAGGCTCAGAGTGGGTTCTGTGTCTTTCAGCCGCTGTAATGCTCTTTGACTCAATGTGAACATTTCTCTTTTATGCGCTGTCTGGGTATGGATATGTAGTCACTTTATTACCAGAGAGAAAGATAACCCATTTCCAATCCATCTACCCCAATACCACAAGAAAGCAAGGCAATAACAATTATCTCTGGCCTTACATTTTCTCCCTCCTCTGAATAGCTCATGTACAGTAATGAATTGCAACAGCTCCTTCGTGTGGACTTCTCTCCGATATAATTAATGTCCTAAGATATTCTATTTACTGGTGAAGCTGTTTGAATGAAGAAGTGATTACTTCTGGAGTAAACAGAGCAGCTAACCACATTTCACAAACAAAGACAGCAGCAGTTTGTACAAAAACAGCTTTCTCAGGTATTTCCTTCACTCCACCCTTGTCCTTCTCTCTGTATATTAAATTTATTACATCCAAATAACTGATAATCACCACATAGATCCAAACCTTTATGTGCTTTTTAAAAACATCACATACACAAATTTTGCTGTTTTATGTGCCAAAGTGTCTCTTCCTCTTTGTAGTTTATAACATTTGACTCAACAGACCTTTGAAGGATCCAAATGCATCGCCAATTATCTTAAGGTTAGGAAAATCTGTATTTTTTAACCATACCACATTTTGTCTGTTGTTTGGTTCTTGATCAGCAACTGAACATACTGTAAGGATTTGTGAGACTGATTCAACTTGATGGAAGTTGTAGTTCACACAACATCAAGACAGAGCGTTGTGCCCACCATGGATAATTGACCTTGGCACACAGAACCCCCATGACCAGCCATAAATACTGGAGAGGTTTGGGGTGAATTGACCTTGATTTATAAGAATTGTAGTTCACCTACATCCAGAGAGCACTGTAACCCCCCCACCCCAAAAAAAAAAAAAAATCTGGACCAAACTTGGCAAACATATCCAATATGCCCAATTGTGAATTGGCCTTTATATTTTGGGAGTTGTAGTTCACCTACATCCAAGGAAACTGTGATCCCCCATACAGAACCCCCATGAGCAACTGAACATACTGGATTGGTTTGGGGGGAATTGACCTTGTTTTCTGTGAGTTGTAGTTCACCTACATTCAGAGACACTGTGACCTCCACCGACAATAGACTGGGATGAAACTTGGCACCCAGAGCCACCATGACCAACTGAACATACTGGAGAGGTTTGAGGAGACTGACCCATCATGGTAGTTTATTCTGCAGCCAGGACTCACCCTGAACGCCACCGATGACACATCTGGAGCAAACTTGCCACATATGCCCAACATGACCAAGTACTGATGTAGTTTGAGGGGGTTAACCTGGCATGATGTGAGTTGTAATTCATTCACATTGTAATTCATTGTAATTCAATCCTATTTCCAACCCCAATTAGAGTTTGCTTATTGAAACCATAGGAAGTTGTAAGGCATTGATTCAATAGATATTCTAAAGTCTTGTCTATACTAATGTCTACTAGCTTTCTTAATGATACCCAGGAACTTTTGGTTTTAAATGTGGGTAAATGAGATTGGATCAGTTTAGGTCCATGATAAGACTAGTTGGGAGATGCTCTGGAGATTTCATGACCCCCCCCCCTTTTTTTTTTTTTTTTTGGTATGGATTGAAAATCTGCATCAATGTGAAATGGTCAGTTTTCCACATGAGTCAAAACCATCCATTTTTTCTTGATTAGCACCTCTTTCTGCCTGGCTAAATTGGTCACTTTTTTTATTTTAACACAGGGCACCACAATGGCCAGGAGGCTCTCTCGGAAGTCTGCAGTCATTCAGTAACGGTGATGGTAAAATTATGGTTCAGAGATTGTTCAGGGGAGCCAAACTCATGACTGTGTAGACTTTGCTCCATTGACTCTACGGGTTGAGCATGTAATGTATGGCCACCTCCAAGGCCAGTCAAGAGTACTGATTTTCCAAACTGGCTGCAAATAAGATGATGTGTTAGATAACTGGATGGCTGGATGGCCATCTGTCAGGGGAGCTTTGAATGCAATATTCCTGCTTCTTGGCAGGGGGTTGGACTAGATGGCCCATGAGGTCTCTTCCAACCCTATGATTCTATAAGCGCTAGACCAGTGGTTCTCATATACTGAAAATCCAAATGTTTTGGCTTCAGCCCTCAAAAACTCAACCAATAATATTCAGGAATTCTAGGAGCTGAAGTATACTCCTTTAAGTGAAACCAATGTTAAGATGCAGGACATAATGAACTTTCCTTTAGAACATTTTTCTTTAGAACTTGTATGTACTTACTCTAACAACCCATGACAATTGAAAAGTTAAGCCAGTTGATACTGAATGATTAATACAAATTTTCATGTATCAATAAATAGTTGATGAGTATGTTTCAAAACTCTTCTCTGTGTCAATTGGCTGGAAAGAGATGCCCTTTATGTGCTATATCTCTCCTGTTAAGTATTTTTACTCTGGGTTCATCCCACATGACAAATATAATATTTCAAGGTTCTCATGCAGCTGGGGGCATAATGATGATTTTCTGAAACATCTTCTCTATGTTCTTCGGCACAACAATGGCTTCAAACTACAAGAAAGGAGATCCCATCTGAACATGAGGAAGAACTTCCTGACTGTGAGATCCGTTCAACAATGGAACTCTCTGCCCCAGAGTGTGGTGGAGGAGGCTCCTTCTTTGTGGGCTTTTAAACCAGAGGCTGGATGGCCATCTGTCAGGGGTGGTTTGAATGCAATATTCCTGCTTCTTGGCAGAATGGGGTTGGACTGGATGATGGCCCGTGAGGTCTCTTACAACTCTTTGATTCTATGATTCTATGAAGTATATGGTCAACTCAATTTGAAATTGACCATAGAAGTGCACTGTAGGACCTTGAGATTCCTAGAGAGGATGCTTTTATCAAATCCATGAATAATCAAATTGCAAAAGTCAAATCCGCAGATGTGGAGGGATAGCTGTCAGTTTTTGTTTCCAGAAAAAAAAAGGGAGGGGGCAGTCAAACAAGTAATGGTTTTGGGGGATATCAGAACATTCTAACATTGTGATAGTATTTTCTGCTATTACATTGCTCAGGGGAAAAATACTGAAATGGGTATAACAAAGTAAATTATATGCAAAAATGTGCCTATTAGGGTAAACAGTGTAGAGACAATGTGTTACTCAGGGAATGTTATATGAAAAAAGTGAGAATATTGGGAGAAATTGCTTACAGGAAGCATATGCATTGAATTTTCATGTTGATAAATCTGGAAACCGCTATGGAACATGGACAGAACAAATTTATGAATGGGCTCCACGTAGCCTCATTTTTCCACCTCTAGCCGAATCCCCAAGAAAGTAGTTCTGACATCAATTCTGTTATGTGCAAAGGATGACTACAAAGGCAAACCGAATCTGCAAATCAAACATGAGAGACCTTCTCCATCATATCTCAGTCATTCTTTTGCTTGCTTTATGCTGGTCATAAAAATAATAATAATAATAAAGCAAATGACACTCTGTATTGCTGAATTGTCATTTGGAAAGCCATTCAATATTTAAAGAACAATGGTTCATTTTCCACATCTCAGGAATGATTTCCACAAGGGTCCTACCCTACCGTTTACTCCAATATTTAGAACATGTTTCTGCAGTCAAGTATTCCCACCAGGAAACTTGCAAGTTTAAAAGTGTGCAATTTATTTCAGTTTAACTACACCATAACAACACCCTCAAGTGAATACAGATCTGTAATATCCAGCCATTCATCTGAGTGCTGCGTTTTCAAACGGAGAGCTGGATCCTTTGCATTGTCTAGTGTTATTTCAGCACTGTGAGGTCCCTGTGGTCTTCACGATGAGAGCACCATTCTCAGTTGACGATGCAGTTGGTTGTACTTAGAATATTGCGCAGATACCCCTGAGGGCTTGTTTACATGATCCATTCTCCTGGGCTAATAACCCTTAATTCATTTCATACTCTGACTTGCATACACAATGCAGGGTGAGCTTGAAGTTGGAGAGATTTGAAAGAGAATGAGGAAAAAAAGAAACTAGAAAATGAGGAACAGTTCTGCTTTAAACACACTAGCTGTGAAGTCCATGATATAATAATTGAAATAACCATGAAAATGAACAAAATCTGGCTACCAGTATTAAAAAACTCTAAAATTGCAACAGCACAACAACAGAGAGGAAGCAGGCAGGGACATCTAATCACCTCTCAACAAAAGTTTGCCCCAGGCACAGTCAGGCCATTGAATGCTAATCAAGGTGGTCAGTTGAAACATTCACACCTAACTCCAGCAGACAAGAGTTCTTTGTCTCACCCTGGTCATTCCACAGATATATAAACCCTTTTTTCCTACTTCCAACAGACCTCACTACCTCTGAGGATGCTTACCATAGATGCAGGCGAAACGTCAGGAGAGAATGCCTCTAGACCATATAGCCCGAAAAAACCTACAACAACCTAGTGATTCCGGCCATGAAAGCCTTCGACAATACAATAATTGAAATACTCTGAGATTCCTGCAAAACACAAACACAAAATACTCCTTTGTTTCATACCCAGGTGAAAGCTATCTTATACATTTAGATGTGTTGCTGTTGTTCGACTGTTGTGTAAGAGACTCATTCAGTTCATGGCTGCACAAGTAGAGATCCACAAGTGTAACTATTTCACATTCAGTAGTGCTTTCTTGACTATTCACCAGCACTCCTTTCTTCACTGGAGTAGAAGTAGCCACTGACAATTCCTCAATGGGAGGAAAAGATGAACATTGGAAGAGAAAACAACTGATTGCAAAATTCAGTATTCAGCAGAAGATGGTGTAGCGCAAAAAGGAAGTCATTAAGTGAGAGACCTCACAACCTCTGAGGATGCCTGCCATAGATGCAGGTGAAACGTCAGGAGAGAATGCTTCTAGAACATGGCCATATAGTCTGAAAAACCTACAACAACCCAGTGATTCCAGCCATGAAAGCCTTCAACAATACATTAAGTATCTATTTGGCTTACTTTTTTCTAGGAATGAATTGGGCCCAGAAACACAGTGGTGACCCCTTCAGCTGCTACAAACTTTATGTTACATGTTCTCACATTGTCACTATCAACATTCAGGTAGTTGTCTTTTGCAGCAGCCAATAAAGTTATGGTCCATATCAGGATCAATCCTCCCATAAAGGTATGCTTTGCCATTGCATGGTGGTGTGGCTATTCCAGTTGAATGCAAACTCTACTAGATTTGTAAAACTTCAGCGCTGTTCACCTGCTATTTAGAAATGAGTTCAAATAAATACTTGTCCATAGAAAAAAAAATAGTTGCAATCTTCATTGGTGGAATTTATGTAAGTATGATATCATTCTTCAAGGTATTCAAGGTTACTTTATTCAAGGATAGTTTTTCTTGTTTGTAATAAATTCATCAGTTCAGTGGGTTTTTAATATACAAAGTTATTTACATTTACATATGCACTGACACAAACACACACAGTCATTCCATTAAAAACATTTCTAAATGTAATTCATCCTGAAGTGTGCATATTGTTATGAATTTGGAGATTTTATGAGTTCAAAAGTGAAGAAGCTAAAGGAGAATTTTGTTCCCATCCTCACATTAATCAGGACAGTTCAATTTTAAATGGAGGTCAGTTGGAATCTTTCAACAACCTCTGCATGAAATTTAAAAAGTACGGGCGATAATTCCAACTTAACAATGTGTCCCAGAAAGATAGCATGCTTAACAGCATATAAAAAAACTTCTGAGAGATATAGAACAAGCAAGAAGGTTGCAAAGGTAACAAAATAGATATATTCCTGGTCATTACTTCTAACAGAAAATTTGGTACCAGAAACTGTGCAGTGAACAGAGATAGGATTCTACACCACACAAACACGAAAAGTAGTTTAACAACTGTTAATGAACTTTTTATCCAGTCTCCATTTTACCTCTGGTTTCCATTTTTGTGGTCATGTGTATAGATCAGTGTTTTGTTTGTTTGATTTGGATGTACCACTGAGATGAAAAGGACCACACGCATCATGTACTCTGTTGTCTTGTCATGAAGGAATCCACAGCACACCAGAAAGTTGGCCATTCAACCTCTTTCTAAAACTTGCAAGAAAGGGCATTCTACCACATTCAGTTCCTATTTACAAAATAATATTGACAAAAGTGAAACATGTCCAAAGGAGGGTGGCCAAAATGGTCAAAGGTCTAGAAATCCCCTAAGAGGAATGGTTTAAGAAATTGAATTGTTTAGCCTGGAGACTAGAGGTTTGAGAGGTGACATGATGGCTGTGCCGTCCACCCAGACGCTACAAAAAATAAAACTGTGACGTGCTTCTCTCTATGTCTGAGTGAACTGCGGGTGTCTTTCTTGAGAAGCTTGAGATACTCAGCAACTGAGGCTATTACTGGATTTAAACATCAAAAAAGGATATTTATTTATACAAAGTCCTTGCAGACTTGGCACAGTTCATCAAAGTTACAAACAGTCAATTGGTAAAGCATAGAGATGAGTTTTCCCTTCCTCCAAAAGGTAAAAGGAATTCTGGAATCCCTTAACCTAACCCTGAGCTCCTATGGTCAGAAAAAAACAGGTTTTTCCCTTATCTATTGCTCAAAGTTAGCTTTGGAGGCAAATGTTCAATACTATCTATTTAACTCAATAGTTCTTTCTCAATAAACTCAATACTCAAAACTTTCTCAATAGCTTTTCTATTAATCTAGCTATAATTTCTCTATATAGCTCAATACACAATACACAATATGAGTCGCCTAAGGGCTGAGAAGAGCGGTATACAAATAAAGTAAATAAATAAATAATAAATAAATACTATCTATATTGACTTAATATAGCTTAATATACAATACACAATATATAATGTATAGCTTAACACTCAATATATAATGTATAGTTTTTGCAATGGTTTTCCCAGAGCTATTTATTATTTATTATTATTTATTAACTATATTTGTACCCCGCTAGCATCTCCCGAAGGACTCGATGCGGCTTACACGGGCCGAAGCCTCAGAACGCAATACAATAGAAAACATAACACAACAATAACAAAGCAAATCAAAACAATTAAGCAAAATAACAACAATGACAATACATCAGTACATCAAGACACTGTTAAAAACTGGTTCGGCCGGCGCATTAGTATAGCTTAATATACAATACACAATATATAATGTATAGCTTAATACTCAATATATAATGTATAGTTTTGCAATGGTTTTCCCAGAGCTACCTGCCTAACCATCAGCACGTCTGAAGTCTTTCCTCTAAACTGAAAAGGCAGGGGAGATTCCAAAATGGAGATCTCTTCCCTGGGAGAAAAGGTGGTCCCTGGACCCAAAGAGATACCTTTCTGAACCAATAGCTGCAAAGGAGACCTGCAGACTGGCTTTGCAGACTCTGATACTATTACGTTTTAGGGCTCTTGCAAAGCTGCAGCAACCCTGGGAGAAAATGCAAGAGGGAGCAACCTCAAGCAACTGTAAAGTAAGGCAAATCAGGCTCCTGGGAGATGGAACAATGGCTGTGTTTAAATCTTTGAAAGAATATCATGTTGAATATGGAATCAGGTTGAAGATAGAGTCAAACCATGGGAGAACAGGTTCCACCTAAATATTAGGAGGAACTCTTTGATGGTAAGAGCTTTTTGATGTGGAATACATTACCTCAGAGATTGGTGGAATCTCCCTCTCTGGTGGTTTTCAAACAAAGATTGGGCCAACAATGTCGGGAGTGCTTTGATTGTATTTTCCTGCATGTCAGTAGGTTGGATATCCCTTGTGAGTTCTTCTAATTCTGTGGTTATTCCAAGGTAGTTGTAGGTTTTTTGGGCTGTATGGCCATGTTCGAGAAACACTCTCCTCTGATGTTTTGCCTGCATTTATGGCAGACATCCTCAGAGGTTGTGAGATCTCACAACCTCTGAGGATGCTATACATAGATGCAAGTGAAACGTCAAGAGAGAATGCTTTTAGAACATGGCCATATAGCCCAAAAAAGCCTACAAGAACCCAATGATTCCAGTCATGAAAGCCTTCGACAATACATTATTCCAAGGTAGTCCATTAGAAAATTAAGCTCCTCATGGTATCAGCCCATTCTTCCTTATGTTTAGCTAGAATCTTCTACCTTTTGAAACTATTGGTTCACTTATTCTCTGGATGCTGGATGAAACAATTCACCTTTTCACAGGTATTTAGATTTTACCTTGTTAAATCCCTGTGCCGGCAGGACTGAAGACCAACAGGTTGCAGGTTCGAATCTGGGGAGAGCATGTATGAACTCCCTCTGTCAGCTCCAGCTCCTCATGCAGGAACATGACAAAAGCCTCCCACAAGAATGGTAAAAAAAAAAACCCATCAAAACATTTGGGTATCCCCTGGGCAACATCCTTGCAGATGGCCAATTCTCTCACACAAGAAGCGACTTGCAGTTCCTCAAGTCACTCCTGACACAACAAAAAAAAACGTATTCTCTCTTCTAGCGGGAAATAAGCTTGTTCCACCTTCTGTGTTGCACCCCTTCAGATAAAGAAGACTGTCATGTCACCTCTCTGTCTTTTCATCACCTAGCTAAATGTATTCAGTTCCATATGGCACTCCTCATAGCAGTTGGTTTCCACACTAGAGTAGAGTTGAAAGACCAATTAGATTGACTTACAAGTTGTCCCACCAATCAATAATTGATATTCTAATTCTACTCTATATTGGAACTAACCAACATGGTTCTGGTCTAAATCCAGGATATGATCTGGTTAATTTAATTCAAAATGTAGAAGAAATCTCTGAGCTCCAGAATTTTACCCTTCAGGTGATATTACTAGGTAGGTAAGCTATAATATCTAGAAGCCTTTGACAATTTCCAACTGACGACTTTAAAAGAATATGAATTAATTAGGATGTTTGGCGGGTATTCACTCAATCACTGTCTAAAAGTGATCAATTGTGAATTGGACACAGATTGGTAATCCACTCCTCCCTCCTGCCCCTGGCTAATAAGGCCTGCCATGAGCAAATCAACAGCTCAAAGCTTATTGTGGCTGGAATCGGATCTCTCAGAAACCTTGGGGGCAGCAATAATAAAGGGCTGGCACTCCCTGCCTTTCATGTGTGCGGCGTTTTCTCCACTGCACTGATGCAATAAGATCAAGAAATGAACCTCACAGCAATGGTATTTCATATCTGGGCCTTTGTATCTCGCAATATCCTTTCTGGTCAACTGCCCTATCTTTTGAACATGTATTGATTTTCACAGTTCCAATTGAAAGACTTGTTTTGGTGCATCTTGCCCTCATCCACCCCAAACAATTCCAATTGTTTCCCTCCCATCTTCACTTTATGAAATGTTGTCAGTGAAGCAAACAGAAGGCCATTTAAAGGTGAAACTTTGCCAAAGTTTTTTTTTTTACATATTGGGGCAAAACGTGGAATAATCTCCCAATAATTGTGTGTATGTGGTACATCTAATTCCCAAGTAGAGTAGACTGCTCTGAATCAATGCAGAATGGAATAAATCAGCCTTCTTTCCTTTTTCCTTTCCATTTCCCATACTTTCAGGGCCTCTCCTCCTTTTGTTCTGTCTTTCAAGACAGCAGGATTCTCCTCCCTATCTTTCCCCTCCATTTTGCCATTTCCAATATGACAATTTTCCTTTTATTTTAGATTTTATAATTTTAATAAATTTTATCTCTGTTATTTTATAAACCTAAAATAGTGCAATTCCTATGAAACAAAGGAACACCATTTGCTCTTCTCTCTTAAAAGACCTTTGTTTTTATTGTAATTTATCATAGTTATCACATGTCACAATCATTATATACTGTCTTGGTACATGACAAGGGATAATTAAAGGTATACAGTCAAGTGGATCCAATTCTGCTGTGCTTCTTTTTAATGAGGTTGGGTCACAAGATTGATTTGCATGCATGTATACTGAGGGTGATGAGTGACCATAATACTGTTCCTTTGGGATTTATGAACCCCTTTTGTTCACTTTCTGACTTTTTTTGCTTTCAATCACAAATTCCTTTGCTCATCCCTTTCGTGTCAGGTATTGTTATTATTATTATTATTATTATTATTATTATTATTATTATTATTAAAATCGCTTCTACTCCGCCCTTCTCACCCCCGAGGGGGGACTCAGGGCGGCTTACATGGGCAACAATTCAATGCCATAATGTCAGTACAACAACATATAATCAAATACATAAAAATTAACAATAATATTTATTAAAATCACATACTCATATACTAACAAAGTCGCCTAATCAAAGTCACATATCCGTTTCCTATTGTCATAATCCTATGGTCCGGTTCAGTGTCTAAGTGCTGCTAAGTCCACTAGCCGAAAGCCTGACTCCAAAACCACGACTTATTTTTTTTTCCTAAAAGTGAGGAGGGAGGACGCCGATCTAATCTCATTGGGGAGCGAATTCCACAGGGGAGGGGCCACCACTGAGAAGGCCCTGTCCCTCGTCCCCACCAGACGCGTTTGTGACGCCGGTGGGACCGAAGGCAGGGCCTCCCCAGTAGATCTTAAATTATGAGGTGGAACGTAGAGAGAGATACGTTCGGATAAGTAAGCTGGGCCGGAGCCGTATAGGGTTTTATAGGCCAAGACCAGCACTTTGAATTGTGCTCGGAGGTGGACTGGCAGCCAGTGGAGCTGATGCAGCAGGGGGGTGGCATGCTCCCTGTATGGCACTCCGGTGAGTAATCTGGCTGCTGCCCGTTGGACTAGTTGAAGTCTCCAAACAGTCTTCAAAGGCAACTCCACGTAGAGTGTGTTGCAGTAATCTATTCGGGATGTAATCAGAACTCGTGACATGAAAGGGATGAGTTAAAAAACAAAAAGATTGGTTGACAACATACAAGTTATCTATCTGCCCTGCTACACACATATTTGTGCCTGCAATTGTCCTTTAGATACACTTTGAGGGCAAGGAATTGCTGGTAATTGCCTTCTCGATGGTGGCTCCTCGGCTGTGGAACACCCTTCCCGTGGACATCAGACTGGCTCCTTCCCTGATGATATTCCGCAGGAAATTAAAGACTTTGCTGTTCGAGAAGGCGTTCGAACAAGAAGTGCAATAATTGGTAATGACGACAGAAATGGAACAACAGAAAATGATACTGGATTGTGGTTTAAACGATGAGACGACGCAAGTGGCTTTTTGTATTGTTGATATTGTTGATATTTTTGATGTTTTTGATGATAATGTTTTTGGTTATTGCTAGACTGATATTTTAGATTGTGTCTTGAATTTTGAACCTTGTTCTTTCTATGTTGTACACCGCTGTGAGTCGCCCCTGGGCTGAGAACAGCGGTATATAAGCAAAGTAAATAAATAAATAAATAAATAAATAAATAATATATGTATGGTCTGCCTCCCTATCTTTGAAAGCAATGCCCCAGTTTCATTTATACTCATCTCCTAATTCTCCAGCAGGACTCCATGGTATGGTTCCACTACACTGATGGTAGATTCACAATGCAGGATCTTGCAATGCTTAGGGAATATCCACTATCTAGTAGGCTTGAACATAATTTCAGATTAGATTAGAACTAAGATCCGATTTGTTAAATTTGGGCATACGAAGATGAGTTCCGAGGCATGCACAGAAGGTGGTGGTGGCAGGGAATTTAGAATTTGAATCACTTACCCATTTTTTTCAGAAATGTTCTGTAATGTTTGGATGTCTCCCAAGGTCAGTTTAATTTTCACTATAACCATTAAGCAAACTTTGGTAAAGCCAAGGGAGATTAAAGTGCTTTTAGAATCATTCTTTTGGCCACATTTTTGCTGGCACCACCAGAATGGAGGTAATGGATTTCGCTAATCACATCCATCTTAACTGTAGTTTGGGAAGGCCAAGCCCCCAATGAAACTCGAACCATCGGAGACCTACTTGCTTTTCGGAAAGCCCGTAAAACTTTTCTTTTCCGACAAGCTTTTGATGGGTGAACAATCCGGGCTATGCCTGTTCTCGCTGCCTATTGTTATTGTTATGGTCATTTTAAAGCTAATTGTATTGTTTTAATCTGTTTCTGTAAACTGCTCCGAGCCAAATTGGGAGTAGCGGTATACAAGCCGAATAAATAAATAAATAAAATGGTAGAGATTGCAAAACTCCCTGCCATAAACTACATTTCCCAGAATGCAAAGCTGCTCAGGACCCAAATGATGGCTGAAGGACCCAAATAGCAGGCTGTAGCAGTTGTCATTTACAGTTGGCTTAAATATAAAATAAACAAACTGATTCGATCTGCAAAGAGGTGTAAAGTAATCAAGCATTAAGCAACTTTTGCAAAGCCAGGAGAATATAAACTATTTTTAAAAACCAATACAGTTTTCCCTCACTTATTGTGGGTGTTACTTTCCAGGACCACCCACGAAAAGTGAAAATCCATGAAGTAGGAGTGAGATATATATCTCACATTCCAAGGGTGAGGCAGAAGTGGGGAGAGATTTAAGGGCACCACACACTGGTTTTTTTTTTTTTTTTTTTTTGCTAATTATTAGAAAGTGGCTATAAGGCCGGGATTTACGTACTGAATTGTATCTCCTCTCCCTTTTTAATGATTAGTTGCCTCTCTCCCGGGGGGGGGGGGGGGGGGTGAAAACCCCTTCCACACTCCATTGTTGCCAGGAGGCAAAAACCCATGAAACATTGAGTCAGTGAAAAGCAAACTGAGAATTAGTGAGGGAACACTGTAGTTTTACTTTGACCCAATTACCATGAGGAAGGCATTGTGGGAGCCAGCTTTTTGGGGGGGATATTTGATTAATTTGCTCAAAGCCTATCTGGACTGTAAAAAAGTAATGACATATATGAATGTGTCTTGAGGGTCCCCTCCAACTCAATAAAGGAGGTAAATGGATGTCAGGAGACTTTGGATGGTGCCCAGGTCTCAGCGGTGGCCGGGAGAGCTTTCGAACAATTAAAACTTGTGCGCCAGCTGCGCCCGTACCTTGGGAAGTCGGATCTGGCCACAGTGGTCCACGCTCTTGTCACATCCCGGTTGGATTACTGCAACGCACTCTACGTGGGGTTGCCTTTGAAGACTGCTCGGAAACTTCAACTAGTCCAGCGAGAAGCAGCCAGATTGCTCACCGGAGCGGCGTACAGGGAGCATACCACCCCCCTGTTGCGTCAGCTCCACTGGCTGCCGATCCAATTCCGAGCACAATTCAAAGTGCTGGTTTTGACCTACAAAACCCTATACGGTTCCGGCCCAGTGTATCTGTCCGAACGGATCTCCCTCTACATCCCACCTCGAAGTTTAAGATCTTCTGGGGAGGCCCTGCTCTCGACCCCGCCAGTGGCACAAGTGAAACTGGCGGGGACGAGGAGCAGGGCCTTCTCAGTGGTGGCCCCCCACCTGTGGAACTCACTCCCTGGGGAGATCAGATCGACGACTTCCCTTCTAGCGTTTAGGAAAAAACTGAAGACCTGGATGTGGGACCAAGCTTTTGGCCATGCTGACAACTGATCAAAGGACCTATCGATAGACAAGGACAATGGAATGGAATGGATATATGGACTCTGATATATGGACTCTGACATGAGATAGTTTTTATGATTTTAATAGGTATAGATGTTTCATTTTAATTGGTGAACTGTTATATTTTGTATTGTTTGTTGTGTGATTTGGGCATTTAATTGTGCCTCCTTTGTAAGCCGCCCTGAGTCCCCCCCGAGGTGAGAAGGGCGGGGTATAAGTAGATGAAATAAAAATAAATAAAATTTCTGCCTCGAAAAGGAGGTCAGTCTAGATGTCCCTTGATGGTGTCTGTCTGTACTGTGATTTCTGTTTCTAGGTTATAAATGTCATTACCTAATTGGTTAAGTCATAAAAACAAAATTTTGGGAGGATAACAACTACGTTCAAAGTAAAGACCACACAATGAAACAGGAAATAACACTTTCAAACCAGGAACAGATTTTATTTATTATTAAAAATGTTTTTAATAAAAAAATTAAAAATTCCAAAAATCCATGGATATGTCAAATGCCCTGAAATTTGGAGAGCTAACAGTGGTAAGTGTGTTCTACCACTGTAGCAAGTTTCATCAGGATAGCTCACAAATGAGGGAGGGAGTAGCCTCTGAAATTTCCCCACTGCCAGTGATGTTTTCCCGACTGCACATGCACAACCGCCATTAACAAAGTACTTAGGAACTTTTACCCCAGAAAAATTAGAAAGGAATTTAGAAATGAAGTGACAGTGCCCCCTACTTCTGAACACAATTTAGAATCATGAAATCCCACGTTATCAGCTTTGAACTGGAATATATTACAGTGTGGACTCAGATAACCCAGTTCAAAGCAGATATTGTGGAATGTACTGCCTTGATATTCTGGGTTATATGGCTGTGTCCCCAGGAAATTGATGACTTGTGATCTTGAAGGTCTTCCATTCATAAGCTCTCTGTAAGTTCAAACTGACTTAATGACAAAAAACAGTTTAGTAGTTTTTCATATGTAATGGATTTAAAGATGCAGGAACACCCAAAATGGAGAAAAACTGTGAATAAAAAAGCATGCATCTGGGAATTTCTAGGTGCTTCATTAGGTCAAAATTGAGTGGAAGGTAACCACATAAACACCCTGGAAAACGAGAAATTTCCAAAGATAGTATATTAATGAGATCCACAAATAATCAATTCTGCAAAAGTTAAACTCCCAAGTATGGAGGGACTACTGAATATTCTGTCTTTTAATTACAGTTTATAGAGATGCCAGATAATCTGATCAGACTTTCTCTGTGAGTGTTAGATATGAAGCAATATCTCTCTCCCATTTCAAGTGGAAAGATAAAGATGGTCAATGCATATCATAGAATGGAGCAGACCTAGAAAAGAAGTCTGGATATAAATGTAAGGACTTCTCCTTTTTGATCAGTTTAAAATTAATTGAAAACAATTCAGGATAATTGCTTAGTGTGTACCTAATGAAACCTACATATCTGAATAACATTAAGGTTATATTAAAGCATAATGGTGTGTGTTTTTTTTAAAAAAGAATAAATTAAATTAAATAGAGTTTACCCCACAAAAAATTGAAGTTGTGACTTAAATCAATAAAATGGTGTCCTTCAGAGAAGAAATTTAGACCATGATTTAAATCAACTTGACTTAAAGCAAAGGCTGGTCATCGTGTGGGGAGACTAAGTTTGCATATGTCATGAATGACTTTTCAATAACTTTGAAGCATAGGTTCTTTTTATTGCAATTTCCAGTGTGAGAAGGTATATCAGATTACAGAAAAACATTTAGACAAAAAATGACATTGGACATACAGACATACAGATTCTATGCAACTATATTGCATTCACAATTACAGTGGTTAACAAACAAACAAAGGGGAATTACATTTTCAGTCAACATTCACCCACATGTACATGCATTCATCCACATGCATCCAAATATTACCATATCATTTTCTCCCTCCTTGGAGAAGCAACTGTCAGACCAGACACTGATTTCCTGCAGCTTGCCAATGCATAGTCCCAAAACTTCCATAACGCCAAAACTTCAAAACACCGAGATACCAAAACTTCTTTCTCTAAGAACAGTGCCAAGGACCAGATCTCTGTATTCCATACAGCAGAACCTGACTCCCTGCACAAAATTCAAGACTCCAAAAGCACACTTCTTCCTCTTCCCTTGAGAAAGAAGCCTGAAAGTGACCAGGCTGCTCCCATGCAGATCTGCCACTCTCCGAATACACCATCTCTGTCCTTCCCATGGAGCAGAGCATGGCGGGTGAACAGCGTCTCTGTCTGTCACAATTTGATCATTATTAGACTGAGTCTTTTATAGGAATATTCTGTTGATGTAGTCCCAAAGTTGTAAATTAATGATAGACGTCTTCCATCCTGGCTTCATCCCAGTTTCCTGGCCAGATATTGATCTTCTTGATTGGTGTTGATCTTATGTTGACTTCCTTCTTAACATAAGTAATGTTGCAAACATTTCTGTTCTCATTGTCCCAGTTCTTATCAGGGTTACTCATTAGCAAGTCCAGCAAGCAGGTAGTTAGTAGGCCTGGGCGGTTTCGTTCGTTAATTTTGTAATTCGTTAAATATTCGTTATTTTTAGCAATTACGAAACGATTACAAAACACATTTTCAAACCCGGAAGGGTTTTAAAATAACGAAACGGCATCCCCCATACTTTTAACGAGCTTCCGCCCGTTTCGTAAATGGGATGGAGGATGCTGGTGCCCTGGGAGCCAATCCGGCGCTCCCAAGCACCCAAGCAGTGCACCGTGGCTGTTTCTGATTGGCCGGCAAGCCCTTTAAAAGCGGCTCCGCGTGGCCGCACAGCTCATTTGTTGCGGAGGCGAGGGAGAAGAGAAGAGGTCCGGGAGGGCGGCTTGCATTGGGTTGGCTTGGCTTGGTTGGTTGCTGGCTAAGCTTGGATTGGATTTATTCCTTGCTTATTATTCATTCCTTGCTTGGATTCATTCCTTGCTTGGATTCATTCCTTCCTTCGGTTTTTGTTAATTTGTTAATTTTCAATTTTTAAATATTTTTTAAAAATACCTGTCTTTTATTCTTAAAAAAAATACAAAAAATATTCTAAAAAAGAAAAGACTCTTCTGTTGGTGTGTGCTCTCGTTTGCCCTGTCTCGTGGCTGTGTTTGGTCCACATCAGGGCCAGTTTTTGGTTAATTTTCCATTTCTGAATATTTTTTAAAAATACCTGTCTTTTATTCTTAAAAAAAATACAAAAAATATTCTAAAAAAAGAAAAGACTCTTCTGTTGCTGTGTGCTCTCATTTGCCCTGTCTCGTGGCTGTGTTTGGTCCACATCAGGGCCAGTTTTTGGTTAATTTTCCATTTCTGAATATTTTTTAAAAATACCTGTCTTTTATTCTTAAAAAAAATACAAAAAATATTCTAAAAAAAAGACTTCTGTTGGTGTGTGCTCTCGTTTGCCCTGTCTCGTGGCTGTGTTTGGTCCACATCAGGGCCAGTTTTTGGTTAATTTTCCATTTCTGAATATTTTTTAAAAATACCTGTCTTTTATTCTTAAAAAAAAATACAAAAAATATTCTAAAAAAAGAAAAGACTCTTCTGTTGCTGTGTGCTCTTTTGCCCTGTCTCGTGGCTGTGTTTGGTCCACATCAGGGCCAGTTTTTGGTTAATTTTCCATTTTTGAATATTTTTTTAAAAATACCTGTCTTTTATTCTTAAAAAATACAAAACATATTCTAAAAAAGAAAAGACTCTTCTGTTGGTGTGTGCTCTCGTTTGTCCTGTCTCGTGGCTGTGTTTGGTCCACATCAGGGCCAGTTTTGGTTAATTTTCCATTTCTGAATATTTTCTAAAAATACCTGCCTTTTATTCTTAAAAAATACAAAAAATATTCTAAAAAAGAAAAGACTCTTCTGTTGGTGTGTGCTCTCATTTGCCCTGTCTCGTGGCTGTGTTTGGTCCACATCAGGGCCAGTTTTTGGTTAATTTTCCATTTCTGAATATTTTCTAAAAATACCTGTCTTTTATTCTTAAAAAAATACAAAAAATATTCTAAAAAAATAAAAGAGTCTTCGGTGGCTGTGTGTGCGTTTGTCATTTGTGTAGTTCCAACCAGTGCGCTCCTTTTGCCAACACAAAGTGCTATAATACAGTGCTCGCTCATCATTTGTGTAGTTCCAACCAGTGCGCTCCTTTTGCCAACACAAAGTGCTACATACACTGCTCGCTCATCATTTGTGTAGTTCCAACCAGTGCGGTCCTTTTGCTCATTATTTGTGTAGTTCCAACCAGTGTGATGAAACGCTTCCTTCCCGGCTTTTCTAGTCGCAAGGGCCAAGTGCTATCGCGAATACCGAAGAAAGGCAGGGGACTGAAGATGAACACATTGACAAGAAGAGAACATTCATCCAACGAGATGGTTATTGAAACACCCACAGATGCTTCAACCAGCTGTGAGATGGCAGAACCTTCTTCTTCATCAGTTCGAAAGACTCTACGTTCAGATCCTGATGTCGTTCCAAGTACCTCTGATATTACTTGTTATGAAGAGGAGGGCGAGGAGGCGGACGTGTCAGAGGAATGGGAGGAAGACAAGATGGAATGTGCTTCCACCACAGGAATTAGTGATCAAGAGGACTGCATGCTGATGGAGGGCGAGCTACAGAAACAACCAACGATTATACTCCCTTCCACAAACACCGACAGTCCAAACACGAGCATGAGTAGATCTGAAGTGCCTAGTAGGGGTAGGCCGAGATCGCTCCTATGGGATCATTACGACGTCCATAATGAGAGGGCCACTTTGGCAGTTTGCAGGCATTGCGGTGTGAGCGTCAGCAGAGGAAAAGATATGAGGCATCTTGCCACAACAGGGCTAAGGATGCACATTAAGAGACACCACCCAAATGTGAAGTTGGTCCTTCTTACTTAATTTGCAATACTGCTACAGAAATTAGTATGTATGCAATACTTCCCAGATAATTTTCAGAGTTTTTTCAAAGTGCAATTTCTGTTACTTTTTGTTACTTTTTCTTTATTTATTTCTTATATTTACTTTCTAAGTTTTTATAATAACATTATTTTTATATATTAATAATTTATAATTTAATTTTATATATTATTTTTATTATTATTTATAATTATATTTTATAAATATTTTAAATTTAATTATATTTTATTTAAATATTTATATTATTATTTATTTCATTTATATAATATATATAATAATATATTATTATTATATTATATTATTTTATATTGTATATATTATATAATTTTATATTATTTATTGTTATTTATTATTATTATTATTATTATTATTTTATTTATTTAAATTTTATTATTATATTATTGTTTATTTCATTATATTATTAAATTGACTCAGTTTTGGATACTTTATCTTATTACTTTTTTATTTAATATCTTAATATCTTTTTCTATTTGATTATTTTATTTGATTTATTTTATGAAATGATTTTGTTTATAGAGCATTTAGCATTGCGCAATCGCGTCCGCCGTTTTAACGAATCGATTCGTTATTATTTTAATAGCGAATCGATTCGTATTTAATAACGAAGTTTCGGAAGTCGCTTTGCGCATGCGCAATCGCGTCCGCCGTTTTAACGAATCGATTCGTTATAACCTTAACGAATCGACCCCGCGCCAATAACGAAGCTTCGGAAGTGATTTTGCGCATGCGCGGGGGGTTCCGCCATCTTAACGAACCGATTCGTAAATATTTACGAAATTTCGTAAATCCCGAACTTTTTTAAGGGAAAATTTTGTAATTATTTTAAATATCGAAACAAAAAAACACCCCAATTACAAATCGATTTTAGAAACAAATTTTTGCGTTGTTACCCAGGCCTAGTAGTTAGTCATTGCAGGCCTTAATATTATACTGGTGTTTCCAAAATTATTAGCTCCATTCATCCGTCCTTCCATCCTTCCATTCAATCCCACACATAATTATTAAATTCACATTTATCAAATTTGCACATTGAATTTCTTATTACACATATGCACCTGTCCACCATGAAGTGGAAAGTTAATATAAAATGAGAAGTAAAACCAAGCTTCAAGAATGACCAACCCAATCACCAGTCTTCTACAACAGAGAAGGAAAGAAAGCACAAGAAAAACAAATGGGAAAAAAGAAAGAAAGAAAAACTTTCAATATGATGACCTAAAAAATCCATTTTTCAACCTAAGTGAATTTCACAGTTGCTGAAAGTGCAAAAGAGCTATGGTTGGGCTTTTATTTTTCTTTCCAAAAGTGTGAAATATTGCTTGCTATGGTTTTCTTTTTTCTACATTTCAAAAAGGAAAAGAAATGTGGCTGGGGAGAAAATAAAATAAGAACTGAAACCTGAAGGAATAAATAAAGTGAACATACTCTCATCTTCCTTTCACCTCTCCTTGTCTATGGAGAAAGACACACATACAGAGAGAGAGAGAGAGAGAGAGAGAGAGAGAGATCCTCGGGGTTAGACAGACATGCACCTCAGTGCTATGGTGCCAGGGTTGCTCTGCGCTAAGGCTAGGGTTAGCCAGCTCTTCAGTATCTCAGTCAACTGAATCTATGCAAGACAAGTGAAGGTCAGTGCTGAGAAAAATATACACAAAACACTGCAATTTCTTTGAAAAAGCCCATAATACTAATGCTAATACAAACCTGCACTGTGGTCTCAGTCTCAAGATAGTTTGCTACCGGTGTGCTGGTACGGCTGTACCATGAGCTCCAGCTTTATTTTCTTTCTCTTATCTGTTTGCAGTCATAGGGCAGGCCTCCTGTCCATCATAATTAAGCTTTGGTTCTGCCCCTTGTTCAGGGCTCTGGGAGGAAAAGGAGCCTTTTTGGGGGGGGCAGTCTCTCATAAGGAAGCTAAACTATAGGACATAGACCAGCTCGTCCCATAGAAAAGCTTCTTTTCTCAAGAACATCCAGGGAAACAGAAACAGAAATTCCAGGGAAAAGGTCCCAAGGCTCTGGCTGAGAGCTCACAGCCTCTCAGTCTCACAGCAATCAGAGGGAAAACAGTCCTGAAGTTTTCAAAGAATTCTCCGAGGGAGGACAGCACTACAGATCCACGGAACTCCATCTGAAATATCTACAAGGCTCGGCTGGTAGGTCTATTCGATACCCAGATGCATTTGGAATCGGTAGTAGGACCCACACCGATGAGGCATAGATAGTAAACAGCCTGGGAGATGTTAAATAGGGCTTTTTCCTACAGAAAAAGTACAGTTAATCAAAGTCAGGTACCAGTCCATTGAGGACTAGACTAAGAAAGCCTTGAAGTGTTGTTTGAATCATTGAAGATTTTGTTGTTTGTTCCATAATAAAGACTTTGTTGTATCATTAAAGACTCTAAAGACCATTACTTCAGAAAAATCCCTGAGATCCTCTCTTTGAGGCGCCCTGGCTTCCCGCTGGGCTGAAAGTATACGTCCTATAGAAAAGACAGCTGTTAAAGGCCCAGCGTGCGACAGAACAACCGGGCACAATTCAAAGTGCTGGCTTTAGCGTATAAAGTCCTAAACGGTTCTGGCCCAAGTTACCTGTCTGAACGTATCTCTCTTTATGAACCATCTAGGGATTTAAGATCATCTGGGGAGGCCCTGCTCTTGATCCCGTCTTCTTTGCAGGTGCGTTTGGTGAGGATGAGAGACAAGGCCTTCTCAGTGGTGGCCCCTTGGCTGTGGAACTCCCTCCCCAGGATATTAGATCATCCCCCTCCCTCTTGATTTTCCAGAAAAGAGTAAAGACCTGGCTCTTCGAACAACCATTTGGAAGTACAGCATAATAGATATATATGATACTATGAAAGAGTGAACATGGAACGGCTTAGATAATGCTAATGGAAAATGAGTTTTAACTGGAAGACATTGGTGATTATGTTTTTAATGGTTTTTATATGGTTTCTATATGGATTTTTATTATGTCATGCTAAAAGTTTCAATGGTATTTATTACTATTGCGCCATCGAATTCCTGCCAATTTGTATGCTGTTTTGAGTTGCCTTTGGACTGAGAAAGTCGGGATAGAAATACTGTAAATAAATAGATAAATAAATAAATAAATAAATAAATGTTTTCCCTGCTTCTCTCTAGGCTCAGAACTAATCTTTCAAGTGCCTTGAACTTCCAAAGCCCTCCTTATTAACTCTTATTTCCCCAAACTTTGATAGGAGAGTGTATATTAAAACAATATAAATATGACTCCAAAAGTGCGAAAATTGAATTCACAATGGTCTATCCTACACTCCACCAAAGCCGTTCAACTCTTCCTCCAAAACATTAAAAACTGGTTAATAATGACAACCAAAAGGAATGTTATATCACTCTTATTGTCCATAGATTTTTGTTAGACCACGCAGGGGGAAAATGGAGGCAAAAAATGGCACCTGACTGTGGTCTCAATCATAGTGGCTCATCCCTGCTCTGTTCCCTCCTTATGCTGAATGGCCAGCCTAGGATCAAATGATATCATGGGGACAAGTTTGCTGAATGTATCAGAGCTTGCTATTCAGATAGTATGCTTCCATTAGCAGTATGGTGTGGGGAGAATATAACTGTTGCAACTCAGAGTAGGCTTCACCTTGCTCCCAAATACCACCACACAAGAGCTGTAGATTTTGTAGTTTATTGAGGAAAAAATCCAAGTCAAAACATAGAGTAAGCAATGCTTAGTTCCAAAGACAAAGGTTAAATGCAAAACACAGTTCCAAAGGTCCTTAGGTAAGAACATAAAACATAATCCTTTAAACAATGGTCAAGCAACAGTCCATGGTAAAAGCAGTGAAACACAAGTCCCAAGAATCACGATTCAGGAAGCTCAAAGCGAGCTGCTTTAGAGCCAAGGTTATTCCATAGAAGCTTTCATGCTAAAAACCACGTTGAACTGACACCTTCCCCTTGTTAACCAGAAGCCTACATACCTTTTGCCAACAAGAAAACATTACGCTCTTGCCAACATGAAAGCATTACGGTGACCTTTCACCGACCTGGCTTTTTTTTTGCTAGCTAGCCGCAAACTCCTCCTGACCCACCAATCCAAACGTTCCTGCCTGCTCATTAAATCACTATCAAGGCTGCTCTCTTCTCTATCAGTATCAGCGTGAGACAGCTGAGCAAGTGAAGGCCTCTGCACCTGGTCGTTATCTACTTCATTGGCATTCTTTCCCCATGAAAACCGACTTGTTGACTCCTCTGGTGCAGTGTCTGCAAGAGGCACAGAAAAAGGCATAGAAACAGGCCCAGAAATCCGAATCCCATCATCCTCTTCATCAGGGAACATTTCAAGCTGAGCCACAACAATAACAACAACAAATAAAATGGCTTCCTAGGGGAACTTCTCTGGATTGTGAGACCTTTGGGATTTATGAATTGGCCGGGGCTTTAGCACAGCTGAGAAGTCACCAGAAATGATAAGATCTACCAACTGAAAGGTTGCCAGTTGGAAGCCCCGCATTGGCATGAGCTGCCAACTGTCAGCCCAACTTACTGTTGACCTAAGCACTTTGAAAACAGCTTGAGCTGTAATTAGAGAAATTAGGTACCGCTAATACAAGTGGGGAAGGTATTTTATGACGTCATAAAGAAAAAGTTCAGAAAACACCCAGCAACCAAAAAGAAGGAGGAAGTCCTGATGGCTCTTTATCATAGAGGATGGAGTGACAGAACCTCCCTGTGGCTTGATTTGAGCACCACCTTCCAAGGGTCAAAGAACTGGACTTTGACACAACATACCTCTTTTGTGTTCTGTCTGTCTCTATATTGTCTATCCAAAACAGCATTGAGTGTTTGCTATGTAAGTGATCCGCCCTGGAAGTTGTTTAGTCCAAACTAGTCTGGACTCATTCCTAAGCTTTGACCAAGGTGTGGATGTTGTCTTATGACTTAAGGGAGTCTTGAGAAGATGGCTGTTTGAATAGGGCCAACTAAACTCATTGAAATATCTTTTGAACGATAAATCAACATGTAAATAAATGCATACCATTGAGGCAATAATTATACTCTGGTTCGAGTTAGGATCAAAAAGAAGATTGGCATGGAAACAGAACAATTCTCTACATGAATAGCCCATCCTCATCTTGTTGACATGTTGTATAACTCCTTTTATTGAAAAAAAATATGATGTGTGCCACTCAATGTTTATATCCCTCGTCTTTCATTTCAGCCTGTGCTTCAATATCTTAAATACTTGTTTTACTATTGTATGTGTAATGGGGAGTTACAATTTTCACTTCCCAAATTTGGTGGCTGGTCGTTTCCATGTTGGGAATGTATCCTTTCCAGGTTTTAGTCTGAATTTGGAGTCCATTTAAGGTGTAAGGGATTTGCATGAAGCTGGGCTATTACAAAGCAATACTATGTGGTAACACTTTCACAGCTTACTTCCCTTAGGGTTTTTCTTGGCTTCCCATACTGAAAAGCTGTTTATAAATACACTGATAGTTTATCCCCTACTTTTGACCAAAACCTATCTGAATTGCTATTTTAACACACATCCCATTTCCATGGAATGCCTTTTTGTCTATCTCTTTCTCCCCCTTTCAACACGACTCCCTTGTTGCCAACTCTCGCTCTTCCTTTTTTCAATCTCACACTGCCATAATTGCAGGAAATGGTGCTGTTTGTTCAATTTCTACAAATTGAGCTAATGCAAACCTATGTAAATTATTTACTGAAATGGGTTTGTGTTGTGGATTAAGGGAATGAAGCGACACAAACGGCTCCTCATGGTGCCCCTCTCCTAGCTGCAGTCTGATTAATTCCAGACTGAATGGCACATTACGATCACACAAGGTTGACTTTGGTGGGCAAATTCCCCCCTCTCCCTTCCCTTTCCTAATGGCTGCTTTCAAAACAAGAGCTTGATTTCTGATCAATGGTCTCATAAAAGATGTTTCACAAATGCCTTCTGTCTCATTTTATTATTATTATTTTTTTTAGTAAAAGTAAAAGATAAAGTATGGCCGAAATCTTATGTCAAGTTTTCATAGTTGAAATCTCATCATGCAGAATTATGCATCAATTGTACAATAATAATAATAATAATAATAATAATAATAATAATAATAATAATAGTAATAGGGTTAGGCAATTGTATGCTAATCAAGGTGGTCAGTTGAAACATTCACACCTAGCTCCAGCAGACAAGAGTCCTTTGTCCCACCCTGGTCATTCCACAGATATATAAACCCTTTTTCCTAGTTCCAACAGACCTCACTACCTCTGAGGATGCTTGCCATAGATGCAGGCGAAACGTCAGGAGAGAATGCCTCTAGAACATGGCCATGCAGCCCGAAAAAACCTACAACAACCCAGTGATTCCGGCCATGAAAGCCTTCGACAATGCATAATAATAATACTTTATTTGTACCCTGCTACCATCTCCCCATGGGACTTGGTGCGGTTTACATGAGGCCAAACCCAAAATACATCAAACAACACCAATAACACAACATTAATAAAACAATCAATAAAATACAAATTATATAAATTACATAACAAAACAACTATCAACATCAACATATAAACAGTTTTAAAATGCCTGGGCCAAATGTAATGGATTAAAATTGAAAATATGCTGACGTGAAGAGGTAAAAATATAACTGGATAGGATTTTTCAGAGAGAAACGAGGGAACAACAATCCATCCTAAGTCAGTGTTAAAGTGCATTTTGAGGGCATATTACTGAGAGTTCTTCTTATTCTGGGAAGGCACACTGGAACAACCATGTTTTCAAGCTCCTCCTAAAGACTGCCAATGTTGGAGCATGTCTAATGTCCTTGGGAAGTGTATTCCAGAGTCAAGGGGCCCCCACCAAGAAGGCCCTCTCCCTCGTCCCCACTAATCGAGCCTGCAAGGGAGGTGGGAGCGTGAGCAGGGCCTCTCCAGATGATCGAAGAGATCGTGTGGGTTCTTACACAGAAATACGGTCACGTAGGTAGGCAGGTCCCAAACTGTTCAGGGCTTTGTAGGTCAGAACCTGCACCTTGAATTGGGACCAGAAAATGAACGGCAGCCAGTGGAGCTCCTTAAACAGGAGGGTTGACTGGTCCCTGTAAGAAGCACCAGTTAGTAGCTTGGCCGCCGCCCATTGAACCAGTTAAAATTTCCGGGCCATTTTCAAGAGCAGCCCTACGTAGAGTGCATTACAGTAGTCCAATCTGGAGGTGACTAAGGAATGGACCACCCTGGCCAGATCCGCCTTCACGAGGTATGGTCGCAGCTGGCACATGAGTCTTAGTTGTGCGAAGGCCCTCCTGGCCACCACCAATGCCTTGTTCCCAATAGCAATGTGGAATCCAATGCACATAACATACTAGCATTTCCCAGAGGAAAACTACTATCAAGCAATTATCAGAGCTTGGAGAATATGGTGAACGCTTTTATTGGAGGAAAGAACACAAATCAGGAGACGCTGCAGCACTTTCTCTTTTGCCTGAGACAAGATTCTGCCTCCTCTCCTTCTGAGATGATTTGGCACAAATTGCTTTTTTTACTGTGGTATGTTTTAAGGCAACATGGAGATGTGATTGTAAGCCGCCTTGTGTCCCCTCGGCGTAGAGAAAGGTGGGATATAAATAAGGTAAATCATAATCATAATCATCTCAGTTTGCAGTAATTGTAGTAAACTGAGGACAAAAAAAGGAAGAGAGAAAAACCAATGTATTTTAAAAGCTGCTGGAAATGTAGGATGATAGAGGATGAACTCTGCCAAAGTGGGATAGTTGGTTATATCTATCTATCTATTAGGGCTGGGCGGTTTCGTTTCGTTAATTCGTAATTCGCTAAAAATTCGTTATTTTTTTTTATAATGAAGCGATAACGAACCATTCTGGAGCAACTTAAAAACGAAACGAATTTTTAATTTTGTTTCGTAAATGCTTCGGATTCGTTATGTATTCGTTTCGTTATCGGTTTGAGGTCGTTTCGTTATTATTTCCGCATGTCTGGGGCAAGTTTTATAGTTGTTTTTTGTTTAATTAGTGAAAAAAAATTATAATATCACACGAACAGTCAACAACAGAGGGAGAGGGAAGCTTCAGAAGTTCTCCCTGTCCCATTTGGAGGTTTTTTAGCGTATTGCGCGGTCGCGTCCGCCATTAACGAATCAATTCGTTATTGTTTCATATTAGTTTAGTTAATGTTTCGTAATTTTTTTTACATTTACAAAATTTCGTAAATATCGAACTTTTTAAAAGAAAAAAATCGGAATTCTTTTTAATATCGAAACACAAACCCCCCCAAAAAACGAATCGATTTTAGAAACAAATTTTTCCGTTGTTACCCAGGCCTACTATCTATCTATAGATAGATAGATATGATTCACACACAGAGAGATATAGTACATAGATCTGAAAGGGACCCCTGAAGAAGGGCAATGATATGTTGCATGTTCCAGAGTAGGCAAACCAGACAATCTCCACGTCAACACTGACAAAGAAACAACAAGAAATACTGTTTACCCACAAGCAGGAAGGAATCTCAACTTTTTTTAAAAAAAACACATGGGGAGGATATGTATTTACTAGGCTTGGGCGGTTTCGTTCGTTAATTTCGTAATTCGTTAGTAATTCGTATTTAAATTAGCTTACGATCCAATATTGAGTCATGCAGGAATAGTGTGAGGAGTAAATTAGATTCGAAACATTTTTTTCAAATTATTTCGTAATTGTTTTGTAATTGTTTTGTAATTATTTCATAATTATTTTGTAATTATTTTGTAATTATTTTGTAATTATTTTTGCATGTCTGGTGCAAGTTTTATAGTTGTTATTTGTTTTATCACACCAACTGTCAACAACAGAGGGAGAGGGAAGCTTCAGAAGTTCCCCCTGTCCCATTTGGAGGTTTTTTTAGCATATTGCGCAATTGCATCCGCCATTAACGAATCGATTCATAATTTTACGACATTTCGTATATTTTGAAATTTTTAAAAGGAAAATTTCGGAATTCCTAAAAAAAAACGAAATGCAAGGGCCCCCTAAAAACAAAACGCGTTTAGAACCAAATTTTTCCGTGGTTACCCAAGTCTAGTATTTACTATTTACTCCTGGTAGCATTACCTGGAAGATTTAAGTGCAGAATCCATGCCAGCGTGCACATTATCCGGCCTACCCAGGAAGCATGAGAAATATTTCCAAATCCAGGCTGCCATGCAAGAAACTCTCTCCCTCGCTCTGTTCTACCCGAGCCAACTGTAGAGAAGCGATGGATTTTACATTTGTCATTAGCGTGCAACGTAGACAGTTGAACTCTATTATAATGTCTTCAGGAAGTATCTGATCCATTCCATTATCACTATGACAAAGAGAAAGAATTGCTTATGATTTCAGAAAGGTCAAACTCAACCAATGTTCTGTCTGTATAAGCTCCAGGTATGGGGATGATAATAGGAGGGGGAAAAAAGTTTCACCGGTGAAGTTTACAGTTAGATATAAAAAAATTAACATTTAAAAAGAAGCTCTTATCTCCGAGACATTTGCTACCCTCCTATTTTTCTTCCACACGGTGGCTGGCAGTTCGTATATTTATACATATTTATTTAAAAGGGAGAAGGATGATATGTGTGTGTCTCTGTGGAGGGGGAAAGAGAAGAATAGAATGGAGCTTTTTTTTTGAAAAAGGAGAATAATTGAAGCAATTCCATTTGATATAACTGCATTAATTATTGCTATATAATTAGGTGTGTGCCTGGAATCGCCTGATGAGGTTAAGAATGCCATAATTTCTGATTGAGATGTGTGGAGCCAGCTCTTTAGAAGAAAGAATGATAGGGAGTTGGGTCAGCACTTCTCTAGAGTCCATTTCCTCCAAATCTGGAAAGGAATCCACTCTGCCTGTGTGCAAAAAGGGGAAATGTAACTCCAGGGGTGGGACAGATGGTAGAAGTTGAGCATCCCTTTTCCAAAATGCATGTGTCTAGAATTATTTTGTATTTTGTATTTTGTTTGGATGGGGGGGGGGGGTGTTTAATATTGAAGACTGTTCAGAGACTTCAACTAGTCCAACGGGCAGCAGCCAGATTACTCACCGGAGCGTCATACAGGGAGCATACCACCCCACTGCTGCGTCAGCTCCACTGGCTGCCGGTCCACCTCCGAGCACAATTCAAAGTGCTGTTCTTGGCCTATAAAACCCTATACGGCTCCGGCCCAGCTTACTTATCCAAACGTATCTCTCTCTATATTCCACCTCATAATTTAAGATTTACTGGGGAGGCCCTGCTCTCGGTCCCACCAGCGTCTCAAACGCGTCTGGTGGGAACGAGGGACAGGGCCTTCTCGGTGGTGACCCCCCACTTATGGAATTCGCTCCCCAGCAAGATTAGATCTGCATCCTCCCTCCTTACTTTTAGGGGAAAAAACTAAAGATATGGTTTTGGAGCCAGGCCTTTGGCTAGTGGGCACAACAGCATTTTAGGCACTGAACTCGGACAATAGGATTGTTTGAAAATTGGAAATGGCTTTATGACCTGTGATTATGTGATCTGTTCTATGTGGTTATGTAATTTTAATTAATGATGTTGTTGTTCATTTGTTCAGTCGTCTCCGACTCTTTGTGACCTCATGGGCCAGCCCACACCAGAGCTCCCTGTCGGCCGTCACCACCCCCAGCTCCTTCAAGGTCAGTCCAGTCAATTCAAGGATGCCATCCATCCATCTTGCCCTTGGTCGGCCCCTCTTCCTTTTGCCTTCCACTTTCCCCAGCATAATTGTCTTCTCTAGGCTTTGCTGTCTCCTCATGATGTGGCCAAAGCACTTCAACTTCAAATTTAATTAATATCACTGTTTAATTGTTATGTAATGGTTTTTATATTGCTGTTTTATATTGTTGTTTTGATACCATTGGCATTGAATTGTTGCCTGTGTTAGCCGCCCTGAGTCCCTCCTCGGGGGTGAGAAGGGCGGGGTAGAAATGGTCTAAATAAATAAAATAAATAATAAAATAAATATTCACATAAACATAATATTGGAGATGGGACCCAAGTCTAAACATGAAGTTCATTTGTTTCAACTGCACCTTATACACACAATGTATAGTTAATTCTATACACAATAGTTTTTTAAAAAAATGTATATAACTGACTTCCCTTCACCCGTGCAGCTGGGGGCGAAGGTGCTTTGCTTCCTCCACCAAAGAGGAGACCAAAGAGGTAGTTTGGGATTATCCCATCCCAAAATATAGACAGGTAAAATCCACCAATAGCTCCCAATCGTACCACATTTCTACTATTTGAACAATGGGTCCCTTCTGTTTCTAAGCCAGCGGAAAAGTGACAATCAGTGGCCAGGTTTCTCCTCTTCTTCCCCTCACTATCATCAATATAACTGTTTTTCATTTATTTAATGTTAGCAAATATATCCAGCATTGTCCAGGTTTGGATTTTCTTCCTGGCTCTTTTTTTTTTACTTCATTCCTGTCCTTCATATTCTCCCTCTCCCTTCCTCTCACTCATACTCTTCTTTCCTTCTTCCTTGGCTGTCTTTCATACACCTTTTTCCCTCTTGCTTTTTTGCCCTTCTCTTTCTTCCTTTCTCTTCCATTTTTTCTCTTTCTCCACTTTTTTCCTTCATCCCTTCCATTTCTTTCTTTCCTTCATTGCCCTCATACCCTTTCCACTTTCCTTTCCCTCTGTAGTGAAATTGCTACTCTATGTTAAAGTTTTGATGTATAGCTCTATGTTTACATATGGCAGATAGGGAAGAATAGGCACAGACAGGGTAGCAACAGCAGAGATAGGATTCATTTGCATATGTGAAGCCGATTGGTCATATGCAGATTAGTGTAGGCCCAGGATTTGAAAAGGCTGCTAGACCAAAATGACAGTTGGGGAGAGCAGAGCTGAACATTCCAAAGGGGCGGAGCCAAGGTTCTAAAAGAGGCAGTTAGAGTGAGGGGGTTTGAAAATGACAGTTAGGAATCTGTGTGTGAAGAGGAGAGTTGGTTTTTGAGTGCCTGATAGAAATAAGCAGTTATGAAGATGTGTTAAAGATTTTTGATATAGAGAAGCAGTTAGTTAAATAGAGCTCGAGTTTTAAGGAACATAAAGAAGGCTAGTGTTGCCTTAGTTCAGAATATAATTCAGACAAGAGTGTGTAAAGAAAGTAACATGTTTGTGAATACGAAACACTGATAGTTTATTCAGAAAAGTTAACCAAGTAAATGATACTGATTGTAAGCCTCAAATTGCAACAAAACACAATGTAACCACAAACATTGGAGCCAGAAGTTATAAATAAACTGTGTTACTTCATTATACACAAGTGTGTTTCATTGTCTGTGGTATAAAGTACAATGGTTTAACAGCACACAGAAAGTCCCAGCCAATAGAAAAGAAGAAACTGTATCAGTATAAAGCAGCATAGAAGTTTTTAAAAGAGGAAATAGTCTCTCTCCCTTGCCTTACCCTCCCTCTCTCCATCCCTTCTTTTTTCTTCCCTCAGCTTCTTCTCCCTCCCTCCCTCCCTCCCTCCCTCCCTTCCTTCCTTCCTTCCTTGCCGCCTTTTCCCTCATAAGCCTTTTGCTCTTTCATTTTTAATGCTCTTTCTTTATTTTTCCCTTCTCTCCTTTCTTTTCCTTTTCTATCTTTTTTCCACCTTCCCCCTCCTCCCTATTTTTCTTTCTCTCTCTCTTTCTTTCTTTCTTTCTTTCTTTCTTTCTTTCTTTCTTTCTTTCTTTCTTTCCTTGTAGTAGAATAGAGGATTTGTGGAACATGGTCCCTAGTCTCATTCTGTGTTATTGAAAAGAGAAGTCACAGTTCCGCCATCAATATAGTGGTAGTACTACATGTTTCCTGTTAGTTGAAAGGTTTAGAAGGCTGAATGGCTTTATAAGAGCACTTCTTCCATTGAGTCTGATCAGGTCAACCCCTATACCTAGGGCTTTCTCTCAACTTTGTCTAGATTGTGGGTGGGAGTACCCATTGCCTTCAGCAAACAGGAGTCCACAGCACAAGCCTGTTGCCATGGAAGTGAAGTCACAATTGGAAGATGTTTCTTTTCATTATATGAGTAAGCAACAGAAAGAAATGAATTGTGAAGGGAAAGGCAGGTGGTTTATCTATGTTTCTGGCTGCACACAGTAATAAGCAGCTAATTATTATTAATTCTTTTGGCAGTCTTTGCAATCCCATTAATCATACTGAAATTCCTTGGAAGTCAAAGTGGATGGTGATAGACACTTACCTGCCGAGAAAGACTGTGATGTCTTGCTGTTTGAGAAAAGAAATCAAAATATGAATGGGTGACAATTCTTGGAAGTAAACGACCACAAATGAATAGTTGGTTTCCCCAATAATGAAAGTGTAAATGTTTTATATAACAGTTGGAACTTATCAAGGTCATAGAATCATAGAATCATAGAATCATAGAATCAAAGAGTTGGAAGAGACCTCCTGGGCCGTCCAGTCCAACCCCCTGCCAAGAAGCAGGAATGTTGCATTCAAATCACCCCTGACAGATGGCCATCCAGCCTCTGTTTAAAAGCTTCCAAAGAAGGAGCCTCCACCACACTGCAGGGCAGAGAGTTCCACTGCTGAACGGCTCTCACAGTCAGGAAGTTCTTCCTCGTGTTCAGATGGAATTTCCTCTCTTGTAGTTTGAAGCTATTGTTCCACGTCCTAGTCTCCAAGGAAGCAAAAAACATATCTCTCTTGAATTGTGGTGCCCACGTCATTCATTCTGCCTAACTCTTATCACTTTTTGTTAGTTTTAGTAGTTCAAGAATCCACAATCATCAAGTGGCAGAGGAAGTAGATCAGATGGCTAAAATATTTCATTCTTGTAATTTTTGTGAGTGTTGAGGCAATGGTGACCCAAATGAGATTACTATGTATTTTGCATAATATTTGTGTCTTTTGCACTACTGCTTGCAGCTTTGAATTTTCTTTTAAAATAAACTAGAAGATTTTAAAACCAAAGAAAAAGAAAGAGAAGGAAAGTAGAGAGTTGTTTCCTTTTACAACTAAAGTGCAACCTACATATCTGCAGGAGATACCTTCCCAGACTGCAAGTGGATATGTGAAACTGCAGATAATTGCAAACTCTATTGAAATGAAGGGCTTTTATACAATCACACTGGAGCACTTAGAAAATAGCTAGAGAGGACACATCTTGCCAGATATATAAAAATGAAAATGCAGGTGCCAATTTATACCTCAATGCTCTGGAACCAAAGGAGTTATAGTTAAGATCTTTATGTTACTGAGCCACTGTACCCTCCTCCCAAATTAATCTAGACCTTTAAAGACTTCACACAAAGTTATATGATTTTATTTTAATTTATTTTATTAATCTTTTCCCATTCTATCAAAGTTTTGCTGTTCCAAAGCCATTGAAACCCTTAGGAACATCCAGTGGCAGCTGTACCCTAAACTATATTAAAAACTAAACCACATCGAAGCTGATCAGTTTGTCGTTTGTATTTAGCTTGAGATTGCTGATTTTTTCTATGAAGTGGGCTGAGTCCTTGATGTAGTGTGTAGTGAGCCCAATATGGCTTTGTAACTGTGCAGCAAGAAATTTTGCTAAGGTCGTATGTGGGGGATCCTATGGCACTCACGATGGGTCTGAGTGGGGTGGAGTCCTTATGGATTTTTGGGAGTCCATAAAGCCTGGGTGGATGGGCTTCCGATGTGGTATCTCTATTTACCATGGTCCCGGTAGCAGACACCATGGCACTCATCAACCAGAGGTTCCCAGAAGACATCACGGCTCTGTTTCACCATTGCCTTACCACCAGTTACTTTCAGTGGGACAATGAATTCTACGAACAGAAAGATGGAGTAGCTATGGGGAGCCCTCTCAGCCCGGTCATAGCTAACTTCTACATGGAACACTTTGAAGAACAAGCCCTGGAGACAGCAACCAAAAGCCCACGATATGGTTCAGATATGTGGATGACACCTTCACCATTTGGAGCCATGGAGAAGAAGAACTCAACAGGTTCCTGGACCATCTTAACAGCATCCACCCAAACATCCAGTTCACCATGGAAAAAGAAAATGAAGGAAGACTGCCTTTTCTAGATGTCCTAGTCATCCGCAAACCAGATCAACAATTGGGTCACACCGTCTACAGAAAACCCACACACACAGATAGATATCTACATAAAAACTCCAACCATCACCCAAGTCAAAAAAGAAGCACCATTAAAGCCTTGGCAGACCGTGCAAAAAGAATCTGCGAACCCCACCTCCATCCAAGATGAACTGAACCACCTCAACTGGGCTCTCCAGGCCAATGGATACTCCACCTCAGACATCAGAAGAGCTGCAAGACCAAGAACAAGCCACGAGAGTAAAGATGAAGATCCACCCAGAGGAAAAGTGTTCCTGCCATACATCAAGGGAACCACTGATCGCATAGGGAAGCTGATGAGGAAACACAACATACAAACAATCTACAAACCCACCAAGAAAATCCAACAAATGCTACGTTCAGCAAAGGACAAGAGGGATCCTCTCACCTCTGCAGGAGTCTACCGTATTCCATGCAGCTGTGGACAAGTCTACATAGGGACCACCAAACGCAGCGCCCAAACACGAATCAAGGAACATGAAAGGCACTGCAGACTACTTCAACCAGAGAAGTCAGCCATAGCAGAGCACCTGATGAACCAGCCTGGACACAGCATATTATTTGAGAACACAGAAATGCTGGACCACACCAACAACCACCATATCAGACTACACAGAGAAGCCATTGAAATCCACAAGCATGTGGACAATTTCAACAGAAAGGAAGAGACCATGAAAATGAACAAAATCTGGCTACGAGTATTAAAAAACTCTAAAATTACAACAGCAAAACAACAGAGAGGAAACAACCAGGCACAGATTAACACCTCCCAGCAACAGATTTTCCCAGACTCAGGCAGGCCTTCAAATGCTAATGAAGGTGATCAGCTAAACATTCACACCTAACTGCAGCAGGGAAGAGCTCCTTGCCCCACCCCAGCCATTCCACAGATATATAAGCCCATTTTTCCTACTTCCAACAGACCTTCTCAACCTCTGAGGATGCTTGCCATAGATGCAGGCGAAACGTCAGGAGAAATGCCTCTAGAACATGGCTCCATAGCCCGAAAAAACCCACAAGAACCTAGTGATTCCAGCCATGAAAGCCTTCGACAATGTATTTTATACTGTTTACCTGTCCAGGTGTGTCCAGGTAAAAAGTATAAAACATTCTCATCAAAGGCAAGGCTAAACAAAGATGCATAAACCAGCCTTTTGAAAGGACAGCCGAGCCTTTGGATACCCAGCATTATAACCTTTTGTCTTCTGTGCCTTGCACCCGTTGTCTTCTTCAAAACTGGGCATTTAAATCAATCAAGGAATCATCAGCATACCCACACCATCATCCTCTTCAGTTTTGCACCTTCCCTTCCATGGACTACACCTTTAAATCCTCCAGTGATCAGCTGTTCTTCTTCCTGCCAAGGGGACCACCTGCTCTCATCTGTGACTTAGAAGGAAGTCCCAGCCAATTACAGTACAAATCTTCGAGCAGTGACTCGGTACTTGCATCTAGGGGTGTGCAATTCATACTATTGCACACCCCTATACTATTTTCAGTGTCTGATTTTTGCCTGCCCCTATTCCATTTTTGGGAGCATTTTTTTTTTTTTGCAAAATTCCATTTTTTGATCTGGCGGCTGAAATATCTGGGAAGATCCGGCCAAATGTTGGCAGTGGGGGGACTTCTGAAGCTCTCCTTTCCATAATTTGTAGGGCTATTGGGACAAAAATGGCCTCACTTGGTGCTTTTGAATGCAATATTCCTGCTTCTTGGCAGGGGGTTGGACTGGATGGCCCATGAGGTCTCTTCCAACTCTAGAATTCTATGATTATATGACACATTTACCACTGCAAGCCCACCAAGTTTCAGAACATTTTGATCATCCACTGTTAAAAACAAAATCTTTTTTTAAAAGCCTCACAAGTTTACCCATTACCACCAATGGGCTGGAGCTTCCTGGAGTCAAAATGGATCTTCCAGCTGCCAGATCAAAAAAAATAGAATTTTGCCCTCCTGAATTCAGACAGCTCCCGAATGTGCCCAAATTGCACATCCCAAAGAGTTAAGTTTTCCCACCCTTGCAAGAGGAAGGGCTCAATTTGACAGGACCTCTAGGTTAGCAGATAAATGAGCTATCAAAAGGCAACACATGAGAAGCTAACATAAAAGGTGCTCAAAAATGGCACCTTGTTTCAAGCAGCAGCTTCAGTGTTTCGAACTGCAACCTTGGACTGTTGGTGATCTTTGCTTTCATGAACGTTGGACTATCTCTTTAGATGATTGGATTAACCTCAGATTCTAGTATTTGTAATCAGCTTCCCTGATGTTATTCACTGCAGTTTGTGTCTCTTCGGCTGAATTCTGTGGTTTGGACACTGTTTGTTAATCTCCTGTTTGGAAATTGGTTTCACAACAGTAACACATCCTCCAAGTCTGCCATCTCCTGTCTCAGTCCCCAGACTTTCTGACTTGGGGAGGCTGCTGTCACCAGGATCTGTAGATTCTTGGTAGTCCTGTCTGAATTTTCCTACTTCAGAGCATAATTTATAACAGTTGGATGGTTACATCGCAGTTGAACTTTAGCATTGGCTTCAAAAGTTGGCAGGAGCTTGGACGACACAACTCTTGGGATCCCTTCCAACTGTATCAACCCATGCTTTTGCAAGTGCTTCCTATTTATTTCGTGTACTTCTACCCCACCCTTCTCAACCCCCGAGGGGGGACTCAGGGCGGCTTACAAAAAGGCACAATTCGATGCCTACACAATAATACAAATAAACATGTAAAACAGCAATTAAAACAATTAAGGCAGTTAAAACAATCAATATAATATAAACCAATCTCAAGCTCAGTGTTTGCCAACTCAGAGTCCATATTTCGCTCTACATTATCTATTCCTATCCGTCGTCATAGTCCTTTATTTAACTGCCAGATTGCCCAAACGCCTGGTCCCAAATCCATTTTTTAATTTCCTTCTAAAGGAAAGGAGGGATGTTGCTGATCTAATTTCCCCAGGGAGTGAATTCCATAGGTGAGGGACCACCACCGAGAAGGCCCTGCTTCTCGTCCCCGCCAATCTCGCTTGTGATAGAGGCGGGGCTGAGAGCAGGGCCTCCCCAGAAGATCTTAAACTCGGAGGCGGGACGTAGAGGGAGATCCGTTCGGACAGATACGCTGGGTCGGAACTGTATAGGGTTTTGTAGGTCAAAACCAGCACTCGGAATTGGATCGGCAGCCAGTGGAGCTGACATAGCAGAGGGGTGGTATGCTCCCTGTATGTCACTCCGGTGACTAATCTGGCTGCCTCCCGCTGGACTAATTGAAGTTTCTGAACAGTCTTCAAAGGCAACCCCATGTAGAGTGCATTGCAGTAATCTAATCGGGATGTAACAAGAGCGTGGACCACCGTGGCCAGAGCCAACTTCCCATGGTACGGGCACAGCTTGTGCACAAGTTTTAATTGTGCAAAAGCTCTCCCGGCCACCGCTGAGACCTGGGCTTCCAGGCTCAGCGATGAGTCCAGGATCACTCCCAAGCTGCAAACCTGCATCTTCCTATCTATGAGTTTGGATTTTTACAGAAACTATGATTCTAGTTTAATGAAAGTTTAGTTTCATGAAAGTGCAGAAACTTAAATCCATGTCTCCCTAGATGTCCAAATTTAACAAACTGTCTAGTATATGGCACAGTTTTCCAAGCACAGATAAGCTTGTAATAATGATCAGAAATCAGAAGGCCACATCTATGAGCCAAGCATCCCCACACAATAAAGTCACAAAATGATCCATGAACTTATAGGGTGAAGGAGAAGCAGTGCAAGAGCTCTTATCCCCCGGAGAGAGAAACAGCCAGAGCGGCTCTTGTGTTTTCAAACAAAGCAACCAGGAAAGAAAACTACTGTTGTACAGTAACCAGCGACATGAAAGCACCAGCAGGGGAATGAATCATGTATAAAGTAGCAAATGCTGTGCCGGAATTCAGAGGAACCCTTAGCATAATTCTTTCATTTTCAATTTGGTGTTTTCATTTTCTTGATGCGGATATAGCCCCATAAAAAACAGAGAAATCAGCTCCGTGCAATTAAAATGGCATAATAGCTGAAAGGAATGCATTGATAATTATGTTAAAATCTATAACATTAGAAATCTCTGGCTCTTTCTGCGGTCTCCCCAGTTTGTTAGCTGTCAGCATTAGCAGTTCAGTGGCAATAACCCAAATCTAAGCCTTCCTTAGGGCTAATTTATTGTCTCTAAAGACTATGGAAAACGTACATGAGAGGCTTTGAAAAGTACAACAATCAACGTGTGTGTATGCGTGTTGGGGGAAATGGGACTTGTTTTTGCTCTAACAAAATACTCAATTGTATCATTTTTGTGCAATAAGAAGGACATTCTTTCAAAGGAAATGTATGCTTTTCCGGAGATAGGCAATGGAAACTAGAAACTGCTGTTATGAGAAATCTGATCAACAGATTTAATTGACTGAAGGGAAGAGGAAAAGCACAGGCCCATGGGCTGTGAAGTAGTCGTGCATTTAACCCATTCTGGGCTTTACTCTGAACATTAAAAGAAATATCCAACTGCTGTCAAGATCATTATGGCTTATGGTGAACCTATGAAAGAGATGCTCTAAGTCACTCTGTCACCAACATTTCTCATCAGATCTTGCTACCTCAGGACTGTTGGTTAGTATTCCCTTTTCCCCATTGCCTTCTACTTTATCAAGCATTATTGTCTTTTGTGTTGAGTCATGTCTTCTCTTGATAGCAAGCTTGTTTTCTGCTTCCCTGGAGACTAGGACGCGGAACAATGGCTTCAAACTACAAGAGAGGAGATTCCATCTGAACATGAGCAAGAACTTCCTGACTGTGAGAGCCGTTCAGCAGTGGAACTCTCTGCCCCAGAGTGTGGTGGAGGCTCCTTCTTTGGAAGCTTTTAAACAGAGGCTGGATGGCCATCTGTCAGGCGTCATTTGAATGCAATATTCCTGCTTCTTGGCAGAATGGGGTTGGACTGGATGGCCCAGGAGGTCTCTTCCAACTCTTTGATTCTATGATTCTATGATATGCCTAAAGGCTTTCAGTAGTAGTCTTGGCCTAGTAATCTTGGGGTCTAGGGAGAGTTTGGGCTCAACTCTCTGTAAGACCCATTTATTTCTCACTCTTCTTTCAATTTAGGAGATTTGTAGAACACTTTTCCAACACCACATTTCAAATGAGCCAATTTTATTCCTTATTTTTTTTGTTTCACTGCCCAGAACACACAAACATGCATAGACATTGGAAATGCAATGCCATGAACAATTCTGATTTAGATATTCAATGATATAACTTTATACTTGAGAAACTTGTTTAGTTCCTTCATAGCTGCCCTCCCAAGTCCTAGGGTGGTTACACACAGACATTAAACCCACTTCGGAGTAGGTTTAAGAAGCCTGCTCCAAAGGGGGTTTGAATCCACACATGCAGGGGGAAAACGGACTTTGCCCATTGGCTGTTCATATGTCATCTACCCCTCCCCTCCAAAAAAACCCCTTTAAAATACTACTACTACTACTACTAATAATAATAATAATAATAATAATAATAATAATAATAATAATAATAATCTCACTGGGAGCCATTTGGCTTCTCATCCTGCCTGAAGGAGCATACCAATGATGCCCGAACAACGAGGGGGAGCCAGGAGCTATTTGGGACCCCCCTTCCTTTGGGGTGTAATTGGTATGCTCTTTCAGACAGGAGGAGAAGTCAAATGATGAGTTTCCTTTTTTTATTTTTCGGGGTTTGTAAGGGTTTTGTGCCCTCATGGTTTTCCAGGCTGAATCAGCCTGGAAAATGTGATAGGGATGTTTGGACTGCCCCCTCAGAAATCCAGATCTTCTGAGGGGGTGGTCCATACAGCGGTCATAGTGAGTTTGACCAGTACTTTTCAAGAAGGTATGGATCAAACCCACTACCAAATCAATTTGCTACAGAGCAGAGTTTTCCTGCTTTGTGGTGAATGCAATCGCTTTTCCGTGGGATGTCACCTGGATGCCCTACTTGAAGAAGTGGGAAGGTGCACATTTTAGGGCTTGTCTGAATGGGGCCCTTAGTCTTCTGATTTCTTGTCTACAGTCTCCCTTTTGTTTAATGACTGACCTCCAAATAGGGAGTCTCTGACTATCTCAATATCTCAATTGTCTTCTTTAAAGTTATTTAAATGAACTGTGGTTAATGCTCTCCCCCTTAATGTTCAACTCCTACCCTGTCTTTGCACTTTCTTCCTTTAATTTATTTAGTAATTGTTTCCTTTCATCTTTGAGCTGAACATCCTTTTGACTTGAGTTGTGCCATTAGCCATAGAGCTATTAGTAATTGTTTTGTGCTCTTCCCCAGCAGCTTGTTGGCACTGTCTTTTAGCACTATCGTTTCTTTCATTTTAGACTCATATTAGGGTTTTCAAGGGAGAGGAGAGGTTTACCACCTACATCTGTACAATGTTTCTTACATTCCATGTGCATTGAAACCTCAGAGTTTCCTTTCACCGCCTAGCACACCAACAGCTGAACATTATTTCTACTTGAGTCTAGTTGTGTCATTAGACACAGTGTTGTCTTCTGGTCTTTTCCAGTAGTGGTTTGAATGCCTTTTGACCTCGGAGTTTCATCTTCTCACAGCATATCTTTCTTTATTTTTGATTGTCATAATAGGGCTTTCGTGCTAAAAGACATGTATAAGTAGTTTATTAATGCTTCCTTGTATGCAACACAAGTTTTAGCTATGGTGTTCTGTCGTGCACTGGGCCTGTACATAATTGTCTTTAAAGAGGACGTGTGACTTGAGCCCAGCGGGAAGCCAGGGCCCCCCGAAGAGAAGTTCTCAGAGGTTTTCCACCACAAACGGTCTTTAGATTGCTTGTGAAGTATAACAAAGTCCTTTATTAATGAACAATCAATCGGCAACTTCTCTTATCTTCGGTAAAGTTAAACAAATTATTCCAGGCTTTCAAGCAACTGGTGGCTTCCTCATCTTGTCCACGGAGGCCAGGCAATTGTCTTCAATAACTGATTCTTTGCTTTAAAGGAAAATCCCCTTTTTTAACTTCTCCCAGGCTGACTGTAATCTAATTCTCACTGATGTGGGCTCCACTAATGGGTCTAATTGCGTCTCGAACGCCGGGTGGACCTACCAGTAAGGCTAGTAGATTCTCCTGCTGGAGTTCTTTGCTCTTTAGGGCTGTTTCTCTGGAAATGTTTGGAGATCTTTAGATGCTCTTAAGACTGTTCTCCCCTGGAAAGTCTTAAGGGTTGAAGCTTTTGTACAGGAGAAACTTGTACACATCCTCTACATTAGCTTTCCTTACTGACACTAACTTAAAATGGCTCCCTTCCCTTCCCAATTGCCCTGAACAAGGGTGGAACCAAAACTTAACAATGATGGACAGGTGACTTGCCCTATGACTGCAACCAAAGGAAGCCACCTTTCCGCAGAATCCCTGAAACCTTGGACTGCAAGCAAACATTTACTACAAAGCAAATAAAGTTGGAGCTCCTGGTATAGCCATACCAGCACATATGGTGCCCCTGCCATTGTCTCTGAGATCATCCAACAGTGTCACCATACACTAACGCTGCTGCCCTGTACATTTGGCACATTGAACCTGATAACTCAACAAAGGCTATCTTAAATGTGAGATCCTACCAGCAACACTCTACCAGCAACATAGTCTCTTGGATCACAGAAACATGAAATTCCACCACCGTGAAAGTTAGTGCCATCCAAGATTTGAACCTATTTGGGAACAGTCTGAAAAGGGAATCTTCAGCATGTAGATTCTCGCCACCTATTGTTTTGTTATTGTTGTTTTTAAAGCTAATTGTATTGTTTTAATCTGCTTCTGTAAACCGCTCCGAGCCAAATTGGCCTCCGTGGACAAGATGAGGAAGCCACCAGTTGCTTGAAAGCCTGGAATAATTTGTTTAACTTTACCGAAGATAAGAGAAGTTTCCGATTGATTGTTGGAGTTCTACCAATTCCTTTTGTTCCCTTGTATACATAGTAGATGAATTACAAGATAAATAAATAAATAAAAGAATTTTCACAATTCAGGACTTGTTTTTTTGCAAAATTCCCAAATATTTTGCTTGTGGAGAAGAGAACCTTTTCTATGAATACAGAAAAATGAAATGTTATTTGATGTGAGGAAAAAACTGTTTGATGCACAGAAAAATGTGCAATTTGGGATGTATTGTTTGCAAAATGTGCACATGAGTGATTTGAATCAAAGCCAGTATTTTCTAAGCTGCATTTTCTATGCAGGAAACATTATTTGCATTCAAGGATATTATTTTATGCATGAAAAATTCTGTTTCCTACAGAGAAAATGATGTTCTCTGTGCAAACTAACTATATGCAAACTTTGTCCTAAATTATCAAAAATACTCAAAAACTGTGTGAAGCTTGAAAACTTTCTTGCAGTGGGAGGAGAATGACTGGAAATTCTCATTGCTTGCTTTGAGAAGAAACTTAGGAAATAATTACATCCCTACAGAAGAGTTCATGTGTGACTGTTAATTTATGTCTAGATCCAAAACTAGCATTGTAATCTTTCTTCATTGTACCACTTCATTTTTTCAATGAAATATTCCTATCTTTTAAATATGACTGTATTTGAAACTGTATTGGCAAGATGCTCCAGCAGCCTGGACACTTGCTTGGAAGTCACTATGGCTTCACCATGTCCTGTATCCCCAATAAAAGCAGATCAATTTTGTTTCAGTTCTGTTCAAACAGATTGGTTGCAATATTATAGCAAACTGACAACTTCCCTTCATCTATCTATCTATATCTATCTATCTATCTATCTATCTATCTATCTATCTATCTATCTATCTATCTATTAGGCCTGGGTAACAACGGAAAAATTTGTTTCTAAAATCGATTTGTATTTGGGGTTTTTTTGTTTCGATATTTAAAATAATTACAAAATTTTCCTTTTAAAAAGTTCGATATTTACGAAATTTCGTAAATGGTAAAAAATTAACGAATCGATTTCCGAAACAATCGATTCGTTAATGGCGGACGCGACCGCGAAATACGCTAAAAAACCTCCAAAACCTTCTGAAGCTTCCCTCCCTCTGTTGTTGACTGTTGGTGTGATATTATAATTTTTTTTCACTAATTAAACCATAAAACTGGCCCAGACATGCGGAAATAATAACGAAACGACCTCAAAACAATAACGAAACGAATACAATATCAAAATACGAAGCATTTACAAAACGTTTTTGAAAATTCGTTTTTTTAATAATTGCTCCAGAATGGTTCGTTATCGTATTGTAATTGAAAAAAATTAACGAATTATTAACGAATTACGAATTAACGAAACGAAACCGCCCAGCCCTACTATCTATCTATCTATCTTGTCAGGCAACCAAACAGATGTATTACATTTTTGACAGAACAAACAAACAAACATACAAAAGACACAGAGTTTGCAAGCTTGGTAATTGATTAAATGTCCTTTGACCAGTATCTGGCCACTTGGAGTGCCTCTGGTGTTGCCGCAAGGAGGTCCTCCCTTGTGCATGTAGCAGGGCTCAGGCTGCATTGCAGCAGGTGGTCAGTGGCTTGCTCTTCTCCACACTTGCATGTTGTGGATTCCACTTTGTAGCCCCATTTCTTGAGGTTGGCTCTGCATCTCGTGGTGCCAGAGTGCAGTCTGCCACTTTTGGACTCTTGCTTGCTGAGGTGTTCCAGCGAGTATCTCTGGAGATCTTAGAAAACTATTTCTTGATTTAATGTTGAGGTTCATGTTGCGGTTGCAATTGAAGCGCTAATGTGTGTCTATGTCATTTTCCGTAAACTACAAGATGTTCCCTCTAGATTCAGATAGTTTTTTGTTTAAATTGTCCATCTAAAATAGAAAATACCTTTTCCCCCTTTATTTAAGGATATATTAAAACGCCTCTAAAAACACATGCAACTTTTCATAGCATTCCATTCTCTAATAGGTTTTGCCTTACTATGTGGTTTACACTAAAATGTACAGATGCTCCTTAAGGGCTCTGCCTTGAAATATTCCTTGACTTTCATTACCTTGGTTTAAAGCTCTTAAAGTGTGCTGTAATGAGTGTTCATGGTGTGCGTCAAGCTGCTTTCCAACCATATTACATGGTCAGTGTAGATGTGTCCTTATACTATAGCTGATTGCATGGGTCTATTTTAATTGGGACTAACCAAGAGGATTACTGCAATGCAGCTTCAAACTCTTAGATAAAGTTCACATTTCTCACTAATTTTTATCTTACTGTGTATATAGAGCCATACAGTGCCTTCTTTTCTGATGAAATACAACAAACACCACATGATTTCACTGGAAACAACAACAAACAAATGTATTCTGAAAAATGTTGAAATCTCTGACATGCCATTCTTTTTCGGAGAAGTTTTCTCTCTTGAAATATCGTGTTTTCTTCCTCATGAAAATCTTACATGGCGTATAGTTGGCACAACACTAGTTACCTCAAAAGAAAGGCTTATTTGGAGTTGTGGGGGATGAAATTGTCTTGAGTAAAAAGAAGATGATGAATGAAATGAGTTTGGAGTGGAATGGAAATCACTGTCTTACTAATCAGAGTGGGGCAGTTGGAAGAAAGAGGAGGTGGTGTAGCTAACAAGCATTAGTCATAATTATTTGAAAATTCACTTTGGTTTCAATGATGTGAAATAGAGCATTTCTAATTTGCTTAAGAATGCACTTTTTAAAAAGAAAAAGTAATAATTCCGTGAACCAAATGACTCATTTTGTCTCAAAGAGAAAGGAAGAAGAAAATGAAGGGGGAGCAATCAGGGCAGTTTCCACATCAGCAGTATGGATGTTTCAATTCGATAGAGACAGCAAATAAAAAAGGGAGAAAAAAAAGGCAGAGCTGAATATTCAAAAAGGAGTTCATTTCTATTGAATGTGCACCATTTGAATGGATACTAATTCCCTTTTCAGAGGTGAACTTTCTTGAGAGCAGTTCCTTTGGGACTTTTCCTCCTTCCAACAAAAGGGTGAAAGACACAAAGGGAAAGGGGAGGCATGGATGGAACAATAGCAAGCTCCTACTCTGATTGGTCAATGCTTAGGCATACAAATTTGTTTCAGGGCCAAAGCAAAGAGCAAGACTGCCGTATTGATTTTAATTCTGGGGTAAGCCGCTCAGACCCTAACGACGGCAATTTGGTCTACGAAGACATGTGAATCCCATCGATGAATGCTAAGATGTTTGTTCTCTGTTCCATTCATAGGAGCAACAAAGCAACAATGTAATGACAAAAGCAAAACAACAACAAAATCATCAAAGAGTTCTAAGAAGGACAGATTCACTATTCTTAAATATTCTACCACTCTTCGGTTTTTGAGGAGTGTAACGTATATCAGATCTGTAATATGTGTGTAATACATTACTCATTCCAATATAATGGATAAAATTCAATCTGAACATTAGGAAGAACAGTTTGTGGACACACATTGTCATGAAGGAGATGGACACCCACCATCAGCATCCCACAACATTTGTTTTTGATGGTTCTGTGAAGTTTCTTCATGGTCTCACAATATATTTTGTACTCATTTTGTCACATGTTGTCTTGCCATTATATCCCCTCCATAAACTGAAACAATTTTGTGATAAATTGCAGCGGTGTGCATGCCCTTAGCATTTAGGCAGCATATTACAGCACAAACTTTGCATTTGGAGGAGAATGGAATGAGGATGCTCATCTCTAACCTTCACCACAACACCAGTCGATGAGCTACTGATGACTGGCACTACTTGTTCATTTCCGCTGGCTTCCCACTGCATGGCAGTGATACCAACTACCCCCAAGAAAAGTCCCCATAAGAGCTACATGCCTTGTAGCCTTACTTTCTGGATAACTCTTGTAGTTGAACAGAAATATGTGATTGTGGGTTTGCACTCCACAACAACAATACTGTCTCTAATAGGTTGTACAACTCATACTGTGGTGTAACCTGCTAAGAAGTGTTTGGTGCAGAAAAGTTCTAGATCCACATGAGCGGCTTAAGGAGCTGGGCATGTTTAGCCTGAAGAAAAGAAGGCTAAGAGGAGATATGATAGCCATGTATAAATATGTGAGAGGAAGCCACAGGGAGGAGGAGGGAGCAAGCTTGTTTTCTGCTTCCCTGGAGACTAGGATGTGGAGCAATGGCTTCAAACTACAAGACAGGAGATTCCATCTGAACATTAGGAAGAACTTCCTGACTGTGAGAGTCATTCAGCAGTGGAACTCTCCGCCCTTGAGTGTGGTGGAGGCTCCTTCTTTGAAAGCTTTTAAACAGAGGCTGGATGGCCATCTGTCAGGGGTGCTTTGAATGCAATTTTCCTGCTTCTTGGCAGAATGGGGTTGGACAGGATGGCCCATGAGGTCTCTTCCAACTCTATGATTCTATAAGTAAGTGTTACTTCAAGTTGCTTCTGACCTATGGAAATCCTAAGGCAAAGCTATTTTGTTCAAACAGAGTTTGCCCCTGCCTTCTTCTGAGCTGTGGCAATGTGATTTGCCCAAAGTCACACAGTGGGTTTCCATGTTTGAGTGGAAATTTGAAGAGTCAAAGTGCAATGCCTGTGTTATAGAAGTTTCCATCCGCCTTTTTCAGCCAGTTTGTCAATTTTCACCTCCTTGTCATCGGAAAAGTGTTTTCTACCAAAGTGTTCCTTCAGTTTAGTGAATAGATAATAGTCACTTGGTGCGAGATCAGTGCTGTGGGAGGGGTGACTTAAAACATGCCAACCAAATGAAAACAGCATCTCTTGTGTTACATGAGCAGTTTGTGGACACACATTGTCATGAAGGAGATGGACACCCACCATCAGCATCCCACAACATTTGTTTTTGATGGTTCTGTGAAGTTTCTTCATGGTCTCACAATATATTTTGTACTCATTTTGTCACATGCTGTCTTGCCATTACATCCTCTCCATAAACTGAAACAATTTTGTGATAAATTGCAGCAGTGTGCATGCCCTTAGCATTTAGGCAGCATATTACAGCACAAACTTTGCATTTGGAGGAGAATGGAATGAGGACGCTCATATCTAACCTTCACCACAACACCAGTCGATGAGCTACTGGTGACTGGCACTACTTGTTCACTTCCGTTGGCTTCCCACTGCATGGCAGTGATACCAACTTCCCCTGAGAAAATTCCCTATAAGAGCTACGTGCCTTGTAACCTTACTTTTTGGATAACCCTTGTAGTTGAATAGAAATATGTGATTGTGGGTTTGCACTCCACAACAACAATACTGTCTCTAATAGGTTGTACAAAACATACTGTGGTGTAACCTGCTGAGATGTGTTTGGTGCAGAAAAGTTCTAGATCCACATGCATATTTACTAAGATTGGGCTCATTTTATTTATCATGTCAGGAGCAACCAGACAGTTGTATTACATTTTTGACAAAACAAAACAAACAAACAAAACACAAAGTTTGCAAGCTTGGTAGTTGATTAAATGTCCTTTGACCAGTATCTGGCCACTTGGAGTGCCTCTGGGGTTGCTGCAAGAAGGTCCTCCATGGTGCATGTAGCAGGGCTCAGGTTGCATTGCAGCAGGTGGTCAGTGGTTTGCTCTTCTCCACACTCACATGTCATGGATTCCACTTTGTAGCCCCATTTGTTAAGATTGGCTCTGCATCTCATGGTGCCAGAGCGCATGAGCTTATTCAAATGTTTGCTGGTGGTCTGTGGCTCATTTTTAACACTTACAGAAATGTAATGTGATGTAGTACTTTGAGTGTTGGACCACAGCTCTGGGAGATAAGGATGTCCTCACCAAGTGAGCCTGTGATGGTGGTAGAAGAAAGTCTACAGTTTTTCAGTTAGTCTTAGAAACATGCAATTCATTATAAATAGCAAGCAATTTGCTGTTTATTGCATGTTTATTCCAAAACAGTCTTCAAGAATGAATTCAATATCTTTGGCCACATGGAACTGCATTGCTTGCAGTAGGTTTGAATTCAGAACACTTCTTTGTCCCATGCAAATATCAAGGAAATAGGTCCGGGCTATTCCAGGGGAGCTGAAGCTTATGGGATTTTCAATTACCTACAATGATTACAACTATCTCATAGGTGACTAGTTGGTCACAACAAAGTGAGAACAGACTATTGCCGTAAGTAGGCCAACCTGATCTTTATGTTCTTATAACTGGACACTAGGGCTGGGTGGTTTCGTTCATTAATTTCGTAATTCGTTATTAATTCGTATTTAAATTAGCTTACGATCCGATATCAAGCCATGCAGGAGCAATTAAAAATTGAAACGATTTTTTCAATTTATTTCATAATTGTTTCAAAATTGTTTCGAAATTGTTTCGAAATTATTACAAAATTATTTCCGTATGTCTGGTGCAAGTTTTAGGGTTGTTGTTTGTTTTATCAGTGATAAAAAATAAATTATCACACCAACAGTCAACAACAGAGGGAGAGGGAAGCTTCAGAAGTTCCCCCTGTCCCATTTGGAGGATTTTTTAGCATATTGCGCAATTGTGTCCGCCAATAACGAATCGATTCGTAATTGTTTCGTAATCGATTCGAAATTTACGAAATTTCGTATATTTCAAACTTTTTAAAAGAAAAATTTCGGAATCCTTTTAAAAAACGAAACGCAAAAAAACCCTAAAAACGAATCGAGTTTAGAAACAATTTTTTTCCGTTGTTACCCAGCCCTACTGGACACTTTATGAAAATACTAGGCCTGTCGGTTTTAATTCGTTATTTCGTTATTTCGTTTTAAATTCGTTAATTTTTGCATTTACGGTACGATAACAAAACAATATTTCAAACCCGGAAGGGTTTTAAAATATCGAAACGTCAACTCCAAGAGTATTTACGAGCTTTCGCTCGTTTTGTAAATGGGGCGGACGGGCGGGGCGAAGGGGCGCCGCGAGCGCGCACCCAGTGAGCCAAGCCCCGCCCCTGCCTCTCTCTCTCGCGTTCCCTCCTTCCTCCCGCTTCTTTCCTTCCTTCTCTCTCTCTCTCTTTCCCCCTTTCTCTCTCACACACTCCCTCGTTTCCCCCTTGTAAATGGGGCGGACGGGCGGGGCGAAGGGGCGCCGCGAGCGCGCACCCAGTGAGCCAAGCCCCGCCCCTGCCTCTCTCTCTCGCGTTCCCTCCTTCCTCCCGCTTCTTTCCTTCCTTCTCTCTCTCTCTCTTTCCCCCTTTCTCTCTCACACACTCCCTCGTTTCCCCTCTTTCTCTCTCTCTTTCGCGTCCCTCCTTCCTCCCCCTTCTCTCTTTCACTCCATCCTTCTCTCTCACTCCCTCCCTCTTTCTCTCTCACACACTCCCTCCTTTCCCCCCCTCTCTCTCTCTCGCGTTCCCTCTTTCTCTCCGTCCCTGCCTGGCCTCACTCCCTCCTTTCTTCTCTCTTCTTTCTTTCCTTCCTTCCTTCCTTCCTTCCTCCTTCCTTCCTTCCTTCCTTCCTTCTTTCCTTCCTTCTCTCTCTCTCTCTTTCCCCCTTTCTCTCTCACACACTCCCTCGTTTCCCCTCTTTCTCTCTCTCTTTCGCGTCCCTCCTTCCTCCCCCTCTCTCTTTCACTCCATCCTTCTCTCTCACTCCCTCCCTCTTTCTCTCTCACACACTCCCTCCTTTCCCCCCCTCTCTCTCTCGCGTTCCCTCTTTCTCTCCGTCCCTGCCTGGCCTCTCTCCCTCCTTTCTTCTCTCTTCTTTCTTTCCTTCCTTCCTTCCTTCCTTCCTTCCTTCCTTCCTCTTTCCTTCCTTCTCTCTCTCTCTCTTTCCCCCTTTCTCTCTCACACACTCCCTCGTTTCCCCTCTTTCTCTCTCTCTTTCGCGTCCCTCCTTCCTCCCCCTTCTCTCTTTCACTCCATCCTTCTCTCTCACTCCCTCCCTCTTTCTCTCTCACACACTCCCTCCTTTCCCCCCCCTCTCTCTCTCGCGTTCCCTCTTTCTCTCCGTCCCTGCCTGGCCTCACTCCCTCCTTTCTTCTCTCTTCTTTCTTTCCTTCCTTCCTTCCTTCCTTCCTTCCTTCCTTCCTTCCTTCTTTCCTTCCTTCTCTCTCTCTCTCTTTCCCCCTTTCTCTCTCACACACTCCCTCGTTTCCCCTCTTTCTCTCTCTCTTTCGCGTCCCTCCTTCCTCCCCCTTCTCTCTTTCACTCCATCCTTCTCTCTCCCTCCCTCCCTCTTTCTCTCTCTCTCACACACTCCCCCTTTCCCCTCTTTCTATCTCTCTTTCTCGCGTTCCCCCTTTCTCTCCTCCCTCTCCCTCTCTCTCTGTCTCCTTCCCTCCTTCTCTCTTTCTCTCGTCTCTGCCTAGCCTCACTCCCACCTTTCTTCTCTCTTCCTTCCTTCCTTCCTTCCTTCCTTCTCTTTCTCTCCCGGAGGGCGCAGGAGCCGGGCCCCCGGAGGCGGAGCGCAGGAGCTGCATCCAGGCTTGCTGTGAGTTTTCTGGGCTGTATGACCATGTTCCAGAAGCATTCTCTCCTGACATTTTGCCCACATCTATGGCAGGCATCCTCAGAGGTCTGTTGGAAACTACTGGCAAATGGAGTTTGGACAGCTTGATTGGGATTAAATGGCCTTGTAGCTTCAAAGTCTGGCTCCTTCCTGCTCAGGGGAATTCTTTGTTGGGAGGTGTTAGCTGGGTCTGACTCAAACCCGCTATGTCTGTATAGTAGGCCTGTGCGGTTTCGTTTTCCATTTTAAAATATTTTTTAATATTATTTTTAATATTATTTTTAATATTATTTTTAATATTATTTTTAATATTATTTTAATATTATTATTAAAATAAAAAAAATATTCTAAAAATTCGTTAATAATTACAAAATTTCGTAAATACCAAAACTTTTTTTGAAAAGTTTTGTAATTATTTTAAATATCGAAACAAAAAAACACCCCAATTACAAAACGATTTTAGAAACAAATTTTTTCTTGATCAAACAGGCCTAGAAAATACTGTTTTGAAAGTAACACAAATATCTTATACTACTCCTAGGGCAAGCATGTACAATACATTCCATGATCTGGCACAACAAACCATTTCTCAAATGATGCACTGCAACAGGAGAAATTAACTGATAAAAGTTTAACCACAGCAAATACTTTGAGTACAACACAACAAACTGTGCTTGTCAAACCTATTGGATGAATCTCATCAAATTTTAAACTCTTATGAACAACCCATTTCTTATCCTTTCTAACTCAAAACTGGCACGAGGCAATCTCAGACTATGCTTTCTTATAGTGCCAACTACTGGATGAATCCACTGAACCAAGCCCCATGATTTCTAGTTATGATAGAATGTGATTCATCTGGCTCACACTAATATGAAAGGCGCTTCTGATTTGTTTTTCAAATTCCAACTTCTCAGGTTGTAGGGTTTTCCAAAGAAACAAAGACCTGTAAGAGAGTCACTATGGACAAGTAACTATTTTATGGCACAGGCAACTTTCTAAGCAACTCCTTCCATATTTCATAGGAAAATACCTACAGCCAGTCTATATGCATGTTTGTGTGAGTATGCATGTGTTGGTACGTCTGTACCAGGAGCTCCAACTTCATTTTCTTTCTATTTTAATGTTTGCATGCATTCCAAAGTTTCAGGGATTCTGCAAAAGGTGGCTTCCTTTGGTTTGCAGTCATAGGGCAAGCCACCTGTCTATCATTGTTAAGTTTGGATCCGCCCCTTCTCCCAGGGAGATGGGAAGGGAAGAGGAGACCATTTTTATTTAGTCTTAGTGAGGAAAGCTAAGTTAGAGGACGTGGGCAAGCTTCACCTGCAGAAAAGCTTCATTTCTTAAGACATTCCGGGGGGAAATTCCCAAAGCTCTGGCTGGGAGCTTGCAGCCTCTCAGCCTTACAGCATCTGAGGGAAACAGCCCTAAAGTCTTAAAGAAATTCCAGAGGGAAACAGCTTTACAGACCCAAAGAACTCCAGCTGGAGAATCTACAAGCTTTGTCTGGTAGGTTTACTCAGTACCAAGGCGCAGTTTGGAATCGGTAGTAGATCCCACACCAACAAAACTTAGACAGCCTGGGAGAGGTTAAAAAAGGCTTTTCCTCTCAAAGTATAAGAACAATTAACGAAGACAGTTGCCTGTCCCTTGTGGACAAGATCAAGGAAGCCACCACTTGATTTAAAGCCTTGAAGCATTTGTTTGACTCATTTAAGATTTGAGAAATATCTGTGTTTAATTTGTTCAATAATAAAGGACTTTGTTTAACCTTTCAAGCCATTTAAAGACCATTTCTTCAGGAAAATCCTTAAAGGCCTCTTTTGTGGCGCCCAGGCTTCCCGCTGGGCACAAGGTGCACGTCCTATTTCAAAAGACAATTATTACAGGCCCAGTGCGTGACAGAACAATGCATTTTCCTATATAAGTTGAGCATCCCTTTTCTGGAATTCTAACATCTGAAATACTCCAAAATCTAAAACTGTCCACACAGCTGAGACAGCAATAGCTTTGTTTCCTGATGATCCAATGTATAGAAATTTGCTTCATTCACTAAATTATACTTCATTCACAAAAAATTTTTTAGAGGTGCTCAATTTCTCTACTTATAGCTCTAAGCTGTTTTCAAACTGCTGAGGTAAACAGTGAGCTGGGCTGACAACCGGGTGCTCATGCCAACCCAGGGCTTCAAACTGGCAACCTTTTGGTTAGTAGATCTTATAGCTGCTAGGAATGGTGATTTACTGAATTTAGTCTGAATTTCGTATTTAGACTGGGGTCCCGTTTACAAAATATCTCATTGAACACATATGTGAAAACATACGTATACAGAAATCAATGGGGGGGGGGGGGCAAATCTAAACATAATACTGGTACAAGCATTTTGTATAACAAATTCTAAACCTGTACGCTTTGGACCCTATGTATTGATAAATATTGAACCAGCCAAGAAATAAATAAATAAAACCTTGCACATGTTTCATCTAATCCTGTTGAAAGCTGTGAATAATGGTAGATACTAGGGCTGGGTGGTTTCGTTTCGTTAATTTGTAATTCATTAAAAATTCGTTATTTTTTTTGTTAACGGAGCGATAACGAACCATTCTGGAGCAGCTTAAAAACGAAACGAATTTTTCAATTCGTTTCGTAAATGCTTCGTATTTCGGTATGTATTCGTTTCGTTATTAGTTTGAGGTCGTTTCGTTATTATTTCCGCATGTCTGGGGCAAGTTTTATAGTTGTTTTTTGTTTAATTAGTGAAAAAAAATATAATATCACACCAACTGTCAACAACAGAGGGAGAGGGAAGCTTCAGAAGTTCCCCCTGTCCCATTTGGAGGTTTTTTAGCGTATTGCGCGGTCGCGTCCGCCATTAACGAATCGATTCGTTATTGTTTCGTTATTGTTTTGTAATTTTTTTTACCATTTACGAAATTTCGTAAATATCGAACTTTTTTTTTAAAAAAAATCGGAATTCTTTTGAATATCAAAACGCAAAAAAACCCCAAAAAACGAATCGATTTTAGAAACAATTTTTTCCGTTCTTACCCAGGCCTAGTAGATACTTCTTAAAGAAATCAAGTGAAAGAAATTCTCTCCCATCTCCACATAGGAACTAGTACCTTTTCTAACTGCTATAATATAGCAGCTGAAATTATTCCAGCTTTAAACATCTTGCTCTAATTGCTTGCCCTCTTCTTCCGCATTTCACATGCATCCAGCAGCACAAATGAAAACAAAGGAGCATTTTAAAAGAGGCCCGGAGCTAAAGCTTTTTATATTATGATTATTTTTCTCAATTTTTTTTAATATAAGTAATTTCTCCTTACTCCCCCTTCAGGCTATATCCACAGTTCCTGGACTGCTGTTAGAAATAATGGCTGCATTTTAAGATGGTGGAAAGGGAGAGAGAGAGAGAAAGAATTCCATAAAGGTTATTCATTGAGCAAAGAAATCAGAACACCAATAGTCCCATTTCATTTAGTGAACTTTAATTATTCCAGTCTCTTGCAAAGATATCAGGTATTTAAAACTTGTTATTTTAGAATAAAGGGTTCGCAGTGGACTTTTTTTAAAAGGGAGGGGAAACATTTAACTTTGACATTTCATTTATAGGAATTTTAATTATCTGGATGGTTTCCTTTAAATGCTAAATGTAAGCGGTGAAATTTTGTACTTACGGAAGAAGAAACTACTTTCCGAAGTAGCTCCTAATTTTCATGTGTTATGAATTTTAATACCTTCGGTGGAGAGGCTCAAAAAGTCTTCAGAGAGAGAATACAATTGACCTTAAGCTATTCTACAGTTGTAAGAGAATTTACCTTCTCTGTTAGTTACTTGTGGGCAAGGAGTAAATTCTGTTTAGTTTCTTCTTTCTCCCTCTGTTTCCTCTCTAGCAGAAGAAAAAAGAAAGACCCCAAAGGCATCGGAGCAAGGTAATTCCTCTCTAAGTTCTCTGACTTTTAAAAAATCGAAAAGCAGGAAAGGGAAACCTCCAAATAAAAAAGATGCAAATAAACCTTAATATCTGAAAGTCCATGAGGTCAGGCATTTTTCACTTGCCACTGTAAATCTGGTTTGCTGGTTTTGGGTTAATGAATCCCCATGCCCATTGTTTGATAGCTTCTCCCAATTAAAAAGGATATTTTCCTCTTTTCTGCTTCCTGACTATTTTTACTCTCCACCACTGTTTTATATTTTGTTTGCCTCCACATCAAACATGGGGAAAGAAATGCATTTTTGTTGTTGATCAATTTATGCCCACTTCTAGTTTCATGAAGGAGTCATCTGCCAATGGTTTTTATTCACAACTGGTCAAGTGGGCCTCTATGTTGATGAACAGCATATTCAGAGGTGTAGCTACTGTCATGTTGCCAGGGCTCTGCCAATATTTAGGCAGAGATGAACCAAACAAAAATCCAGTTTGTATAAAACAATTTAATTAAAACAGTACTTACTTTCTGGCTGTTTTATAAGTCCAAAATATAAAACACTAGCCTTCCCCTGCCACACGTTGCTGTGGCCCAGTTTGTGTATATGTGTTTTGTGTGTGTGTATATGTGTGTATATATTTGTGTATATGTGTATATATGTGTGTATATGTGTATATATATATGTGTGTGTGTGTATGTATATGTATGTGGGGTTTTGCGCATGTGCTGTAATATATCTTTTTTATTATTTGGCTTTTTGGGTCTCTTCCAATGTGTTTTTTCACTGTCTTTATGAGTGATGGTCACTCGTTGGCCTCAGAGGTGTCTCGTGTCCAAATTTGGTGTCAATTCGCCAGTGGTTTTTGAGTTATGTTAATCCCACAAACGAACATTACATGTTTATTTATATAGATAAAGATTGCACTCAGCCACAGAATATAAAACAAAAACAGCAAACCCTGTTGCAGGTTCAAGATAACTCTGTAGTCAAAAGGTCCACTCCAGTGGTCAAATACCAAGAATTCAATAAACAAAGTTCAGGGATCAAGAGTCTATACCCTAGTCAAAAGCCAGTCCAAGATTCAAGGTTTTAGGATTCTAAAGTTTTAGGAGACAGGTCAGGACACTAAAAATCCACAAACCTGGAGGAAAACCAGCAGCATCTACCACCAAGATAAAACAAATACTTTTCTCCTGAAGATCAGTCCAAAGGCTAGCTCATTATATCCAGAAAGACCCAGCTGCAACCCATCTCTTGCATACCCCCACCCTTACTTGCTTTCACCCATGAACTCTTGCTTACAGATTACTCAATCCTTTAGAATTAAGACTTACATTAACCCATCACCAACTGCTAGGCCTGCCACCACCAACCACCCTCAACTACAGAACATGATACATGACAGCTACAGAGGAGAAGAGATGAAGGGTTGGGGTGGAAGGGGGCATCATCTCCATAATGGCTGCATGACACACAGAGCTGACTTGGGCTAGCACTGGTCAATCCCACCTAATGCAGCTTTTAACCACATAAACAAGAATCACATGTTGCTCTGAATTTTCCCCAAAAATCTGAAGCAAACTACAACTTTGGGCCCATGTAAACAGTTGTGCTGTTTCCTGTTTGGCTGTTTGCGCCATCATCCTGCTTTCCCTGGATCAGGAAGAAAGGAAGAGGGAATGGCACCTATTTTGCAGTTTTCACAAAACACAAAAATGACAGTTTGTTGCTCAGCACCTGGAGTGACATTTGTCAGGGTGATGAGATGATCCGGGAAGGGAGGGGAGAAGGAAGGAATGATTTCTCTGTTCACCTCTCTTCACTCTCACATTGCTTCATCACTGTGACTAGCACCATTTGTGGCACCGAGCAATGAGCACCATCATTTTCTTGCCTGATGGGCATCACAAAGGCTAGAATAATGGGGCTATGCTAATTGTGGTGGACCATTGGTGCCGAACTAGTTCTGGTAAGCTGGCATGTGTAGTCACCATTCAGCCCCCAGGGCAGTCTAGGGGCATGCAAAGCGGTTACCTGCCAGCCCACAATTCGACTCAATGACTGGCCATGAGGACCATAGTGATACCAATATGGACAACCCCCTCCAGATCAGCATCACTATTCGTGTCCCGTGTAAATGTGCTCAAGGACAGTGTTGTTGGGCACCTTCAAGTTACTTATGTTGACACAAAGGCAGCACTATCCTTGGTATTCTTGGAAAGTTTTGTTCAAAGGAAGTTCACCATTGACTTCCTCTAAGCGTAACAGAGAGTTACTTATTCCTCCTCCCCCTTCTTGTTGATCTCACAGGTACTTACTTACTTTACTTACTTAGGCGAACCCTCATTGGCCAAGTAGGATAGTCTTCCAGGAGCAGAGTTCTGGTGGGTCTGTAAGTGACAGTGGAGCCCTATTCATGATCTGCATCTTCTCCTGCAGTGAGGGCATTGGTTTCCAGTTGGAAGGTGGTCTCGGTTGGGATTGGCTTGACATGCCTTCCTCTTGGCACGTTTCTCTCTTTTGCCCTCTATTCGTGCCTCTTCAAATTCTACAGCACTGCTGGTCACAGCTGACCGCCAGCTGGAGCGCTCAAAGGCCAAGGCTTCCCAGCTCTCAGTGTCTAGGCCAGAGTTTTTAAGGTTGGCTTTGAGCCCATCTTTAAATCTCTTTTCCTGTCCACCAACATAGTCTCACAGGTGCCCCATTATGATTCAGCAAGTGCAACCAGAATAACCAGGAAGTCACAGGAAGCTTTGTAGTTTTACAAGGAGCAATGGTGATAACATGAATGAAAAGAAGATGCTCTAGTGGGGCTAATGCATTACTGATGCATTTGGACTCTAATGTGGCACCACAGAAGATTCATCCCAGTCAGTGTAACCACCATCAGGGTCAATCCAAGATCAGTACAGAACATAACGCTCTAAACTGACTCCAGATTAAGCAATCAATGTAGATGAGGCCTTAGTTTCTTCTTGAAGATAACAATGAGTAATTTTGGCAGTTTTGAAGGCAATTTTGTTCTTCTCAAAAGTTACATCTCACTGTTTTCTGCAGAAAACAGTATTTTCTTCATTGGCAACAGCATCTTTTTTGGAAACAGCATTTCAATGCATAAATATTAATTCCTGCAAAAAATGTGTTGTTTCCTATGCAGTAAAAAAGATGTATATTTTTTACCTAAAATAATTTTCTAATTATAGCATTTTATGCCAAAAAACAGCATTTATGTACAGCAGCAGCAGCAGCAACAAACAACAACAACAACAACGACAACAACGACAACAACCTTTATTTGTTTTCCACCCTATCTCCCTGAGGGGACTCAGAGCGGATTCCGTCAAAGGAATGCAAACATTCAATGCCATAGTACATTCATAAATACAAGTACAAATAACGAACCAACGAAATCTCAAAATAAACCAACATCTAAGACAAAATTATATTATACAACCAGAAATTAAATAATAACATAACCTGCCAATTAATTTACATCTAACATAAACATAAATTTATATAAACCACAATTTAAATTCATTTAGCAGTTATTAAAATTATTATGTGACCAATAAAACCAAAAGAGCCAACAGAATCAACAGAGCCAGAGTACAATATGAATTCCAGTCAGTGGTATATTAACTATATAGACTTCTAATCCTCCTCCTTTATATGCAACTGAGCAAAGATGGGATTTAAATTGTTTTTAAAGGAGAGAAGGGTGCATTTTCTTCTTTAGGGAGGGAGTTCCAGAGGTGGGGGTGATCTAGTTTCCGCCTATTGTAATTTAGACGGGGGTGGGACCAAGAGCAGGGCCTCCTCCACCGACCACAGTGCCCGAACAGGTTTATAAGAGGAGATGCAATTTGTCATTTAGCCTGGGCTTGAACCCTTTGGGGCTTTAAAGGTAATATCCAGCACTTTGCATATAGCCCAGAAGCAGACCGGCAGCTAGTGGAGCTACCACAACATAGAATGAATCTCTCCCTGTACTGAGCTCCAGTTAGTAATCTGGCTGCCAATCTCTGAAGCTGTTGCAGATTTCAAATTGTTTTCAAAGGCAGCTCCACATAGAGAGTGTTGCAGTTGTACAAAAAGAAAGTAACTAAAGTGTGGACTATCATGGCCAGATTCTGGAGTCTCAAGGTACGTATGTAGCCGGAACAAAAGTTTTATCCGTGAGAAGTTGCTCCTGGCTACTGCTGACACCTGGGGTTCCAGGACCAGCGATGAGTCTACAATCACCCCCCAGCTGTGAACCTGAGTATTCAGGGGGAATGTCACCCCATCCAACACAGGCTGTAACCCTATGCCCTGTTCTGCCTTACAACTGACAAGAGCACCTCTGTCTTGTCAGGATTTAATTTCAACTTGATAGCCCTCATCGAGTTAATGACTCCTGGAAAATGTTGGTTTAGGACCAGGATGGCATCCTTGTCTTTTGATAGAAATGAATAATGGAATAGGGTGTTGTCTGCATAAATATGACACCAAATTCCAAAACTCTGGATGATCTCTCCCAATTGTTTCATGTAGTTGTTAAACAACATGTGTGATAAGATGGATCCCTGAGGGACCCCACAGGCCAAAGACCAGGGGGGCAAATTGGAGTCACCCAGTACTACCATCTGGGTTCGGTCCTCCAGCTCAGTACTGCTGACAGATAACGGTTTAGAACCAGGATGGGATCCTTGGTTTTTGATGGAAATGAGTAATGGAGTTGGGTGTTTTCTGCATAAATATGACACCAAATTTCAAAACTCTAGATCATCTGTCCCAATGGTTTCATGTAGATGTTAACCAGCATGGGTGACAAGATGGATCCCTGAGGGACCTCACAGGCCAAAGGCCAGGGGGTCAAACAGAAGTCATCCAGTACTGCCATCCTCCAAGAAGGCACCGATGAATAGTCAGTATGGAACAGAGTGTGATATTATCTAAAAAGTGCATTTGCATATGAAATTGTTACATTTTTTGAACGTTATGTCTGTGAACTACCTATGGAAGCTGAATAAGTTTGAATCTCAACTAATAAGACAATGGGCATTGGTGTGGACAGATATGCTTGATTTTCAGGGAAACATCATATACCTCATGCAGGTTTCTGAACGGCTGAAAATTATAGTGTATATCATACTCCCTGCTGGAGAATAATGGGTCTTGTAGTCCAACGCATGGCTCCCTGGTGGGAGACAGATACTCTACCCATCATACTCTACTTGTTGAATCTTCTGCCTGCTACATCTAGTTTTCACAGAATTCTCTTCTATTGTATATCCTTAACCAATAAATTGTTGCTTCTAGTTAGCTGTTACAGTCATATTGGAAGTTTATTTATTTTAATATACTAATATGTTTGACAGTCACCTTTCAAAACTGTGGCTATCCCAAAGTGACATGCAATCCAAAATAGTAATAGTAATAATAATAATAATAATAATAACAACAACAACACTTTATTTGTACCCTGCTACCATCTCCCCAAGGGACTCGGTGTGGCTTACATGAGGCCGAGCCTAAAAATAACAATACAAGCAATAATAACAACAATACAAGCAATTAAAACACATAGACAATAAGAAACAATAAAACAACACATAGTTAAAAACAGTGGGGAGGCCAAATGTTAAGTTAAAATTCGAAATAATGCTGGGACATGGTGCTATGGGTCATTATTCCGGGAAGGCACACTGAAAGTGCTATAGGATCATTATTTCGGGAAGGCACACTGGAACAACCACGTCTTCAAGGTTCTCCTAAAGACTGCCAGGTTTGGGGCCTGTCTGATGTCTTTAGGGAGTGAGTTCCAAAGTTGAGGGGCCACCACCGAAAAGGCCCTCTCTCTCGTTCCCACCAATCGCGCCTGCGAGGCTGGTGGGATCAAGAGCAGGGCCTCTCCGGATGATCGAAGGGATCGTGTGGGTTCATATATGCGGTCACGCAGGTGTCTTCCTTTTCCCTTATTCACTTCATGTCAAGTTCTTTTTCTTGTCTGAAAATATCTGCTTCCAGACCTAGGTTTGAAAAGTGCTCAGAAACATATGTTGGCCCAAAGAGTTTCAGTCTGGTTGTTACTCTGGACTTGCTATGTCAAATATATATATATATAAAAATAGTGAATTTTGGGGAATGTTTTTGTTTGCACATAATACATTTTCTGGGCAGGAATTCATTTTTCCACATTGAAATATTCTCTGTGCAGAAAATGCTATTTCTTTCACACACAAAAATGCTATTTCCTGCACAAAAAAACAAAAACACACACACAAAAACAGTAATGTGTGAATTTTTCACATAATAAGTCCTACTCTGTGAAAAATTCTCTTCCATAACCTCCCCATTGGGTTTGATGACATTTGAAAAAAACCTCAACATTTGAGAAATATGAGTTTTGACCTTTTTTTGAAATGGTTGTGGATATTCATTCCATCCCTTTTGGTTAGTCTCAACCAGATCAGTCCAAAGTTGAATTACCACACCACCGTTTAAAGAGACCTACTCTAGTTATAGCTGGATTTAGCCCAAATGTGGGGCTCATGTGGTTATTCTAACACTATCACACTACATGCTCCAATACATCCAACCAGTTTAGGTTATTGTTTCTCAAGATGGCCCAGGAGGTCTCTTCCAACTCTTTGATTCTATGATTCTATGATTCTATGGTTGGAAGGGCAACTTCAACAAAAAGAAAACAACCATTAGGAAGATATTTTACCCTGATTCTAACAGTTATGAAGTGTCCTAAGCATTCAAGGATTATATCCCAACAGCTTCCACCTCCAGAAGGTACCTATCAGCTTTCTCATGTATTAACTGGTATTCCTCCAACTGCTGTCCCTTGATGCTTATGTGCCTTCTATGACTAAACTACTTGTAGTGACAGAGAATGTCATTAGAATGTTAGCTCACTACCTCATTAGCACTCTCCTCATTAACAACTTGGCTCCATTTAGCTCTTCACTCATCTTTTGGCTCTGCCTTCTATGAGTATCCTTTTTTTTTCTTTTTGGCAGCAGCAGAGGCAGTGGAACTGGGTTTGTTATAGTCAGCAAAAGACTGGGGTGGGTGAGCACTTTCTCACATATTCCCTAGCGATGAGCATCAGGTTTCTTAGCAGCATCTTTTCTCCTCATTCTCTATGGGGATTGTGATCCAAAGTCTGCTCTTTGCAAGAGATACATCATCAATCACCTTTGCTCTTCATGTTGCTGAATCCCTTGTAACACTCTTCCCAGAAGCCATCTTGTAAGGTCTCACCTTATGAGTTGAGGTATATGTATTATTGGTGCATTTATTTGGTGCTTTGACCTAGTGTTATGTGTCATGTGTCATGTGTAGGTTTAGACCAGGGACTAGTGTTTTTGCCATGTTTGATGAATTGTGTCATGACTTGGATTTGTGAAAGGGAGGAATCAGACCAAATAACTAGGGGTGTGTCTGAACTGTAGAATTAATGCAGTTTGGCACCACTTTAACTGTCACAGCTCAATAATATAGAATCCCAGGATTTGCAGGGTTTTTTTTCATGTCAGAAGCGACTTGAGAAACTGCAAGTCACTTCTGGTGTAAGAGAGTTGGCCGTCTGCAAGGTCATTGCCCAGGGGATGCCCAGATGTTTATGATGTTTTAACCATCCTTGTGGGAGGCTTCTCTCATGTCCCTGCATGAGGAGCTTGAGCTGACAGAGGGAGCTCATCTGCATTCTCCCCAGATTCAAAACTCCGACCTGTCAATCTTCAGTCCTGCCAACACAAGGGTTTAACCTATTGCACTACAGGGGGAAGTTTGGTGAGGCACCAACAATCTTTGACAAAGATGACTAAAAGCTTAAAAAAAACTAAAACACACAAGATTCCATAGCATTGAGGTATGGCAGTTAAATGGGGTCAAACTTCATTAGTTCTAAAGTGTAGATGCACCTCAAGTATCCATTTGTCATCCGTAGGGAGACCAAGGTGCTTGTTTATAAAGCTATTGTCCTCCCAACCCTGCTATATGCCTGTGAGACGTGGACTGTCTACAGACATCACATGCAGCTCCTGGAACGTTTCCATCAGCGCTGCCTCCAGAAAATCCTGCAAATCTCTTGGGAAGACAAGCGGACAAACGTCAGAGTGCTGGAAGAAGCAAAGACCACCAGCATTGAAGCAATGGTCCTCCAACATCAACTCCGCTGGGCTGGCCACGTTGTCCGGATGCCTGACCACCGTCTCCCAAAGCAGTTGCTCTACTCCGAACTCAAGAACGGAAAACGGAATGTTGGTGGACAGGAAAAGAGATTTAAAGATGGGCTCAAAGCCAACCTTAAAAACTCTGGCATAGACACTGAGAACTGGGAAGCCCTGGACCTTGAGCGCTCCAGCTGGAGGACAGCTGTGACCAGCAGTGCTGCAGAATTTGAGGAGGCACGAGTGGAGGGTGAAAGAGAGAAACGTGCCAGGAGGAAGGCACGTCAAGCCAACCCCGACCGGGACCGCCTTCCACCTGGAAACCAATGCCTTCACTGTGGGAGAAGATGCGGGTCAAGAATAGGGCTCCACAGCCACTACGGACCCACAAGGAAATCCATAATGGAAGACCATCTTACTCGTCCAACGAGGGATCGCCTAAGTAAGTAAAGTATCCATTTGTCATTATCCTGCTGAAGCTCTCCCCACTGAAACTAAGAGCTTCTTTATTTATTTACATACATACTAATATTATTTCTGAATTATTATTTCTGAGTCCACAAGAGCTCCCAGGGCAAAGAAAAAAAAATAAAACAATAAAAACAAAACACAGGGTTTATTTTTAAAAGAACAGAACAAAACAAAACATTAGATTGAGTTTTAAAAACTCCTAAAACAATCCTAAAATCCAATTTTAAAACAATAAAAACATAGCAATTTTTGAGATATTAAATGCCATGTGGGACATCACGGTTACAGCTTTCTATCAGAACCTAGAAAGAATTAAGATCTTCCTAACACCTTTGGGTAGGGAGTGCCATAGTCGGGAAACATTTCCAGCACAGAAAATCCTCTTTTGTTTTTGGTACGTAAAACAACCCCTTCTGATTTTTTTATGCAGAATAAGCCCTAAACTGAATATTTCTATTGGGATTTCTCAACACTCAAAAAAGTAAGTTTTTTCAACATTTTATTGAATAATTTTGAACATTATTCCATCTCTTGTTTGGGGATGTTTTTGAAGATAAAACAGAACGTCAGATTGCACAAAATCCACCCACTTATTGAAGCAAAACAGCCGGATCTCATTGTAACAACTTTTTATCAAATGGACTAGATAATGCTAATGTATTTCTATACTTAGTTTGCAGATCTATAAGTGGCTTGTTTACAGGTGATTAAAAGGACCACTTATACTCCATATATCAGAAGACAGAGTGGGAATCGTGTGCCCTGTGATTTTCATGTAGCACTGAAAGATATAGCAACCCAGCAGCTTCTTATTTTGCTTTGAAGAGCTGTTCTGGCCCATAGTATGTTTAGGTTGAATGTGGCACCTGGATGGTCTGAAATGAATAACTTCGGATGTAAGATCATCTTTAAGGGCTTCGGTAGTGCCACACAAAAAAGATGTACAAGGTGGGCAGACATTATATAATAGTGTCCCCAATCCCATTCAGTTTCCTCCCATGAAACAGGTGTCTGGCTCTTCCTGACTGTGAGAGCCGTTCAGCAGTGGAACTCTCTGCCCCGGAGTGTGGTGAAGGCTCCTTCTTTGGAAGCTTTTAAGCAGAGGCTGGATGGCCATTTGTCAGGGGTGATTTGAATGCAATATTCCTGCTTCTTGGCAGGGGGTTGGACTGGATGGCCCATGAGGTCTTTTCCAACTCTTTGATTCTATGATTCTATGATTCTATGATTCTTCCAAGTTTTAAAAACATCCTTGCTCCCTATAGGTATTGAAAAGGTTACCTACAATTTTTCTGAAAGTTTGGGACCCGCCTACCTGCATGATCACATCTCTGTATACGAACTCACACGGTCCCTTCAATCATGCAGGGAGGCCCTGCTCTCGATCCCATCAGCTTCGCAGGTGTGATTGGTGGGAACGAGAGAGAGGGCCTTTTCGGTGGTGGCCCCTCAACTTTGGAACTCACTCCATAAAGACATCAGACAGGCCCCAACCCTGGCAGTCTTTAGGAGAAGCTTGAAGACGTGGTCGTTCCAGTGTGCCTTCCCGGAATAATGATCCCATAGCACTTTGTCCTCCAAAGCACTTTACATTTCTTTAGATCTGCTCGTATGCCCTTCCACAAACACCACTATCACCTTCTTGTTCATGTCCCAGCATCACTTCCAATTTTAATTTTACATTTGGCCTTCCCACTGTTTTTAATTGTGTGTTGTCTTATTGATAATGTTGTATATTTTATTGTCTATGTTTCATTTTAATTGCTTGTACTGTTGTTATTATTGCTTGTACTGTTGTGTTCGGGCTCGGCCTCATGGTACAAATAAATTATTATTATTATTATTATTATTATTATTATTATTATTATTATTATAACCCACTATGTCCGAGGTTCTTAAAGACACCAGAGAAATCATAGATACTGAAACAAAATGTTAAGTTACTGGATAATATGTCTGACCAACAATAAAAATGGTTGCTACAGCATCCAAGCCCCTTTGCAATCCATAGCTGTCATTTCCATAATATGAAACCAATGACCTTCTGTCGTTTGTCCCTAGTAACTGGTCTTCAGAGGCTACATATTTGGAAAGTAGATTTAGCTCACGGAGTTAATAGTATGCATATCATTTGATCCAAACACTCAATCATTTCCGAATCAGCAGAGTACATTCCTTTCATACCTTACCACTGTGACACAAGCCAGGCCAAAGGCTGGGGCTATTTCATGTTTCTTGTATTGCCATCTCTTAATAAGGTGAGAACTGTTATATTTTTTTATTAAAAAAAGTTTTTTCTCCCTCCACCAGGATATGAGAGACTAGCTGAGATGTCCCTATCCTTAATGAGAAATCACATTGCAGATTACAGACCCTGTTTGCCTCCACGCTGAGACTTATCAGTTGGTCGGGGAGTTTAGGCTCATGAGAGATTGAATGGAGATTATAAGCCAGATGGGCCACAAATTCTGTCAAGATTTCTTGGCAGCTGCTCTCATTACAAAAGCCAGCCAGCCTTTTCCAAAAATAAGAATGTGAAGCAAATTGGACTGATAGACCTTTATAATGCAATTGCACGCTGAGATGGGGACCTGAGCGGGCAGGCAGAAATATTATTGATGGTTGGTGAAAACAGGGAATAAGATGTTATTAAGCCGAGTCAGAGATAGATATCGATAGCTAATATAAAGCCCTTTATTGGTTTACAGGCTCTAGGAAAGAGGGCTCAGAGATCCGACCCTTTGGTTTGCTTTTAATTTCACTGGAGGGACAGAGTTTATGAATAAAACATCGCGGCACTTGTGGCTCTGATATTAGTCACTACTTTCCGCGTCCCTTGCTCACTCCCAGAAAAGGAGAGAGAAAGGTTTGAAGAGAGCAGAAAGAGGGAGAGCAAAGCATAGCAGGAACATGGAAACTGAGGTCTTTCTTATGCTGCCATCACTGAGGTGGGTGTCAATTGAGTGCCAGTTGAAGGCAGGAAAAGGGAGGAAAAGGACAAGTGAGAAAATCACAGGTTACTTCTACTCTGAAACTATAATGCAGTTTGGAACTGGTTTGGGATTAAGTGGTTTCACTGTGTGGGTAATCAGAGCCTAGAGAGCCAGGGCCAAGCCTGGAGCTGGTTTGAGGCTAGTAAGGTGATTACATTGAACATGGAACTTGGCCTCAATCTACCTTGCAGGTTTCCCCTCATTTTCTGCAATGCACTTGAATGCATATGTAGTGGGGGGGGGGGGGAGAAAAAGTGACAATAGCAAAGGTAATCATTAAAGCCTCCCAGAAGATTGAACAGCCCCCTACTGCCCAGCCTTGCCCTTGGGACATTTTTACAACCTCTTTTTTGGGATTGTTTAGTGCACTTCAGCAGGGGCGGGTGTCTGCAATGCCCTCTGCATTTTGCAGACCGGATTGTGCCTGGGATTTGGGATAGGGCTGGGCAACCACGGAAAAATTTGTTTCTAAACTCAATTCGTTTTTTAGGGGGTTTTTGCGTTTCGATTTTTAAAAGAATTCCGAAATTTTTCTTTAAAAAAGTTCAAAATTTACAAAATTTCGGAAATTACGAAACAATTACGAAACAATTACGAATCAATTCATTAATGGCGGACGCGATCGCGCAATACGCTAAAAAACCCTCCAAATGGGACAGGGGGAACTTCTGAAGCTTCCCTCTCCCTCTGTTGTTGACTGTTGGTGTGATAATTATATATTTTTTTCACTGATAAAACAAACAACAACCCTAAAACTTGCACCAGACATGTGGAAATAATAACGAAACAATTTCGAAATGATTTCGAAACGATTTTGGAACAATTACGAAACAATTACGAAACGAATTGAAAAATTCGTTTCATTTTTTAGTTGCTCCTGAATGGTTCAATATTGCTTCGTTATAAAAAAAATAACGAATTAATAACGAATTATGAAATTAACGAACGAAACCGCCCAGCCCTAATTTGGGATACATTGTCATCTCCTGCAGCACATATTTTGGCTGGACATGCACTTTCCTGAGATGTTAAAAACGTGTTTATACCCTTAGATGCACATTACCAGCACACATTGACAGTATGTATTTTGTGCCTACCACCACATCCAGTCAGATTTGAACTACATTATATGGTCAGTGGAGAAGCAACCTCCATGTCCTTGATAGATACAAAAAGCGTTAAGAACATAATTCCATTTTTTTTCAATTGGGCTTGACATTAACGTTTTGAATATTTCCATGTATGGAAGTGAAGTCTGTTCACAGAAATTGATATTTTAGCTGGGTGTGGGTACCCATTGTTCTAACTTTCACTGGTACCAAACACATGTGCACATAGAAACATAGTTGCTGAATTCCAAGGCCTCTACAGACCATAGAAAAAAGGTGAGAGGTAACCACTTTCTTTTGAGTGTAATCCATGCTTTTCTTTTGCTCCAAGACTAACTATCTATCTATCTATCTATCTATCTATCTACGAATGCCCAGCTGGTTTGTGTGTAATTGAACACTGAACAACAGATCTCTTCCACTTTGCAAACTATTTTGTCAAACCAGTGGGTCACGTTGGAGAGCTGTAGGTGAAGAAACATAGCCCATGGTTGTTTGGATCTGAGTAATGCAACTAGAAGTCTTGTCCTCAACATACAAAGCAGAACTTTCTACTCCAATTTCAATAGGCACTGTTGTTATTTATACCACACTTCCCCCCCCCCCAAAAAAAAATTGACACTTAAAATGTCTCACAATTGAAAATAGGGACAACTATACCTAAATCATGTACAAGTCATCATTAAAGAAAGAGATGCTTGATTTGCTATATTAAAACAGCTGAAAATATGAACTTAAATGGGATAGGACACAGTTTAAATTGGTTGAAGAAAAACAAGGCATCAAACCCTTAAAAGCTCTTTTGAAAAGACAGAATAAAATAGTTTGCCTGCCAACGGAGGGACAACAAGGTTTCGGCGGTGGTCAGGGGAGCTTTTGCACAATTAAAACTTGTGCGCCAGCTGCGCCCGTACCTTGGGAAGTCTGACTTGGCCACGGTGGTCCACACTTTGGTTACATCCCGTTTAGACTACTGCAACGCTCTCTACGTGGGGTTGCCTCTGAAGACTGCCCGGAAGCTGCAGCTAGTCCAACGCTCGGCAGCCAGACTACTAACAGGTGCTGGGTACAGGGAGCACACCACTCCGCTGTTACACCAGCTCCACTGGCTGCCAATTAGCTTCCAAGCACAATTCAAAGTGCTGGTGTTAACCTTTAAAGCCCTAAACGACTCTGGCCCTGTTTACCTCTCTGAACGTATTCTCCCCTATGAATCATCAAGATTATTAAGATCGTCTGTAGAGGCCCTGCTCTCGGTCCCACCGGCCTCGCAAGCGCGTCTGGTGGGGACGAGGGACAGGGCCTTCTCGGTGGTGGCCCCTCGACTCTGGAACTCTCTCCCACTGGAGATCAGAACTGCCCCTTCTATCCTGACATTTAGGAAGCAGGTGAAGACTTGGTTATGGAGACAGGCATTCGACAAGTGAGCCAACACCCTGAGATATGGATGGAGGATGATGAGCAACGATTTTAGCGTGACGACTGACCATTATAGTTATTGATTGTAATTGCTGTTTTAATGTTTTACTGTAGTATGTATTATGATGTTTTATTGATTGTATGTGATATTATGGTTGGAAACTGGTCTGAGTCCCTCAAGAGAGGTGAGAAGGCCGGTATATAAAACTTTTAAATAAATAAATAAATAAATAAATAAATAAATAAATAAATAAATAAACAAGGAGAGGGCCATTCTGGCCTTCCTGGGAAGGGAGTCTTAGTCTATGGCCACTGCTGAGAAATCTTGTGTCTTCAACATCCACACCTATGAAGGTGGTGGGACTGAGAGAGTAAACTCTCTTGACATCTCATGGAGCTGTCTTAGCCATACAAGTTTGGAAACCATGCATCATCCCAGGTGTTGGCTATAGCTTCCACTAACATACTGAAGGCTCCTTTCTTCTCCTGATTTTCTTTCTTCTTTTTCAAGAAGGAACCCAGCTGTGATTAAGGTCTACAGAAAAGATGGTTGCCCTTTCCAAAATGGTTCTGATATGTCATGGTGGAATGAAAACAAAACACTTGCCGAGGTTGTTGATGAACCTCTTCAGCTTCATTTTAAGCATGCAGATGAAAATGGCCTCTTTCAGATCCTTCCAATTGAGGAACAGAAGAAATCAGATGGGATAATTAATTAAGCATTGCTTTTAGATTTCTCTTTCTCTCATCTCCCTACTCCCCGCTAAGTTATTGGGGGAGCACAAGGAGGGGGCTTTCATTGGCCAGCCTGTTTGATATGTCTGCATAATAAGGGGAGCTATGCTATTCATCCTCCACATCTTTTTATTGCAAATAATAGCTGAAATTTATGCCAAATTGACTAAACTAATCAGGCACCCATTTGATAGTCTATTATGCAATCACGACACCTTCTTCCAAGACCATTAGGAAATCAAGGGAGATGCTATCCCATTTTTTTTCATTATTAAGAATCGTTCCAATGTGAAATTAAACCCCTCTCTAACCTCATGCCCTCTTTCAGCACATTGCACATAAACACAAAAATGGAAATTCCCTTCAAAATTTCAGAGCGTAAAAGTTGGAAAACTTGAGTAATCAGGCACACTTTCTCACACACACACCTTAGGAAATTAGCTCATTTTGATCACAGATGTCTCCAGAAGTGGTTCATTTGCTTCTCCTGGCATCTCTCGGTGCCATCAATGCCTCCTTATTCTGACAAGACGTAGGTTTTAATATGCATAGAACTTGAGAAACCCTCAAGTAGAGTTGCTATAGAGTTAAGAAGAGGTGCTATGGAAATACTCTCTCAATGGAAACTTCTGGAGTGTGGTTGATATTTGTTCAACTAATGCATCTGAGAAAATCAAATAAGATGTAAGAATTTATTTTTCAGAGAAGTCTGCTTAGGACTTTTTGGTAGTGGTGGTAATTGGGGGTGGGGGGTGGGGAGGTGTGGTCCACTAGCAATAGAAATCACTCATATAATACAAAAAGAACCATAACTTTGAATTAATCCATTTTAAGATATTTAATAATAATTTAATTGAAATTGAATCCAGACAAGACAGAGGTACTCCTGGTCAGTCGCAAGGCCGAACAGGGCATAGGGTTACAGCCTGTGTTGGATGGGGCCGCACTCCCCCTGAAGACGCAGGTTCGCAGCTTGAGTGTAGTCTTGGATTCATCGCTGAGCCTGGAACCCCAGGTTTCAGCGGTGACCAGGGGAGCATTTGCACAGCTAAAGCTTGTGCGCCAGCTGCGCCCGTACCTTGGGAAGTCTGACTTGGCCAAGGTAGTCCACACTCTGGTTACATCCTGTTTAGACTACTGCAACGCTCTCTACGTGGGGTTGCCTTTGAAGACAGCTCAGAAGCTCCAACTAGTCCAACGCTCAGCAGCCATGATTTTAACAGGAGCGGAGCGCAGGGATCATACAACCCCCCTGCTGTGCCAACTCCACTGGCTACCGATCTGCTACCGGCCGAATTCAAAGTGCTGGCGTTGGCCTTTAAAGCCCTAAACGGTTCCGGCCCAAGCTACCTATCTGACCGCATCTCTGCCTATGAACCCACCAGGACTTTGAGATCTTCCGGGGAGACCCTGCTCTCGATCCCGCCTGCTTCTCAAGCTCGGCTGGCGGGGACGAGAGATAGGGCCTTCTCGGTGGTGGCTCCTCGGCTGTGGAACGCCCTTCCTACGGACATTAGACTAGCACCATCTCTAATGGTATTCCGCAAAAAAGTGAAGACCTGGCTGTTTGAGCATGCGTTCCAATAATTAGTGCAATGATTGGTTAATGAACACTGGAATGGAACAATGGATGACGAATCTGGAACGTGTTTTTGATGACGAGACGACAGTGAATGGGTATTGTAGTAACTGTTTATTAATTGTGTAATGTGTTAGGTTGTTAACTGTTTCTATACTGTAGCACTGAATTTTTGCTGTTCGTATTTGTTGTGAACCGCTGTGAGTCGCCTTCGGGCTGAGAACAGCGGTATATAAGTAAGGTAAATAAATAATAAATAAATAAATAAATTATAACTCTACACAAATTATAACATCAGCCTCATGAGACACCCCCCCACCCCTCAAGTGAATTTATTACATCAACTTTCTCATTCCCAGCTGCATTCCAATATCTCCTTCCATCCACATGTTTGTTTATCTACTCAACTCTCCTTTAGGCATCATCTTTCATCCCATTTTTGTACCCCTAAAACCATACTTAAAACAAAACTTGTCACCTAATTGCAATATCTCCCACATTATGCAATACTATAGATATTACATAGTCTGTCAATAAACATCTTTTCCTAGTCAATTATCTCCATGTTTCTAAGGAAGTAAACCTATGGTGTTTGCATATGGTACAATGAATGCAGTTTGACACCACTTTAACTGTCATGGTCTAATGCTATGGAATCATGAGTGCTACAGTTTGGTGAGGTACCAGCACTCTTTGGCAGATAACACTAAAGACCTTGTAAAACTACAACCCACACATTTCCATGGAAAATGAGTGGGATTCAGATGGTCCTGGAAATCTGGAGGAATGGGGGGGGGGGACACAAATAAAGACCAAAGGACTGTTTGTCCACCCCTGGACTGAATGAATGTTCCAGAAACAAAAGAAAACAAAGTCATTTTTGGTGGAAAGTAAAGAAATAATTAAACTTCCAGGAAACTCCTTCGGACTAGAATATTTTTGAAATGCAAAACCACTTATCTGCAGAATTGCTGACTAAAGGCTTGGTTGCCATTGCTTATGTTATGTTATTTTTTCCCCCTTCCTTTTCAGCAGTTGCTGGCTGGTTGTGCTTCAATTTCTCTTTACATTTCAGTTTTCAGTATCCCCCTTTCCCATTATACTGAGTAATATATGAGCGTGAATGATGTGTGTAATGGGAAACTGATGTTATGCCTGCACTTTATTGACACAGCTGACAAGGAAAAGCCATCCTCTACACCTCTAACTAGGCTAATTTATTGTTCACACTCCCCCACTCACCCACAAATACTGGTGAAGGAGAGGGAAGAAGAAATGGAATTGTGCTTCCTTTCCATACACCCCAAATACTTGCAGACCAAGAAAAACCACAATGTAGGTGTCCCCACCAGCTTCTTGATTTAAAATTAACCCTGGTCTGTGGAAAGAGGCAAATATGCTAGAGATGCAAGATGGTTAAATTGTTGCACCACATTATATTCCAGATGGGTCATATTCTTGGGAACTTTCAAACATTTCCGCTTATCAGGGAAGATAGACAAAGGAGTGCCACCATTTGTAATGCCCCGCTTGCTATCTACAGCTGTGCTTGGTGTTGTATCAGCAGTATTTATTTATTTATTTACTTTATTTGTATACCACTGTTCTCAGCCGTTAGGCGACTCACAGCGGTTAACAACAAGAACAGCAAAAATTCAATGCTACAATAACATGGTATAAAAAACAGTTAACACCATAACACATTATACAATAATATACAATTAAACAACAATAGCCATTCACTAGCGTCTCGTCACTGAAAAACATGATCCAAATCCGTCATCCATTGTTCCATTCCCATTCCATGTTCATTACACTCATTGTACTGACTATTCGAACGTCTGCTCAAACAACCAAGTTTTCACTTTTTTGCGGAATACCATTAAAGATGGAGCTAGTCTAATGTCTGTGGGAAGGGCGTTCCACAGCCGAGGGGCCACCACCGAGAAGGCCCTATCTCTCGTCCCCGCCAGCCGTGCCTGTGAGGCAGGCGGGATCGAGAGCAGGGCCTCCCTGGAAGATCTCAAAGTCCTGGTGGGTTCATGGGCAGAGATGTGGTCGGATAGATAGCTTGGGCCGGAACCATTTGGGGCTTTAAAGGCCAACGCCAGCACTTTGAATTGAGCCCGGTAGCAAATCGGTAGCCAGTGGAGTTGGCGCAACAGGGGGGTGGATGCTCCCTGCGCTCCGCTTCTGTTAGAAACATGGCTGCCGAGTGTTGGACTAGTTGAAGCTTCCAAGCCATCTTCAAAGGCAACCCCACGTAGAGAGCGTTGCAGTAGTCTAAACGAGATGTAACCAGAGTGTGGACTACCGTGGCCAAGTCAGACTTCCCAAGATATGGGCGCAGCTGGCGCACAAGTTTTAATTGTGCGAATGCTCCTCTGACCACCGCTGAAACCTGGGGTTCCAGGCTCAGCGATGAGTCCAGGATCACACCAAAGCTGCGAACCTGCGCCTTCGGGGGGGGGGGGGTGTAACCCCATCCAACACAGGCTGTAACCCTATGCCCTGTTCGGCCTTGTGACTGACCAGGAGTACCTCTGTCTTGTCTGGATTCAATTTCAATTTGTTCACCCTCATCCAGACCGTTACAGTGGCCAGACACCGGTTCAAGATCTCGACAGCCTCCTTAGTAGCAGGTGGAAAGGAGTGACAGAGTTGGACATCATCCGCGTACAGTAGGGCTGTGCACATGTTCGTTTTGAAAAATGGGCTCCGGATGCTTCGGTTTTTTTAGCCACTACACAGAAACATCACTTAAGTACCATTATAACCATCATGGCTCCATCCTATGGAACGTTGGCAAGTTTGGTGAAGCACATTGAGTCCTGTGCAAAGTAATTCCTCTGAATTCCAGCTTCAGAGCTCTCTAGCAGAAAGAATTTCACAAACATCTGTATCTTGAGATCCTCTAGGATTAAGGCAATACAGGTATCATATTGCAATAATGGTATAGTGCAAGTCAGAAAAGACAATTTCATTCCTTAAATGCCATTCACCATTGGAAATAGAAATAATATTTGAAAACACTGATAAAATGGTCAAGAAAAGTTATTCTTGATTGTAAGGAAACCTTTATGAGGAGAATCCTGGACAACATCTTTGTAATTTGGGACTCATTCCTTGAAAAAATGCACTTTTTGGTGTGCTGAATAACAGTCTTTCTGGGGGACTGTCTGTGTATGTAAAGGACCATTCCTCATTCCTGTAGTATCGGTTCCTGACTGTTACATTCTGATTTGATGGGAAAGGCATGAGAATGCTACTTCTAAGTATGAGTAACCTGTCATAGTCATGTCTTTTGGAATTGTAAAACCACATCTTATAGCAAGGAAGGGCAATGAATTCCTGTGATACACCTACTCTCTATCTCACTTGTCCTCTTAATATAGGTGGAAATTAAAGTCAGGGAATTCCACAGTTCCATGGTGTGCTGGAAGAAAATTCTGAGAGTGCCTTGGACCACAAGGTGGTCAAATCAGTCCATACTCCAGGAAATAAAGCCCAACTGTTCACCAGAGGGAAGGATATTAGAAGTAAAGATGAAGTACTTTAGCTACATCATGAGAAGACAGGAAAGCTTACAGAAGACAATTATGCTGGGGAAAATGGAAGGAAAAAGGAAGAGGGGCAGACCAAGGGAAAGATGGATGGGTGGTATCTTTGAAGTGACTGGCTTGACTTTGAAGGAGCTGGGAGTGTTGATGGCCAGCAAGGAGCTCTGGTGTGGGCTGGTATTGAGGTCATGAAGAGTCAGAAGTGACTGAACAAATAAACAACAACAAAATGATTTATAGGCTTTCAGCTGAAGTATGGCACGTGTCTATCTAATTCTAGAAGTTTGAACCCCATAGACCTTTTAGTTTCTTTTGACTTTTTGGTGATTTTGTAATTGTACTGACATGTAGGAAAGGGGGCTAGTCACATATCCAGTGGCTACCAAGTTTGGTTTTTTTTCATGAAGAACTTTCACAGCACCACTGTCAGAAATAAGTCATGGGTAAGGGAAATGCCTTGTCTAATGCAAAGCCCCTGTAGAAAGCAGATGTCAAAGGAAGGGAAAATTGATTGAGCAGACTCAGGGGGTGTTGGAAGGCCCAATTGCTCAACCTACTTCTAAGCCACCAATGTCGATGTGCAACAGGGAACATGTCCTGGAAACAGGGAGTGAAGAGTGAGTGTGGCATGGATTGGCTGGGCAGTCAACACTTTCCAATATTCTCCAAGCATGCAACAACTGGATCCATTTGGACTTCACTTGCCCCTTGATGCCTGCTTTCTACAGGGTCTTTGTTCAAGTCAAGTTAGAGAACCCCGATTCCTTTTCCCACATTTATTTCGTTATTTATTTCGTGTGCTTATACCCCGCCCTTCTCAACCCCCGAGGGGGGACTCAGGGCGGCTTACAAAAGCCATGTCTTGGTGCCTACACAAATACAATAACATATAAAAACCAGCAATTAAATGGTCAACAATTAAAACGCTTAAAAACAACAATATATCACACAATCAATAGCCAATCTCAGACACAGCATTCACCAACTCAGAGCTCATATTTCGTTCCACCTTGTCCAACTCCTGTCCATCATCACAGTCCCTTATTCATCTGCCAGAGTGCCCAAACGCCTGGTCCCACATCCATGTCTTTAATTTCTTTCTGAATGAAAGGAGGGATGTTGCTAATCCGGGGAGAGAATTCCATTTCCTTTCTCCCATCAAATTTCGGACACCAGCAGAGGAAAAATTCCTTTAGAAAAGCTCTGCAGGTGCTGGATGGTTATCTAGCTCCCTTTACTCAAAGATGGAAGCAGTGAAAGTAGAAAATGTTTTGGTTTTTGGAGTCTTTTAAATTTTGAATTTCTGGAAAAGAGAGATCCAGACTATACTAAAGGGAGGAAATAAATCTGATATGCAAATTAAGAATTTTCTCACATTTCTTCTTTATCTTCTGGATACTGTGTGTTAAAGTTTTTTTTCCAAAGTCACTGCAATTTAACAAATTAATTACTTTCTGAAACAAATCCTGAATGTATTTTTCAGGAGACAGGGAAACGGTACTGTATTGTATTTTGCCAAGTATAGCTATGTACACTTCTTCATCCCATACAGACTGGACTTATTACTCTGCATTCTTTTGTCTTTTTTTTTCTTTTTTCCCCCTTATCTCCTCACTGTCCTCTCTGGGTCTGTTACGTCCCCTTCACTGAGCCACATAAAGCACCTATGGTATTTTGTGCACTCAACCTTCAGGCAATCTGCTAGCACTCAAGTGTTCATTGATTGGAAAATGATGCAACAGTTGGCTAGTTGGAGACATTAGGCTATGCAATAAACTGCAAGCTCCGCTGTCTTTTCATCCCTGGTTCCACAACACAAACATTGTTTCTTATATCTAAATGGTTAAGAAGAGACCTTTGCAATGGACCTAATGCAGTGCTAGATATAAAGCAAGAAAGAAAAATAAGAATAACACTTCCATTCAAGATCAGGAGACTGGGCTAAATGTTGTACCAAGATGACGGTTACAATGTTGAATGTAGAGCAAAAGTGGTGTAGTAGTCTGGTTGTTGGACCTGATGACTAGGGTTTGAATCATAGGAGAGGCCGGAATAATAATAATAATAATAATAATAATAATAATAATAATAATTAATAATAATAATAATAATAATAATAATAATAATGTACAGAAATGGACACTTTTGAAGTGCTCTTGCTCAAGTCACATTCTTTCCACCTCAGAGGAATGAAGACTAACCTCCTCTGGATAACCTTTGCCAAGAAGCCCCACAATCCCAAAAGTCAGAGTTGACTTGAAGGCACATAATAGCAACAAGACAACGTATGTGGCTACAAGTGGATAAATATGTATTCTAGAATATTCTAGAAGCCAGATTATCTTTAGCTACTGAATAAGGAAATGGAGGTTATTTCTTTCTACCAACAATAATGAGAAGGCTTAGTATACCTCCTAATCACTCCTAACCAATCCAAGAGTGGTGGCCAATGTAGAATGCAATGTTTGGTTCACGGTTGTAGAATTGGATACCGTCATGCATAGATATGCATTGACATCTTGTTGTATGTTCAATTGCCGGCTAACCCCTGAAATAACGAGACCACACAACAATATTTGGATTTGAAATATGGGCAACTTTTATTAATTGTTACCTGTTTAACTTTGACTGGATCTCAATTTTATGGATCTTGAACTTGGTGGCAAAGCCGAGGTAGCGTCTCTGTCCGGCCTACCTCTGGGCTAGTTAGGGTGAAACACCCGGGTCCCCTGGACACCCAATCCATGTAACCTCTGAAGGAAATGTGTCAGAGAAGTCCCTCTCAGAGTATCCAAGACTATAATCTCTCTATTTTAGGCCATTATAATTCCCTTCACCTCATCAAATTGAACCTTAGGTGAGTGTTTTAGTTAATGTCCTTCACCCCTGAAGGGTGTGCCTTGGGAGTACAACAAATTATTAGCTTTTCCGAATTATTTATCGTGACCACCTATTTAAAGCCACACCATCGCAATTTGCCTTGTAACAGTATAGGGTAGGCAAAAAACCCTCTCAGAACATAAGAGGGAAAAAATTCCTACCCGGCCCCCTAATGGCAACCCTAATATACTGTTTAATGGGCGGGAGTGGTGGGTCGACGTTCAGCTTCAGAATGAGGAAGGGGGCGGGCCAGTGCTAAGAGCCCGGCTCCGCCCCCTGTAAAGTAGTTCCCGCCGGAACTATATTGCTCTCTTCGTGGGAAGAGGCAAACTGCTCCACCATCTCCACTGCGCGGAGATGGTAAAGCTTCTTGTGTAATGTCACACTTTACTAACTAGGCAGTGTTGCACAAGTAATTCCATGAGCATAAAGTTATACCTCATCTCCTCTTATTGTGAGACTTCGGGAAGGAAAACTGCTACTCACACTAAGTGCAACAGTCAGTTACTTTTAATGTGTTAAATCCAAGTTCTGATATAGACCACCTATGAGAAAGAACACACAGAAAGAAGCAGCAGGCAGAAAAAGATAAATTTGTGCTGGACAAGGGGACAAAGACAAATACAACTTTCCCCTGATGGTCAATAATATACTGGAACCTTAGAAGCTGACACAGAGAAACAATGTCTTCAGCCACTGCACCGACCTCACAAAGAGATTGGTTCATTATTATATATAATTGTATGGTGACTGGGTGCCTATGACACAGTGATGTAGTTCATGCATCAATCTCTTGCAAAGGAAAAATACCAGAGAAGATGAAAAATTATTAGAAATTAAGAGACAACTTGGCTTTTCAGCTAATGGCCTCATTTTTTTAATTCACAAAGAGCCTCTCTTAAACCGTTCATCGTCTTCTATGCCAATGCTCCCTTCTTGTGATTTATACCCCCCTCCCTCCTCTTTGTTTAATGGGTTCAGAATAGAATCAATGGCCTGGAAGAGCATGCTAGGGTAATGTCTCTCACAAGGGAAGGTGAGAACCATTTTGACGAAGCAACTTCTTTTGCTTTGATTCCCATGAAAGACCAAGGCAAGACTCTTCAGAAGCCTGATCGGACCAGAAGACACAAGGAATTGTCAGGGATGCAAAAATGACCACACGGATGAGATTGGAAGAATTTGGCATTTAAGATGCTCGTATAGCGCGGTATTGGTGAATCTGTGAATTGACGTCATCTGTGCTTTCTCAACATGATTAGCTTGACCCACACTTGCAAGAATAATACACAGATTTCGATGGAACTATCCATTGGATTTCATGCAGCTTTTGGCAAATTGAAAGGCTTAAAATAGGTTTCATTCACAGAAAATATGTTTAGAACTGTGCATTTTTTAAAGTGTCTCTCTCTCTGTGTGTTTGAATTGCTGATCCCTGAAGAACTTTTCCAATCTGAATTTTGAAGGAAATGTACCTGATTCATACCTCTTATATGAGTAAGCAGGAGCAAAAGACTCTCTCTTCATTATGGGACTTCTTTGGAATTTGCATCTGAATGAGTTTTAAAGGGTGGTCTAAGGGTGGCCTACCTATTCTTATTCCTCCACCACTTGCTCTACTCCTTCTCCTCCTTCCTTTTCCTCCTCCTCCTCTTTCCCCCTGCTTCTGTCACCAACTTTATCTTCCAAGGTGAATCGTGGTGTGAGTATTGCTCTATCTAATAAAAAACGGAGCTGCAATTACCTTTGAAATGACAATCATCATGCCATGCTTTCCTTGTGGTGGACTTATGCATGGGAGAAATGTTAAAGGTGTTGTGATATCCCTTCTCTCCCACCCTCTCTTTTTTCCCTTTTGTGTACAAAATGTTATTTTAAATAAATAAATAAATAAACTTTATTTATATCCCGCTACCATCTCCCAAGGGACTCGCTGTGGCTTACATGAGGCCGAGCCCACAATACATCAATACAAGCAATAACAATCACAATACAAAGCAAAATACAAATACTAATACAAAGCAATTAAAATAAATCTCATACTCAAATAATAGCATAAACATTGAACAATAGCACATAACACATTAAAAATCTATGGCTGGGCCAAATGTAATTAAAGTTAAAAAAATCATGCTGGGCATGAACAAGATAGAGGAGGTAAGGCGTTGGTAGAAACGTACAAGCAGTCCTAAATCAGTATAAAGTGCTTTTAGAGGACATAATGCTAAGGGTTCATTATTCTGGGAAGGCACACTGGAACAACCACATTTTCAAACTCCTCCTAAAGACTGCCAGAGTTGGGGCTTGCCTGATGTCCTTAGGAAGGTGAGTTCCAGAGTCAAGGGGCCACCACCGAGAAGGCCCTCTCTCTCGTCCCCACCAATCACACTTGCGATGCAGGTGACAGTGCCAGTACAGCCTCTCCAGATGATCGAAGAGATCATGTGGGTCCGTACACAGAAATGTGGTCACGCAGGTAGGCGGGTCCCAAACCGTTCAGAGCCTTGAAGGTAAGAACCTGCACCTTGAATTGGGTCTGGAAAATGAATGGCAGCCAGTTCTTCAAACTCTCTTGCAAGTGTTTTAAAAATCTGCAAAAGTTTTTGATGAGAACATCCATACATTAGTGGGGAAAGGGAATGGGAAGAGTGGAAATTAGACTGATCTGCCCACCCAACCATTAATTTAAGCATTCATTTAAATGTGTATGTAGGTTTTGAATAGGGGTTCTTAACCTGTGGGCCATGGACTACCAGTGTGCCACAAGGTTGAAAACTGGTCCGTGAGCCTCTTTCCTCTTTATATTATTTAATTTATTTTATTTCCGCTCCTTTCATGCCGCCTACCACTTTTTCCCTGACACTGACCATGGCAAATGTTCTGTATCTGAAAATAGAGCTTATGTGGTCTTTGTAGCAAATTTAGCATAGTCAAAGCCATGGTATTCCCTGTAGTCACCTACAGATGTGAGAGCTGGACCTTAGGGAAGGCTGAGCGAAGGAAGATAGATGATTTTGAGCTGTGGTGTTGGAGGAAAGTTCTGAGAGTGCCTTGGACTGCGAGAAGATCCAACTAGTCCATCCTCCAGGAAATAAAGCCCGGCTGCTCATTGGAGGGAAGGATACTAGAGACAAAGTTGAAGTACTTTGGCCACATCATGAGGAGACAGCAAAGCCTAAAGAAAACAATTATGCTGGGGAAAGTAGAAGGAAAAAGGAAGAGGGGCCGACCAAGGGCAAGATGGATGGATGGCATCCTTGAAGTGACTGGACTGACCTTGAAGGAGCTGGGGGTGGTGATGGCCGACAGGGAGCTCTGGCGTGGGCTGGTCCATGAGGTCATGAAGAGTCGGAGACAACTGAACAAATGAACAACAAACAATTTTCTGAATCAGCGCCACAAACCAAATCCAAAGTTGACCAAAAATTGATTCATAACCCTTTTGATACTAATGTTAAAGAGTGGTCCCTGGTCAAAGTTGGCCTTGTTCAACTGGTCTTTGTTCAAAAAGAGGTTGGGAATCATTGGTTTAGAACAACGTAGACAAGTTTAAGTGTAGGTTTAAAACTAAAGTGTTTACCAGTTTTAAGCAATTCACAGATAAATGTGGAAATGGGGCAGAATGGACTTGCGTATATTAATACATGCAAACATGATGATGAGTGGAAATCCATTCCACTTTGTCCCATCTCTTGAGTTGTAGCTTTTTTTCCATACACAGAGATTGAACAGACAAAAATAAGTTTATTTAGAATGTGTGTTTTTAATAGCAAGTACAAAGGACCACAAAAAGATAGCAAGTCAATAAAATACTTTAGGTGCAGAATGTGCTTTATGGACTTCTCAGAAGTGGCTCCTTTTGGCCAGCACTGGCAACCCACAGGACTGTGTATCACAACATTTTTCAGTCTGTGAAGCTGAAATGTCATAAAGATTGCTGGAATTTGGCATGGATGCAGGCTCTTGTTGAAGATTTCTTGAAATAAGTTAAACCATGGTCAACTTGTCAACCTCTATATTTTTCAGTTTATGTGCTGAGTCCTCTGGAATGTATGCCAATGGAATTTTGGATATAGCCTATAATTATAGCTTTTGATTATTTTGTTTATTCATTTCCTGAACTTAGATCACTAGAAAATAATCTGTTGGTTGGCCTGAATGTGGCCTCTCCCAACTCTGAGACGCTGTGTCCTAATTTATTGGGTGGTATCTATGTATTTTTATTTTATTTTGACAATTTCTCCTCCTATAGATTGAACATCCCTTATCTAGAATTCCAAAATTTGAAGGATTCCAAAATCCTACCCATGGGTGGCTGAGATAGGAACACCTTTGGGTTGTTGTAGGTTTTTTCGGGCTATATGGCCATGGCCTAGAGGCATTCTCTCCTAGGAGAGAATGCCTCTAGACCATGGCCATATAGCCTGAAAAAACCTACAACAACCCAGTGATTCCGGCCATGAAAGCCTTCGACAATACAAGGAACACCTTTGTTTTTTTTATTATTCAATGTACACCATTTTTTTCATGCATAAAGCTATTTTTATTTTATTTTGACAATTTCTCCTCCTATAGATTGAACGTCCCTTATCTAGAATTCCAAAATTTGAAGGATTCCAAAATCCTCCCCATGGGTGGCTGAGATAGGAACACCTTTGTTTTTTGATGGTTCAATGTACACAATTTTTTTCATGCAGAAAGCTATTTGAAATATTGTATAAAATAACCTTCAGGCTGTGTATATAAAGTAAATATGAAACATAAGTGAATTCATGCTTAGACTTGGGCTCCATCTCCAAAATATTCATTATGTACATATAGGCAAATACAAATTTTCAAAAATGTAAAAAAAAAAATCCAAAATGCAAAACACTTCTGATCCCAACTATTTTGGAAATAGTATACTCAACCTTCTGTCCTTCTTGATCTTCTCCAGGGGACAGTAGAACCGCCAAAGAAGACTTTGACATATGTGAGAGTGATTCTTTTATCCTTTTCATTGATGGTTTGTTTCATTGGCAAAGGGATACTAGCTGCCCATGGTCTTTTCACCTTTATGTATGATCTTCTCAGTGGACAGCATGGGTTTGCCACAGAAATCTCCTTGTGCATTAATAATGCATCCCATTTCTTGAAAAAGATTGGAAGGTAGCCAACCTGATTCATAAAGCAAGGAAAGGAAAGAGTCATTAGCTCCCTGTCCACCTTCAAACTTTTTCTGTTCTGATTGTTCCCTGTAAAGCAGTGGGAATCTCAATGCTTCTAAACCACAGGTACTTAGAGAAGACTGAGAGCCCAGCTGTGGATGAGTTCATTAAAATATCCTGATCTAAACAGAGTTTCCTGGAGTTTAAATGCATGTTCCATCAGAACCCAAGATGCCATGCTCAAGTGTGAATAAGTGCTCCCCCCCCACCTCCTCCTCTGTTATAATGAGGAAATCTGTGCAAAGTAGACACCCGTAAATAGGTGAGCAATTCAAAGAGGCTAATGGACAATTAGTTGGCTTTGTTCTATGAGGTGTTTAACTGCCTGATGAATGGAGGTGGAAATAAGCCACAACTAAGCCCCCACCCACCCACCCAAATGATCGCTTTAATTACTGCTGGGGGAGAAACATGATATTTTTCAGAGTTATGCACAATAATCCATATGCACAATTCTGAGATTTTTTAAAAAATAAAAATAATAATAATATGACTGCATGCAAATAAAAATAAAACTTTCTGCCATTTTTAATTTTGGAGATTAAGTTAAAAGCTGGATGACCTTCCACTTTTCACATCATGCTGAAATATAGAGTAAATGTATGTGAACTGGGACAAAACTCACTTTCTCAATTTTTCAGCTGCACTGTTGCTTCTCAAAGAAGAGCTGGAGAAGGCAACACAAAGAAGCATCCAACTACATGAACAGAACTGGGTGACAAAAACAGAATTCAGATGGGACACTCTTTCCTGCCTCCTTCCCACTACTGCTACAGTCAATGAATAGTGATATCCATATAATATACCTTATGTTGTTGTTGTGCTGTCAAGGCATTTCCAACTTATGGGAATCCTGGGGTGAGTGTGAGTATCACAGGGCTTTCTAGGGTGAAGAGTGTGTCACTTACTCAATGGATTTCAATGACTGAGCAGGTAAGCAAATCCTAGTCTCCAACACTCAAATCACTACAAAGCCAGCATGGTGACAAACCCTCTTTGAACAAACTTTGCCAGGAAATCCCACTATAGAATTGTCTTATGGTCACCATAAGTTCTTGTGTGTCTTCAAATAATTTCAACTTATTATTATCTTATGGTGACCATAAGACAATTTTACAATGGGATTTTCTTGGCAAAGTTTGTTCAAAGGGGATTTGCCATTTTATATTGTATGAGACAGAGTTGGTGGAAAAGGATTGGAAATGCTCCTTGGACTTAGTGCTGCTATCCCTTTTAACCCCATTCTAATTTCTCCTCCTTCCTTAAATTATTAGATTTCCCTCTTTTGTTATCGACATGAAGTGTGGTTGACATCAAGGAATAGCATACCCTCAAATATTTCAACGATGGAAACTAGGACACATGGAATCTAGATGACAAAAATTATTAATGATGGAAAATACACAAGATAGGAGAGGTTAAAGCAATTTGCTTTTGCCTGAGCCTGCTGGGAAAGTCAATATCCTTTCCATCTTTCCTTCTCCCTTGTGTTGGTTACATTAAGTGTAAACTACTTGTATGCTTTGAAATCATTTTGCTTCAACTGCAGTAAGCTAAGGGCAAAAGGAGGATGGAGAAGGAGGAGGAGAGAAACTGGGGCCTTTAGAAAGCAGTGGAAAAAATGAGATGACAGAGATGACATTTGGTTACTATCTGTGCCAAATTGGGGCAGTTGGTAGAAAAGCAATATTATGCCTTTACTGAGTACTCCGTCTGCTGGTTGGCAATTTCTTCCTTCCTTTGCTATCTCCCCAGTAGCCAAAAAGTAGTTCATTGGAAGATCAACAGAAACTTTTGCAGCGATACTTATTCCCTCCTGACAGGCCTGATACGATAAGTATATCAAGATTTAGTGTCCCTTTATTAGTTTTCCTTTTTTTCAGTACAAGGGAACCCTCCGGCTGCCAAATGTGACTCATTACCTCATTTTTCATGATATAATCTGTGCAAAACGGGTGACTACCTGGATGTTTTCCTGGACACGAGGTGTTTTAACGAAGTCGAGCAAAATTGCCATTATTGCATCATTGACTGATTATCGTCCTGATTAATGTCCCTTCTTTATTTTCATTCCCTCTACTGATATAGGGCATATGTCTCTGAGTAATTATACCCAACTCTGACTTCTGAATTGTGCCCTTGATGCACAAGTGTGTTTGACATTGTAATTCTGGGCTGTAGGATCCCTTTCTCCCCTTCGCAACCAAATAAATTAACATTCACTTAATCGCTAAAGTGGAGAAGGGTGCAAGAGCAACCTGAATATATTTTCACTTCCAATTGGTCTCTGAAACCCTAAAGTTTGAAACTTCAGATTGGGAACTCTAACCCTAATAATAATAATAATAATAATAATAATAATAATAATAATAATAATAATGCCATCTTGCTTTTATCTCTTTGATTGAGACACAAAGCCCCCAACTCTCCCAATTGGCAAGGAGAACAGTTCTAGGGTCCGTCCAGACAGGACCTTTATTGTGGTATCTACTGCAATAAAGGAGGGGTTATCCAGACAATGTTCTGGACAGTCCAGAATTAATTCGCTACAAACCAGGAAAACCCTGGTTTGTAGTGAATTAATTAGATAGTGGGTTTATTCCATGCTTTCTTGGCATGGGATAAACCCACTATTTCCAGTTATGGACTGCAAAATACTGCATTCCAGACAGTATTCCTACAGTTTACTGGGCTCAATAAGCCTGGTAAACTGTGGGAATACCCACCCCCTTTTCCCGAAGCCCCCAGACCCCTTAGAAAAAAACTTACTTGGCCTCAATTACAAGCCTTGGCCAGCTCTCCCGGCACATAGAAATGATGTGCCAGGAGAGCTTGGGGGGGGGGGGGGGAGGAAAATCGCTTCCCCCTCTCCTGGTGCATTATTCCTCCAGAAATCTGCTTTTCCAGCTGTTTTTGAAATATCCCAATTTCATTCTGGTCCTGCCATTCTTCCCACTTTTGTCCTCAGTGGTACCATTTTTTTTTGTCATACCCCTAACTCTTCTCTTTGTTGTCTTCATGTTTTCTTGGTGACTTTCTGTGCTCCTTTTATCTGGGCGTGTAAAATATGTTTTTAAAATATTCAGCCTAAACTATAATGCTAGAATTTAGGAGAATGTAGGAAATATTCATTCTTGGGAGGGGCAGAATTCTTATTTTTGGAGAGCACGCCTCGTTTCGTCTCCTCTGTAACTACATCCTTGGCAGTATTATTTTAATTACTCCCTCTATGGAAAATTCCCAGAAGAAAACTAGAATAGTGTGTGAGAAAAAAGAATCTATCCAGTTTTTTTCTGCTCTACTAGTTTTCTACTTAGAGACTTTTTCAAAAATGAGGAACATTTCAAATAGTAATCACCATCTCCTGAAGCACCACAATATCTACCTTCTCAGTATTTTTCCATCTCTTTGTGCCACATATATATACACAGTCAGCCTTCCATATTCGTGGTTTAGACTAGTTTGCTGCCAAGTCCAGTTCAAAGTTCTGGTCTTGGCCTATAGAGCCCTATGTGGTTCTGGTCCAAATTACCTGTCCAAACACATTTCCCTCTATGAACATACAAGATTTTATTTATTTTTATTTTATTTACAACCTTTGTATCCCTCCCGTATCAGTCCAAAGGCGACTCAGGGCGGCATACAAGTTGACAGCAATCAGACGCCATATATAAAAATACATATATCAATAAAAATCAAAAACATCACAATACATTTAAAAACCATAAAGCAATGAATAATAAAAATTATAAAACTGTGTCTTCTTGTTCAAATCCTCATACAAGAGCTTTAAGATTGGCTGGGGAGGCCCTGCTCTCTGTCCCAACCTCTTCACAGGTGCGATTAGTTGGGACAAGAGAGAAGGCCTTCTCAGTGGTAGCCCCTTGGCTGTGGAACTCCTTCCCCAATAACATCAGGCAGGACCAATTCCTCCTGGTTTTTAGGGGGAAAAAAACTTAAGACTTGGCTCTTCTCACTGGCATTTGGTGAATAGGAAACTACAGAATGAGAGTTTAATAGCCTGAACAACAGACCATGGATTTTGGAAAAGGATTTGGACATGAGATTATGACTTGGCTTTTATATGGTTTTAATCTGTTTAATTGATTGATATGTGTTTTAATTGCTTGTATGTTTAGATTGTTTATATTTTGATGGGATGTGTTTATTGTTTACTTGTGTGGCACTGAATTTTGCTGGATTTGTTAGCCGCCTTGAGTCCCTTCTGGGGTAGAGAAAAGTGAGAGAGAAATGATATCTAGTTAAATAAATAAACTAGATATTTCTATGTCCCCCAGTGCAAGTCTATGGTTATCCTGGTGGAAGTTGTTCATCGAGATGTGCTGGAGGACCTAGAGAGCCTTAGATCTTTTTGCTATATTTTTTTCCACTTTTGCAGGGTTCCTGTGCCCTTAACCACGGAGTGTGGTGAAGGCTCCTTATTTGGCGGTTTTTAAACAGAGGTTGGATGGCCATCTGTCAGGGGTGCTTTGAATGTGATTTTCCTGCTTCTTAGCAGAATGGGGTTGGACTGGATGGCCCATGAGGTCTCTTCCAACTCTAGCAACCTTTCAGAGGTAAGAGGATGCAGGGGGAACAAGCGGGCAGTAGGCAATGGCATGCTCTTCAACATTTGTTGTTGTTGTTCATTCGTTCAGTCGTCTCCGACTCTTCGTGACCTCATGGACCAGCCCACGCCAGAGCTCCCTGTCGGCCGTCACCACCCCCCAGCTCCTTCAAGGTCAGTCCAGTCACTTCAAGGATGCCATCCATCCATCTTGCCCTTGGTCGGCCCCTCTTCCTTTTGCCTTCCACTTTCCCCAGCATAATTGTCTTCTCTAGGCTTTGCTGTCTCCTCATGATGTGGCCAAAGGACTTCAACTTTGTCTCTAGTATCCTTCCCTCCAGTGAGCGGTCAGGCTTTATTTCCTGGAGGATGGACTGGTTGGATCTTCTCGCAGTCCAAGGCACCAACAATATGATGTGGCGGCAAAAAAAGCCAATGGGATTTAGGCCTGCATCAATAGGAGCATAGTGTCTAGATCTAGGGAAGTAATGCTACCCCTCTATTCTGCTTTGGTTAGACCACACCTGGAATATTGTGTCCAATTCTGGGCACCACAATTCAAGAGATATTGACAAGCTGGAATGTGTCCAGAGGAGGGCGACTAAAATGATCAAGGGTCTGGAGAGCAAGCCCTATGAGGAGCGGCTGAAGGAGCTAGGCATGTTTAGCCTGAAGAAGAGAAGACTGAGAGGAGATATGATAGCCATGTATAAATATGTGAGAGGAAGCCACAGGGAGGAGGGAGCAAGCTTGTTTTCTGCTTCCCTGGAGACTAGGACACGGAACAATGGCTTCAAACTACAAGAAAGGAGATTCCATCTGAACATCAGGAAGAACTTCCTGACTGTGAGAGCCGTTCAGCAGTGGAACTCTCTGCCCCGGAGTGTGGTGGAGGCTCCTTCTTTGGAAGCTTTTAAGCAGAGGCTGGATGGCCATCTGTCAGGGGTGATTTGAATGCAATATTCCTGCTTCTTTGCAGGGGGTTGGACTGGATAGCCCATGAGGTCTCTTCCAACTCTTTGACTCTATGATTCTATAACTGTAGCAGCTAACTAGAAGAAATAATTCATTGGTTAAGGATATACAATAGCAGAGAATGCTGTAAAAACTAGATGTAGCAGGCAGAAGATTCAACAAGTAGAGTATGGTGGGTAGAGTATCTGTCTCCCACCAGGGAGTCATGGGTTGGACTACAAGACCCATTATTCAAAGGCTGAGGGCTAACTGTACAGTTATTTAGAGATAAAAAGGAAGAAAGGATCCTGTCTTTAAAAAAAACGATAACGTCTTATATAAGGATGAATGGGTTGTTTTAATTTCTTTTTAAAACATAAAGGTAAAAATGCTGGAAGTCAAAATGACGTCTGCCTTAAATAAATATATAAAAGAAATTGAGACCAGAAACACTTTGGGAAAACTTTACATTTTTCTCACATCCCCTCTCTGCGAACACACAAGCCTGTTTACCATCCTTTGCTGCTATATATTTTGAAATGATTACCTTGCTCCAAGTCATTTGTATCATAATGCTCTCCATAGGTGCCCATAAAATGGAAAATGTAAGCTTCTTTTATTGGTGCCACTACATCTTAATTGAAAATATTAAAGGCGATTGCTTCCCTACTGGGTCCCCTCCCTTACGCACTCTGTTTAATGGGCTAATCATCAGCTTTCTTCCTTTCTTTTTTTTCTTTTTCTTTCCTTTTTTCCTTCCCTCCTTCCCCCCTCCTTTTTGTGGTGGTGGGGTAATAGAATAATCACAAAAGAAAATATGAACCTCATTTAAATTCAAACCAGATTTGAGGATCTTTAAGCGATTATCCCAGAGTAGCAGAGGGTTCATGAGGCAATGAACAGCTGCTGTGTGCATGGCCACTGGCCTTCATCTTTATGAGCTTGGAAGACATTTATTTCCAAGAGACATACTTCTCTTAGGGTTAGAATATATTTTCTCTCCATTATGCTGCCTTTCCCCTCCTGTAAAATCAGAAATTTATCAGCAACTGCTGTTGTCCTTCCTCCCTGCCTTCTCCTGCGGCTTTCGTAGACTCATAGAGTTGGAAGAGACCCTAAGGGCCACCCAGTCTTATCCCATGTTTCCATGCAGGAATAAACTATCGAAGCTCTCCTAAAAGAGGTTTTAAAACCTCCAGAGAAGGGGTCCCTTCCAATTCTGAGGGAGCTTATTCTCCTGTCAAACAGGTCTTACCATCAGGGCGTTCTTCCTAAATTTAGGGGGTATTTCTTTTCCTGTACTTTGAAGCCATGGCTCATTTGTGTCCTAGTCTCTGGAGCAGTAGAAACAAACATACCCCCTCTATGATATATTTAATTGCAACCCACTCTCCTGCCCTCAAGACAGTATGAGATGAAAACTGGTTGCATTAGGGCCAGATAGGAATTTGTCACCCCCTCTGCACTGATTTTTCACCTACCCCATATGGTTGCTGAGGGATTAAAGAGATGCCTGACAGAGGTTGTTGTCTACAAATTAGATTAAAACTTGTGTGCCAGCTGCGCCCGTACCTTGGGAAGTCGGATCTGGCCACGGTGGCCCACGCTCTAGTTACATCCCGGATAGATTACTGCAGCGCACTTTATGTGGGGTTGCCTTTGAAGACTGTTCAGAAACTTCAATTAGTCCAGCGTGAGGCAGCCATATTACTCACCGGAGCATCATACAGGGAGCATACCACCCTCCCTGTAATGTCAGCTCCACTGGCTGCTGATCCAGTTCCGAGCACAATTCGAAGTGCTGGTTTTGACCTACAAAACCCTATACGGTTCCAGCCCAACGTATCTGTCCGAACGCATCTCCCTCTAGGTCCCACCTCAGAGTTTAAGATCTTCCGGGGAGGCCCTGCTCTCGACCCCGCCTTTATCACAAGTGAGATTGGCAGGAACGAGGAGCAGGGCCTTCTCGTTGGTGGCCCCTCACCTGTGGAATTCACTCCCCGGGGAAATTAGATCATCGTCATCCCTCCTTTCCTTTAGAAGGAAATTAAAGACATGGATTTGGGACCAGGCGTTTGGGCAATCTGGCAGATAAATAAATAAAGGACAATGACGACTGATAGGAATGGAAAATGTGGAATGAAACTATGGATTCTGAGTTGCGAACGTTGAGCATAAGATTGGTTTTTACTGACTGTGATATATATTGATTGTTTTGTTATAACTGTTTTAATAGCTGTCTATATTTTATCTGTATTACTGTGTACTAGGCATCGAATTGTGCCTTTTTGTAAGCTGCCCTGAGTCCCCCCTTGGGGGTTGAGAAGGGCGGGGTAGAAGTACACGAAATAAATAAATAAATAAATAAATAAATAAATAAATAAATTTTAAATCTTGGATAAAGGGGATAGTGGTGAATGGCATCTATGTACACTTTGGCATCTCCTTGAACAGTGGGCTTCTGAAATGGCCTCTCTAGGATCTTGGACTTGGGGGACTGTGGAGGGGGAATATTTTAGGGCTAGCCCCAAGAAGTTAATCTCTCTCTTGTTCTGAGCCCTTGGAGGGAGTGTCCATGGGATGGCCTTCCAGCAAAGACTGACTAAGATAAGGAATGAAAATATTTGAATTGTCCTCAGGTCTCATGGCTACTCTAGGATGGTCTGAGAATGTGGTCACAGGTTCAAACCTCCCTTTGACCTAGTAATAATAATAATAATAATCCTTTATTTGTACCCCGCTACCATCTCCCGAAGGACTCGGTGCAGCTTACAAGAGGCCGAGCCCAAATACAATAAAAACAGCAGCAACAACAACAACACAATAACTCAGAAAACAAAAAAAAAAACAAAGCAATAACATTAGCAACGTCTAATGATGCAATTAAAAACAATGGCCAGGCCAAATGTAATAATAAAAATTAAAAAGTGCTGGGCATGACAAGGTGGGGTGTTTGAAGGGGGATGGGCATGCAGATATCCTGGTTCTCCTCCTAAAGATTGCTAGTGACGGGGCCTGCCTGATGTCCTTAGGGAGAGAGTTCCAGAGTCGAGGGGCCACCACCGAGAAAGCCCTATCCCTCGTCCCCACCAATCACGCTTGCGATGCTGGTGGGATCATGAGCAGGGCCTCTCCAGATGAACGAAGAGATCGTGTGGGTTCGTACACAGAATATATTAATTCTTCCTCATCTTAAGTTTCCTATTGTCAAGGAGCTACAGCCATTCCTTACAAGAATACTGGGCAGCAATCCAAGGTGGTCACAGAGATAGTACATACACCGAGAAATTCCAAGAGTCCTTTCTGAGGGTCAAAAGCACACAAGGTTCACCAACCCTGCAATAAACAAGTCCAGAGTCATCCACAGAATAGCAGGCACAGTGAGTAGTCCAAAAGTCCAGTCCAAGGTCAAACACACAAGAGGTTCACCAATCATCTAATAAATAAAGTCCAAGAATCAAGATCACTGACTGGAACATCCCTCACAACTATTGCTTTCAGCAAAGTACTGTTGCAAATGCCCTATTTTTATGTTGCCACTGCAAAATCCTACAACTAGTTATTCTTCTTTTGGGCCAACCTTTTTAATCTGTGCAGATGAGTCACATCCACTGTGAGTTGTAACTGTGAAAGGAGTTCTTCCCCCTGAAGAGCCTCATTCTCACTCACACTCAACTTCTTCTGCAGGGCCCTGCTCTTGCTCAGCAGTAACACTCATGTCAGTCTGTTTCACCACGGGCTCAGCCTCTGCTGCTGGGAGGCAAGCCTCCTCCTCTTCTTCCTCCTCCTCCTCTTGCCCCATAGTCCTGGCACCTATGGATTAAATAAATAATAAAATAGGCCAATACAAATTACGAGAAAGTAAGGTTGTTATTTTTGAGTATATTAATGCAACCACATTTGAATTTACATTAGGAGAACACTTGGATCTGTAACTCTATTTTTTTAACGGGGAGACAAATAACGTTCCAACCTCTAATTTTGAAATAGCAATCAAAATATAACCCAGATAGATGAATTGATCCCAATGTGATTAAGAACTAAGTACGACCTGTGAACCCTGCTGAATTAAAACACAGCAGGAAGTTGTTGTTTCTTTCTATTCTAAGCTTTAAAATCCTGGTGGAAATTTAATGCATGCTGGGAATGCGGCATGTTTAGCATCTCGTTCTGACCTCTGGGTGTCACATTGTCTGATTGGCCACCAGTACACATATTTTGGCATGCTAACCATGCAGACTGTGCGAGCAAAATACAGCAAAATATTAAGTCTTCATAATTCTCATTTTTAATTACAAACATATTACAATTTCAGTGCATCAGAGTCTGGGCTCATTATGGGAATATGGGAATAACAGGAATTATGAACAGGCTAGATTTGTATTACCTACTGACTCATTATAAGTTCTGATACCAACATGAAGCAGAACTGATTTCCCCTGATTTCAGTGGGTGCAGAATAAGAATATAGGCCCACAAAATAGTTGATATGCCTGTTAGATGCTTTGTCTCACTCTCATTGGTAGAGAATCCAGTTGAACTTGGGTTCTGATCCAAGCCGATGTTCAGAAGTCTGAAAGTTATACCTCCCATTAGCTATGACTGGAATTACAAAAATGATAATTTTGGTTGAAATTATTTTCAACCAAAATTAAAAATTATTTTCAACCACACATTAAAAAGGAGTGTGATACCTGTTGGTTAATTCTAACTTAAATAAACATATTGACTGAATTTTGAAATAGTAACTCAATATATAGGCAAATTCAACTGATTCATTGGGTTAATCCTAGCCAGCACGTCAACGACTTAAATCTAGAAACAGTTTTCTAAGATCTACAGAGACACTCGCTTGTTTGCTTTGTTCTGTTAGAAATGTAATATAATGGACTGGTTGCTCTGACACGACAAATAAGTCCTAGCTGGGACGAACATTCAGATTCCAAACAAATGTTTTCTTCTTCTAAGGGATTGAAACCTTCCAGATTTTAGTTGAATATTAGGTGTGCGAATCTTGTGCAACATCAAACTTTCCATTTAGAAGTTGCTAAAAATATTTCTCTAGGTTTCTGGCAAAATAGTGTCCTGAAAATGACAAATGGGTAACCCTAAAAGAACCCTGCAAAGTTCCAGAATTGCTTTGTATGAAGATGTCATGTTTCATAAATTATGTCTCCATGCAAAAAAAGAAAAAAAAAAAGAATGGTAGATTCTAAAATAATGTAGGGTCTAATCAGGGGCGGCTCAACCCATTACGCAAAGTAAGCATTTGCAGTATAGTTGATTTTGCCCTGGGGCGCTCTTGGGGCACTCTTGGGGGAAAAATAGACCTTGACATATGCGAGTTGTCATTACTGGGATCTATAGTTCACCTACAATCAAAGAGCATTTCGAACTCCACCAAAGATGGAATTGAACCAAACATGGCACACAGAACTCCTACGACAAACAGAAAATATATATCAGTGATTGGGGGGGGGGGGGGGCAAAATACTGTTTGCTTAACGTTGAAAATTACCTAGGGCCTAATACTTCAAAACCGCGGTAAAGCTTTATAAACATTGAAACATAGTGTTGCTGACATCTAATAATTCCCTACTACAAAGTGCATTACAGTAATTATAGTAAACCAAAAACAATAGACTGAATTTCTCCAAATCCTCATTCTTAAGATCCCTTCTTTCTTTTTCTGCTACTCACTGTCATCTCCTTATATCTATATCCAAAGGAAGTTAGATTCATGAGTCTTAGCAAATCTGGATTTCCACCTTTAAGTAAAACAAATGTAGGGTCACTTCTAAAACATTTCCTAGGATGAGACAGTGGATCTTTCAGTCCCTCAGCTCAATGACTGCAACTATTTACCCCCAATATGTTTTCACAGAAATGAAACCAAAGTTGATGATGTTGCATAATATCTACTTTCCTAAAGATCACATAAAAGCATTGCCCATGGAACTGTTTCTATCCTGTCATCATCATTTGGAAGTCCTCTTTTCCTTGGGGAACACTTGGACAAGCTGTTGCATCACATTGTTGGCTCATGTTCAGCTTGTTGTCCACAAAGACTCCAATATCTTTTTCTCATGTATTGTTGTTGAGACTAGTGTCACCGATTCTGTATCTTTGTATTTCATCTTTTATGCCTAAGTGAAGTATCATATACTTCTCCTTGTTGAAATTCATTTTGTTAGTTTTGGCCCAGCTCTCTAATCTGTTAAGGTCATTTTGAATCCTGATCCTGTCTTCTGGAGTATAAACTATCCCTCCCAATTTGGTGTCATCAAGAAACTTGATAAGCCCACCCTCTAAATCTTCATCCAAGTTATTAATAAAGATGTTGAACAGTTCTGGGTCCAGGACTGAACCTTGTGGCACTCTACTAATCACTTCTTTCCACGATGAAGTGGAACCATTGGTGAGCACCCTTTGGGTTCAGTTGCTTAACCAATTACAAATCCACCTAACAGCAGTATTATGTAATCCACAGCAGTATTATGTAATCCACAGCAGTATTATGTAATCCACAGCAGTATTATCTAATCCACACTTTACTAGTTTGGTGGATAGAGGATCTAGGCGACTTTGTCAAAGGCTTAACTGAAATAAAGATATGCTCCATCCACAGCATTCCCTGCATCTACCAAGCTTGTAACTCTATTGAAAAAAAGAGATAAGATTAGTCTGGCATTACTTGTTTTTGAGAAATCCATGCTGACTTTTAGTGATCACATCATTCCTTTCTAAGTGATTGCAGACTGCCTCCTCCATGATCTGCTCCAGAATCTTTCCTGGTATTGATATCAGGCTGACTGGACATTGGTCATTGTTTTCAGTCTTTTTTCACTTATGGAAGACAAGAGGCGGATCCAGACAGGCCTTTATCCCAGGAGAATCTGCATTATAAAAATGTGGATTTTCCTGGGAGCCTGTCCACACCCACTCCAGAAAGTGTACACTTTCTGGGGTGGGTGTCCAGATGCTCTCGCAGGACTGGCTTATCATTTCTATGTGCCATGAGAGCTGCTCCAAGAGTCTACTGGAGGCTGGGTAAATTTATTTTATTTTCAAAAGGATTTGGGGGTTTTGGTGGAGGGGGTGGGTATTCCCACAGTTTTCTGGACTAATTTAGTCTAGAAAACTGTGGGAATGGTGTCTGGACAGCCCCTTCTTTATTGTGGGAGTTACCACAATAAACGTATTGTCTGGACGGGCCCAGGAACAACATTTGCCCTACTCCAGTCTTCTGGGAGTTTTCCTGTTTTCCAAGAATTCTCAAAGATTATTGCCAGTAGTTCTGAAATGACTTCGGCTAGTTCTTCAATACTCTTGGATGTAATTTATCTGGAGTTTATCTGGCCCTGGAGACTTGAATTCATTTAGAGTAGCCAGATATTCTCAGACTACTTCTTTATTTATTTTGAGTTGCATTTCTTCTATTACCTCATCCACTCCATATTGTCCACTCCAATCTCTTTTTGGGAGAAGACTGAGGCAAAGAAGGTGTTGAGCAGCTCTGCCATTTCCCCATCTATCCTCTGTCAGCATTTCACTACCTTATCCACACAGATGCCCTACAATTTCCTTTTTTCTTCCTTTTTCTATTGACATAACTAAATAACCTATTTTTATTAGTTTCAGTCTCTCTGGCAAGCTTGAGCTCATTTTGTTCTTTTGCCTTTCAGATCTTTTCCCTACATATGTTGTTTTTTTTTTAAAAGTCCTCTTTGGTGATTTTCTCCCCTTTCCGTGTATTGTGCATGTCCCTTTTAAATCTTAGCTCAGTTGAATGTTTCTTGGACATCCATTCTGGTTTCTTTACACTTCTTTTATTTTTCTTCTTCTTTTTGGCACTGTTTGCAATCGTGCCTTTAGTATCTCACTTTTAAGAAACTCCCTCCTATCATTAACTTCCTTCTCTTTTAGTATTTCTGCCCATGGAATTGTGCTCAGTATTTCCTTAAATTTCCTGAAATCACCTCTCCTAAAGTCTGCAATTCATGTCTGACTTAGCTTTACCCTTCCTTTGTATCACAAACTCCAGGACATTACCAAACACATTGGCATACACCAAGGGTCCACAAACTTTTTAAACAGAGGGCCAGGTCACAGTCCCTCAAACTGTTAGAGGGCCGGATTGTAATTTTTTTAAAAATGAATGAATTCCTGTGCACACTGCACATATCTTATTTGTAGTGCAAAAACACTTAAAAATACAACAATTAAAATGAAGAACAATGTTAACAAATATAAACTTATTCGTATTTCAGTGGGAAGTATGGGCCTGCTTTTGGCTGATGAGATAGGATTGTTGTTGTTGTGTGCTTTCAAGTCATTTCAGACTTAGGTGGACCCTGAGCGAGGGCCGAGTAAATGACCTTGGAGGGCCGTATCTGGCCCCCGGACCTTAGTTTGAGGACCCCTGGCATGCACCAATGTTGAGACACAGCCAATATCAATATTTCGGGCATTATGTATGAGGTTTTAGGGCAGATTTTCAGTCCTAATAGCCCAAATATCCAAATGGTGGTTTCAATCTGAACTCTTAAAGGCCTAAACCAGGCCTGTAGCGAGGGGGTGGTTTTAGGGGTTCAACCCCCCCCCCCGAAATGTTTCAGATTTTTTTAAAAAACCTGGTTTACTCATGAATTTTAACTGGTTAACCAAATCCCCATGCTAAGTCTATGAGATGCAAAAAATTAAGAGTCCCTCCAGAACTGTAAGCACTATCTCAAGCAAATATTGACAATTTATTCACACTGTCATTACTTGCAGCAATAGCCGATGTAGTGAAGCAACCAAGTTGGGTGTGTGTGTGTGTTGAATGCTCTCATTAAGGAGGCCAGACTTGGTGGAGGTGGTTGACAGGGGCGGAGCTGCAGGCTATGGAAGGTTGCTCTGCCCCCTGCTGTGCTCTTTGCTTCAGCGTGAGCTAGGAGGCAGGCTTCAACCCCCCCCCCCCTCCCCGAAATTTTCAACCCCCCCCCCACATTTTCCAACCCCCCCCCCCCAAAAAAAATGTCAACCCTCCCCCAATTTTTTTTCTGGCTACGGCCCTGCCTAAACATATTGTCAAATCTCTTTCAGAGGGAAGATTTGTCATATTGGTTAGATCTTTAAAATTCAGAGTTAAACCCAAAGGAGACTTGCCACCTTTTTGGCATTGGAGTTGCTGACTTTTCCCATCACAGCACTGGAAGGAAGAAAATCTTCTGCTTGTAGAAGTTTGTATACAAGGGAGAAAGAAAGAAAAAGGAAACCTAAGGTAATGTAATATGTTTTACTTGGCTTCTATGCTGTATATGTAAACCTGAACTGAAGCTCTAGGGCAAAACCTAAGATTTGATATTAAAGTGTTTCATTTGCAACCAATTATGTTTGGGATTAGAAGCAATAGAGTAACGCAGTATCGCTAGATCAAACAGACTCATTGGAGCCCTCCCTCCCTCGCTCCACCCTACCCCATCCCTCCCCTTGTCCCTCAAAGCCATCTCTGCCTTCATCAAAACAATTTCATTTGTACTTATATGAAAGTGTTCCAGCCGGTAAGCGCAAAGCAGAGAATAAGCTTAACCATGGCAGCCCCCTTTCTTTCCCACCTGAATATCGCGAATGTTGTATCTCGTGGTGCTGTAAGGTCTCTGATTACATCAACCTCTCCAAATTATGCTGGAATGGAGGCCATTCAATTTGCTACAATCAGTAACTTGCGAAAGAGCCGGGCTATAATTGATTTCACAGTAATATACGTATAGGTGAGCAAGTGCCTGGGTTCCGTTTATACAAGGTTTTCTTTCATTCCAAAGTGTGGTGTTCAATAGAAATCAATTTTTCCCCCTCTGACAGTTGGCAGGTGAAGCTTTTCGTACTTATATACATAGTTAAGAGAATGAGAAAGAAAGAAAGACTGAGGAAGAGAGCAAGGGAGAAATGTGAAAAGTAAAATTAATGCTTTGGCTGATATAACAAATGTAGGCAGGCCTAAGGGATGAAATGGCTCCCTTTCTCTCTTGTATTTTGTGTGTTTATAACAATTGCTGGCTTGCATGAAGTTTAGAAGTGAACAAATCCATCTATTCCTGGTCGGTGTCATTTTCACTGGTGTTCAGTCATAAATTTGTTCCGTCCCGTTTCTGCCTTCATCTGCAAATATTTTTTTAATCTGCGTGAAAATTTGCATTTAAACATATTTTCCTTTCAAAATGCAGATTTCTATATCCATTTTCTCCCATGTGACACACTTCTAAATATATTTTCTCAGGAAATGCAAACTGTGGAACACATTATGGTGGATTGCTTGAGTTAAGGACTGCACTGGAACATTTGGAAAGGGACAGGTTTGGAAGGTAAGTAAGTTTCATGTAGTATGCTGTTGCTGTTATAGATTCTACAGGCTGCTGGGTCTTTTCTGACGGGAGCTTTGAGCCTTAACAATTGTACCAGAAAGGTTCCTATGTAGCTTGATGCATCTGGACCAAACTTGGCACACATACCCTTCATTATCCAACTTCAAATAATTGAGTGATTTGAATTATAGAATTTCCTCTTTTGGGCTCAGGGCAGAGGGAAAGAAAAGGATCAAAGTAGATTTGCTGTGACCAGGTGAAGGATTTGCTTAAGAAGTGGCGAGGAGCGGTCCTTTGTGATATCACTGGGAAAGAAAGAGAATGAAGAGACTTTGCTGCTCCTAGGTGACAAATGTACGAGGGGAAGGGAGAAAAGAAATAAAGAAAGAGAAAAAGAAAAGAAAAGAAAAGAAAAGAAAGGAAGGAAGGAAGGAAGGAAGGAAGGAAGGAAGGGAGAGAGAAGAAGGTGTAGGGAGAATAAAAAAGGAGGGAAGGAAGAGAAAGAAAAATGGAAAAGTATAAGAGTAGAGGATGGAAGGGAAGAAAGAAAGAAAGAAAGAAAGAAAGAAAGAAAGAAAGAAAGAAAGAAAAAAAGAAAGGAAGGAAGGAAGGAAGGAAGGAAGGAAGGAAGGAAGGAAGGAAGGAAGGAAGGAAGGAAGGAAGGAGGGGAAAGAAGGGAAGAGAAAGGAAGAGAAAGGAAGAGAAGAAAGAAGGGACAAAGGAAAGGAGAAAAGAGAGAAAAGAAATGAAATGACAGAAAGGAAGAGAAAGTAATAATGTAAAGGAAAGAAGGAAAGAAAGAATCATTGAATCATAGAATCAAAGAGTTGGAAGAGACCTCATGGGCCATCCAGTCCAACCCCATTCTGCCAAGAAGCAGGAATATTGCATTCAAAGCACCCCTGACAAATGGCCATCCAACCTCTGTTTAAAAGCTTCCAAAGAAGGAGCCTCCACCACACTCTGGGGCAGAGAGTTCCACTGCTGAACGGCTCTCACAGTCAGGAAGTTCTTCCTCATGTTCAGGTGGAATCTCCTCTCTTGTAGTTTGAAGCCATTGTTCCATGTCCTAGTCTCCAGGAAAGTAGAAAACGAGCTTGCTCCCTCCTCCCTGTGGCTTCCTCTCACATATTTATACATGGCTATCATATCTCCTCTCAGCCTTCTCTTCTTCAGGCTAAACATGCCCAGCTCCTTAAGCTGCTCCTGATAGGGCTTGTTTTCCAGACCCTTGATCATTTGAGTCGCCCTCCTCTGGACACATTCCAGCTTGTCGATATCTCTCTTGAATTGTGGTGCCCAGAATTGGACACAATATTCCAGGTGTGGTCTAACCAAAACAGAATAGAGGGGTAGCATGACTTCCCTAGATGTAGACACTATACTCCTCTTGATGCAGGCCAAAATCCCATTGGCTTTTTTTGCCTCCACATCACATTGTTGGCTCATGTTTAACTTGTTGTCCACGAGGACTCCAAGATCTTTTTCACACGTACTGCTCTCGAGTCAGGCATCCCCCATTCTGTATCTTTGCATTTTGTTTTTCCTGCCAAAGTGGAGGAATGCTCCAAATAGGTTTTTTTTAGCAAAACGGGTATAAAACTCCTGGTATCCAATTCTGTCCTAATTCTGGGGTGGGGGCTTCTTCTTTGGAAGCTATTAAAAAGAGGCTGGATGGCCATCTGTTGGGGGTGCTTTGAGGGTGATTTTCCTGCTACTTGGCAGAACGGAGTTGGACTGGATGGCCCAAGAGGTCTCTTCCAACTCTAGGATTTTATGATTCTATGAAGTTCAGTTTGTTTCGGAAATTGTATAGGATAGTTTTAGTCATTTTGGTTGCTAAAAATGGTGACCTGTGTCTTCATCACATAGCTTCTGGGCCAGTTTTATAATATAAAACAAATAAAACTATAACTGAGGTCAACCATCTGGTAAACTTTGCCCCCCTCCCCTTTCCCAATCACTGTGTTTAAGAAAGCATAAAAGTTTTCCTTGCATCTCAAATCACTTCTGCATCTGGACTATTTTGATTTTTGAATTTTGATTGCTTTTGGAGTGTTCCATTAATCCCTCCCCCCTTCTCAGTATTGTTTAATTTTGCATGAGTAAATATAATTACTCCTTTTGTCACGAAGAGCATGTTCTAATACCAATTTATAATTCATGGAGCTAATTATGTTAACAAGGAAGCAATCATTTCTCAACCACCTCCCTTGTAATTTCAAAAGATTTGGGGCTTCTTCTTTGAAAGTTTGTGTCCATCTGTGTGTATGTGTGTGTATATATACACTCACACACATAGTATCCCTCTCTCCACACGCTATCCTTCTTTTTTCCCTCGTACTTTGGTTTACAACATATTTTTCCTCAGCCAAGAAGAATCATCATACGCAATTCATCTATGATATAATTATTTACCATGGCAACAGTTTGTGAATTGGGGATTGTGGAGTTGCAAATAACTCAAAGCAACTTAAATGGAACTGGCTGAGAAAAGAAATCTTTCTTTCTCTCTTTTTTTTCTCTCCGAGATGAGAGAAGAGAGATTTCAGGTCAGACCAGCTATTGTCTGCTTTATAGTTTAAGACCGGCACAGAGCTGCGGAGTAGAGACGGGACTTATTTTCCCCTCTCCATTGTTGAATCCGATCTGGATCAGCAAATACATTGTTAGCACTTCTCATGAATGGGATGTGTGCTTCTCACCTACAATTTACTGGACCGAAGAACTGTGTTTGTAGAACTGAGCTTTGACTTTTCCCAGAAAAATAAGAACCAGAGAGTAGCTTCGGAAAACCAAATATTGAAATCCTATACCAAAGCAAGGGCATCGTTGATTTCCCTTCTTATATTCATGAGATAAACAGATGGCTGTTATTCCCACTCATATTTGAGACCTCCCATTGTGCTCAAAGGCTTTGAAGCAGGTAGAGGAAATCTATTGAAATCTACTGGTGTAAGCTGTTAACATTTCACTCAGGGCAACAGCTGGCAGATCACAGTCTTTTTCTCTCTGTCCTCTGGCCCTTGACTCCGTTCCAAATCGGTGTTTTAGCCTCATGGTATAGATCAGCGGTTCCCAAACTTTTTCGGACATGGAACCTTTCAGAAGACTTTGTGAGCCACTAAAGTTCTTCCTTCTTTCATCTACTCTTATTTCCTGAATGTTTTGCATAATGTTATACATTTGGAAATACAGAGAACATATTTTAAATGAGATTGCTCAGAAGTGAACTGAACTGAATGAAAGTATGTTGTGGCATATAGTGGTGCTGTGGTTTTTGGACATGAGATCATGACTCGGCGTTTTATATATGGTTTTAATTTATTCAATAGATTGTTATGTGGTTTAATTGCTTATATTATATGAATAGCTCTCCCAGTCATGAAGTTCAGGTAGAATCTCCTTTCCTGTAATTTGAAGTCATTTTTCTGTGTCCTAGTCTCCTGAGCAGCAGAAAACAAGCTTGCTCCCTCCTCCCTATGACTTCGCCAGACAGGGCCTTTTCTGTGGTGGCCCCCCGACTCTGGAACACCCTCCCCAAAGATCTTAGACAGGCCCCTACATTGGCAGTCTTTAGAAAGAACTTGAAGTCCTGGCTGTTCCGATGTGCCTTTCCAGAATAGGAATCTCCAACAACAAGTCCCAGAAGCACTTTACTAGAATTGAGATTGCCGCGCACTGCACACTTCACTTGCCCTATAATCCTTACATATCACCTGTCACATCAGCACTTTTTAATCCTGTACCCTTTACTCTGGCCCAGCCCAGTTTTATAGTGTCTTGTTGTATTGTTTATTGCTTGTTGTGTAATATTGCTTTAACTGTTTTTAATTTGCTTTAGGTGTTGTATTGTTATGTTGTGTTTTGAGGCCTTGGCCTTTGAAAGCCGCATCGAGTCCTTTGGGAGATGCTAGCAGAGTACAAATAAATAATAATAATAATAATAATAATAATAATAATAAATGCTTAGATTTCTTATATTTTTATGAGTTGTGTTTTATTGTTGACCTGTGCCACAATGAATTTTTGCTGGATTTATAAGCCGCCTTGAGTCCCCTCTCCAGTTGAGAAAGGCAGGATAGAAATGAAGTAAGTAAGTAATTTTTTTTTTAGTTTTCAATATATTTTAACGGATTTTAACTGTGAATTTTAATACTGTTACATTTAATTTGTTTTAATGTTCATATATTTGTATACTTTAAACTGTGTTTAGCCTGTAGAAGAGAATCATAGAATCATAGAATCAAAGAGTTGGAAGAGACCTCATGGGCCATCCAGTCCAACCCCCTGCCAAGAAGCAGGAATATTGCATTCAAATCACCCCTGACAGATGGCCATCCAGCCTCTGTTTAAAAGCTTCCAAAGAAGGAGCCGCCACCACACTCCGGGGCAGAGAGTTCCACTGCTGAACGGCTCTCACAGTCAGGAAGTTCTTCCTCATGTTCAGATGGAATCTCCTCTCTTGTAGTTTGAAGCTATTGTGCCATGTCCTAATCTCCAGGGCAGCAGAAAGGAAGCTTGCTCCTTCCTCCCTGTGGCTTCCTATCACATATTTATACATGGCTATCATGTCTCCTCTCAGCCTTCTCTTCTTCAGGCTAAACATGCCCAGCTCCTTAAGCGCTCCTCATAGGGCTTGTTCTCCAGACCCTTGATCATTTTAGTTCCCCTCCTCTGGACACATTCCAGCTTGTCAATATCTCTCTTGAATTGTGGTGCCCAGAATTGGACACAATATTCCAGGTGTGGTCTAACCAAAGCAGAATAGGGGTAGCATTACTTCCCTAGATCTAGACACTATGCTCCTATTGATGCAGGCCAAAATCCCATTGGCTTTTTTGGCCGCCACATCACATTGTTGGCTCATGTTTAACTTGTTGTCCACGAGGACTCCAAGATCTTTTTCACACGTACTGCTCTCGAGCCAGGTATTGTCCCCCATTCTGTATCTTTGCATTTCGTTTTTTCTGCCAAAGTGGAGTATCTTGCATTTGTCACTGTTGAACTTCATTTTGTTAGTTTTGGCCCATCTCTCTAATCTGTCAAGATCATTTTGAATCCTGCTCCTGTCCTCTGGAGTATTGGCTATCCTCCCAATTTGGTGTCGTCTGCAAACTTGATGATCCTGCCTTCTAGCCCTTCATCTAAGTCATTAATAAAGATGTTGAACAGGACCGGGCCCAGGACGGAACCCTGCGGCACTCTGCTCGTCACTTCTTTCCAGGATGAAGAGGAAGCATTGGTGAGCACCCTCTGGGTTCGTCCATTTAACCAATTACAGATCCACCTCACCGTAGTTTTGCCTAGCCCACATTGGACTAGTTTCCTTGCCAGAAGGTCATGGGGGACCTTGTCGAAGGCCTTACTGAAATCCAGGTACGCTACATCCACGGCATTCCCCGCATCTACCCAGCTTGTAACTCTATCGAAAAAAGAGATCAGATTAGTCTGGCATGACTTGTTTTTGATAAATCCATGTTGACTATTAGCAATGACTGCATTTGTTTCTAAGTGTTTGCAGACCGCTTCCTTAACAATCTTTTCCAGAATCTTGCCTGGTATTGACGTGAGGCTGACCGGACGGTAGTTGTTTGGGTCATCCTTTTTTCCCTTCTTGAAGATTGGGACCACATTGGCCCTCCTCCAATCTGCTGGAACTTCTCCTGTTTTCCAAGAACTCTCAAAGATGGTTGCCAATGGTTCCGAAATGACTCCCGCTAGTTCCTTCAATACTCTTGGGTGTAGTTGATCTGGCCCTGGGGACTTGAACTCATTTAGAGTGGCCAGGTATTCCTGTACGACTTGTTTCCCAATTTGGAGTTGGATGTCCTCAAATCCCTCATCCACTCCATCTTGCTGAGGTTGAAGATGACTTTCTTTTTGTGAGAAGACCAGAGGCAAAGAAGGTATTAAGTAGTTCTGCCTTTTCCCTATCCCCTGTCAGCATTGCCCCATCTTCTCCTCGAAGAGGCCCTATCGCCTCCTTGTTTTTCCTTTTTCTACTGACATAAGAAAAGCCCTTTTTATTGTTTTTAATGTCCCTGGCAAGCCTGAGCTCGTTTTGTGCTTTAGCCTTGCGGACCTTTTCCCTACAGCTGTTGGCTATTTGTTTGAATTCTTCTTTGGTGATTTCTCCCTTTTTCCAGTTCTTGTGCATGTCTCTTTTGTGTCTCAGCACAGTTAGAAGTTCTTTGGACATCCATTCTGGCTTCTTTGCACTTGTCCTATTTTTTTCTTTTTGTTGGCACGGTTTGCAACTGCGCCTTGAGTATTTCACTCTTGAGAAACTCCCATCCATCCGTAACTCCCTTGTCTTTTAGTATCTGTGTCCACGGAATGCTGCTCAGTGTTTCCTTCATTTTTTTGGAAATCAGCTCTCCTAAAGTCCAAAATGCGGGTTTGACTTGTCTTAGTTTCGGCCTTTCTTTGTACCTCAAATTGCAGGAGCACATGGTCACTTGCCCCTAAGGATCCTACCACTTCAAGCGCATCGATCAGGTCCTCCGCATTTGTTAGGATGAGATCAAGAGTAGCCAATCCCCTTGTTGCCTCTTCTACCTTCTGGACCATGAAATTGTCTGCAAGGCAAGCGAGGAATTTGTTGGACTTTGTACTCTTGGCCGAGTTTGTTTTCCAGCAAATATCGGGATAGTTGAAATCGCCCATGACTACTACATCTCTTCTCTGTGCCTGTTTGGTCAACTGTTGGCAGAAGACTTCATCAAGTTCTTCCTCCTGGCTTGGAGGTCTGTAGTAGACTCCTACAACAAGAAGGCTGAAAGGAGGCATGAATGTCCAATTCTGGGTACCAAAATTGAAGGGAGATGTTGACAACCTGGAGGGCAACCAAAATGGTCAAGCCCTATGAGGAGCAGCTCAATATCCTTCAGAAGAGAAGGCTGAGAGGAAACATGATGGCCATGTATAAATATATGTGTGGCAAAGTCATAGGGAAGAGGGAGCAAGCTTGTTTTCTGCTGTCCAGGAGACTAGGACACAGAATAATGACTTCAAATTACAGGAAAGGAGATTCCACCTGAACATTAGGAAGAGCTTCCTGACTGTGAGAGCTGTTCAGCAGTGGAACTCTCTGCCCCGGAGTGTGGTGGAGGCTCCTTCTTTGGAGGCTTTTTAGCTGAGGCTGGATGGCCATCTGTTGGGGGTGCTTTGAATGCAATTTTCCTGTTTGTGGCAGAACAGGGTTGGACTGGATGGCCCACAAGATCTCTTCCAACTTTATGATTCTATGTGTGGTCATACTTTTTAATGTAAGCCGCTTTGAGATCCCTTTGGGAGAGATAAAACAGGAGAAGAAGGAGAAGGAGAAGGAGAAGGAGAAGGAGAAGGAGAAGGAGGAGAAGAAGAAGAAGAAGAAGAAGAAGAAGAAGAAGAAGAAGAAGAAGAAGAAGAAGAAGAAGAAGAAGAAGAGAAAAGCTTAGCATTTTCTACTGTGTGATTGAGAAAAATTACTGGACCCTCCATGCAGAGGTCAAATAGGTTGTACCTCTGTCTTGTCTGGATTCAATTTCAATTTGTTAGTCCTCATCCAGTCCGTTACAATGGCCAAGCACCGGTTCAGGACCTGAAAAGCCTCCTTAGTAGTAGGAGTGACAGAGTTGGACATAATCTGTGTACAAATAACACAGCACCCCGAAACTTCGGATGATCTCCCCCATTGCAAAACAATGGCAACAGTAGCATAAGACAGTATTTAAAGTATATTTTCTAGATGTTCTGGACATCATGGTTTGCATGTTAGTCTTCAGAAAGCTGAATTAAAAGCTCTCTTGTAATGCTCTCACTCACTAAACACCAGAAATGGAGAAGTATGAATTCAGGAAGATGAAAGCTTGTTCTGCTGTCCCAAGTGGTGAATAGCTGAAATGCAGATGACAGATTGAATTCTTATTTAAGTATGGCAGAATGTATTTTCGGGCAAATGTGTAGGGCGAAATATGTTGTTTCCTTCTTCCTCCTCTCCTCCTATATGAAGAAAATAAAATAATCTACAAAAAAACATAAGAATGCAATGCATTTCCAACGACATGCATATTTTTCCTACACACACATTGTACTGGTACAGCTGTACCAGGAGCTCCAACTTCCTTTTCTTTCTTTGAGTGTTTGCATGTATTCCAAAGCTCCATGCATTTGCAATAAGGTGGCTTCCCATGGTTTGCAGTCATGGGGTTAGCCACCTGCCTATCATCATTAAGTTTTTGGTTCCACCCCTTTCCTCAGGGATCTGGGAGGGAAAAGAAAGACTTCTGACAGTCTTACAGTTTAGGAAACCCAGTTACAGGACATGAGCTTTCCCCACCTGTAGAGAAGCTTCATTTCTTACAACATCCAGGGGAAACAGCTCTAAAACTTCTAAGGAAAACAGTTTGATAGCACAACCCTTGTTGGGGTTAAAGAAACAGCTCAACATCATTTGTGGAAAATTTCCAAAAGGACTCCAGCTGGAAAATCTACAAAGTCTAGACTGGTAGGTCTACTTGGGTAACCAGAAGCAATTGGAGCCGGGAGTAGGGTCCACACCAGCAGAGCCTAGAAAACAGACTGCCCAGGGAGTGGTTAAAAAGGGTTTTCCTCTTAAAGAAAAGAAACAGTTCACGAAGCCAGTTGCCTGCCCTTTCTGGGCAAGATAAGAAGCATTTGTTTGACTTGTTGAAGATCTAAAAAAGTATTTGATTGTTTGTTGAAGTCCTAAAGAACTTTGTTAAACTTTTTAAGCTCCTAAAGACTTTTGTATAGGAAAATCCTTAGAGCCTCTCAACTGAGGCACCCCGGCTTCACGCTGGCCACAAAGAGCACGTCCTGTTTAAAAGCCAATTGCTATAGGCCCAGCGCACAACAGCACACACATACATAGTACGGATGAATGGATATGTATTAAGTCCTTCACACAGAGAGTTTGTGGCAAATATACTTGAAATTCAATTATGTAAGGAGTGTACACTTCTGGTAGCCAATGTTCTTCATTAAAAAGGAATAAATGAAAATGACAGGTGTAGAAACAATGCCTTAATTCATGCACTGTTGATTTGTTATAATAGTTTCAGAGAGAAAAGTCTGAGTAGTATCTGAAGCAGCAGGATTCTGCCATACATAGCTGATGGTCTGAATTATGCCCTTTGGGTTTCTCACATCATATCGCTGACTTTGCCTGCCTTTCTCCATAGAGTTCCAATTTCTTTCTGCTTACCTGGAAATCACCTGCTCTCGAGTCTTGTCATGGCTGTTTAGGATACTATGTATTGTATATACACCATTTTAAACCATGACTCTCACATCAAATGGATGTATTGTTGAGTTTTAAAAAGCAAAGAAAGGCAACGCTCGGTACTTGTTTAGTTATGTTTCTAAAACTTAACCCTAAAACATGTTTCCCTTGAGGTTTAGAATGTAGCAGAATTTTGATTATGGAAACGTTAATTGCTTTCCTGACTATGCTCATACCAGTGAGAGGGGTATCTTTTCAGGGATCTTTTCAGAAGATCTCATATGTTCACGGCATTCATGGTCAGTCTACTAAACCTTCTTTCTAATGGAATGTGTAAGGCCTTTGTGCACCAACTTCATGATTTTAACATATACTAGAATACTTAACAGTTCTGTATTTCAGGCAGAAATCCTGTTGTGGGTTTATGTTGGTGTGGATTTATGCCCCCAGTGGTGCAGTGGGTTAAAACACTGAGCTGCTGAACTTGCTAACTGAAGGTTGCAGATTCAATTCTGGGGAAATGGGGTGAGCTCCCACTGTTAGCCCCAGCTTCTGCCAACCTAGAAGTTCAAAAACATGCAAATGTGAGTAGATCAATAGGTACTGCTCCAGCAGAAAGGTAACAGCACTCCTTGCAGTCATGCTGGCCATGTGACCTATGGACAACACCGGCTCTTTGGCTTAGAAATGGAGATGAGCACCAAACCCCAGAGTCAGACACAATTGGACTTAATGTCAGGGGAAAACCTTTTCTAAAGCCACAGCTAACTTGCTGTACTTGATGGATAAACTAGAATAGTAGTCTAATCAGGGTCCTCCCAATTTCTTTAACATCAATGTCAATTGTCATACAAACCTAGAAGAAGTAGCTAAAAGGTTCCACAAGTGTGGATCTTAATGGCAGGTGTGGAGCTAAATTTAATCTAGTGCACTAGAAGAATGCATGACCAGACTGCTATGCACAGTTGATTGCAGAACAGCATAATCCATTAATGCAGCATAGTTACACCTATGTAGGTTTATGCTGTCAAACCAGTAAACAGTGTCTTGACCATGTCTGTAGATCGTTGACTGAATGAATGAGATAATAGTATCATTCTTGAAGTATACTGTATAATATTACTCATGTAAAAGTCAACCTAATGTATAAGACAAGGACAGGTTTGAGGAATCAAAAATATGGATAATTATATCACACATGGATAATTGGGAGGTCATTTCACAGCAAGTAGCTAGCTGACCCTATCATGACTGCTGTCCCCCCCCCCCCAAATTTTCAAAAGGGCTGGAAGTGGAGTCAAGATGGAGAGAGTAGAAGGGGTCCAGTGTTTCTTTGAATTCCTCCTGGGATGGACTAAGCTCTTGCCTTTTGCCACTCTACTCAGAGATTGGGATTGCTCTTTTTTTTTTTTAGAAGAGTTAAGTTATGGGGATCCCAAGCCACCTTGCCTCTTTCCTAAGAAATCTGTAGAACGACCAAGTAGCAACAGACAGGACTGACCATGGAACAACAGACTGGTTCAATATTGGAAAAGGCATATGGCAGGGTTATATACTATCACCCAAACTATTCAACTTGAATGCAAAACACATCATGTAATATGCGGGGCTTGACAAATCCAAGGCTGGAGTTTAAATTGCTGGAAGAAACATTAACAACCTTAGATATGCAGATGATACCACTTTGATGGCTGAAAGTGAGGAGGAGCTGAGGAGCCTTCTAAACAAGGTGAAACAAGAAAGTGCAAAAGCTGGGTTGCAGTTAAACAGCAGTAAAACCAAGATTAGAGCAACCAGACTGATCAATAACTGGCTAATAGAGAGAGAAAACGTGGAGGCAGTGACAGACTTTGTATTTCTAGGCGCAAAGATAACTGCAGACGCAGACTGCAGCCAGGAAATCAGAAGACGTTTACTTCTTGGGAGGAGAGCAATGACCAAATAGTGAATAGTAGAGACATCACACTGGCAACGAAGATCCACATAGTTAAAGCAATGGTATTCCCCTTAGTAACTTATGGATGTGAGAGCTGGACCATAAGGAAGGCTGAGCGAAAAAAGATAGATGATTTGGAACTGTGATGTTGGAGGAAAGTGCTGAGAGTGCCTTGGACCACGAGAAGATCCAACCAGTACATACTTAAGGAAATAAAGCCCGACTGATCACTGGAGGGAAGGATATTAGAGACAAAGATGAAGTACTTTGGCCACATCATGAGAAGACAGGAAAGCTTAGAGAAGACAAGGATGCTGGGGAAAATGGAAGGAAAAAGGAAGAGGGGCCGACCAAGGGCAAGAGGGATGGATAGTATCCTTGAAGAGACTGGCTTGGCTCTGAAGGAGCTGGGTGTGGTGATGTCTGACAGGGAGCTCTGGCATGGGCTGGTGCATGAGGTCACAAAGAGTTGGAAGCGACTGAATGAATAAACAAAAACAAGGTACAGTACTCACATTGGCCTATTGCTAAGTTGTCCCAGGTTTTCAGAGGTTCATTTATGGGCTAAAATTTCTATACATAAGTATATAAAGTACGTACAAGGAAAGAGAGAAATACAGAAGAAGAAAAAAATAAGAAGGAAAACTTGGGGTAGGTGGGATATAGGAGATGAATAGAATATGAAAATGTGAGCTAGGCATGTGAATACATATATGTTGACCATAACTGGTATTCTGTTCAAGGACATCTAAGTTTCCTTACACTTGCAGTTGTAATTTTTCGCCAAGGCATAATGTCCATATTTGGTTCAAAGTTGTGTAAACTGAATTCTGCACATGTTAGTGATGCACATGTTGTAGAACATTATTGGATCATACATAATTGCTCATTGGGATCTTCAGTGTATCACTTGATTCACCGGGATTGTGGAACGATTAAGCACATTCAGAGATAGGTAACTGTTTGTGTAATGCTAGCATTCGGAAGAAAGTCATTTCCTTGAAGCTGATGCCTATAAAAAGCACATTTATCAGCAGCAATTGCAAGATCTTCAGATAACCATTCTTATCTTCCCAAACTTTCCATAAAAGTCTTTTAGCAACAGTAAAAGCATGCAAGTTCCTACCATGTTGACCACCTGTTAAATTCCTTATCAGGGTGTATACAATTATATAGAAAGATCTGGCATTAGAACAATAACTTCAGCGCTGCTTCCTTTATTCATGGTTCATAATGACAGTTTCATGGAAGAGTTCAAAAAGGGCATGCTCAATAAAGTCACTGCTTTATATATTTATATACATTGGGAATCAAAAGTCATTTTTTTCAAATTTTACAAGCCTTTCAAAGTTGACTGTGGAGACTTTCCTGAGGCCCAATTGCCAGCGTGATGCCAGCTGAGGACAAGAGATATAGAATTTGAAATGTCACTGTCAATACTTTTTAAGCACTAGACATATATCAAGCCAGAAATAAGGTTCAATCTCCGTGTACACAGCATGGACACCCATTCCAATAATGCCACCTTTGGGATAGGAGGCAGACAAGAGTAATTCTGTATGGTAGGACTGGGTAGAGAGTCGGGGATGAAATCCTTCATGAAAAGTAGCATAAAACAAAGAAGTAGATGAAATGAATCATTTTGATCTTGCATTTAGTGCCATATACTCTTCAAGACTCTAAAAATATAGAAAAAGGCTGGGGCACTGTTTTGAATGTAAGCCAAAATGAGGTAGTGGTCTGAGGATAGAATTATGACTCTGGAGACCAGGATTTGAATACCCTCTAAGCTATGAAGCCTATATGTTTACCTAGAGTAAGCCACTCTCTCCAGCATCAAAGGAAGGCATTCTGAAGAAACCTTGTTAAGAAAACTCCATTATGGGTTTGCTATAGAGTTTCCATAAATCAGAAATGATTTGAAGACACACAGCGACATTTAGTACCATTACTGTATGTGATAGTCTAGTAGTTTCCAGCCAATATATTGATCTACTCTAGAATTGCTCCCTGTTTTGACATCAGGTTGACTGGGCAATAATTGTTTGGCTCCTCTACCCACCTAACCAACCTACCTTCCTTCCTTCCTATGTGAGAGGAAGCCACAGGGAGGAGGGAGCAAGATTGTTTTCTGCTTCCTTGGAGACTAGGACACGGAACAATGGCTTCAAACTACAAGAAAGGAGATTCCATCTGAACATGAGGAAGAACTTCCTGACTGTGAGAGCCATTCAGCAATGGAGCTCTCTGCCGCAGAGTGTGGTGGAGGCTCCTTCCTTGGAAGCTTTTAAGCAGAGGCTGGATGGCCATCTGTCAGGGGTGATTTGAATGCAATATTCCTGCTTCTTGGCAGGAGGTTGGACTGGATGGCCCATGAGGTCTCTTCCAACTCTCCTCTTCCAACTCTTTGATTCTATGATTCTATGATTCTTTGATTCTATGATTCTATCCTTCCTTCCTTCCTTCCTTCCTTCCTTCCTTCCTTCCTTCCTTCCTTCCTTCCTTCCTTTTAGAAATGGTATTAACATATGACGTTCTCCAGACTGCTGGAACTCTAAGAATTATCTAAGAATTCTCAGTCCCAGTGGTACTAGGATCACATCTGTAAGCTTCTTCAATACCTTTGGATGAAGTTCATGTGGCCCTGGAGACTTAAATCCATCCAGAGTAGCTAGAAGTTTCCTTACTATCTCATTATCTATGCAGTCCCCTGCTATATCAATTGCTCTGTTTTCACCAGACTGTGTGGTTTTTCTTTTGAGTAAAGACTGAAACAGAGAAGGGGTTGAGCAGTTCTGTCTCTTCATAGAATCATCATGTTGGAAGAGACCCGAAGGGCTATCCAATCCAACACCCTTCTGCCATGCAGAAACACACACTGAAAACATTCGCAAAATATGGAATTTAAAACTGTCCAGAGAAGCAGACTTCACCATCCCTCTAGGCAGCATATTCCACTGTTGAACTGTTCTTACTATCAGGAAGTTCTTCCTAATAGTGAGGTGGAATCTCTTCTCCTCGAGTTTGAATCTATAGACCTAGACTCTAAAGTGCAGGAAAAAAGCTTCCCCACTGGTCAATGTGACATCATTCCAAATATTTAAACATGGCTGTCATGTCCACTCTCATCTTTCTTTTCTCCAACCTAAATATATCAATGTATTGTCGAAGGCTTTCATGGCCGGAATCACTGGTGTTGTTATAGGTGTTTTCGGGCTAAATATATCAAGATCCCTAAGCCTCTCTTCTTAGGACTTGGCTTCCAGACTTTTGATCATTTTTGTCACTATCCTCTGGACACACTCCAGTTTGTTTTGAATTGTGGTGCCCAGGACTTGGTATAATATTCCAGATGAAGTCTGTCCAAGGCAGAATCTAGTCATATTCTTACTTTCCTCATTCTATCCTCCTATTGATGCCTAGAATTGCATTGGCTTTTTATTGTCATATCACATTGAGCATGTCTAGCTTGTGGTCTTCTCAGATTCCTAGATTCCTTTTCAAAGAGACAGTTGTATGGGATGCAGTTTATCTGGCCCTGTGGATTTACTAGGTCATTTCTAGCTGCTTATCAACTTTTATTTGCAACCTGGATTCTCCATCATGGTCCTTGCTGATACACAGAAACACATATTCCTCCTTTGGAGGTGGTGGTGGTGGTGCTGTGGGGGTGGGGGAGAAAGTAAAAGCCTTTACATTGTGATCTGTTTGCATGTTACTTCACTGAGCAGCAAACTTACCAATTCCTTCATTTTCTTGATTTGAACATATTCAGGAAATATATATCTTTGGTTGCCTTGCCAATCTCACTTTATTTTGAACTAACTTTTCATACAGTATTCCTGCAAGCTTTGGTTAATCATTCTTCCATCCATTTTTTATATATGCTCTTTTCTTCTTCTTCTTAATTACTCCTCTAATTTACCCTACATCCACATTGGCTTTTTCAGGAGTTTCCCATTTTTCTTCTTTCATGTTTGTGATTAAACTTTGAGTTGTTGCTTCTTCCTGAAAACTCACCTGTGCTAGCTTTAGCCATGGGACTGCACATTTTTTAACCTAGTTTGATAAAATAAGCCTATATATTCTAGGGGCCCATCCCAACAGTATCTTTATTGTGGTGCCTACCGCAATAAAGGAGGGGTTGTCCAGACAATGTTCTGGACAGTCCTGAATTAATTTGTAGCAAATTAATTAGATAGTGAGTTTATTCCATGCCTTCTTGGAAGGCGCAGGATAAACCCACAATTTCTAGTTCTAAACTGCAGAATACTACAGTCCATAAGGCATTTCCACAGTGTACTGGGCTAAATAAGCCTGGTAAACTGTGGGAAAACACACACCCCTCATCTGAATCCCCCAGACCCCTTAGAAAAGTAATGAAAACTTACCCAGCCTCCATTACAAGCCATGGCAGGCTCTTCTGGCTTGTAAAAATGATGTGCCAGGAGACCGGGGTCATTTCTACAAGCCAGGAGAGCTGGCTGAGGCTTGTAATGAAGGCCGGGTATGTTTTTATTACTTTTCTAAGGGGTCTGAGGTCTTTGGGGAAGGGGGATAGGGCCTCCAGACTAGTTCTGAGAGAACTTCTGGACAGCCACCCCAGAAAGTGTGTGCTTTCTGGGGTGGGTGTGGACAGCTCCCCAGGAAAATCCGCGTTTTTTAAACACAGATTCTCCTGGGATATAGGCTGGTCTGGATCCTGCCTAGGCTTGTGTTTGACTGTACTATTTTTGTGTGTTTCCCACAATCATAAATTCTAACATTTGTCCCTTAAGTACCAACTGCTTTGATTCCAGGAATGAACTCTTCCTTGTTTATTAAGATCAAGTCCAGAATTGCAGATCCCCACATTACTTCTTCCAACTTTTAAAAGAGGAAGTTATCTTAAAGTAACATCAGAAATTTGTTGGAGATCCTCATTGCTGGCTGGATCATTCTTCTCCCTGTTGACTACTTATACTGTTGTTTCAATTTCTATCACTTCATTAAACCTTTTTTTTTCCCCTAGTACTTAATTTTTCTTTTATTGTTTATTCGCTCAGTTGTTTCTGACTCTTCGTGACCTCATCGACAGGAAATGTTTCTTTATTCCCTGTCATATTCCCCTCATGGCTCCATTTAAAGTCCTCCTGATCAGATCTGAAAGTTGTTTTCACAATATTTATGAGGTGCCACCATCTCTTGCTAGAAGAAGGTCTGAATTATAAGAAAAGAGATTCCACCTAAACATTGGAAATAACCTATTGACAATAACAACTGCTTGACAGTGCAATAGACTACTTTGAAGGGTGGTAAACCTTCCGTCTTTGGTGTTTGGAAGAATATTTTTTGGGAATGCTTAAGTTGTGTATTCCTACAAGGTATAAGGTTGTTCTTGATGGTCTTTGTGGTAACTTCCAACTCTATGATTCTATTTCTTGGTGCCAAAGTCAGCCTCCTTCTTCCTTCTCCACTCAAGATTTCTGAGATTTTTTCGTGAGAAAGGAAGAAGGGTCAGCCTTTGCATCCCATGATTCATTTAATCTTTGAGACGGAAAGAGAATTTGAACCCAGCACTTGAACTATAAATCCAGCCACACCATTTCTGTGCTGGAAAAATAGAATCCAAATACACTTTGATCCAAATAATTATTGGGAGATGAACTGTGCTGACAGGGTGCAATGTACGAGATTCAATTTTAACTAGTGATTACAGTCATGGCAACCTTGTAGCCTGAGATGTCAAACAGCCATGTCACTTTCGGCTGTCAGGGAGCACGTCAGGATTCAATGACGCAGAGTGACTTTTCATCAGAGCCAATCTATCTCACATTTGGCAAAGCAAGAAAAGACAGAAAGGAAAGAAAGAGAGGTGGGCTTAAAAATTCGAAAACCTTCCATCTTGTCCCTCTTTTTCCTCTTTTGTTCTCCCACCATGCTCCAAATCTGAGTCAACAAACAAATAGAGATCTATACTGTTTTTCCTTCCTGTCTCTACTCCTTCTCCCATCACCAACATGCATGTCTCCTTATTCATTTGGTGACAAGTGAATTAAAATGTAGTCAGGGTTGGTTCTCCAACTTGTAACAAGGTGTGATGAAATCACTCTCCCAGTGGATGTTTTACAGCTCCTAGATCTCATGCATCAACTTCGTGTGACCTTGAGTAGTAAAATGGAAAAGCAGTTAAGCTCTGACCTCATTGCCAGAGTAGTTTTGGGCTCCTGTCCAACTCTTGATAACTTCTCTTAAATCTAATGAACTGGCTACTCCCTGTCTTGCACTCCGGTTTCGCCAAGATGCATGAAGGCAGAAGAGGCGCCTTTGGATTATATCAAAGACCTATCAAAGCTAATATTCAGTTTCCATAGTGTTCAATGGATTGACTATGGGAAGCCCACCAATAGGATATGGACACAATAACACCTGCCCAACTATGTACCCAAGATACTGACGATTTATACCTATCATGATGGTCAGTGGTCATTGTTAGATTTATACTAGGGATTAAAAATAACCATACTTTTAAATATGGTTAAAATACATGTATTCAGAGATTGCGGTGTTGGCCATACAGTGAAAAAAATAAAATCCAAAATCCACAAGGTATAATAACTTCATTGGTCAACCACAATGCAAGCTTCCAATGTTCCACTGGCTTCTTCCTCAGTCTTCTGTGCAAAGGAGAAAAAAAGTGTCCCTCTCTGCTTTAGCCATGCACCCCATATGTTTCTACCTTTTTATATCTCACCTTATTTGTAAGGTTTTGTGTTAAAAAGTAAGCCAAAAAAAGCAAAAAAAAAAAAAAAAGAGAGAGAGAGAGAGAGAGAGAGAGAGAGAGATGCTACCGTGCATGTGCAAAAACAACTTCCCTGGCAAACAAAACACTCAATAGCTTATCCACACTCTTTTCTGGATGACAGCTCCCAGCATCCCCTAGACCAGGCCCTTTGGGAGAGGAGGATGATCCAAATGCACTGCTTCCAAGATGCAAGCTTTATTCTCCTTGGATTTCTTTGAGAGCATCCCAATCCCAGCATATTTCCAATTTCCAATCCTGGACTGCAACTCCCAGCAATCCTCCATATAGATAAGCTAGATATATAGATTAGATAGACACAGATAGGTAGGTAGGTAGATCGTTCAGGAGGACTACTGGGAGTTGCAGTCCAAGAATAGGTAGAGAAGGAGGAACAGGGAGAAAGAGGAAGGGAATGAAAAGGGGGGAAGGAAGGAAAGAGGAAGACAAGGAAGGAAGGAGAGAAGGAAAGAAAAAAGGGAAGGAGAGAAAGAAAGGATGAGAGAAAGAGGGAGGGAAGGGTGGCCACAGCAACGTGTGGCAGTTACAGCTACTTTAAGATAACAACTCAGCTGCGTCTATTGACATTTGCTTTTGCTTGTATGGAAGAAAGTCAGCAAGGGAAAGAACCAAGTGATGGTCCAAGCTTAAATTACCTTGAACTTAATTATTCTCTTTGCCATGATGCACAACATCTCAACAAAAATTAATATGGCTTTCACCATGGATGGTTTTCAAAAGCTTTCAGTGATACCATGTTGCCTGAGAGAGGACTCAAATTATGTGTTCATTTACCAGACCTTTCTGGTAGAGTCGGCTGTTCCATTGCACACATGACATTTCTGTAATGGCTGGAGGATCCTCATTTCATTTCCACTGCAGGGGGATTTATTTTTGTAACAAATAGATGGACAAATAGAGGCAATTTCTCCGTTGAAGCAAGAAGAAAGGAAAAAGATGTCAAACGGGGTCTTTGCCAACTACACAATTGTAGCCCTATGATCCCACTTTAAGTATAATGGTCCCATCATATGAAATCTGAGGGGTTGTAGTTTGCTGAGATACTAGACCTCTCCAGCTGAGAACTCTAAATGCCACCAAGCTGCGAATCCCAAGATCCTATAGGACAAAGTGTAATGATACTGCTATAATTGTTTAGAATAAAAGGGAAATCAGAAAACACTGTGAAATGTGCATATTTTTACCAGTAATTCAGTTGGATACCTGATGTCAAGCCCTCAAAGCAAGTTACAAAAAGAAAATGCCATCTTCGGATATGTTGAATGCAGCTCTAAACTATACTAAAGCATGCTATTATGAAGAACAAGAAGAAAATTAAATCAAGTAACGAAATTGATGGTCAGGGAAAGCATTTATACATAAAGGTCTCCACTTGTCCAAAATTATATATTAAAAAGTCATGCTTACTTCTTTATTTCTATCCATTTCCGATTTTCCATCTGGCCTTTTCATTCCAGAATGGAATGCTCAAGGCATTTCACATCACATAATAAAACAATACATCAAAACGAAAACCGTTTAAAAACTACAACACAGAAGAACACACAAAATGTAGCCACTTTGATTTGAAACATCACTATTTTAAGACAGACAAGGCTATGAATATTGGGGAAGACGCAAACACATAATCATAACCAGCTATCAGTACATACACAAAAACTACATTTTTTGATTATATGAGGTTGTGGCTTTCTGAGGAGACATGATGGCCATGTATATGTTCTCTTCTGTAGCTCAAGTTATCTTTCCAAAAGATTTTAAAAAGCCTTTTCCTTGGATATACACAATTTTCTATGCCATTTTTACTAATATGCACATTTTTGCAAGCAATTTGCCTGCATTTTTTGAAAATCCAAGAAGAGCAAGATTTCTATCATCTCAAGATAACCCAGAGTTTCTCGGAAGAATGTAAGAGAGTTCAGAGGAGGGATGGTAAATCGTACTCTCTCTCTTTAATCAGATTCCAACAGATGTCAGGAACAGTGAAGTACTTTTTAGTCCAAACTTTTCAGGACAGTCTATAACAGTGGTTCTCAACCTGTGGGCCCCAAGATGTTTTGGCCTTCAACTCCCAGAAATCCTAACAGCTGGTAAACTGGAAGGGATTTCTGGTAGCTGTAGGCCAAAACACCTGGGGACCCACAGGTTGAGAACCACTGCTCTAGAATGTCCAATTCTGGGCACCAAAATTGAAGGGAGATGTTGACAACCTGGAGGACAACCAAAATGGTCAAGGGTCTGGAGAACAAGCCCTATGAGGAGCAGCTCAATATCCTTCAGAAGAGAAGGCTGAGAGGAGACATGATGGCCATGTATAAATACTTGAGGGGGAGTCATAGGGAGGAGGGAGCAAGCTTGTTTTCTGCTGCCCAGGAGACTAGGACACAGAATAATGACTTCAAATTGCAAGAAAGGAAATTCCACCTGAACATTAGGAAGAACTTCATGACTGGGAGAGCTCTTCAGTAGTGGAACTCTCTGCCCCAGAGTGTAGTGGAGACTCGTTCTTTGGAGACTTTTAAGCAGAAGCTGGATGGCCATCTGTTGGGGGTGCTTTGAATGCAATTTCCCTGCTCCTTGCTGAGGGGTTGGACTGGATGGCCCACAAGATCTCTTCAAACTCAATGATTCTATGAATGATGGGGTGCTGTGTCACATTTGGCACAGTAGCCGAACACCGTGTGTCTTTCATCATGGAATAAAATATTGGACAACATTTGAAAAAGCAACGGGTGTGTATTTTGTTGTTAACTGTTGTCAAGTTGACTTTGACATATAGTGAAACTACTAATGAGCGATGTCCAAGTCACCTTATCCTCAACGGCCCTGCTTAGATCTTATAGACACAAGGTTGTGACCTCCTTGATTGAGTCTATCCATCTGCAATGTACTCTTCCACTTTTCTTATAGCCTCCTATCTTACCCAATCTTTTTAGCAAGTCACGTCTTCTTATGATATGTCCTAAGTATGACAATCTCGGTTTCTCATCTTGACTTCTAGGTTGAGATCCTACTTGATTTGCTCCAGGAGCCATTTATTTATCTTCAGCAATTGACAGTAGCCATACAAATCCTCCCCTGAACCACATTTGAAATGAATTGATTTTCTTCATATCTGCTTTCTTTACAGTCTGATGTGGAAGACCATATCAGAAGCACTGTTGCAATACCACCATTATAAAAAGTTAGTTCCATTGGTGAGAAATCTATTATATATTTACATTCAATGGGGATGTTCTTGATATTGTATTTTGATGTGATAGTTGGGTAAATGTTCTTTAGTTTTACTCTAAGTTTAGATATCAATAGTTTGTGAGTTGTGCCACAATCTGCTTCTAGTCTTGTTTTTGAGATGAAGAAGCTTCCACTTTTTCATTGTATTTCATTTCTATATTGGACTTCAAGTGATGTCCACTTATAAAGTTGCCTCTTTGTTTCTTTTACTGTGGCATGATATTTGGGTTGTGCTCGCAACAATGCCAGCAAAACAAAAGTTCTTTTTTGAGATGTCATAAACGCATAAATCACAAAACTGGTAAATTCCTATTCCACTTTTTTTCAGAGACATGTGAATATTGGAAAACAACTGTGTTCTTGTTTAGATTAGGGAACCAAGCGATTTATTTCACCATTTTTAGAAATAAGCCAATATCCAAACATCCAAAAAACGGCTTTCTTGCCAAACCAAAAAAAGATGACTGTCACAGGTCCAACTAGTTATACATAAGAAGCCATAAAATGTGCAGAAGGGTTATCTTATGAAACAAAGAAAGTTATGTGGGTGAAATATTTTTAGTCCTGAGTTGTTCATATGTTGAAGCACTTGCCAGAGCTTGTGCACAGCAGTGTTTACTTTAATGTGTCAATGTTAGATTATTAAAGAAAATGAATGCTCTAAGTGATGAAGAAAAAATGATCAAAATAATTTAGTACCTTAATTGCATGTGATGGTGCTCTTAGTGTGTTAATTTTGAATTTTAAACTAATTAATTTAAATTACTAATAATAACCAAAAGTTGACATTTCACCAACAAAACTATTCTCCCCAAAGTAACATGGTAAATTAATGAAAAATTGTTAATTATTACTATTAAAAACATCATTGGTGTTTAAGAGTGAAAATAATGGATTTCAAAATATGATGGAAGTTTTAATGAATTAGAATTAACAAATTATTTTTAATGGATTCTTTCCAAGCTTGAGCAAGCAGTCCAATAGTGAAGTCAACTAACATGATAACAGGCTCTTCAGATTTAGCAGTAGTTCCACAGAGCTCTATATTTGGATTCCTCTTCTGGACTTCAGCATGTATTGTTGTTGTTGTGTGCTTTTGTGCCATTTCCAACTTGCAGCAACCCTTAGGCAAACCTTTCATGGAATTTCCTCAGCAACATTTGTTCATAGTGGGTTAGCCATTTCTTTCCCCAGAGACTGAGAGAGTGTGGCATGCCCAAACTCATTCTGTGAGTTTCTATGGTTGACTCAATTTGAACCTTACTGGTCTCCCACATCCCAGTTCAGAATTCAAACCATTGCACCATGTTGGTTTGCAACTGCACAGTGGTCTGGATCCACTTCTCTGCATTGTTTATGTGTGTGTTTTCATGCATTTTTGAGAGACTTCTGTGTAGTTCCGCAGAGAAAATGACCCAAATAATTGGCTGATAAAATGGAAAAGGGGGGGGGGGGGGGTAAATTACAGATATTATCCATACTTTTAGGGGAAAATCCCTGAGAAATGTTGATATGGGAGGAGAAAATTAGACAAAATGTAGACTCCCCCCCCTCCAAAAAAAAACCAAAAAAACAAAAAAACAAGTCTAATATGGGGAGGAGAGCAAATATTCTCTGACTGACTTCTTGGAAGATGAATAATTGATATTTGTGGGCTTTGTCTGCTCCTGTTTTTAATAAGAGTATATTCAGATAGAAAGAAAACATGGTGTAGTCATTAGTGTGTTGACCTATGAACTGGAGGAAGGGATTCATTACTCAGTCATGAAAACCCACTTGGTGACCTTCAAAAATCACCTACTCTCAGACCTACATAATCCCATGATAGATTCACCTTAGGGTCACCATAAGTAAGAAACAAGCTGAAGGCTCACAACAACAAAAGATGCTCAGATAAACACAGCAAATGGCTATTGGTTTCAAAGATCCAAAATGTTTGTACAAGTTCAGGCAGTTCCCAAGTAATGAACAAGATAGGTTCTGTAGGTTTGTTCTCAAGTTGAATTTGTATGTAAGTTGAATAGGAACATTTTAAAGTGTAACTCCAGATATTGATCTGTCTGTCTGTCTGTCTGTCTGTCTGTCTATCTATCTATCTATCTATCTACGCCCTACACCACTGGAGAAATTACACAGCTTTGCCGGTATTGCACCACCTGACATCCGCCGGGAAGTTGCAGCCAATAGTGAAAGGACTAAGGCAGAGACATCTCCAGCTCATCCCCTGTTTGGTATCAGCCAGCACATCAATGACTTAAATCTAGAAATAGTTTTCTAAGATCTACAGAGACACTCGCTATAATACCCCAGCAAGCGAGAGTCCAAAAGTGGCAGGTTCAAACCCAGAACCTCAACCAATGGCTGATACCAAATGAGAGTCTCCCACCTGGGCACACAGAGGACTGGGCGACTTGGAAGGTGCTGAACAGACTGCACTCTGGTACCACGAGATGCAGAGCCAATCTTAAGAAATGGGGCTACAAAGTGGAGTCCTCGACATGCGAGTGTGGAGAAGAGCAAACCACTGACCACCTGCTGCAATGCACCCTGAGCCCTGCCACATGCACAATGGAGGACCTTCTTGCAGCAACACCAGAAGCACTCCAAGTGGCCAGATACTGGTCAAGGGACATTTAATCAACTACCAAACTCACACATTTTGTATTTTGTCTGTTTGTTTGCTTTGTTCTGTTAGAAATGTAATAAAATTTGACTGGTTGTCCTGACACGACAAATAAATAAATCTATCTATCAAAGCTTTGGGAAGGTTTAACACACCTGTGGTGTTTGTTTTCCTGTTTGGGCTGCTGTTCAGAAGATGTCACCTCACTTTCTGTCACTGAGATAACTGATTTTTTTTAATGGCTTGGTGTGGAAACAAAGATTGGTGAGAAAGCTTCAGTGGAGACACCTTTTCCCCATGATAACTTTTTCAGGAGTGAATTTCCCTTCCAAGGGGGAGATTTCCCTCCCTGTTATCTCACCCACATTCTAAAATATAAGTCAGATGTTTGTAAGTCAGGGATTGCCTGTACTCCCATAGTATAGAAGCAGACTCACCATAATGGTGGAATATAAAATTCCAGTACTATACTACTTGAATTCAATATTTCTGGGGAGCAAGGTTAGATGAAGCTAATTCGTCTAAGGCAGCATTTATCAACCTGGGGATCAGGACGTTTGGGGGATCACGAAGGGGGTTTCAGAGGGGTCACCACAGACCATACAAAAACACCTTATTTTCTGTTGATCATGGGGGTTCTGTGTGGGAAGTTTGGCTGAATTCTATCAATGGTGGGGTTCAAAATGCTCTTTCATTGTAGACGAACTATAAATCCCAGCAACTACAACTCCCAAATGTCAAGGTCTATTTCCCCCAACTCAACCAGTGTTCACATTTGGGCATATTGAGGATTTGTGCCAAGTTTAGTCCAGATCCATCATTATTTGAGTCCGCAGTGCTCTCTGGATGTAGGTGAACTGCAACTCCAAAACTCAAGATCAATGCCTACTAAATCCTTCTTTTGGTCATAGGAGTTCTGTATGCCACGTTTGGTGCAATTTCACCATTGGTGGAGTTCAGAATGCTCTTTGATTGTAGGTTAACTATAAATCCAAGCAACTACAACTCCCAAATGAAAAAAAATCACCCCCCCTCCCCCCCAATAACCCCACCAGAATTCAAATTTGGGCGTATTGGGTATTTGTGCCAAATTTGGTCCAGTGAATGAAAATACATCCTGCATATCAGATATTTACATTACGATTCATAACAGTAGCAAAATTAAAGTTATGGAGTAGCAACAAAAATAATTTTATGGTGGGGGGGGGGAGGTAATCATAACATGAGAAACTGTATTAAGGGGTTGTAGCATTTGGAAGGTTGAGAACCACTGGTGTATGGAACTTTTCCTAAGACCAATGTGTAGCCATTTATTTCTGGGGCAAGACCTGCATAAACCAACACTTGCAATCCCAGGCAAACATCTCAAGTAAGAAGGTACTGAATACCTTCCTATCCAACACTGTAAAAAGTAGATCTGTGGGCACAACTAGTGTAAGGATGCAGTAGGCCAGTACTATCTGAATCTAGAAGGTTGTATTTGTTATTTTATATTTGTGGCTTGTGGCTCCAGGAGGTCTAGATTAATATCAAAAATAGTTCTTCGAAATCAGTTTTTAAGAAACAATTGAGAAATGATAGAATCATAGAATCAAAGAGTTGGAAGAGACCTCATGGGCCATCCTGTCCAACCCCCTGCCAAGAAGCAGGAATATTGCATTCAAATCACCCCTGACAGATGGCCATCTAGCCTCTGTTTAAAAGCTTCCAAAGAAGGAGCCTCCACCACACTCCAGGGCAGAGAGTTCCACTGCTGAACGGCTCTCACAGTCAGGAAATGTGGCTAGTATAGTTCATAGTTTCGAAATGGAAAACCCCAAAGTCTAACTGATTGGGGGGCAGCGGAGGGTGGTGGTAATTTTAGTATATAAGTGTTTAAATGAAAGTGAAGTTTGTTCAATGAACTTACATATAAACAAAGTCTTTAGAAATCTGAATAGGCACCAAATGGAACCAAAAATGGAATTCTTCTATCAGGCTTTGAGCCCACTTAGGTATAACTAAAGAATGGGCTCCATTGTGTCTATGGTTGTTCTTGTTGCCTGAAAAATTGAGAGGCTCGTTGCTTTGAACATTTAGTCTATATCTGGAAGGGAGCCTGTGGTTTCTATGCACTCATTACCCTGTAGGATTTGTACCAACCTGGCAAGATTTGAACAAATTCTCAGCAGTTGGAGCTTTGGAAGCAGGTGTATCTGATGTTCCTACCTGTGTGCTCTGCAAAATAAAATGTGGGGAGGAAATGATGGAGTGAGTTGGAAGCCCATAAGCACTGCTATAAGCATAATGGGATACAGGTGCTAGATGCTAGCAATTAGGGGGTTTGTCATGGAGTTCTAATTGGTTTTTTGTTTGCTTCCTTGCAAGAGCTTGACAATAAAATGCCGGGGGAAGCACGGAGACATGTGCTCAAATTCAGATGTGTCTGCGTCTGTTTTCTTCAATAGTTGCGCTCACTTGCTCATGAATGTAGCTAAACACTATTAGGCTTCAACAAGAATGGAAGCTGATTGCACCTTTCAAATACCTGAAATACTGTCATGCAGAAGAAGGGAAAATCGTGATCTTTCTCAAAGATCTAATGAACTTATGTCAAAGGAGGGGGAGGGAGAGATTTTAGTTGAAGATTTGGAGAAACTTCTTGATGCTCAGAATGGTTTGATAAACAAAGCAATATAGCATGTGAGAGAAGCTGCATCTAAATTGTGGAATGGATGCAGCTTGGTGCCACTTTAATTGCCATGAGTCAATGCAATGGAATGCTGGTCCTTGTAGTTTGGTGAGGCATCTGTACTCTTTCGCAGAAAAGCTATGGAATCATACAATTAAGTTGGTGCCAAATTGCATTAATCCACAGTATAGATGCAACCCAAGGTTGAGTGGTGAGGAACTTCCATACAGGTGTTCCTGAAGCAAGGGCTAGACAAGCATCCACTGGAATTGCTCTAGCTCTCGATTTCCTGTTTACATCAAAGAGTTTGATTAGATGCTCTAAAATATAGAGTAGTCTTTGGAATAATGGACACTCATCCCATTTTTGGTGCTGTCTTTCCTGCTCTGAAAATGCTCACTTTTCTCCTCACAAGGGCATTGAATTTTTAGCTCAATGCTCAGGAGAAGTATCTTGATGAGTTTAAGGAAATATCATCTATTTTGTTAAGATTTTTAAAAAATGTGGTGCCTTGAATGATGCCTAAAGCAAAATTCGAATGCTAGAATGTTGCCGGCCCAGAAGCATCTCAGGACTCTTGAGCTACTATGATCTATAGTCTAAGGAAATAGGGTGTCCCATCTCAAAATGATGGGATGAGTTTACCTACCCAAATAAAAACCACAATTGCTTTTGAAGGCTAAAAGAACTCTGAGAAGTCTAGCGAAATATCTGACAAGTAGGTTTACAAACTTACCTTCTCCTTGGATTGTTTTGCATTCATTTAGCAGCAGGTTTGTCGACAGAATAAGTACCGTATATACTCAAGTATAAGCCGACCCGAATATAAGCCGAGGCACCTGATTTTACCACAAAAAAACTGGGAAAACTTATTGACTCGAGTATAAGCCGAGGATGGAAAATGCAGCAGCTATGGGTCAGTTTCAAAATAAAAATACATACCAATAAAATTACATTAATTGAAGCATCAGTAGGTTGAATGTTTATTAATATTTACATAAAATTTTAAGATAAAATTGTCCAACTCTGACTAAACCATTATTCTAACCTTCTTCAATGTACATGTGTTTACGTATCCTTCCAATAATAATGGAGTAAAATAATAAATGTAATAATAATAAAAATAATAAAGTTAACCTATAAATGTAATAATAATAATAATAATAATAATAATAATAATAATAATAATGCAGTAAAATAATAAATATCCTTGACTTGAGTATAAGCCGAGGGGAGCTTTTTCAACCTAAAAAAAGGTGCTGAAAAACTAGGCTTATACTTGAGTATATACAGTAATTGCTGGATCCCCACCATGAAATAATGAGACCATATGCAAAGGTGGGTAGAAATAAAGGGCCATTTATCTACCTATTTAAATTGTAACTAAATACCTTTTTGTGGGGGAAGCACTGAGGCATGGGCGATGGCATAAGGTCAGGCATCATTCTCTGTGACAAGCCAACCTCTAGGTGAAGCACTTGACCTTGGGGACATTCCATAGTGATGGTTTGCTAACCCAAACGGTCATTACTGGAAGGTCATCCTAGGGGACTTCCCTACCAAGCCTTAGAACCCAATAGAAGAGAGGAAACCCCCTTCCCCAGCAAGCCCCAAGGGGATTTTTTTGGGGGAAACCCATAAGCCCCAGAACCAATAGAGGCTGTCTCAAATATCCCCTTCACCCTGAATCAGGGTGCCAAATTGACTTGATCAAGAGAATTCAGCTTATTCCCAGATGATTATTGCTATATTATTTCCACACACACACACAAACATATATAAATGCAATCCCTGAGTTACAAACATCAGACTTATAAATGGCTCATAATTACAAATGGGGGTGAGACAACAGGAAACCAAACATGCCTGTGATGGTGGCGGGACCGAGAGCAGGGCCTCCCCAGAAGCTCTTAGTTTCCGCAGTGGTTCATAAAGGTAGATGCATTCAGACAGGTAAACTGGGCCAGGGCTGTTTTGGGCTTTATAGACCAAAGCCAGCACTTTGAATTGTGCCCGGTAGCAAACAGGCAGCCAGTGGAGCTGACGTAACATGGGAGTTGTGTGCTCCCTGTATGCCACCCCAGTTGTTAACCTTGCTGCTTCTCGTTGGACTATTTAGTAGGCTTGGGTAACTACAGAAAAATTTGGTTCTAAAGTCGTTTCGTTTTTAGGGGAGCCCTTGCGTTTCGTTTTTTTGAAGAATTCCGAAATTTTCCTTTTAAAAAGTTCGAAATATACAAAATTTCGTAAAATTACGAATCGATTCGTTAATGGTGGACGCGATTGCGCAATATGCTAAAAAACCCTCCAAATGGGACAGGGGGAACTTCTGAAGCTTCCCTCTCCCTCTGTTGTTGACTGTTGGTGTGATAAATTATTTTTTATCACTGATAAAACAAACAACAACTATAAAATTTGCACCAGACATACGGAAATAATTACGAAACAATTACGAAACAATTTTGAACCAATTGCGAAACAATTACGAAGCAATACGAAATAAATTGGAAAAAAATTCGATTTTTAATTACTCCTCACAGTAGTCCTGCATGGCTCAATATTGGATCGTAAGCTAATTTAAATAAGAATTAATAACGAATTACGAAATTAACGAACGAAAATGCCCAAGCCTACTATTTAGGGTTTCAAAGATCATAACCATCACTTTAAATTGCATCTGGAAATGAACTTGTTGCAGTTGTTGTCTGTCTTGTATTGGGAGGCAGATAGCAATTTACTCCAACAGCGAATATCTCCCATTATCATGACAAACAGAAGATTTCTAGATGTGATTGTTATTACTATTTAGGAAGCCAAGATTGTGCTTAGCTTTTCAGCGACAACGGAACTTATGGCCAATGTTGTTCATTTGGACCTGACCAAACTAGGAGTTAGAGTTGAGATTTACAAGCCAGTGGGCCAATATGCCATTTGGCTTCAATAGCCAGCCCACCTAGCACAATCGCATTGGTAATGGCATGTGCAAATGAAAGAGCCTTATTCCACCCCCCTCCTGCTTGTATTCAGATTCCACGAAAATGGAAATTTCCCCTAGATGGGACAGAATTATCGACTTTGTCTCTGAAGTGCAAATTAGCTGAATGAAAGCATACTTACACAGCAACACAGGAGCTATCCTTACCATCTGATTTATTGTGCATTAAGTGTCTAGTAAGGAAAAGCCTTCCCTTGCCATGGATTTGTAATCCCCAGGCCCAATTATCCCACAGATGAAGGCAAAGCACCATCCATAGTACAAAGCAATCAATAGCGGTCATTGCTTTAGAAATCCTTTCCTTCCGCTCCTCTCCTTGCAGCCCAAGTCCCCGGATCTTCCATAAATTGTTCGTTCATGGCTTATCAGCCCCACTGCTTCTCAAAGCCAGACTTATGGACTCTGCTTAGGAAAAATAAAAGGCAATAAACAAACCACTCAGTAGGCTAAATCGTTGGTATTTTACAGCAAATGCAAACTCTTCTGGAAACTTCTAATCTCAATAATCGGCCTATATAAAAGTAATCATCTCTGGGAAAAAATAAATATGCCTGGCAATAGGAAATATAAATGGGACTTTTATATGATGGTCAAAAAAGAGAGGAGGAAAGGTGTGTGTGTTTCTGTGTACCACATTATTGAAGGTCCATAGATTTTTATGACATCTATTTAAATAAGAGTGGGGAAATCATGACTTTTTAAAAATATATATATAGAAAGAACCTCACTAACCTGAAGTGGTAAAGCACAAGACAAAGAAAGGCAGCTAGGATCTGAGAAATGCCAATCCAATGTGAAACTGTCCATAAAAATGCACAGTGTGTTATCATTACAGAGTCTTATTTTGGTCTGAGGGCATCTCAGCATCCCTTATTATGCCGTGCGTTCGCAGGCTGTTGCATCTGTCTGAAGAAACCATCACTCTCCTCTTCACCTCATGCCTCCAGCTGTGTCACCTCTGCAGAAAAGTTTTCGGAAAGGCCACTGACAAAGGGAATTTCAACACTGCCAGCCCAGCCAAAGTTCAAGCACAAATCCTCCTCCACCTCTGTGGAATCCACCTTTTGACAACAAACATGGACACACGTACACACGGTGGAAGAAGCATCGCTCAAGTCTAAGAGTTCCATTTGGTTCCATGGCTCACTGAGGCAAGCTCAATTGCATGGATCTCAGTTTCATTCAAATCTTCCCTATGGAATGTTCTGTGGGACTAATGTTCCAGATCGGTACACAAATGCTTGGAAATCATTTGATTAATCATAGTCTGAAGACCCAGATCTAAACTGGATATGAACAGATGCCACTAGGAAGCACTGTGATGTCGATGGGATATTGTAATGGGAATGCCTAACCCAACATTTACGAATCTGACTCTGATGTGATAATATCATGCAAATTCCTATCTGTCTGTCTGTCTGTCTGTCAGGTTGCTGTGAGTTTTTCAGGCTGTATGGCCATGTTACAGAAGCATTCTGGGTCGCCTCATGGATATGGGGCTCGGGGGCACTGCTTTGCAGTGGCTCCGATCTTTCCTTGAGGGACGGACCCAGAAGGTGTTATTGGGTGACACCTGTTCGGCCCCACAACCGTTGTTGTGTGGAGTCCCACAGGGTTCAATTCTGTCCCCGATGTTATTTAACATCTACATGAAGCCGTTGGGAGAGATCATTCGGAGTTTCGGAATGCGATGTTATCTCTATGCAGATGATGTCCAAATCTGTCACTCCTTTCCTCCTGTCACCAAGGAGGTGGTCCAGGCCTTGAACCGGTGTTTAGCTGCTGTGTCGGACTGGATGAGAGCTAACAAATTGAAATTGAATCCAGACAAGACAGAGGTCCTACTGGTCAGTCGCAAGGCCGAACAGGGTATAGGGTTACAGCCTGTGTTAGACGGGGTTACACTCCCCCTGAAGACTCAGGTTCGCAGCTTGGGAGTGATCCTGGACTCATCGCTGAGCCTGGAACCCCAGGTCTCAGCGGTGGCTGGGAGAGCTTTCGCACAATTAAAACTTGTGCGCCAGCTGCGCCCGTACCTTGGGAAGTCAGATCTGGCCACGGTGGTCCATGCTCTTGTCACATCCCGGCTGGATTACTGCAACGCACTCTACGTGGGGTTGCCTTTGAAAACTGCTCGGAAATTACAACTAGTCCAACGAGAAGCAGCCAGATTGCTCATCGGTGCGACGTATAGGGAGCATACAACCCCCCTACTGCGTCAGCTCCACTGGCTGCCGATCCAATTCCGAGCACAATTCAAAGTGCTGGTCTTGACCTTTAAAACCCTATACGGTTCCGGCCCAGTGTATTTGTCCGAACGGATCTCTCTCTACGTCCCACCTCGAAGTTTAAGATCGTCTGGGGAGGCCCTGCTCTCGGCCCCGCCAGCGTCACAAGTGAGGCTGGCGGGGACGAGGAGCAGGGCCTTCTCAGTGGTGGCCCCCCACCTGTGGAACGCGCTCCCCGGGGAGATTAGGCTGTCATCCTCCCTCCTAGTATTTAGGAAAAAACTAAAGACCTGGATCTGGGAACAAGCTTTTGGTCGGTGATAGCTATGGATCTGAGGATAAGCAAGGACTAATGAAATGGAATGAATATGGTGACACTGAAACCCTGAGCATGAGATTGTTTTTATTGTTTTAATATGTACTGTTGTTTTAATTAATTGTTGATTTTTTGTATTCTTGTCAATTGATTTGGGCATCTAATTGTGCCCCCACTGTAAGCCGCCCTGAGTCCCCCCCCGGGGTGAGAAGGGCGGGGTATAAGTAAATGAAATAATAATAATAATAATACTATATTCTATGGCGCCCCCAGTGGCGCAGTGGGTTAAACCTCTGTGCCGGCAGGATTGAAGACCGACAGGTCGCAGGTCCGAATCCAGGGAGAGGTGGATGAGCTCCCTCTATCAGCTCCAGCTCCTCATGCGGGGACATGAGAGAAGCCTCCCACAAGGATGAAAAAAAACATAAAATCATCCAGGCATCCCCTGGGCAACATCCTTGCAGACGGCCAATTCTCTCACACCAGAAGCAACTTGCTCCTGACACAACAAAAAAAATCCTCAGAGGTTGTGAGGTCGTTTAGAAACTAGGGAAGTTAGGTTTACATATCAGTGGAATGTTCAGGGTGGAAAGCAAGTGTAAATGTTACAATTAGCCACCTTGATAAGCACTGAATGTCCTTGCAGCTTTGAGTTCTGGTTAATTCCTGCCTGGGGGAATCCTTTGTTGGGAGGTGATAGCTGGCCGTAATTGTTTTTTTTTTTAATTGAGGTGGAAAGGAGAGCTAGAGGTGACTGTCATCTGAATATTGTTGACTCTCAACCCAAAAGTTCTCTCATCAGCTTTGTGTAGACAGACATTAAATAGTATGGGTTTTTTCAGGCTACATGGCCATGGTCTAGAGGCATTCTCTCCTGACGTTTCGCCTGTATCTATGGCAAGCATCCTCAGAGATAGTGAGGTTTATATAGGGTTTATATATCTGTGGAATGACCAGGGTGAGATAAAGGACTCTTGTCTGCTGGATCTAGGTGTGAATGTTTCAACTGACCACCTTGATTAACATATAATGGCCTGACAGTGCCTAGAGCAAGAAATCAGCCATAGCAGAGCACCTGATGAACCAACCTGGACACAGCATTTCATTTGAGAACACAGAAATGCTGGACCACTCTCACAACCACCATGCCAGACTACACAGAGAAGCCGTTGAAATCCACAAGCATGTGGACAATTTCAACAGAAAGGAAGAAACCATGAAATCTGGCTACCAGTATTAAAAAAACTCTAAAATTATAAAGGCACAACAACAGAGATGAAACAAACAAGGACATCTAATCACCTCTCAACAAAAGTTTGCTCTAGGCACTGTCAGGCCATTATATACTAATCAAGGTGGTCAGCTGAAACATTCACACCTAGCTCCAGCAGACAAGAGTCCTTTGTCCCACCATGGTCATTCCACAGATATATAAACCCTTTTTCCTAGTTCCAACAGACATCACAACCTCTGAGGATGCTTGCCATAGATGCAGGCAAAACGTCAGGAGAGAATGCCTCTAGACCATGGCCATATAGCCAGTGATTCCGGCCATGAAAGCCTTCGACAATACATTAAATAGTATGCAAAATGTTCTGTTCCTGCAATGCTATTTGCACAACCCTTAAATGAATATGATTGCTCCACACTGAATAACATTTTTACAATTTCTTCCATAGGGATTAGGATGTGGATTTGTGACACTGGTATGATGTAGATTTTTGAGATAAAAACATTGTGCACAAATAAGGTTTTTTTGTGTGAAAGCATATGGCACCTCCATAAAAAGAAGTAGATTATCTGCAGATGAATTCTTCATTCTGAAAATCCCAATAGATAAATCTCAAAGAGGTTGCTCATTTTTCTACAGGGAACATCTTGAACAAGAGATCTTTCCTTCTTGAAGATGAGAAGGTCTTCTTGAGTTAGATCTCTTTCAGAGAACAGATGAAAAAGTGATTCCATGAAATCACAAAATATTAAAATCTTGCGGAAGACCAACATATATCAAACCCCTGGTGACCACTGCAGTGTATTTTGAAGGCATGCCAAAAGTCCCTGCTGTTCCTGCCTATGAAAAGCAAGATGTGTGTGTGTGTGTGCTTTAAGATGCAAGAAATAATCTGGGTGAAATTTTGACTGAGCCTCAGCAGGTGCATAAAGGGCTGTTACATCTGTCACAAGGATCAATCCGCAGCTTATAGTTTTTAAAAAATGTGCAAAGAAGTTTGTCAGATCATTACAAGCAGCTAATAAATCTGAAGGAATCGTGATCTGCCAGTGAACTTCTATAGCCTAATTTGTCAGATAAATGGTTTGTTGTGAAGTATTAATTCCCCATTGCTCACTCTGTAAGGGTTGCACCTCGATCCAAAGAGGCTCTGATGTACTCCAGGAGGCTGTTGAACAACCTCAGCTGCCACCAGTTCTGTTGTTGTAGTGTAACGAGCATTCACATTGTTATTATGTAGGGCAGCGATATATCTATAGACAGATACACACACACAAGAAGAGACTAAGGAAATCTTTGCAGCCTCCAGTTATACTAGAATGCTTCTCCAATTAGAACCATAGCCTATAGTCAATGAACAAACTCCTCCACATTGCCTTTGGAATAAATGCTTCTGTATGGTTCAAACAAGTGATGCCAGATCCTGGCCTTTTAAGTGTATTGCTATGAACCCAATTTTGGACTATTTTGAAACAGTTACATGAAAACTGCAGTGGGTTAATGTGCTGAGCTGCTGAACTTGCTGACCAAAAGTTCACAGGTTCGAATCCAGGGAGCAACATAAGCTCCTGCTATTAGCTCCAGCTTCTGCCAACCTAGCAGTTCTAAAACATGCACATGTGAGTAGATCAATAGGTACTGCTCTGGCGGGAAGGTAACAGCACTCCATGGAGGTGTCTAAAAACAATGCTGGCTCTTCGGCTTAGAAATGGAGATGAGCACCAATCCCCAGAGTCTGACATGACTGAACTTAATGTCAGGGGAAAACCTTTACCTTTACCTTTTTACATGAAAACTATTTTTTTATGCCATGACACAACCATTTCAATGAGTCAGCTCCCCTGACATATGTAGAATCAAAGAATCATAGAATCATAGAGTTGGAAGAGACCTCATGGGCCATCCAGTCCAACCCCATTCTGCCAAGAAACAGGACAATCACATTCAAAGCACTCCTGACAGATGGCCATCCAACCTCTATTTAAAAGCTTCCAAAGAAGGAGCCTCCACCACACGGGGCAGAGAGTTCCACTGCCGAACAGCTCTCACAGTCAGGAAGCTCTTCCTCATGTTCAGATGGAATCTCCTTTCTTGTAGTTTGAAGCCATTGTTCCGCGTCTTAGTCTCCAGGGAAGCAGAAAACAAGCTTGCTCCCTCCTCCCTGTGGCTTCCTCTCACATATTTATACATGGCTATCATATCTCTTCTCAGCCTTCTCTTCTTCAGGCTAAACATGCCCAACTCCTTAAGCCACTCCTCATAGGGCTTGTTCTCCAGACCCTTGATCATTTTAGTCGCCCTCCTCTGGACACATTCCAGCTTGTCAATATCTCTCTTCAATGGTGGTGCCCAGAATTGGACACAATATTCCAGGTGTGGTCCAACCAAAGCGGAATAAAGCATGGGTAGCATTACTTCCCTAGATCTAGACACTATGCTCCTCTTGATGCAGGCCAAAATCCCATTGGCTTTTTTTGCTGCCACATCACATGGCATGGACTAAATGATCCTCGAGATACATGGCCCTTTATTCAGTAGGTAGGTGCTGGATCCAAGGGAGCTTCTGGGCACAAATCTGTGGCCGACTGTGATTACAGATGCCTCAGATTAACCTGCCCCATTTAGACGTGCTCCAAGTTCCCACTGGGTTTTACCATCAATAGTGAAACATGGTTCAGGTTCAGAGGTTGTTGTTGGTTGTGTGTGTCTTCAAATAATTCCTGACTTTTAGAGATCCCGAGATGAAAGTATCACAAGGGTTTCCTTGTCTGAATTTGTTCAGAGGGGGTTTCCCATAACTTTCCTCTGAGGCTGAAAGGGTATGACTTGCTCAGTGGTCACCCAGCAGGTTCCCATGGTCAATGTAAGCCCCATCTACACTGACCATTTAATGCAGCTCAAAGCTAGTTTCAAATTGCAGCAGCTAGACAACAAACCCCCACAGAATTTCATGAGAAAGAAAACCTACTATACATTAGTGCTCTGCGGTTTGTGTAATCACCATCGAGGCCTCAACCTAGTTCCAGTGTTTCTTATGCATTTGCACAGCAAATTAACTTTTTTCAATTCTGATTTGAAACTGCATTAAATGGTTAGTGTAGATGGGGTCAGTGATTCAAACAATGGTCTCCTGGTGTCCTTGTGCAACATTCAACCATCTACGCCACGCTGGCTTTCTTGCCAATCATATGAAATGACTGAAGAGAAACCGAAAGAACTCATAAAATTATTTTTTCTCTTGAGTCATTCATACTTCCCAAATTCCACTTGAAGAGTTTTCTTTAAGGTCTTTTGAGATTCCTGATAGGCTAAGGATATGAAGAATTTAATTTTCAGTATAAGAAAAAAATAGTTTGGATGGAATTAGTGAAATATCCCATGGGGGTTGTGCACTTTCCAATTTTCTTTTGCAGAAAATAAGTTTATATTTCTAAAAATGTTATTACAAAAAATTGAGAGAGGAAGTAAGCCTAATCCATGCTTTCCTTTGCACACTGTCCCTCATTTTGCATGCTGTAATGATTTGAATACTCGATTAGGACTCTGAAACATCAGGGTTCAAATGTTCACTTATGGAAAACCTATTTATTTATTTATTTACTTCATTTATATTCTGCTTTTCTCCCCCAGGTGTCCAACAAATTCATGGCAAAAATTCAGTTCCTGACAACATATTTAAAAATGCAGTATAAAACAACTGTAACATATTAATTAAATTAAACCATATTAAATAGGGAAACAACAACATCTAGACATATAAACATGAATTAAAAAATATTAATACAAAACATTAAATTCACATAATCCAGAAGCCGAAGTCCGATGTCATGCATCATGTTCTGGAGTTGATGTTGGTTGGTGATAGCTGGTCTAGCAGATGGTGATGGAAAGGTTAATATAAGTCTTAGTTCTAAAGGATTGAGTAATCTGTAAGTAAGAGTTCACAGTTAAAGCAATTAAGGGTGAAGGCATGCAAGAGACAGGTTGCAGTTGGGTGTTTCTGGATATAAGGAGCTAGCCTTGGGACTGAGCTTCAGGAGAAAAGTATTTGTCTTATCTTGGTGGTAGATGCTGCTGGTTTTCTCCCAGGTTTCTGAATTTTTGGTGTCCTGACCTGTCTCCTGAACTTTTAGAACTCTGGTACCTTGAATCTTTGCACTGGCTTTTGACTATAGTATAGATTCTTGATCCCTGGACTTTGCTCATTGAACTCTCAGCATTTGACCACTGGACTGAACCCTTTGACTATTGTGTAGTGTTTGCTATCACTTTTTGTTTCATATTCTGTGGCTGGGTGCTATCTTTATGTTTTATATTTTGGACTATTAAAACAGCCAAGAAGTAAGTGCTGTTTTAATTAAACTGTTTGATACAAACTGGGTGGGTTTTTTTATTCACCTCTGCCTGAATACCTGCAGAGCCCTGGAATTGTGACATCTAAGACCTTTCCAAAAGTCAATAGCACATAATCCTGTACATTTTTGCAGTGCTGCTGCCCAAAGGCTTGGTCCCACATTTGTGTCTTTATTTTCTTTGTAAAGACCAAAAGGGAGGGTGCTGATCTAATTTCAATAGGGAGGTTCATATGTGATGGGCTACCACTGAGAAGGCCCTGACTCTCATCCCCACCAGTCACACTTGTGAAGGAGGTGGGACCGAGAGGAGGGCATTCCCAGACAATATTAACCTCCATGATGGTTCATAGAGGGAGATACTTTCAGACAGGTAAACTGAGCCAGAACTATTTAGGACTTCATAGGCTAAAGCCAGCACTTTGAATTGTGCTCGGTAGCAGACTGGCAGCCAATGGAGCTGGCATTACGGAGGAGTTATATGCTCCTTGTATCCTGAACCAGTGAGCAACCTGGTTGCTGCCCATTGGACCAATTGGAGCTTCCATACCCCATGTAGAAACCCCGCATAGAACGGATTGCAGTAGTCTATTGCAGTGGTTCTCAACCTCTGGGTCCCCAGGTGTTTTGGCCTATAACTCCCAGAAATCCCAGCCAGTTTACCAGCTGTTAGGATTTCTGGGAGTTGAAGGCCAAAACATCTGGGGGCCCACAGGTTGAGAATCACTGGTCTATTGGGAAGTAACCAGAGCATGGACTACCGTGGCCAATGAATGACCTTGGGTTTCTATTCTCTCAGCCTTATAGGAATGCAATGCCAAATCTCCTATGAACCAATATTCCCAAAAATGCATGAAAGACTTGCCTATGGGTAACCATATCTCAAGGACAATTTGAAGGCACACAATAACAGTCATGCCTCCCCTTACGTACCAGGAGATCTACATTGGTAGCTCACAGTGATACTGACTAGGTTAAGATGACTTCCCACTTCGTTCCAATTTATTTGAGTCTACTACTGCACCGGGATTGTGCCGCAGCTGGCTGAGTGTCAGCTGCATTAAGATCACTCTGACCAAAAGTCATGAGTTTGAAGCCTGCCTGGGTTGGAGTGGGTTTCCAACCAATTGTGTAGCCTGTTGTCAACCTTTGCAACCCGAAAGACAGTTGCATCTGTCAAGTAGGAAAATTAGGTACCACCTTAAAGTGTGGGGAGGCTAAATTAACCAATTTATGAGGCCATAAAAAAAAAGACTCCAGCAAGCACCCCGGTAAAAAGCATGCGGGGAATGCGGAAGTACTTCATCAGTGTCGCAGATGGATGATGAAAGCGACAGCTCCCCTGGTGGCCAGAAAAAGTTAAATAGCCTCTGTCTATGTCTGTATATGTTGTATGTCAAAATTGGCATTGAATGTTTGCCATATATGTGTACGCTGTAATCCGCCCTGAGTCCCCTGAGGGGTGAGAAGGGCAGAATATAAAAGCTGTAAATAAATAAATAATAATAAATAAACTGGAACTTGTATTTTCACACTTTGACCATCTCAATGTGTCATGAATTAATTCTCAATGATTTTAAAGCATAGGTTCTTTTTATTACAATTTCCAGTGTGAGAAGGCATATAAGATTACAGAAAACATTTAGACAAAGAATGACATTGGACATACAGACATACAGATTCTATGCAACTACATTGGATTTACAATTACATTGGTTAACAAACAAACAAAGGGGGATTGCATTTTCACTCAGCATTCACACACATGTACACATTCATCCACATGCATCCAAATATTACCATATCGTTTTCTTCCTCCTTGGAGAAACACCTGTTAGGCCAGACCCTGCTTCCCTGCAGCCTGCCAATGTATAGTTCCATAACTTCCATAATGCCAAAACTTCAAAACGCTGAGATGCCAAATCTTCTTTCCCTAAGAACAATGCCAAGGACCAGATCTCTGTTTTCCATACAGCAGAACCTGACTCCTTGCACAAAATCCAAGACTCCAAAAGTGCACTTCTTCCTCTTCCCTTGAGAAAGAAGCCCCAAAGTGTCCAGAATCATGCTTTCCCATAGCATATCTGACACTCTCCAAATACACCACCTCTGTCCTTCCCATGGAGCAGAGCATGGTGGGTGGAACAGACTCCTCCGTCTGCCACAATTTGAGCATTATTAGCCTGAGTCTTTTATAGGAAAATTCTGTTGATGTAGTCCCAAAGTTGTAAATTAATGATAGACGTCTTCCATCCTGGATCCATCCCAGTTTCCTGGCCAGATGTTAATCTTCTTGATTGGTGCTGATCTTATGTTGACTTCCTTCTTAACATAAGGAAGATTGCAAACATTTCCTTTATCACTGTCCCAGTTCTTATCAGGGTTTCTCATTAGCAAGTCCAGCAAGCAGGTAGTAAGTCATTGCAGGCCTTAATATTATACTGGTGTTCCCAAAATTATTAACTCCATCCATACAACTTCCATTCTTCCATTCATTCCCACACATCATATTAAATTCACATTTATCAAATTTGCACATTGAATTTCTTATTACAAATGCCATTCTTCTCAAACTTGGGCATAGGTAACACCAATGTTAATGTTATCCACTAGGCCTGGATAACAACGGAAAAATTTGTTTCTAAAATCGATTTGTATTTGGGGGGTTTTTTTGTTTCGATATTTAAAATAATTACAAAATTTTCCTTTTAAAAAGTTCGATATTTACGAAATTTCGTAAATGGTAAAAAAATAACGGATCGATTTCCGGAACAATAACAAATCGATTCGTTAATGGCGGACGCGACCGCGAAATACGCTAAAAAACCTCCAAAACCTTCTGAAGCTTCCCTCTCCCTCTGTTGTTGACTGTTGGTGTGATATTATAATTTTTTTTCACTAATTAAACCATAAAACTGGCCCAGACATGCGGAAATAATAACGAAATGACCTCAAAACAATAACGAAACGAATACAATATCGAAATACGAAGCATTCGCAAAACGTTTTTTGAAAATTCGTTTTTTTTAATAATTGCTCCAGAATGGTTCGTTATCGTTTTGTAATTGAAAAAAATGACGAATTATTAACGAATTACAAATTAACAAAACAAAACCGCTCAGCCCTATTATCCACCCTTTCACAAAAGTTCCCTTCCCTAAAAATGTGTGCCTTTACCACCTTTTGCCCAAGTTTCCATAAACATTTGAAATGTATGCAAACACTAGGTGCTTTTTATTTAATTTCAGTCCCGACATTTGGGGCTGAGTTGATATTTCACTATGACAGCTCTCGCAGTATGTATATTTTTATGATGACAACTGCAGTATTAAAGCAATTTTTTTTACCGAGTCTCTCACGCACATTCAGATAGTGCTGTCATGACAGTATAGGATGTTTTAAAACTATGCTCATAATTATTAATTACCATACCCTTTTCTTTTAAAAAAAAAAGGAAAGGAAAGATACTCTGTGCTATTGTTCCCACACATCATCATTTTTTTCCAACGCTAGTAATCTATATTACTAAAAGCTATATCACTCTGTCACAAAACTTATAGCTCCTTTGTCTGACATCCATCAACTTATCCGATTCCTAACAAAAGCACTCTTACACTAAAGCAGCTTCAGGTAACAATGTGTTGGAACGCATGTAATATGAAAGAGTTTTAATAGCTAACTATTCACCATGACAATATCAATGAAATCTTTCACAGCATATATTAGACAGTTAAACACCGTAATACCCACTTTCCAGCAAGATCCAATAAGTAAAAGAAAAAGAGAGATCAGTCACGAGCAAAATAAGGTTGTTCTTTGTTTCCTTGCCAAAAAAATGTTTCTTTTTTTTTACAAAAAGAAAAGAAAAGAAAAGAAAAAGATCCCACTTATTAAGTAGTCGAAGGATAAATTTACATCTTTCTTTTCCGCTAGCAATGCAGTTTGCAATAGGATTATATCCAGCTGGTTGCTTCCTATCATGGGCTTGTGTTACAAATTAAAAAGAACTCCCATTTTTTGTTTTGTTTTGCTTTTCTTTTTTTAAAAAAAGAAAATAATAATTAAATGAGAGCTTTGCCTATCTATAGCCTTAAAAATGTCATTCTGTTGTTATTCATTAAAAGCACAATGAGCTTAATTAAAAGTGAGCATTTATATAGAATAAGGTACTGAAGAACAATCTGAATTGCATGAACCTGTGAGCTGGAGATGCATTTATTCATGTTGTTTTAAAGCAATTGTAGTGTCACTCTTTTAGGGCCACAATCTCAAAAAGGGACATGTCCTCAAGATGAGAAGGAAGAAGTAAAAGCTTAAAAATGAAAAAAACCTGCCACATTAGTCAATATGGAGGATGCATTTAAGAAGCTCTTATGAAACACACAAGATCTAGGGGTTTAGGGTAGAGTTATATTTATTTATTTATCACTAGCCGTCCCCTGCCATGCATCGCTATGGCCCACATAGGGGTTCTGTGGCCCAATTCTATTGTTGGTGGGGTTCAGAATGCTCTGTGCTTGTAAGTGAACTATAAATCCCAGCAACTACAACTCCCAAATGTCAAGATTCTATTTTCTCCAAACTCCACCAGTGTTCACATTTGGGAATATTGAGTATCTGTCTAGAGTTTGGTCCAGATCCATCATTGTTTGAGTCTACAATGATCTCTGGATGTAGGAGAACTACAACTCCAAAACCAAGGACACTGCCCACCAAGCCCTTCCAGTATTTTTTTGTTGGTCATGGGAGAACTGTGTGCCAAGTTTGGTTCAATTCCATCGTTGGTGGGGTTCAGAATGCTCTTTGATTGTAGGTGAACTATAAATCCCAGCAACTACAACTCCCAAATGACAGAAGCAATTTTTTTTGAGTGAAGGACATAAATTGGGTGTCTTGTGTCCAAATTTGGTGTCAATTCATCCAGTGGTTTTTGAGTTCTGTTAATACCACAAACGAACATTACATTTTTATTTATATAGATATCAGGAGCTAACCAAATAGTTGTATTGTATTATTTAAACTTGGCATTCTATTAAATGTTTTTTGACCAGTAGCTGGCCACTTGGAGCGCCTTTGATGTTGCTGCAAGAAGGTCCTCCCTTGTGCATGTGGCAGGGCTCAGGGTGCATTGCAGCAGGTGGTCAGTGGTTTGCTCTTCTCCACACTCACATGTCGTGGACTCCACTTTGTGGCCCCATTTCTTAAGGTTGGCTCTGCATCTCATGGTGCCAGAGCACAGCCTGTTCAGCATCTTCCAAGTTGCCCAGTTTTCTGTGTGCCCAGGTGGCAGTCTCTCATTTGGTATCAGGCATTGATTGAGGTTCTGGATGCAGATGCAGGCAAAACGTCAGGAGAGAATGCCTCTAGAACATGGCCACATAGCCCAAAAAAACCTACAACAACCCAGACAGCCAAACCCTTTTCTCTCCTTTTCCATCTGTGTTGCTTTCTGACTGGCAACTCTCAAGACCAAAACCCTCTGCTGAACCATTTAACTGGTCAGCAAAGAACTGCTCTGTTGTGTTCATTGTCTTTGTCAGTTATAAAGCAAATGGGCTACTTGTTGTTATTAGGGTGGCAGCTGAGTCCATTAACCTCTTGGCCTGTGTTTTGAGGCTAATAGGAAGGGGAGAATAAACAATTTGTCTCTGACTTGCAGCATCTTTTAGAGAAAAAAAAATATGTCATCAGATCAAGGAAAGGAAATAGAATGAAATCTTCAACACATTTGCTGGATTCATATAGGAGCAAATGAAAAATGTCCTGGATTCAGAATACATAATTATTGCTCAAGCTAGGAGGGGAATTGGTTCCATTCTGGGTGTTAGTCCAAGCTTTGAAGGAGCAATCCAAGGTGCTGAAACTAAGGTACCTTGGATAGATCCTTTGAAGTCCAGACTGAAAAATCAAGACCAGATTTACTACTCCATTGACATCAAAGTCAAAAGCTACCACTTGCAAGAGCGAAACTTGGAGAGGGATCCTTACTTTTCATAAGATTTTAGCAAGTGTTGCATGTCACATGATCAGATAATGAGTGATGCTTACTGAAATTCCCTCTTTTATACAGCCATTAAAGGTGCAGAAGTCGAGCAGTTTTTACTCTATCAATCCTGTGCCCATGCCAAATTTTAAATAGGGAGATTTGTAGTTTGTTGAGAGAAGGAAGTTGCAGAGGCTAAAAAAAACAATGGGATTTTGGTATGTATAAATAGGAGTATAGTGTCTAGATCCAAGGAAGTCATGCTACTCCTCTATTCTGCCTTGGTCAGACCACTTTATTTGGAATGACACTGTGTCCATTTATGGGCATCGCAATTGGAGGGAAATGTTGACAAGTTGGAAGGTGTCCAGAGGAGGGCAACTAAAATGATCAAGAGTCCAGAAGAACAAGCCTTATGAGGAGCGGTTGGAAGAGCTGGGCATGTTTGCCTGCAGAAGAGAAGGCTGAGAGGAGATATGATGAGGACCATGTATAAATCTTTGAAGGCATAAGGAGGAGGGAGCAGGTTTGTTTTCTGCTGCCCTGGAGACTAGGATGTGGAAAAATGACTTCAAACTACAGGAAAGGAGATTCCACCTGAACATGAGGAAGAACTTCCTAACAGTGAGAAGAGCAGTGGAACTCTCTGCCTTGGAGTGTGGTGGAGGCTCCTTCTTTGGAGCCTTTTAAGCAGAGTCTGCATGGCCATCTGTTGGGGGTGCTTTGAATACAATTTTCCTGCTTCTTGGCGGGGGGTTAAATTGGATGGCCCACAAGGTCTCTTCCAACTCTATGATTCTATTAAAGTTTACTTATTTACTTTACTTAGGCAATCCCTCGTAGCTTGAGGATGATGGTCTACCAGATGTAGTGTCTTGGTGGTGGGTTCGTAGGTGGCTGTGGAGCCCTATTCTTGATCCACGTGTTCTCCCACAGTGAGGACATCAGTTTCCAGACAGAAGGTGGTCCCGGTCAGGGTTGGCTTGGCATACGTTTCTCTTGGGACAGTTCTCCCTCCATTAGTGCCTGTTCAAATTCTGCAGCACTGCTGGTCACAGATGACCTCCAGTGAGAGCACTCAAGAGACAGGGCTTTCCAGTTCTCGATGTCTATGCCACAGTTTTTGAGGTTGGCTTTAAGCCTGCCTTTAAACCTCTTTTCCTGTCCACCAACATTCCATTTTCCATTCTTGAGTTCGGAGTAGAGTAACCGCTTTGGGAGACAGTGATTTGGGCATTCAGACAACGTGGCCAGCCCAGCAGACTGATTTATGTGCCAAAGTTAGGGTATAAGATAAAGAGTAAAGATTAAGAGTAAAGTAACTGCTTTGAGAGATGGTGACTGAGCATTTGGACAATGTGGCCAGTTAAAGTTAAAGACCTTGTGAAACTGCAATGTCCATGATCCCATAGTATAAAGTAGGGCTGGGCGGTTTCGTTTCGTTAATTCGTAATTCGTTAATAATTCGTTAATTTTTTCAATTACAAAACGATAACGAACCATTCTGGAGCAATTATTAAAAAAAACCAATTTTCAAAAACGTTTTGTAAATGCTTCGTATTTCGATATTGTATTCGTTTCGTTATTGTTTTGAGGTCGTTTCGTTATTATTTCCGCATGTCTGGGCCAGTTTTATGGTTTAATTAGTGAAAAAAATTATAATATCACACCAACAGTCAACAACAGAGGGAGAGGGAAGCTTCAGAAGGTTTTGGAGGTTTTTAAGCGTATTTCGCGGTCGCGTCCGCCATTAACGAATCGATTCGTTATTGTTTCGGAAATCGATTCGTTAATTTTTTTACCATTTACGAAATTTCGTAAATATCGAACTTTTTAAAAGGAAAATTTTGTAATTATTTTAAATATCGAAACAAAAAAACCCCAAATACAAATCAATTTTAGAAACAAATTTTTCCGTTGTTGCCCAGGCCTAGTATAAAGTAGTCAATTCTCACCTTCTTCCTAATTTTTACATTTCAATTCATGGGTTCAGATCTTCAGACCAAACAATATTCCATCTAAACATTTGGAAGAACCTCTTGAAGGTAAGAGCAGTCTGACGTGAAATTGAGTACCTCAGAAAGTAGTAGAATCTTCTTTGTTGGAGATATTTATATGGGGGTTGGATGAATGTTTTAATTGTGGATTCCTGTATTGGCAGGGGGTTGGAGTAAATGGCCCTTTGGATGTCTTCTCACTATATGAATTCAGGGATAACCCAATAACTAATGTGGCATTTGACCTTTGATCACCACAGGCCAACACCGTGCCATAACAGAGCACTTCTCCTTGTCAATAAGTTGTTTTCTTTCTTTCCTTCTTTCTTTTCTTTAACAGCATCATTAAATTTTTGAACTGGACAATGAGTTGGCTGCTGCATGCATCTTCTATTTCCTCCACCCTTTGGCAAAAGAAAATGTTTCAAACATGACTAGAGACTCGGAGACTGTGGAAAATAATTGCAAAAGAAAAAAAAAGTACTTGTCGTCATTTCCAAAGAGGATAATGGGGCTGCAGGAGCGAAAAAATCTACATTAGAAGACCAGCTGTGCATTAGGTGTAGAATACAATGGAGAGTGACATAAATTACCATAGCAAGCAAATGGACATTTAAGAATCCATGCGGGAGAGAGTCAGCTACCGTTGGAAGGTTTGGGATGGCAGGCTTGGTTGGCTGTGTCTCAGTATTTACAGATCTTGTGCACAAAAGAATAGGGGATATCTCCAATATTTATTGAACAAAACAAACCACCTTTGCTCTCCGCTATGTTTTTCTGGTGTTTTCCTTCCCCTATTTGGAAATAGATTGCCACAAGCTGGTTCAATTGTAGCAGAATTTTAAAGGACTGGAGGTTGAATGAAAAGAGGAGGTCAATGGCCCCATACTCAGCCCCATTGACCTTTAGCAGAAATTAACTTTCTTGGTGGAGAAAAGGATGGCATTATCTATAGTGTGGAAAAAAGTTTAAGACCTTACCCACCATTTGTCATAACAGTAATGCACAAGTTTTCCAATTAATTTAAGGGGTGACAGCAGGCAAAATATCTATTCTCATAAGACATAGGATATTGTCAACATTGTATAATGAATGCAGTTTGACACCACTTTCAAAGCCTTGGCTCAATGCAACAGAATCCTGGTTTTGCTGTTGGTGAGGCACTAGCATCCATTGGCAGCGCAAGCTAAAGTCCTTGTAAAACTACAGCTCCTATGATTCCATTGCATTGAGCCAAGGCAGTGAAAGTGGTGCCAAACTGCCAGGGGCAGTTCAACCCATTACGCAAAGTAAGCATTTGCACTAGGGTTGATTTTGCCCAGGGGCGCTCTTGAGGTGCTCTTGGGGGAAAATAGACCTTGACATATGTGAGTTGTAGTTACTGGGATGTATAGATCACCTACAATCAAAGAGCATTCTGAACTCCACCAATGATGGAATTGAACCAAATATGGCACACAGAACTCCCATGAAGAACAGAAAATATATATCAGTGATTAGTTGGGGGGGGGGGGCACCAAATTAATGTTTGCTTACCGTTGAAAATTACCTAGGGCCGCCTCTGCAAACTGCATCCCTTCTGACGAAACTTTTGTGGCTTGTCTTCACCCTGGTAAGTTTTCTCTGTGTCCTGGCACATTTGGAGTTAGCCTGAGCTCACCGGGCATGGACCCTGTTATCTGCAGCCCTAGTCTTAAATTTGACTACAGTGACTGAACAGAATTGTGGCACAGATGTGTCCATCTGGTGAACTACACTTGTAGTCAGCCATTTCTGCCCTTTATATTTCTCCAAAGCCAGAGGTTTGAATCCCAGATGTGTCTTTTTTTCTTATTGCAGTCACTGGATATTTCAGCCTGCAAGACAGAGAAAGAAAGATGTTTTGGCCTGGGAATGGGGCTTAATCATTTCACCTGTAACACACTGCCCAGTTTTCTTATAGATTTCCATTACCCAGTTGCTTTAATAATCTTTCTCCTGCACTCTCTCTTTCTCACACTTTCTAGGCTTTGGTTCCAGTTATGCCTTTGCCTTTTTGATAGACTATAGATCTGTTTATCCCAGGTCATAAATCCTTACTAGCATGATCCACAACAGGTATTTCGAGACTTTGTCTTCTGGATCCATCAAAGACTTTGGTGCTTCTCTTGATAATATTATCTCCTGCTCTTAAAAAAATCTTTAGCAGAAACATTTTTCTGTAAAATTGAAATCCTTTATCTTAAAGCCATAGATCTTCTCTTTGACCTTGTGGTCTTCGAACATGAATAAAGACCACCTTTCCCAGTTACCTTACCAGCATTTAGTACGGAGTGAGTTAACTTCCAGTATTTGCTCACTGTATTTAACTTGTCATTTGTATATGTTTAAGTACAACATTAAAGGACAATGTGAGAACAATTGTAATGTTTAATACGCAGGAAATGTGAATATATCACTTCTCTATCCAAAGTTTTTGCTTTTAAAAATTCTACAGAAAAAGGAAGGAGCAGAAAGAAGTTTGCAAAAAGGAAAAATAATTTGCAAGACAGCCATTCATGAAATTCATGCAGAAACATTATTTCTCACCAGTGCCAAAAAGCCCCTAAATAAACTCTTTTTTGGGGGGGGGGGGAACCCACATTTCCAACTGAGCACAAGGGAAAACAGCAGGTCATTAGGGCAGTATAGCTCTGGTGCTAATAATCCATATTGCTTCCCCGAGCCAATAATATGTCCTACATTCACATAGTTATAGGGTAGTTGTGGTCCGCCACCCTTCTGCTGAATACTAATGTTGTAAAACTGTTTCTGTATCTCCAATGTCCTTGTTTATTGTTCAGCTATGCAATGTGGAAAGCACAACTGGTCTTACTGCAATTCCAGTGAAAAAGCCAGCACATTTAAGACAGTGATGAATAGTTATGACAGATTGAAGAAAGTCCAATTGCATATCTAGCATTCTATTAGTTAGTCCCATCTGGATCGATTCAAGATCTATTGTTCCATAGAGTACATACAATTAATCAATTGCTGAATGTTCAATCAACAGGTAAACCCAGTTGATTCAATTGATTGGCTTTAATAATAAGATTTAAGTCCATATGAAATTGGGGGGAGGGAGGGGAATGGATGGACTTTGTGGTCTCTTCCAACTGCATGAATCTGTGGTTCAGTACAATGCACGAAAAGTGCAACTTAGTCACCTTCCGGCTGAAATGGGCAGGATAGAAATAATGTAAAATAAATAAAATAAATAAATAAAACTTAGTGCAATTCCAGCCATTTTCCCTACATTTTTTTCTGTTTTTGCTTTCTAGGAATCATAGAATCATAGAATCAAAGAGTTGGAAGAGACCTCCTGGGCCATCCAGTCCAACCCCATTCTGCCAAGAAGCAGGAATATTGCATTCAAATCACCCCTGACAGATGGCCATCCAGCCCCTGTTTAAAAGCTTCCAAAGAAGGAGCCTCCACCACACTCCGGGGCAGAGAGTTCCACTGCTGAACGGCTCTCACAGTCAGGAAGTTCTTCCTCATGTTCAGATGGAATCTCCTCTCTTGTAGTTTTAATCCATTGTTCCGCGTCCTAATCTCCAAGGAAGCAGAAAACAAGCTTGCTCCCTCCTCTCTATGACTTCCTCTCACATATTTATACATGGCTATCATATCTCCTCTCAGCCTTCTCTTCTTCAGGCTAAATATGCCCAGCTTCTTAAGCCGCTCCTCATAGGGCTTGTTCTTCAGACCCTTGATCATTTTAGTCGCCCTCCTCTGGACACATTCCAGCTTGTCAATATCTCTCTTGAATTGTGGTGCCCAGAATTGGACACAATATTCCAGGTGTGGTCTAACCAAAGCAGAATAGAGGGGTAGCATGACTTCCCTAGATCTAGACACTATGCTCCTATTAAAGGAGGTCAATCATTTAAAAAGCTGTTCAGGATAATTTATTTCTACCATTATGACTTTCATAAATGCAACTTACCTGAGCAATTTTATAAAGTGAGAAATATCCTCAGAAGGTCCATCATATTGAGATTTGATGCTACCTTTGCTGTAAGGCAAACTTGGTAGCAGCCTGTCTTTAAAATCATTATTTAGATATATTTCACCTGGGCCACACAAAGTGATATACATTTTCAGATATGATTTAAATAAAGCTCTGTAGTGACTCCAATAAATGTTATACCAAACACTGGTTTAGTGAAAGGGCTTTTAGGAGTTCTTAAATGGAATAAAAAAGTATTTGCCTGACCATGAAAAGGACAGCAAATCATTCTATATTCCCTATGAAGAGAATTACAGAAACCGGGGCAGTCACCAAGAAGTCTCTGTTATGATCAATTTTAAGAAACTTTGCCAAAAAAAAAAATGTTGGGCAGTGATAGTTTGAGTACTAACATACCCAGGAATTGCAATCCAAGCTTTGCAGAGCCTTTTAGTCTACAAGGTTCTGGTTATCTCCTTCTTCCTCTTTCTGTCATCTATCATCTATATCTAACTATCTAGCCAGGTAGCAAAAAGAAGCTCAAGCTCATCCTATACTGAAAAAAAATCTGAACATTTTAACACATTATTAAAAACAAGCCATTCCCTGCCACATGTTACTCATTCTATGTATATATACTTGGTGTGTGTGTGTGTGTGTGTGTGTGTCATATATATATATATATATATATATATATATATATATGTCTGTATATATTTGTGTATATGTGTATATATGTGTGTTTGCTTATAAATATGTGGTTTGGTGTATGCGTGGTGATTTTTTTTTTTGCCTTTTAAGTCTCATCTGCTATGTTTCTCTCTGTTTTTATGAGTGATGGTCACTAGGCCTGTCCGGTTTCGTTCGTTAATTCGTTAATTCGTTATTAATTCGTTATTTTTGGCATTTTTGAAGCGATATCAAAACACATTTCCAAACCCGGAAGGGTTTTAAAATATCGAACCGGCAGCCCCCATAGATTTAACGAGCTTCCGCTCGTTTCATTAATGGGGTGGAGGCTGCTGGAGTGCTGGTGCCTGGGAGCCAATCCGGCGCTCCCAAGCAGTGCACCGTGGGTCCGTGGCTGTTTGTTTTTGATTGGCCGGCGAGCCCTTTCAAAGCGGCTCCGCGCGGCCGTAGCTCATTGCTGCAGAGGGCGAGGGAGTTTGCATTGGGTTGGCTTGGCTAATGGCTAGCAACTGGATTGGATTCATTCCTTGCTGCTGTGAGTGCTGCTTGCTTCATTTGCTGTCTCCCGCCTGTGTTTGGTCCACATTTGGGCCATTTTTTGGTTAATTTTCCATTTTAAAATATTTTTTAATATTATTTTAATATTATTTTTTAATATTATTTTAATATTATTCTTAAAAAAATATTCTAAAAAAGAAAAGACTCTTCTGTTGGTGTGTGCTCTCATTTGCTGTCTCCTGCCTGTGTTTGGTCCACATTTGGGCCATTTTTTGGTTAATTTTCCATTTTAAAATATTTTTAATATTATTTTAATATTATTTTTAATATTATTTTAATATTATTTTTTAATATTATTTTAATATTATTTTTTAATATTATTTTAATATTATTCTTTAAAAATATTCTAAAAAAGAAAAGACTCTTCTGTTGGTGTTTTCTCTCATTTGCTGTCTCCTGCCTGTGTTTGGTCAACATTTGGGCCATTTTTTGGTTAATTTTCCATTTTAAAATATTTTTTAATATTATTTTAATATTATTTTTTAATATTATTTTAATATTATTCTTAAAAAATATTCTAAAAAAGAAAAGACTCTTCTGTTGGTGTGTGCTCTCATTTGCTGTCTCCTGCCTGTGTTTGGTCCACATTTGGGCCATTTTTTGGTTAATTTTCCATTTTAAAATATTTTTTAATATTATTTTAATATTATTCTTAAAAAATACAAAAAATATTCTAAAAATTCGTTAATATTTACAAAATTTCGTAAATAACAAAACTTTTTTTTGGAAAGTTTTGTAAATATTTTAAATATCGAAACAAAAAAACACCCCAATTACAAATCGATTTTAGAAACAAATTTTTTCTTGATCAAACAGGCCTAAGGTCACTCATTGGCCTGATACATGTATTGTGTCCAAATTTGGTGTCAATTCGTCCCGTGATTTTTGAGTTATGTTAATCCCACAATGAACATTACATTATATTGTTGAAGGCTTTCATAGCCAGAATCACTGGGTTGTTGTGGGTTTTTTTGGGCTATATGGCCATGTTCTAGAACAAGCCTACAACAACCTAGAACATTACATTTTTATTTATATAGATAGGTGGAATGATAATATTATGCTGCTCAGATATCATTTTGATGTCAATGGAATGGCTTTGAAATGATAGTTCAAGTTTCACATCATGCTTGCATAGTGTATATCTGCATGTGTCTAGTTATGAAATGCTGGCACTAGACCATACTTCAACTCAGGGACATAATTCTGCAACGAATTGTTCTTGCATCCTGTATTTTTGTGCAATGGAAAATATAACATGGCTCTTTCTTCAATTCCAGTTAATCAAATGGTGCGTTGAAGACACCAGTGAATATTTGCACACCATCCAAGGATGCACATCTGCATGTGAACAGGGTTATAATTTAATATGTTAATTGCACTACAGCCAAAAATGTGCCATCGTATGTGTAAGAGAACTTACACAACTGTGACAGCAAGAGAATCCCAACTATTATTGACCTTTTAAGTTAGCCATAGTTAAAGTCTTGATGCCCTGCATATTAGTTTTATAATGTGGAGGTACATCATTGCAGGTTTAGTATCCCTTATCTGAAATGTAAGAAGGAATCCCACTGGAGCATTGCAGCACACCCAAATACCTGGGAGTCACTCTGGACCGTGCTCTGACCTACAAGAAGCACTGCCTGAATATCAAGCAAAAAATGGGCACTAGAAATAATATTATACGAAAGCTGACTGCCACAACCTGGGGATCACAACCAGACACAGTGAAGGCATCTGCCCTTGCGCTATGCTACTCTGCTGCTGAGTATGCATGCCCAGTGTGGAACACATCTCACTACGCTAAAACAGTGGATGTGGATCCTAATGAGGCATGCTAAATTAACATGAGGTGTCTGCGCCCTACACCACTGGAGAAATTACACTGTTTAGCCGGTATTGTACCACCTGACATCCGCTGGGAAGTAGCAGCCAATAGTGAAAGGACCAAGGCAGTGACATTCCCAGCTCATCCCTTGTTTGGGTATCAGCCAGCACGTCAACAACTTAAATCAAGAAATAGTTTTCAAAGATCTACAGAGACACTAGCTGGAACACCTCAGCAAGCGAGAGTCCAAAAGTGGCAGGCTCAAACCCAGAACCTCAACCAATGGCTGATACCAAATGAGAGACTCCCCCCTGGGCACACAGAAGACGGGCGACTTGGAAGGCGCTGAACAGACTGCGCTCTGGCACCACGAGATGCAGAGCCGATCTCAAGAAATGGGGCCACAAAGTGGAGTCCACAAAATGCGAGTGTGGAGAAGAGCAAACCACTGACCACCTGCTGCAATGCATCCTGAGCCCTGCCACATGCACAATGGAGGACCTTCTTGCAGCAACACCAGAGGCACTCCAAGTGGCCAGCTACTGGTCAAAGGACATTTAATCAACTACCAAGCTTGCAAACTTTTGTTTGTTTGTTTTGTTTGTGTTTTGTTTGTTTGTTAAAAATGCAATACAACTGTTTGGTTTGCTCCTGACATGATAAATAAATAAATCTGAAATGTTTTTGAACTCTCTTGGATTTTGGAATAACGGTATTTATTTACATATAAGTACATAAGGAGATATCCTAGGGATGGGACCCAAGTCTAAACACAAAATTCATTTATTTTATTTACATCTTAAACACATGATCTAATGTAATATTATACAACATTTTAATAATTTTGTGCCTTTGAACAATGTTTTCATCCATTTGAACCACCAGAAAGCAACAATATAACTGTCTCATCCACCCGTGTGAACAATTTTAGATTTTGGAATTTCAGATAATGGATGCCCAACCTTTATGAGAATCATCCAGGTCTCTAAATGCTATAAATTCTAGTCTGTATGTGTGGATCATAATGAACAAATTAAGAATTCTAGATGTTCTCCCAAAAAAAATCCCCTTTGATTCCCAATTATAGATCATTGCAGTAACTTTAAACTTCTGGTAATCATTTGAAAAATTCAATTTAGACCTCCAAATAAATTGGGTACGATAGTTACCAAAGGAACATAGCAAACGTAAGAGTTCAAGATGTGAACCATTTCAAGTGTCTGATTCCCTGCAATGCTAGAAATTTGGGGACTTATGGAAAATGTCAATTACCAGAGTAGACCGCCTGCCCTGGCAGTTATACCCCTCTCCCAGCTGCCTTATCTACAATGTGAAATCCTGAGGCTGTCGCAGAAATGCACCACATGATTGTTCAGTATATAAATCGGTTCTTACAGTCAGACGGATACGGCAGTCATGGCCGGCTTTGCAAGCCTCCCTGGGATATCTGATTGGCTGCCATTCAAGAATACTGATCTAGTAAAACCATTGGTCTGACCAAGCATGGAAGTTCCTATGCTCTTAATCTGATTGCTGATTAAAACTTCTTATCACCACCTGCCAACATGCCATTTCTTTCCTTTTGTGTGTGGCAGCAAGCGAAGAAGGCCAGCTCAGTGTTAAGACTTATCAGGGGGAATAGGACCGAAAGAAAGAAAAATAGCAAGTTATCATAAAGCTACTAATTATCATAGAAATTCAGACATTGGAATGTGATGTTCTAATCTTTCCATATGAAAAGGATCTGTATATTGAGGAAAGAAACACACAAAGAGGCAAGCGCACTGCCTGAGATCCTGTATCAAATTGGTATTCTGTACATGGTTACATGGCAGTTGTATTATGTCCCCTTTCTCCTAAATGCTAACAATGGGGAACTGGTTGTGTATCTGCTGATCTGCCTGCTTATTGTTTCATGTAGTGTGCTGTGGATGTTTCTGAAGGAGGGAGGGATTGAGAAAGAGTATTCAAAAATATTTGGATCATGGTCAAAATGCATTTTTCTGAAGTTTTAGGAAACCCTTGTGAGAAGTATCGATGCAGTTTTGCATATTGGCCTGAATTCAGGTACGTATTTCCTTAACCGCCAGCATGAGCATGTTTCTTTCTTCCACCTCCTCTCCTCTTTGTGATTTTCCGCCCACAAATTATGAGAAAAATTATGGACTAACATATATCAATGAAGTGTTGATTTACATGTGTGGATGTCCTTCTTTGGGTTCTATGGGGATTGGTATTCATGCCCCCTCTATGGGACATCTTAAGCCTTCTAACTGCCTTGCATGCTTCATAAAGTAGGATAGAAGAAGTGTTTATCTGCCTCCCCATAGCCATATGCTCCAGAGATCTCAGAGCTTCTGCTTTCATTGTACATCTGATTGACATAGATGAACAATGGGGATTGACATAGGTATCAAAACAAGTCAAGCTTGAACTCTCCCTATAACCAAGATGACTAAGCTGTCCTACTTTGGCCATATCACGATATGATTCGTTAGAAAAGACAACAATGCTTGGAAAGATAGAAGACAGTAGGAAAACAGGAAGACCACATTCCATCTGGAAAGACTCAGTGAAGGAAGCCATAGTTGTGAGCCTGCAATACCTGTGCAGCATTGTTTAGGATAGAATGTGGCTATGGGACCATGCCTTCAGATAGTAATTGTAGTACCATTTATTGTGCAATGTCAATGGGAATGGCTCCGGATTATGATCTTGGACTGCGTGGTTTTAATCATTGGTGTAATGTCTAGATGTTTTAATTCTTGGTTTTAATGTAAATGTTTATTTAATTGTATGTTGTTTTTATGGCATCGAATTGTTGCCTAGGTGTCAATCTGCTTCAAGTCCCCCTAGGAGTGAGAAGGTAGTAAATAATAAATAATGCTAATGTTTTGAACATCACTCATTATGGGGTCACCATAAGTCCGTCAACATCAAAAGGTATAACAGGAAAGAGTAGGATATTGCTTTCATGTGCCCCAATTCAGTATCAGGTCAAAATGTGAGGACAAAATGCTGTGAAGGGCAGTAGAGTCAGACGATAGACTAATCTATCACTATATCAGGCCGCCTACAAAACCCTAACCGGTTTGGGACCTACCTATCTTTGCAATCACATCTTCCCTTATGATCCAGCACAAGCTCTAAGGTCTTCTAGGGAGGCCATTCTCTCACTCCCACCTCCATCTCAAGCGCGGTTGGTGGGTACAAGGGATAGAGCCTTCTCGGTGGTGGCCTCCCACCTGTGGAATTCACTCCCTGGGGAAATTAGGTGATCTTCATCCCTCCTCTCCTTTAGAAAGAAATTAAAAACGTTGGTGTGAGACCAGGCCTTTGGGTAATCTTGCAGACTTGACTATGATAATGATGACAATTGCGATGGAAACGGTTTATGGACAAGCTTAATGGAGTGTTCAATTACAGAACTTGACGGGAGGCCACCAGACTGGCTCTCCTTTTAGTAGACTTTATTGTATTAACTTAATGTTTTAACTATTTATAATTATGTATTTTGATGTGTATTTTATTGTGTTTTACTTGTAGGCATCGGATATGTGTTGGCTGGAAGCCGCCCTGAGCCCTCCCCCCCCCCCAGGGGGTTGAGAAGGACGGGGTACAAATTCCCGAAATAAATAAATACATAAATACATAAATACACACTAGGCCTGGGTAACAACGGAAAAAAATGTTTCTAAAATCGATTTGTATTTGGGGGTTTTTTTTGTTTCGATATTTAAAATAATTACAAAATTTTCCCTTAAAAAAGTTCGGTATTTACGAAATTTCGTTAATATTAATGAATCAATTCGTTAAAATGGCGGACGCGGTTGCGCGACGTGAAAATAATAGTTTTAAATAATAGTTTTAACCTCGGAGAAGGAAAGAGGGGGGAAAGAGAGAGAGAGGAGGGGTGAACAAACCACTTTCTGCCTTCGTGAATGTAAGGGACAGTCAAAGCACTACTGAAAGATGGCCATCCATTCTTAATAATAATAATAATAATAATAATAAATATAATTAATATAATAGTTTTAACCTGGAGAAGGAAAGGGGGGGAAGGAGAGAGAGAGGAGGGTGGGTGAGATCTCTATCTGGTTTGACAATGCTTCTTCTCAATAATAATAATAATAATAATAATAACAAACCACTTTCTGCCTTCGTGAATGTAAGGGACAGTCAAAGCAGTACTGAAAGATGGCCATCCATTCTTAATAATAATAATAATAATAATAATAATAATAATAAATAATAATTAATATAATAGTTTTAACCTGGAGAAGGAAAGAGGGGGGAAAGAGAGAGAGAGGAGGGGTGAGATCTCTATTCTGGTTTGACAATGCTTCTCATAATAATAATAATAATAATAACAAACCACTTTCTGCCTTCGTGCATGTAAGGCACAGTCAAAGCACTACTGAAAGATGGCCATCCATTCTTAATAATAATAATAAATATAATAAATAATAATAAATATAATAGTTTTAACCTGGAGAAGGAAAGAGGTTAGGCAGGCAACAGGCAGGTCTCTGAGTGCTGCACTGCTGTGTCTCTTTGCCCAATGCACGCAGGCCAGAGTGAGGAACGAGGTGAGGTGATGACAGGAGGAGAGGAGAATTTGATCCACTTAAGCAGAGACCAGGGACCCGGAAGTTGGGTAAATGCCGACCGCTTGCAACCAGGGAGAGGGGAGGGAAACAACTATCAAACTTGCACCAGACACATACGGAAATAATAACGAAACAATAACAAAACAATTACGAAATAGCTTTAAAAATTCGTTTCATTTTTTAGTTGCTCCTGGATGGTTTGTTATCACTTCGTTTACCCAAAAAATAACGAATTATTAACGAATTACGAAATTAACGAACGAAACCGCCCAGCCCTAATACACACCATGTACTAAGACGGTTTAGAGACACCTTAGGATTCATACAATAAGAGTTTTTTTTAAAAAAATAAAATAAGTTAAAATGGCAGGATTATCCTAATCTTACAGTTAAAGGAACAGCAAATTTAAGGTACAATGCAAACAAAAGTGGAGAGCTGGACCTTCATGTTCTGCTGATCATTTTCCCAAAAGGGCTGCTTCCCAAAATATTTGGTGGTTTGCTTTTCAATCCAAGATGCTGCAAAGCTGGATGGACTCTGGGTTTATATTCTAGCAAGGAATTTCTCATGCTGTGTGTATGTAGGAAGCAGAAACTTTTCATGAGTAATAGAAAGGTTGAATCCCTAGTGCCTTTAATGGGGGGAGGGGAGGGAGATGGATGTGACATTTTGCAAGCATGCAATCCAGTGTCCACAGACAACCATTTGCATTAAACACATGCACACACACGCTTAGCCCAGCCACCTCAACTAGCAGTACCCAAAGCTGAGCACCAGATGCCTCTAGCTTCTTTATCAAAGCCCAGAACCATAATACTTTAACCTTCCCACCCTGTGGAATAACTACTTACTGCACAAAACCTGTTAGGTACAGACTTTGCAATTCTAGTCCAATATAAATGAATAAATAACTCTGTGCTAAATGAGCAAGCCCTTGAACAATACAGCAAGCAAGCACAAATGGGGGAGGGAGCGAGGGGAAGGCGGGGTGGATGGTGATTATAATGCATGCATTTAAATTATACAGCAGAAATATACCAAAGGGAGGGTGAAAATGAGCAAGCCGTCCGGAGAGACTAGAGAATTGATTACATGGTTAACAAGTGGAATATTTATAGGTCATTATTCATAGTAATACTCTGACTTTCCATTGTGCAGCTTCCATGTGGAACACAATAGAAATTGGGCCCTATTTACTGCCAAGCACTTCCCTTTGTTAGAAGAGGATAGGGACATATTCTCTTATATTTTCGGTTTCTTTCGGCTCTCCGCCTCTGACAGCAGAAATATCCCTCCTTTTGGAAGCCAGGCAAATAGGCAAAAAGGCATCAGATAACACAGCTCAAGTGTAGTCAGCATAGCAATGCAATTGGTGGTCAAAATTCTCCACCACAGTTTATCTTACGTAACTTTACAAGTGCATGATGTATAGCAAAGTTGCTAAGAAACTCTAATGGTGGATTGCAAACCTGCATACAGCAGTGTCTCAATGCTGACTTGGTTGTATTGATATGTATTACCCGATTTCCAACGGTCAAGGTAAGGTCGAACATGACCCCCCCCCCATAAAAGATAGTAACATAGTTTTGCTAAGGACAAGGACATCAGACTGGATAATAAGGGTTAAGCCTCGGTCAATTTGCCAAGACACTAACAACAACAACAAGGACCCTTCCCATTTTAGATAGAGTGTATCATTTAATCAAGGTTTTTATGCCCTATTTTCATATATTTATAGCAGAAGGTAACAGATTTATTACTGAAAACCATGCCACAAAAGTGTTTGACTTTTTCCATCTGAGTCACACCTGGGCTAGATAGTTAACAACTCTCCAAATTACCATCCCTCAAGACAATAAGCTGGCCAGCTAGAAGGCCCCTGAGGACTCACCAGCCATTTGGACACCACATATTTCCATAATCCTCTCAAGACTTCATTGTTTCCCTCTTGTCCCACCTCCCTCTCTCCTGATTGGCCAGGGGGCCAAGGCGGCAGGAGCTCATCCATTGGATAAGGCGCTCAAAAGGCAGCCAAGCCTCCTCCCAGCTGTAGAGCGCCAGCTGAGCCGGCTGAGGGGCGGGGAGCGGGAAATTCAAATCTGACAGCTCTGTTTATGTATAAAAAGGCTTCATTTTGTATTCAATGCATGTTTGCTTGATGAAAGATCGCGGTATGACATCCTTTCCAGCTGGATCGCAATAAAAAAACTCAGTGGCTTTTCTTCAACTTGGTGAGATCTTTTATTGGGAAAAATCAGGGAAAAATATTGGGTGTTTCTTTCTGTCTCGCCAGGGCAACAAACTCTTTGATTAGTCTGATTGGTCTCTGCCTCCTGGCAAAGACCCCTAAATTCTTGCTCGATATCAAAGGGTCCTATTGTGCATTAATCCTGTTGTGCACCATTCCCATTGTGGATTGCTAATTTTGCTGGCTCTTATTGTCAGGAAGGGCTTCCCAATGAATCTATTGCCCTGCATCCTACCGTGCGTCTACACTGTGGAAGAAATGCAGCTTGACACCACTTTAACCACCATGGCCCAATGCTATGGAATCATGGGAGTGGTCATTTTAAGTCTTTAGCCTTCACTGCCAAGGAGTGTTGGTTCCTCCCAAACTATATTCCATAGTATTGAGCCATGACAGTTAAAGTGGGGTCAAACTGCACACTACAGTGAAAAGCCAACTGAAGTCTCTGGAGCTGCAGAAAACAAGCTTGTTTTTCCCTCAATATGGCATCCTTACAAATATCCACACGGTTGTTGGGGATGAGAGAGAGGGCCTTCTTGGTGGTGGCCCCCTGCCTCTGGAATAGCCTTGGAAGGGAAATAAGACAGGCCCCATCCCTCCCCTCTTTTCATAAGAGTTTGAAGACTTGGTGGTTTCAACAATTCTTTGAGAGTGGCCAGTGCTAGCTCTGGTCAGGCAATGTCCGGACACTCCCTAGACCCTTATATATTATGCTGGTCATTCTCCTAATAGGCCCCTGGAAATAGCCTGTCCCCACTTTTGTTGTACCCAAATGCCAGTTCCAACTTATTTCAATTTGTATCAGTTTTGACCCAGCCTTTTAAATTGTCCTGACCCATTCCTTTTCCATGCCCTAACAAATAGACATGAAGAGCAGGCAGGATTTTTTTCTTTTAATATTTACTAGCTGTGCCCTGCCACACGTTGCTGTGGCCTATTGTAAGAATTTTCAAAGTAGAGGTAGATATCTGGACTATTATGAAAGATAGGTACCTACCTATTCCTCCTCCCCCCTCCTACTTTTCTTCCCCTTTCTCTCCTTTCTTCCTTCTCTACCTCTTTTTTCATTCCTCCTTTTGCTCTTTGGTTTCATCCTTCCTTCTCTCTTTTCTTCCTTTTCTCCCCCTTTCTCTACTTCTTCCTTTGTCTCCTTTCTTCCCTCCATGTTTCCTTCCTTCTTTCATTTTTTATTTCCTTTTCTCCTTCCTTCCTTCTTTACCTCTTTCCTGCATTTCCCTCTCTTTTTCTTTCCTACTTTCCTACTTTTTTTCTTTTCTACTTTCTCTTCTTCCTTCGGTACCTTTTTCTTTCCTTCCTTCTCTCCCTCCTTTTCTCTTTCCTTCCTTCCCTCCTTCCTTATTCCCTCCCTCCTTTTCTCTTTCCTTCCTTCCCTCCCCCTTTCCCTCCTTCATTTCTTCCCTTTTTCCCTCCCTCCTTTCTGCTCTCCTTCCTTCCTGTCTGTTCTCCCCCAATACCATGGTAGAATCCCTTCTAAATCTATTCTATGAGTCTATTTAATATAGTAATATATAATAGTAACATTATATTATTATTATATAGTAGTATATATAACAATAATATATATAATATATTATATATGTATTATAGAGCATGTGTCCTCCTTTATTAAATCTACAGTGTAGATGCACCCAAAGTCAAACCTTCCACATTGCCATGTAAAATCCAGATTATCTACTTAGGACTGGATATATGGCAGCGTAGACACAAACAAACATGCCCACACACACATATATGGATGGATGTTGGATCACTGGTTGGTGTGATATACATACACACACACACACACACACACACACACACACACAATACTTTATATATTACTATTATAGACATGCAGGGAGCAGAAACTGCCGCTGCTGCTTCAGAACCCTCATTCTCCGTCCTCAGCGTGAGGGCGGCAGGGGAGGTGTGTTGTCTTCTTCCTTTTTTGAATTTAAAGGTGTTTTGTGGGGTTTTTTTTCAGTGATGGTCACTCATTGGATTGTGAGGAGTTTTGTTGCCAAATTTGGGGTCATTTGGCCCTGTAGTTTTTTTTGTTTTTAGGGAACTCATTATGCACAGAACATATATAGATGTGTTGTTGAGTAATTCCATGCTTATGTTGCTGTTACTGTTATTTTTGTTCACGTTGTGACACTGTATGTTTTGATGTTGTTGCTTGGAAACCTCCCTGAGTCCCCCCAGGGAGAGAGAGCGGTATATAAATAAAGTTTTATATATTATTATTATTATATCCTTTCACTCCAAAGTTTGACCAGAGTGGCGCTATGGGACCTAGACATTTTTAGCAAAGTGTTCTTCTAGGGACCCTTTTACACAGCTGAATAAATTCCAGATTATCTGCTTTGAATTGTATTATATGGCAGTGCAGACTCAGATCAACCAGTTCAAAGCAGATAAGGGAGATGTTAGCAAGCTGGGAGGTGAAAAGAGGAGGGAGACAAAATGATCCAGGGTCTGGAGAACAAGGCCTATGAGGAGCATCTTTAAGAGCTGGGCATGTTTAGCCTAAAGAAGAGAAGACTGAGAAGAGACATGAGGAGGGCTGTGTGTGTATAATATGTGAGGGGAAGTCATAGGGAGGAGTGAGCAAGCTTGTTTTCTGCTGCCCTGAAGACTAGGATGTGAAACAACAGCTTCAAACTACAGGAAAGGAGATTCCACCTGAACATTAGAAATAACTTCCTAACTGTGAGGAGAGTTGTTCAGCAGTGGAACTCTCTACCCCAGAGTGTGGTGGAGGCTCCTTCTTTGGAAGATTTTAAACAGAGGCTGCATGGCTATCTATCAGGGGTGCTTTGAATGTGATTTTTCTGTTTCTTGGAAGGGGGTTGGACTGGATGGCCCACAAGGTTTCTTCCAACTCAATGGTTCTATGATTCTAATGCCGTCTATCTGCCTTATTTATTTATTGTGTCAGTATCAACCAGACAATTGTATTACATTTAAAAAAAAACTTTTCACAAACAGTCAAAACAGAGTTTGCAAGCTTGGTAGTTGATTAAATGTCCTTTGACCAGTATCTGGCCACTTGGAGTGCTTCTGGTGTTGCTGCAAGAAGGTCCTCCATTGTGTATGTGGCAGGGCTCAGGTTGCATTGCAGGTGGTCAGTGGTTGGCTCTTCTCCACACTCGCATGTCGTGGATTCCACTTTGTGGCCCCATTTCTGAAGGTTGGCTCTGCATCTCGTGGTGCCAGAGCGCAGTCTGTTCAGCGCCTTCCAAGTCGCCCAGTCCTCTGTGTGCCCAGCGGGTAGTCTCTCATTTAGTATCAGCCATTGACTGAGGTTCTGGGTTTGAGCCTGCCACTTTTGAACTCTCGCTTGCTGAGGTGTTCCAGCGAGTGTCTCTGTAGATCTTAGAAAACTATTTCTTGATTTAAGTCATTGACGTGCTGGCTGCCTTGATATTATGGATTATAAGGAAGTGTAGAAGCACCCTATGAAGCTTATATATTACTTTTACCCTTTTATTTATTATATTTTCTCTGTTTATAATAAAACTTAAGTTTAGAAAGTCGAAGGGAAAATATCTTTCTTGACAGTGCTAATTAATGCTGCAATTTGGTCCTGCGTCTGATTTATACATTTTATTTTGTTTTACAAGCTTACATTCTATCTTTCTAAGTGTTTTGACACACTGCTCTGAGTTGTTAACAGCAATTAAAAATAGTCATAAGATATGTCAAGACAAATAAAATAAAATAAAATGCCAATACCAATACAATAAAAAAGGGAGTGCAATAGGAATCAATCTCACACAGCAAATGCCACACTAAACAAGAAGATGTTTAGGTTGTAGCAAAATATTGACAAAGAGGGTGAAAAGGAATTCTAAAATTGGGTTGTTGTAGGTTTTTTTGGGCTATATGGCCATGTTCTAGAGGCATTTTCTCCTGACGTTTCGCCTGCATCCATAGAGGTAGTGAGGTCTGTTGGAACTAGGAAAATGGGTTTATATATCTGTGGAATGACCAGGGTGGGACAAAGGACTCTTGTCTGTTGGAGCTAGGTGTGAATGTTTCAACTGACCACCTTGATTAGCATTTAATGTCCTGGCAGTGCCTGGAGCAATCTTTTGTTGAGAGGTGATGATTAGATGTCCTTGTTTGTTTCCTCTCTGTTGTTGTGCTGTTGTAATTTTAGTGTTTTTTAATACTGGTAGCCGAAAAGAGTGTGTGCGTGCAGCCGAGCACTTCTTCTACAGTAGAACTGCAGATAAGAAGCCTACTTAAAGTGCATGCCAGGGAGGGGTACCAGGAAGGTGAGTCTGGGTGGGAACGCGCCCCCCCCTCCATAATGGTTTGATGAAAAACAGATCTTTTGTGACCCAAAACTAAAAACAGATAAACCAAAAAATGGTCCCAACCAAAAGTCAGGACACAAAACAGGTCAAGATGTACCCGAAAGCACAACCCTAGTCTCTACTGAATATGTTGAAGCCCATTCCCAAAAGCTCTATGAAAAAATACTCTGTACAATGTTTAGTTATCTTAGGACTTGTCTCCATTAGCTCTATTACCTGGTTTTGATCAGCATTCACTTGTGGACACCCAGACAATATCCAGGGGCTTCTGGTCTTTGGTACAAGGTTAAAAAACCCCCCACTAAACCCCTGCTTTACCCTGTGTTAGGAATGAAGGGTGTGTGCTCTGCAGTTTACACACATATATTACACCAACAGGATTCAGGCCAAGGAATGGCTGTACTTATTGAATTTTCCAGTGCATATGGCAGATAATTTGATTGCATTTCTTTTTGATAGGACTTACTGATAAACTTCATAGACTTAATGGAAAGATTTTGAGATTAAAAGAAAGTGAGTATTGGCGAAAATAAGATTCATCTTTTTGCAGCTTTCTTTTATTTTTCCCTAGGTAGATCTGCTCTTTCCATTGCGAGAAGGGAACAATGAAGCATGACCTTTGTGTAGAAAGGATCAGATTCCATTACTGTGATCCCCGAGTTCAAGATCTGGAAGAGGTGGCTGCCTGGATTTAAAACCTTTGGGGTGCTAGTAAAGCTATTGGGGGAAGGCAATTGGGAGGACATTGACCCCCAAGCAGATTTCTGCTTCCAAAAATGAAATTGCCATTCACTCCTCAAATTTATAACATTGCAGAGAGCAAGGTACTGAAAACTGTTTATATCTAGAACTCTTTGTCAAGAATTTTAAGTTATTGTGAAGGGGTAAAGTAAAAGGTAAAGGTTTCCCATTGACATTAAGTCTAATCGTGTCTGACTCTGGAAGGGTAGTGCTCATCTCCATTTCCAAGCCAATGAACCAGCGTTGTCCATAGACTCCTCCAAGGTCATGTGGCTGGCATGACTGCATGGAGCACCGTTACCTTCCCGCAGAAGTGGTACTTATTGCTCGACTGGAATGTGTCCAGAGGAGAGCGACTAAAATGATAAAGGATCTGGAGAACAAGCCATATGAGGAGCGGCTTAAGGAGCTGGGCATGTTTAGCCTGAAGAATAGAAGGCTGAGAGGGGATATGATAGCCATGTATAAATATGTGAGAGGAAGCCACAGGGAGGAGGAGGGAGCAAGCTTGTTTTCTGCTTCCATGGAGACTAGGACGCGGAACAACGGCTTCAAACTACAAGAGAGGAAATTCTATCTGAACATGAGGAAGAACTTCTTGACTGTGAGAGCCGTTCAGCAGTGGAACTCTCTGCCCCAGAGTGTGGTGGAGGCTCCTTCTTTGGAAGCTTTGAAACAGAGGCTGGATGGCCATCTGTCAGGGGTGATTAAATGCAATATTCCTGCTTCTTGGCAGGGGGTTGGACTGGATGGCCCACGAGGTCTCTTCCAACTCTTTGATTCTATGATTCTATGACCCACATTGGCATGTTTTCGAACTGCTAGGTTGGCAGAAGCTGGACCTAACAATGGGTGCTTACCCTGCTCCCAGATTCAAACCAAATGAAGCAGCTCAACAGTTTAACCCACTGCACCAATGCAGGCTCCTGTATTGTGAAGGGGACAGAAGCTAAATTTTATTGGGGAAACAGACCAATAAAATGGGGGGAAATGTCCTCAACAGTACCCTTAACTTCTGCCAACAAGAGAAAACAATTCTGATTCAATGGGTCAAGTATGTGACTCCATCTGAAGCAGTTTTGTATGTGGTCCAGGCAAAACCATGATGGACAGAAAGTATTTTCCAAAATGTCTCATCAAGTTGCCATTTAGGGCCACTCAGAGAAGTGATTTGGAAAGAGAGGGACGCTGCCACCTTGCTAATTGAATCAGAATGCCTTCCTAATCTTTGCTTCTCTTAATTTGATATGAAAGTTGCTAATATGATACGACTGTAACATTGTATTAGGGAACAATATGTCCTGATACGATATGAATGCTAATATAATAACAAAGGAATGGCACTAATGTGTTAACGGGATAAGATGTTGCTAATGAGATATGAGAGACTACACAGGGGGAAAAACATATTAATATCTCTTCCCTGAACTTTCCCAATGTAACATTAACCTCACTTGCAAGAGATATTGCCAGATGGCCTTTTGATCCGGCGTTGACACACTGGGCTTTAGTCATCCCTCTCTGGTTTGTGCAGACACTCGATATGCTGCTGGTGGCAATGTATTTAGCCTAAGTAACACAGGGGACAAGCTAACATGAAAAGGAAGATTGGGGATGGGTGAATGGTGGGTCACATGTAATTATGTATTAGCTAGTTCATACTTAATGCAAGGTTAAGTTTCAGGATCTGGTTGGCTGTTCCTCTTCTGCAAAACTGTTATGCAACAACCTACAAGACCAAACATGTTAGACAGTTCAGACTCCTGCCAGTGGATCAGGAAAAGAAATTAGACCACTACTGTACTTCTAAACAAATGCAATGGTTTCAAATGTATATATCCAATATTTGTCATGTCAGGGCAACCAGTCAATCGTATTACATTTCTAACAGAACAAAACAAACAAACAGACAAAACACAAAATTTGCCAGTTTGGTAGTTGATTAAATGTCCTTTGACCAGTATCTGGCCACTTGGAGTGCTTCTGGTGTTGTTGCAAGAAAGTCCTCCATTTTGCATGTATCAGTGCTCAGGGTGCATTGCAGCAGGTGGTCTGTGGTTTGCTCTTCTCCACACTCGCATGTCGTGGATTCGACTTTGTGGCCCCATTTCTTGAGGTTGGCTCTGCATCTTGTGGTGCCCAAGCGCAGTCTGTTCAGCGCCTTCCAAGTTGCCCAGTTTTCTATGTGCCCAGGGGGGAGTCTCTCATTTGGTATCAGCCATTGATTGAGGTTCTGGGTTTTAGCCTGCCATTTTTGGACTCTCGCTTGCTGAGGTGTTCCAGCGAGTGTCTCTGTAGATCTTAGAAAACTATTTCTAGATTTAAGTTGTTGACGTGCTGACTGAATGAAGCTGGTTGACAGATGATTCAAAGCAAAGTCTACTCCTGGAACCAAGGCTATTCAGACCAATCCAGTTCTACTATGCAGAAATACACAATCAAATTCCATGGATTGCTACTTATGCAATTCTGAGGTTTGGAGTTTGGTTATGCATCCCCCATGATTCCATAACATTGAGCTATAACAGTTAAAGTAATGACAAACTGTGGTAATTCTACAGTGTAGATGCACCTTAGTCTACAAAAGCTTATGCTACCAATTTCTTTCTCTCAAGTCCCTTTGTATACTTATGTTCCAGACTAGCATGGCTATTAGGGCTGTGCGTCTGTGATTGATGAAAAAAAGTTTCAAAAATTGTTACAAAATTAGGGGGCATTGACATTTTATTTCTAAAGTGTTTCTAAAGTATAGTTAGTGAAAATGTTGTTACTATAATGAGAGTAACAGCATTTCAATACTTTTTTGTTACAGTAATTTCTCAAGTGGGAAACTTCAGGGCCTCTTTTCTCGCTCATTTTTACAGCTATTAATAATAATAATAAATAAAACTTTATTTATACCCTGCTACTATCTCCCAAGGGACTCGGTGCGGCTTACATGATTCCAAGCCCACAGTACATCAGTAAAAATAATAACAACAAAAACAAAAACAATAAAATAAAACAGGAAAATTAGGTACCACCTTAAAGTGTGGGGAGGCTAAATTAACTAATTTGTGAGGCCATAAAAAAAGACTCCAGCAAAAGCATGCGGGGAATGCGGAAGTACTTCATCAGTGTCGCAGATGGACGATGAAAGCGACAGCTTCCCTGGCGGCCAGAAAAAGTTAAATAGCCTCCGTCTGTATATGTTGTATGTCAAAATTGGCATTGAATAGTTGCCATATATGTGTACACTGTAATCTGCCCTGAGTCCCCTGCGGGGTGAGAAGGGTGGAATATAAAAAGCTGTAAATAAAAAAATAATGTTAGAGCTTGAATATGTTTGTAGGAAAAGATATGATCACGAAGATAGGCTGAACCCAAACAGTTTAGGGCTTTGTAGGCAATAATCTGCACCTTAAATTGGGACCGGAAACTTTGTCCCTTGACAACTCTTTCAGGAGTGAATTTCCCTTCCAAAGGGTAAATTTCTTTCACTTCTTGTTGTCTTACCACTGTTCTTAACTATGAGTCATTTGTAAGTTGGATGTTTGTAACTTGGAAATTGTTTGTATCTGGAGATTGTCAAGACACAAGGGTTAGAAGAAAGTTAGTTGTTTGCATCTTTCCCACATGCAAACAAACAAAGGAAATGATATGTGGAAAGGGATAACAGATCATCAGTGATTTGCAAAGGGAAAAAAAGAACCAGAAATTTCCAGGGCAGTTTTTTGACCTCCCAATAGTTAACAACTAATTCATGTTAGAATCAAAGGTGCCAATCCATAATTTAAAAAATGAAGATAAAGTGTTAATGTCTCCTGACACTCTTGTGGATTAAACTATAAGACGAAAAACCAAGCAAATCAACCTTAGGATTTTCTTTTTTAGCTTTTGGAGAATTAGGTTTTTAATTCCAGAGAATGCTCTCATAAGTTTGCCATAGAAAGAAGGAGTTAAAAAACCCTGCAACCATGTTGCTGCTCTGATAGGAATGCAGTCTTCTGAAGTTTGCTGCAATTCCTGCTGCGTGGAAATGTTAAGAGACTACAATAACAATGCGGTCTCTGTATATACAAATTAAAACTCGTCAAAAGATAAAAATACATGGAGATATGAGGGGGGAAAAACCTCTGCAGTCATCATTTCTTTATATTTGCTAATTTAGAACTACTAACTAAAACTACAAGCTGAGGGGAAAAAATTGCTGAGAAATCATGTTTTCTCCAAATCTGAAGAAAAGCCACCCAAAACAGAAAGGGGGAAATATATTCATTATCTTACCCAAAAGGAGGGGAAAGAGTTTTTAAAATGCAAAGAAGTTATTTGATTTCTTCTTCTTCTTCTTCTTCTTCTTCTTCTTCTTCTTTTCATTCTCCAAAGACAGGCTTGAAGAAAAAAAAGATGTGTGACCCACCAAGCTGAATTCAAGCCATGCACCACAAACTGTGTTATGTTTTATATATTGTCGAAGGCTTTCATGGCTGGAATCACTGGGTTGTTGTCAATTTTTCGGGCTGTATGGCCATGTTCCAGGAGGAACATGAGCAAGAAGCCACTATAAACAAAAATAGAATTCAATAATATAAACCATAAGAATGTTTTTCACATATATGCTATAGACATAGAACATTCAATGTACAAACAACGCTTGTCGGAGTTCAAAGTATATTAAACAGTGACTCAAAATACAAGTCTCTTAACCAAAATCTTCCAATTATGGGAAAGTCAGATGATTCCTAAAACAGAATTCAAAGGAATATGATCAATGCATTACAAACAAACATACTCAAAGAAGGTGTCTCTCTAATAATCAAGGTTTGTGAGTCCAATATCATAGAAAGTTCATGTACCACATGGAGGACTATGTAAATCACAGATTGTAAATCCAATCCAATGAATCCAATGAATCAATGATGAAGGGAATACACATGAGTGTCTAGAAAACATAGTACAGGACAAAAATTACCAAATTTAGTAGAAGCAGGAACACGAATACTCACCTAAGTTCTCCTACAAAGGTGCTCTTCTACTAGTTTGATAGTAGCAGAGCACCCTTGATATACAGAAGTTTCTACCTGGGCTTGCCATGGAAGCAGAACACCCTTATAGGAGAATTTACGTGGGTGTTCATGTTCCTGTCTTTGATGCTTCTACTGCACTTGGTAATTTTTGTCCTGTACTATGTTTTCTATGTTTACAGGACAAAAATTACCAAGTGTAGTAGAAGCATCAAAGACAGGAAAATGAAGACTCATGTAAGTTCTCCTACAAGGATCCTCTGCTACCAGTTTGATAGTAGCAGAACACCCTTGATATACAATAGTTTCTACCTGGGCTTGCCATGGAATCAAACTAGTAGCAGAGCACCCTTATAGGAGAACTCAAGTGAGTATTCATGTTCCTATATTTGATGCTTCTACTACACTTGGTAATTTTTGTCCTGTACTATGTTTTCTAGCCACTCATAGATACTTATATATTGATTCCACTCGATGAACTCTCTACATTGGAAAATTGCCTATTCTATGGTTTCTGTACCTTCACAAACTACCACCTGAGGAAGACTCTACACAGTCGAAACTGATCGTTGTTAATTAACTTTGGGTTTAAAAGGGACTTACAAACTTTGATTCATTGGATTGGATTTACAATCTGAGATTTACATAGTCTTCCATGTGGTACATGAACTTTCTATGATATTGGACTCACAAATTTTGATGATTAGAGAGATGCCTTCTTTGAGTATGTTCGTTTGTAATGCATTGATCATATTCCTTTGGATTCTGCTTTAGGAATCATCTGACTTTCCAATAATAGGAAGATTTTGGTTAAAAGACTTGTATTTTGAGTAATTGTTGAATAAACTTTGAACTTTGACAAGTGTTATTTGTACATTGAATGTTCTATGTCTATAGCAGTGGTTCTCAACCTGGGGTCCCCAGATGTTTTTGGCCTACAACTCCCAGAAATCCCAGCCAGTATACTAGCTGTTAGGATTTCTGGGAGTTGAAGGCCAAAAACGTCTGGGGACCCAAGGTTGAGAACCACTGGTCTATAGTATATATATGAAAAACATTCTTATGGTTTATATTACTGGGTTATATTTTTGTTTATAGTGGCCTCTTGCCTTTGTATTTCAGGGAATCCTTCCCGAGAAGGAACAGAGCCATACAGCCCGAAAAACTTACAACAACCCTGTGTTATGTTTTCTTTGTCTTAGATTGTTTCTCCCCATAAAGTCATTAACCAGCTGTGTGTATAGCATGTGGGGGTGGAGCATGGCCTTTTCTCATGGGGCACCCCAATTGTGGAATGCCCCTCTCCCATGGCAACTTGACCAGCACCAACCTTACTATTGTTTAAGTGGCAAGTAAAAATATGGCTGCATATTAAAAACTTGGGTCCTCTCCAATTTATTGAATGTGTATCTCAGACTTAATTATTATGTTGTACACTGCTTAGAGTTCCCCGAGGGGTGAGAAAAGCAGTATAGCAATGCAATAAATAAATAAGTAATAAATAAATGCACATTAGCTGCACAGTGATGCAATTCAGAACTGAAATTTATGAAGATTTACTTCCTAAGAGTGAAGCGTCAGCGATGAAAGAGAACAAGGGTCATAGTACTAAAACTTCATCAAGAACATAATTAAGCAGCAATGTATTGATTAAAAGCAACTCTAAATAAAGACATCTTTATTGTTTGCCAGAAGAATAAATCAAAGATCCAAGTGAATTAGCACGAAATGAGTGTTTGTGGCTTTCTGTCATCACCATTGAGAAGGCCCTTTCTCTTGTCAACATCTCTCTCATATCATGCGTAGATAAAACAGACCTTTTCTTACATTTCCATAATTCAAAGACTTCATTTATCGAAATGCTATTGCAAATCATGAACAGTCTTATGGAAGGATGATGAGGCTACTTGTATGCTTAACTTCAATTGCCAGTTTCAATTATAGGGGTGCATCTAAACTGTAGAATGAATGCAATTTGACACCACTTTAACTGCTATAGTCCAATGCTGTACAATCATGGGAGTTGTAGTTTTACAAGATCTTAGCCTTCTCTGTCAAACAGTACTTGTACATCATTAAACTACAGATCCCAGAATCTCGTAGCACTGAAATAAAGGAATTATAATGTTGCCAAACTGCATTAATTCTAGAGCCTGAAACAGGCATTGGCTAAAATTCAGCTCTGCAGCTTCAGATGTATTGAGTTACAGATCTGTAACAGATTCACAGCTATAAACACAATGATGTCATGATCATGGAAGTTTTGCTACGATAGTGAGTGTCCTTTCAAGCCTATTTACAAGGCAGCTGCTGCATCAGGGAAATGATGCCTTTTCAGCTAGTAATTATAGGTTGCCTCAATCAAAAGCAGGGCCCCTTGGACATAGACAGGTGCTGATTCTTATCAACAGAGAAGGTTATTGGGCCTGTGCCACTCTTATGCTATTGGCCAAGTGGTCTTTGGGCTTCTCCTTTCCAGAGATGGATGTGGCTGCACCAATGGAAAATGGAGACAATCACTGCATGCCAGATGCCAATTGTTTGTCGACCAAGAGGCTTCCACATCTGAAGACCCGGGTGAGAGGTCTACCAAGGAGGTTCCAGGCAACTCCTGGAACGATTCCATCAGTGCTGCCTCCGGAAAATCCTGCAAATCTCTTGGGAAGACAAGCGGACAAACGTCAGCGTGCTGGAAGAAGCAAAGACCACCAGCATTGAAGTGATGGTCCTCCTCCATCAACTCTGCTGGACTGGCCATGTTGTCCAAATGCCTGACCACCGTCTCCCAAAGCAGTTGCTCTACTCTGAACTCAAGAACGGAAAACGGAATGTTGGAGGACAGGAAAAGAGATTTAAAGATAGGCTCAAAGCCAACCTTAAAAACTCTGGCATAGATACTGAGAACTGGGAAGCCCTGGCCCTTGAGCGCTCCAGTTGGAGGTCAGCTGTGACCAGCAGTGCTGCAGAATCTGAAGAGGCATGAATGGAGGATGAAAGAAAGAAACTTGCCAAGAGGAAGGCGCATCAAGCCAGCCCCAACCGGGACCGCCTTCCACCTGGAAACCGATGCCCTCACTGTGGGAGAAGATGCAGGTCAAGAATAGGGCTCCACAGTCACCTACGGACCCACCGCCAGGATACTACACTTGGAGGACCATCATCCCCGGACTGCGAGGGATTGCCTAAGTAAGTAAGTAAGTAAGTCCCAGGCAGAGCAATAAACAAACCAGTTGGATTCCAGAGCACTCCAGCAACAAGGATGGAAGATCTGGTTCATTGGGGTGATTCCTAGATCTGGACTCATACAGGTCCCAACCAGGTTTTGGGTATCTTCATATTGTTGACAATAAATCATAAAATGTATCAAATTGTTGTAGATGTGTTTAATGGGGCACTGGATCCAGCATGACTGTGCAACCTCATTGCAGACTCACAAACTAATGGAAGGAATATATTCATCATAAATATATATATATTCAGCACAAAAAAGTATAGACTTACTTTGGGGAGTTATCCTAAACTCATCGTTGAGCCTGGAACCCCAGCTCTCAGCGGTGGCTACGGTGGCTTTTGCACTATTAAAACTTGTGTGCCAGCTGCGCCCGTACCTTGGGAAGTCTGACTTGGCCTTGGTGGTCCATGCTCTTGTTACATTCCAAATAGACTACTGCAACACACTCTATGTCGGGCTGTCTTTGAAGGCTGCCCGGAAGCTTTAACTAGTTTAACGGTCGGCAGCCAGGTTGCTCACCGGAGCGACATACAAGGAGCACACATGCCAGCTCCACTGGCTGCCAGTCTGCTTCCAAGCACAATTCAAGTTGCTGGTTTTAACCTTTAAAGCCCTATACTATTCTGGCCCAGACAACCTGTCCGAACATATCTCCTGTTATGAACCATCACGAAGTCTAAGATCATCTGGAGAGGCCCTGCTCTCAATCTCACCACCATCCAAATGCTATTGGTGGGGACAAGGGACAGGTCCTTCTCAGCAATGGCCCCCAGTCTATGGAATTCTCTCCCCAGGGGATGTCAGATTGGCCACCTCCCTACTATCTCTCAGAAGGAAACTCAAGACTTGGCTATGGGACCAAGCCTTCGGCCATTGAATAGCAGCAAGTGAGAAGATTCAAGCTACTAGTGACAATGAAATGACCCGGACCTGGCTTTGGATTTTAATTGGTGTGTTTAATTAATTGCTTTTTTAATTAACTATTTTAATGTTTTAATTGTATGTGTTGAATGTTTATGCAAAAGCACCGATTGTGCTTGCTGTGAGACTGCCCTGAATCCCCCTTCAACGGTGAGAAGGGCGGGTTATAAATGCAGGAAACAAACAAACAAACAAATACTACAAAAGAGACAAAACTTCAATTCCTGAGTATACTAAAGCTATCAAATATTAGAAGAATTAGGGAAGCCAAACTCCTGCAGTACAGGATTTATGGCCATTTTCTTTCCACACATGGCTTGCCTCCTTCTTTGTGTTCTTGTGCCCTCTGTGCCAGCTGAATGGACCTCCTTCACACAAGCTAGCTGTTGTCTCATAAAGTAGGATACATTGGATTGGCCAGGAAATGCTACTTAGCTAAGAAGGTGTCATACATTTTGGCTAATAAACCACATATCAAGCTTGTGCTTCCTATCCCTTTTCCCCCATGCAAAGAACTTTCTTTAGAAGGCCAAAGCATGTTCAATCCATCAGCATCCAGAGCACAACTGATAAATTCAAATCAACAAAGTGTTTCAGGCAGAGTGATTGGCCTTGGCTTTGAGGAAGTTGAAAAACTTCCTTTATTTTATCATTATCCTTGAACCCACATCCTTCTCTAGCTTCGAGGATCTCACATAGAAACTGATTGTTAGTTTGAAGCTGCTTGTCACATTAGAATTACTCAGGATAAAAGCACTGACAGTCTATAAATATGTATGGAGAGATATAAGCTGTTTGTTTGCACAATGGGATGGTAATAAAACCTATCTGTAAGCTTGTTCCAATAGTGATCTCTCATAACCACCCACTGTTTAGTCATTTTGTAATAATGTGATGGATGGAAACATATCGGAGCTGAAATGCCAAACAGATCTGCTCAAATTACATCAGTCGGTAGCGAAATAAGATGATGCATACCTGGAGAATGAAATGGCCATGTCCTCATTCTCACAACTGATGTCCTATTTTGCACACACTGCACAGAACTCCAATTACCATTTCAAACCAGAGGAATCGAGGACAACTGTCCTCAAGACCAGAAGATGTGTTCAGCTGGATGCTAGGTGAGCTCATATCAGCGGGACTGGAATAGATTTTGTGGCCATGTTTGTCAGAAATTTCCCTGAGAGCATCCTGAATATGTTGGATTGTAGTGTTTAAAAGCTGCTTCACAGTTATGCCATTGATATTATCTACAGCAGCAATTCTCAATCTGTGGTCCTCCAGACATTTTGCACTTCAACCTTGAGGATACATTTATGCTGTAGAATCATTTCAGTTTGATACCATTTTAACTATCATGGCTCAATGCTATGAGATCATGGGGAATATCTTCTGCTAAAGAATGTTGGTGCCTCACTGAATTAGAAAATCAAGGATCCCAAAGCATTTGTTACAGTAAGTAGTAGCAGGACCAAGTGTGTGTGTGTGTTGAAGAAAAACCTTATGATGGTAATTATTATGTGCAGCTGGTAATGTAGGTCAACCAGCAATCTTGGACCACACCAGATAGGGTATAACTGTTGGGAGCTTGGGAGTGATCCTGGATTCATCACAGAGCCTGGAACCCCAGGTCTCGGCGATGGCCGGGAGAGCTTTTGCACAGTTAAAACTCGTGTGCCAGCTGCGCCCATACTTGGGAAGTCGGATCTGGCTACAGTGGTCCACGCTCTTGTCACATCCCGAATAGATTACTGCAACGTGCTCTACGTGGGGTTGCCTTTGAAGACTGTTCAGAAATTGCAATTAGTCCAATGGGTGGCAGATAGATTACTCACCGGAGCATCATACAGGGAGCATACCACACCCCTGCTGTGCCAGCTCCACTGGCTGCCGATCCAATTCCGAGCACAATTCAAAGTGCTGGTCTTGACCTATAAAACCCTATTCGGCTCCGGTCCAGCGTACCTGTCCCAATGTATCTCCTTCTACATCCCACCTCGGAGCTTAAGATTGTCAATAGACATGACTTCTGAGAGCTGAGGTCTGAAATCAGAACTTCATGCTCAGTTATTTCTACTTGATCATCACCCAAATTCTGAAAAAGCTAGGTTAGAAAAAGATGGAGAAGGTGTGGTATCATGTAAGCTGAATGCATATTGGGTTGTTGTAGGGTTTTTTTTTTTGGGCTGTATGGCCATGGTCTAGAGGCATTCTCTCCTGACGTTTCGCCTGCATCTATGGCCAGCATCCTCAGAGGTAGTGAGGTCTGTTGGAACTAGGAAAAAGGGCTTATATATCTGTGGAATGACCAGGGTGGGACGAAGAACTCTTGTCTGCTGGAGCTAGGTGTGCATGTTTCAACTGACCACCTTGATTAGCATATAATGGCCTGACAGTGCCTGGAGCAAACTTTTGTTGAGAGGTGATTAGATGTCCTTGTTTGTTTCCTCTCTGTTGTTTTGCTGTTGTAATTTTAGAGTTTTTTAAATACTGGTAGCCAGATTTTGTTCATTTTCATGGTTTCCTCCTTTCTGTTGAAATTGTCCACATGCTTGTGTATTTCAATGGCTTCTGTAGTCTGAAATGCTGGTTGTGAGAGTGGTCCAGCATTTCTGTGTTCTCAAATAAAATGCTATGTCCAGGCTGGTTCATCAGGTGCTCTGCTATGGCTGATTTCCCTGGTTGAAGTAGTCTTCAGTGCCTTTCATGTTCCTTGATTCGTATTTGGGCAATGCTGCGTTTGGTGGTATATTCATGCCTTCTAAAAATAAGCATTTTCACTTATTTGCAGGGAAGCAAAAATAATTTTAAAAGATTTATTTTCCCCACTGGAGAAGTCTACAAGGATTTTTACACATTTCTCGATAATTTTTGGTATGGTACATTTTGACATTTGTTGTGCACAAATTGTTTGCAGAATGTGTTTCACAACACTCTCTGAGGTTTTGCAACATTTGTGCAAATTTTGCTCTTTTTGTACAAAGAAGTCAAATAAAATGTGGAAAAAACATACCATAGTTAGTAGACTATTTTCTTTATTGGAGATAGACTTTCTGACTGAGGACAAGAGAATTTGTGAGTTTTCTTCACATCCAGAAGCAATTCCAAATGCATGCACGCACACATACACACATACATACACACACACAAACTTTTTTTTTTAAAAAAAATGAGTAATTTATATGGAACAGGTAGTGGCAATATCATGGAATGGGTTTCTCGCTTGCTAACTCCAATACTTCCCAATAGGCATCCTCCAAAGATAAGCTCAGCTCAATCTAGCTGACAGGTAATGAGTCCTGCAGGTTGGAATGGAAGCCAACCTGCGGGTCATCTGATGTTTCCAGTTAACAGCAAATGCAGGGATATTTTTGTATGAAATGATGCCCACGGGACTTACAAACTACTAGTCTGAGTTCAAGGTAGAAAAACAAGCACCATTTCCCTCCCGTTCCCCCATACACAACCATGGCTAAAATGTAATTAGTGGATTAAAAAAAGTTCGGCGATACCATTGCACAGCCACAACTATTCAATCAGAAAGTGCTGATTGAACATATATAAGCACAGTCAAAGCCTTTATTTAAATAGGGGTTACAGTCCTAATAAAACACAAAGGGAAAAGGGGGCAGAGGGCTCCTAGACAGGTAATGAAAGAAAAAATTAAACTCATCCAATTACATCTGGGGAAAAATCCATTACCTATAGCGGTGAGAGGACAGCCCCGGGAAAATTCAGATGCAAAACTAATAATGAAGGCACACTGTCCTTTCAACAGATTCTAAATGAGCTCTAATTTTCTTACATCCACCATTCCCAAACTATATAAATTTCAACTAAGCAGAAAAAAAGTGACATGCTAGCACAATTGTTATTCCAAACAGGCACAGCTGCTTGCTCACCTTAATTAGACTTAATCCCAAAAGGAAGCCAATCTTTCCTTATTTCCTTCAATGAGATCACCCGATTTGCCTCAACTTTTCTTTTCTAATAGGTTTTGCCCTAACCTTTCAGCTATTGTCATTTTTTTTGACATTCTAATGGAAATTGAAGAGCCATAGTTCACCAAGCCAACTGATTGTCAGAGTTTTCCTGAAAGAGGAACAGGAGTTCAGCTAGCAAGGAAGGCCAGGATAGACTTTTTTGCTTGAGAGTGGTGCAAGAGAGGGCCTAACGCCAGCTTGTGTCTGTTGGGTTAAACACCCTTAGCCCCAGAGAGTCTTTTAGGAGTGTTTGTTGGGTTAAGACTCGTGTTTATTGGAAGCAAGGCTGTTTGTTTATGAGAGCTGGAAAGAGGCTTGTGTACTTCTATAGTATACTCATTTGTGTTAGTTTGTTCTATTGTGTTTTGGTGCATTTCTTTTTTGCGTTAAGGCTGGTTGTGTGAACTTAATGGATGTGGGCTTGTAGGCACATTAATGCTCTCTAGTTCTGTTGTGTGTGCACATGGTTTCAGAGGAGTGGGGCATCTGCTGGGAAGATGTTAGTTAGAGACTTGGTTGGCAGGGAGCTAGCAGCTATTAGCTCCCTATATAGCAGCAGCCTTGTGTTGCAATCCAGAGCAGGGAACGAGGCCCTAAGATAACTATCCACCACACTTGGCTGTGAAAAACAATCCTTTTTATTGAAGAAAAATGGTTACAAAATAAAGGAAAAATGCAAGTCAAAAGCCACAGCAAAATCAGCAAACATGAATTTAAATGGACAAAGCAAAACCAAAAGCCTCACTGTGAAATACTGGAACCTGTTAGCAATCCACTAACCGTACTTGATATCCTAGAAATCTTCCCAAACTATGGCCAGGGAACCGGGAGAACTGCCAAGGTCTTCATCAATTCTGAAATGATGCCTGAACTGAGACAGTCAGCCCGGCGTAAGGCAATTAAAACTCAAGAATTGGTTCCGTGAACTGCCCTTCTTTTTTGAAGCCAATGTTTTTAATTCTTGAATTTGGGAGGATCGACGCAAACTGAGTGATTTACTTCTGTCTTCCCAAATTTGGCCCCTTCTGTTGTCATTACAGTTAACAGATGCAGAAGGGAGGGAAAGTTCAAGGTCTCCCTCTGAAACATTCTCATGAACACTGTTACTTTCATTTTCCAAATCTACAGAAGTTCCTTCCTCACTAATTTCAGGAACATTGGCATTTTCCAAACCTACAGCAGTTTCTTCCTCACTAATTTCAGGAGCATTGGCATCAAAAGGTACATTTCCATTAGCATCAGTAAATATACTTTCATTAGCATCAGGAGGAACAAACAGAGAATAAGGTTCAAGTTCAAATTCAGGCTGAGCCCCAACACCTTGATCTAAACAAGACCTTGGATAATAGGGAAATGTATTTTATGGGGATTCTTTTGAGGGGAAACCCTGGAATCCTGTTCCAGTGTTTAACTAAAGCTACTGATTTCTTAATTTTAAACATAATCATGTGGCTTCAGAGTGATGGGATATCTGTTAAGAGGATGTGAGTCATAAGCTTTGCTGAGGAAGTCGAGGGGCCACCACCGAGAAGGCCCTGTCCCTTGTTCCCGCCAATCGCGCTTGCGATAGAGGCGGCAACATGAGCAGGGTCTCTCCAGATGATTGAAGAGATTGCGTGGGTTCGTACACAGAAATGCGGTCATGCAGGTAGACGGGTCCCAAACCGTTTAGGGCTCTGTAGGTAAGCGCCTGCACCTTGAATTGGGACCGGAAAATGAACGGCAGCCAATGGAGCTCCTTAAACAGGAGGGTTAACAATCTGGCCACCGTTCGTTGAACCAATTAAAATTTCCGGGCCGTTTTCAAGGGTAGCCCCATGTAGAGTGCATTACAGTAGTCCATTATATGTGTAACAGTGTATTCTCACTTGCAAAAGTTGGTTCTTGATGTTGAATTCCACATGGTCAGATGGAGTTTTATAACTTGTCCTACCTGAATCTGTAAAGTTGATCAAATGGACTCAATAAAGAAGGTATCGAGTCTCTTTAAAAAAGAAAAGAAACATATGTAATAACTACACACATATGTGTGGCTGCACAGTGGAACAGTTGTAAGCCTAGTGGACAAATGGCAGGAATATACGGTTAATGAAAGGCTATAAGAATATTATATGACATCATTCCCAAAGGTGCAATAACAAAGTTTCTCCAAGACCATTGCATTACATTTTCCTCCATAAAAGGCTCCATTTCAACATATCCTTTTGTATAATTACCATTCCCCCTCTGGGGAGGATGAATGGCTCCGAGTTTTGCACTGAGAGACTTGAATTTGTTGTATATTGTAAAGATCCCTTACCTTGCCAGCCAGGGTGGCAGGGCCCAGGAAGAGACAGGCTAGGTAGTTTTAGCTTAGAGGGGCCTGGCAGAGAGCTGCTGGAGCCATCTTAGTTTAGGGAAAAGCTCCAGTTCAGAAGGGGGAGTGGCCGAGGCCTGTGCCAGCCCAGCAACAGCCAGGATTGGTTTAGGAAATAGGGGCGGAGTTAGCCAGATGGAGGGAAAGAGAACAGTTAGTTTTGACAGTTCAGTTTTTAGTACAGCTGAGTTCTGAGTAGAGTAGAGAGCAGTTTTAGTTCTGAGAGAGATTAGAGTAGGAGTTGGATTGTTTAGGAGTCTCTGGTTAGAATAGGCAGCTTGCCTGTAGTTTGCACAGCACAGTAGGCTGTGGCAGACTGAATTACAGCTATTTTGAGAAGAAAATAGCTGGGTTTATTATGTTTAAGAAATTGTAACTAAGAAAAGAACATTCTCTCAAGTAACCAATACGCTTATAAGTACCAAGAACACTTTCTATTGTAACCATCAAGCCTCTGAACCTGCATTCACTTTTAATGCTGTAACTTGAATTTCAATAAACTCTTTCTTGTTATTTTTAAACTTCAAGCCTGAGTCAAGTGCCATTTTTGGTTTTGAATCCTTTTCCTTATTGAAACAGCCTCTCCTGTTTCCCCTCAAAGAAAGCCTTGATAGTACCTAGTTTTGGTGGAGGAAAAAAGCCTTTTAATAATTTAAACAGCATTTTATCATTTTAAAATAGCTAGAGAGTTCGTGTTTCGTTATTTTATGGTGGCAGCGAAGGTTTTACACAACGTGACATCCCCTCAAGCACTATTAGAACCAAAGTGGTGTGATTTCCTTATTGAAGGAGGGACAGCGGTGGGATTCCTTGACCCCCCTGCCCAGAGAAGCCTCTCTAGGTTATTATAATTGGTTTGCAGTGGTGGGATTTCTTTGATTGATTGCCCCCCTGCCTTGAGAAGTCTCGAAGTCCTTATATATATCAACTCCAGCTCCCCAGAGAACCCTAAGAATGTTAGTTCTTTGATTGAGCTATCTCATTGGAATGGATAGATTTCAGTACCAACACCAAAATGCAGTCCCTGCAATGAATGGATGAAGCCAAGACATTGGTAAACTTTGCATACAAGTTTGCTTTGAAGACAAAGTCCTGATTGTTTCCTTTATATGGGATGTCACAGGCTAGAATCCTCCTGGTTAGTCTCAGCTAGAACAAACCCTTCAAATCAAATGCTGCATGGTGAGTGGATACATAGAGAAAACTATTTGATTAAATAGATTGGCTTTGGCTGGTACTAATATCAGGATTCAAGCCAGCATGACCTAGGAAGAAAAATGAGTCATGTATCAGGATGCTAAAAAAAGATTATCTTTATTTTATTTTCTTTTTTTCTTTTTTTTGCATTCTGATGATGTATTTGCCTTTTCTTTGTAAATTTAATTGGATGCTATTCAGTTTTTGCTTTTTCCTGCCATGCTATGAGAACACCATGACATGAGTTCCCAATAGTAACCCCCAGGGCTCTAGGGGATCAAGCTTCAAATTCCGATTAATCCTTGGAAACCTTACAGGTGACCTTGACTTCAAACCCGTTCAGTATTAGAGGAAGGTAATGGCAAAGCTTCTGTGAATTAATCTTGCCAAGAAAACTATGGAATAAGGTCATCAGAAGTCAATCATCTCTAAGATACATAACAATAACCCAGCTGTCATTGCACAAGGAGCAGTGACATGGATGTTTAGCTGTTGGCACAAAGAAATGAGATGTTCTGGTTACCAATGGGCAAAACCTTAATGTATCTTGTCAAAGGCTGTCATGGCTGGAATCACTGGATTGTCAGGAGTCTTCTGGGCTGTATGGCCATGTTCCAGAGGTTTCACCTGCATCTATGTCAGGCATCCTCAGATGTTGTGAAGTCTATTGGAAACAAGAAAATGGGATTTATATATTTGTGGAAAGTCTAGGGTGAGAGAAAGAACTATTGTCTGTCTGAGATGGGTGTGAATGTTGCAATTGGCCATCTTGATTAGCATTTAATGGCCTAGCAGTTTCAAGGTCTGGTTTCTTACTGCCTAGGGGAATCCTTTGTTGGGAGGTTATTAGCTGCGCCCCCAGTGGCACAGTGGGTTAAACCCCTGTGCCGGCAGGACTGAAGACCGACAGGTCACAGGTTCGAATCCGGGGAGAGGCAGATGAGCTCCCTCTATCAGCTCCAGCTCTTCATGCGGGGACATGAGAGAAGCCTCCCACAAGGATGATAAAAACATCAAATCATCTGGGCATCCCCAGGGCAATGTCCTTGCAGACGGTCAATTCTCTCACACCAGAAGCGACTTGCAGTTTCTCAAGTCATTCCTGACATGACAAAAAAATTAGCTGGCCCCGATTGTTTCTTGTGTGGAATTTCCCTATTTTGACTGTTGTTCTTTATTTATTGTTATGATGATTATAGAGTTTTTTTAAAAAAAAAAATACTGGTAGCCAGTTTTTGTTTATTTTCATGATTTCCTCCTTTCTGTTGAAATTGTCCACATGCTTGTGTGAACTACATCTTCTCCAAGGTGAACTGAACCACCGAAACTGGACTCTACAGGCTAATGGATACTCTACCACAGTTATCAGAAGAGCTGCAAGACTGAGAATTCTATTTATTTGTCGTGTTAGGGCAACCAGTCAATTGTATTACATTTCTAACAGAACAAAACAAACAAACAGACAAAACACAAAATTTGCAAGTTTGGTAGTTGATTAAATGTCCTTTGACCAGTATTTGGCCACTTGGAGTGCTTCTGGTGTTGCTGCAAGAAGGTCCTCCATGGTGCATGTGGCAGGGCTCAGGGTGCAAAGACCAAGAATAAGACCTTGGAACTGCTAGGCCATTAAATGCTAATCAAGGTGGCCAATTGCAACTTTTGCACCTACCTCCAACAGACAAAAGTTCTTTCTCCCACCCTGGACATTCCACAGATATATAAACCCCATTTTCCTGGTTTCCAACAGTCCTCACAACCTCTGAGAATGTCTGCCATAGATGTGTGAGAAACATCAGGAGAGAATGCTTCTGGAAGATTACCATACAACCCGGAAAACTCACAGCAACCCACTTAATGTATCTTTAAACAATGAAATTGGATGGGTAGCTACCAATGCTTTTTCTGCGTGTATGCCTTTTTTGTGGAACGATCTTGCCTACCACCTGTTTTTGTGCCTTCCGAACAAATACACCCACATGGACACACAAACATGGAACTTTTGCTTTCTTTGTACTTAGATAATATAGGTAAGTATTTCAATGATTAATCAGGCTATTCCCAGTACTATTTTTCTGGTATTTGTTTTTGTTTATTTGTTTGTTTAGCTTAAGCTTTCATTTTATATAGTTTAAAATATGGCGTAAGTGACCTTGTGAAAGTTGGTAGATACTTTCATTTAAGATACTTGCATCTGAAAAAAAAGTCAGTCTTTTTCAAAGAAGCCACTGTTTGTGCCAACCTACAGAAACACTGAGGCCATTAATAAGAAAATTTCAATTTTTTAAAATGCTCTATCTGCTTCTGCGTCTTCTGCTGGTCTGGGTTGGAGAACACCCACCATAATTGGCATTTTCTGGAAATGGCTGAGAACTTTGGACCATTTACCATCCTCTTTTTTCATTCCAAAGCAGGCAGATTAAGTTAAATGGCAAGATATTAAAACTGCAGAGTTTGGAGAAGAGAACAATTTTTCATTGTCTGCTAAATGCCAGGAGAGTCTCTAAAGACTTCCAAACCAAGTAAAATGACTACAGTGAGCAATAGAAACTCTGTAGAGTCTGCCAGATTAATCCTAAGAAATTCCTTCTTGGCTTCATACAAGAATATATTTAAAACATGTCTCACAGGATTAGGCCAAGAACGACTATCAGGCTGGCATTCTGCTTCCAACAATAATCACCATCTGAAGTATGGTAAGTGGACAATGGTCTAGGTTTTACCATGCTAAAATGGCAACACATTTGCTTAAATCCTTTACTTAAAGTTATAGTATCTTAGATTCATTATTGAAAGGTCTCAAAAAGCCAAGATGATTTTTTGAGTATTTGGGATGGCATGTGGACAGCCATTGGACAAAGCCTGTTCTTTCCCCTGTCTGTGTGGATTTAAACCCCCATTGGAACGGGTTTCTTAAACCCACTCAGAAGTGGGTTTAATGTATGTGTGGAACCAGTCCTAGTCTGTACTCCCCCCAAAAATTGTACTCAGTCACATATTTTTTTAAAAAAATTAAGTCAGTTGTGAAAAATAAATTGTATGTGATGGAGAAATTTGGAAGTCAATTTTGTATTTAGAATTCCTATAAAACTAGGATACTTTTTAAATGACCATTTTGGTTAATCATAAAATAATAAGAAGAGAAAACAGAAAAGATAACAAGAGGATTGTAGACTCATGTATACATCAGATTATTAAGCAGAAACATTTATATATAAATCAGACATCTGAATGCTTTGAGATTCAAAATATTTGCAGCATAAGGGCCAGGCAATCTTATCACCAGCAATGATAAGATCTACCAACCAAAAGGTTGCCAGTTCAAAGCCCCAGGTTGGTGTGAGCTGCTGACTGTCAAGCCCAGCTTACTGTTGACCTAAGCAGTTTGAAAACAGCTTGTGCTATGATTAGAGAAATTAGATATCACTAAAACAAGTGGGGGAGGTATTTTACAACACCATAAAGAAAAAGATCAGAAAATGCTGCATGACCAAAAGGAAGGAAGAAGTCCCGATGGCTCGTCATCATAGAGGATGGGGCAATAGCACCCCCCTGTGGCTCGATTTCAAACACAATCTTCCAAGGCACCAAAAAGCTTGATGTTGACATCGACACAACATACCTCCTTCTGTTCTGTCTGTCTGTGTATTAGCTATCCAAAATGGCATTGAATGTTTGCCATGTATGTGTACTGTGATCCGCCCTGAGTCCCCTTGGGGAGATAGGGTGGAATATAAATGAAGTGTTGATATTATGAATTTAAAATAGGTGTCTTCTGCTGCATCCACAAAAGGAGGGATACATTCTTCCTTCTTTTTTCTTATTTTCATTGGTATTTGTAACTGCCATGACTTGTTGAAGCATTGGGCTGAAAGTGACTTTTGTCTCAACAAATATTTAATGTCTTTGGCAAATATCTTCTGAGACCTTCTGCCCTCGAATTCTGATTTCATTTTCCACTCTTCACCTCAACTCTACTTAATTTAGCAATCAAATATATATATAACATATATATAACATTACTATGTCAACTTGCTATTTTTTGAGAGTGGAAATTGATATTATTCTTTTCAACCCAAGGGAGAAGTAGAATGTTAAGAAGATGGATAGATAGATAGATAGATAGATAGATAGATAGATAGATAGATAGATAGATAGATAGATAGATAGATAGATAGATGATATGTCTAGGTTCCCTGTTAATTTTTGACAACATAATATCTGTGGAATAGATCGCATTTGCAGCAATACAACAGATCATTATCTTTATCGTCTTTTATTATTTACGAGAATCATGACTCACCAGTGGAAACAACACATGCCTGCAAGATGAATTCATTATAATATTGTGCATTGTGCATTTCTCTTTGGGGGCTTTAAACTGTGTGTGTTACCATTTCTAATAATTAACCTCGCTCAATAATTTACACTTTGAAGCATTAATGATGCAGATGCTAAGAAAGGGGGGAAAAGAAGAAACATATTGATGCAACTAATTAAATAAGAGTAAAATTGTATAAAGTTTCATTATAACTGTAATTGATTTGTCAATGGAGTAATATAGCGAGATGTATTACTATGTTGACAAATTAAGTTAAAATTATGTCAGCCCAGTTCCTATTTTTTATTGCAGTTCTTTCCAGATAATTTCTCATTTCTTCATATGAAAACAGGAGAAAAAAATTGGATTAAACTTTTCTTCTTGACTTCTCATAAGTATACAGATGACAAATTGGTATGTTACAGCCCTTTGCCGCTTCTGTTTGGGTCTAATGTTTAATTGAAGGGGAATAATTTACAGTAGTTAATTGGCTTTTGCCGAAGTTAATTTGATACTGGAGATAAACGGAACTCCAAAGGAAACGGCTGCCCATTGGTGTAGCTTTAGTTAGATAAGCAGGTAATTAAACCTACCTACAGCCCCAGAACCAGAGACTTCTACTTAAAGACAGTAATTCTTTACTATGAAGAATGCATTTCGAGACACTGGACTGACAAAAGACTTCCAAAGTATGTCTGCATGTACTTCTTTATTGGGAAATGCACATCTGATTGCTTTCCTCTATTTAGGCTCTGAAGATGTCTTACCATCCAAGGCAAGTAATGTCCAAAGTCCTACATTGTTCTTGTAGTATAAATCTGCATTCATGTAGCTGTGCTACACCATCTTTCTCCAGAATACTGGCATTATGCAAAGGATTGGGCATTTGTGCTTGCTTATTATCCCACTGTACAATGAGGAAAGCACAATTATTCCATCTGCAGTCCCAGTAAACCAGGTAGTACACTGAAAGGATTAGCATAAGTTATGCACCATCCTATAATATACAACTACATGATTGTTAGTTAGTCCCACTTAAAGTAAACTCATCAGATCAGTTGTTGACTAAGAAGTCAATACAAAGGTACCATATATACTCTTGTATAAGCCAAGCTCTTCAGTTTTTTCTTTAGACAGAAAAAGCCCCCCTTGGCTTATACACGAGTGAGGGTCCTGACAGGAAGGTATGAGGCTGAAAGAAGCCATTTTTTCTGTCCCACAACTTCCTATCAGGACCCTTACCTCTCCACACAGCAATCCAGTGTGTGTTGTGTAGTTGTTGTTCTTCCTTGTGCTTCAGTGTTCATCTAACCTCCAAATGAACTCTCCAAGGTGCTGAACCTGGAGACCAAACCTGGAAAGTTTGACTGGGGTCATTCCCATAAGCTGGGTTGCTGTGCTGAGAGAGGAGGAGAGGAAGGTGTGTGGCCTCTCCTCCCCTCTCAGCACCAAGCTCTCCTCCACCTGTCTGTCATCTTTACTCTCTTTTGGCCATGATCCTTCCTCTCCCCACTTCTTTCTGTTTTGCAGAAAGACATGCATGCATACAGGCACATACACCCATCGCCATGTTCAAATGGAAAGGAGGGAGTGAAATAGATCCATTTGTGGAACTTTGCTTGCACACTACCATGAGCTGAGTATTGATATACCCATTACCCAATGGCCAGAAAAGTAAAAGCAGAAAATGACGTCCCCACATGTGTAAGACACCAATAGAATTCTGGCCCCTGTCTCTCTATTTCAGCTAGAGAGGGTTAATAGATACACATTTAGGAACATTCCTCATGGAGACGTTCATATGGATGCACATAGCTCCTATGATGTTTCTTGGAGATCCATGATTTAGCATTCTAACCATGTTTCCTTGTCATACTATAACTCTCATGTATACAGGAGGGGCATTTCAGTGTCCTAGAGTCATGCTTAGTTACATAATCCACAGAGTATAGATTTTACTTGCACATTGCTCTGAAATTGCATGGTAAAAGTGGAATATACATATTATGATTGATTCGTTGATCTGTTCAGTCATGCATACATATATACAATGGAGGGTTTTGTTTACTCTTTTACTTGAAGTGTTGCAAAACATGTTTGTAAATTTGAATCACTTGTCATGTAAAAAAACACGTGTGTATGAATATACACACATATATACACACAGTCATTGGCACAATTTGTTTGTTTACATTTATTCTAGCCAGTCCAAAATGTTTGAACATGCAGGTTTCATGATGAGTTTTGATGAAATTTGATGTAAACAAGCAAATAGATTGGTGTAGATTGGTTCAGTTCAGAAAGGCATACAAATTCTCAAAGGATTCAGAAATTTGAAGTATATTTGAAATCTGACTCATACGCTCAATAAATTCAAATTTTCATTATCATCAGAAGATAGGAGTTAAGTTAAACCCTTGCGCTGGCAGGACTGCTGACTGAAAGGTCAGTGGTTCGAATCCAGGGAATGGGGTGAGCTCCTGTCTGTTAGCTCCATCTTCTCATGCAGGGACATGAGAGAAGCCTCTCATAGGATGGCAAAACATCTGGGCATCTCCTGGGCAATGTCCCTGCAGACAGCCACTTTTCTCACATCAGAAGCAACTTGCAGTTTCTCAAGTCCTTCCTTACATGGAAAAAAAAAGTCAGAAGATATCTCGCAATCCTCACTATGCATGAGAGAAGGAGGAGGATAAAAATGTACCTAATTAATGCAGAAGTCTTACAGAAAACACGGTTTATGCTACATAACAGTTGATTTCTGTTAGAAGTCTTCTGCATGGAGGCAGCACAAAGACATGCTCTTTGCCTTGGGAGCTTCCAAATCAATATCTACAATGCTGTTGGAGACTTTGTGGTTGTTGTTTGTCATCAAGTTGACATTGATTTATGGCGACATTATAAATGAGAGACCTCCAACTGCCTGATCTGTACTTTCTTGAAATCTCACAAATCAATTTTATAGAGCCCTTTTTATAGACAGAGACTGTGTCTACACTTACCTGAGTAATCTGGGGCAAACTGGTCAGAGCTGGGAATAGGGAAGAGCCCTCTCACTGAGTAAACATCATGGAAGGATACACATTTGATCTCAAAAATTATTGTGTGAAGTAAAGGTAGTATAAACTACATCCTATTAGCTTTCAAAGCTTCAGAAGCTTCTTTATCAGGCAGAGATGACAAAATATTATGCAAGAAAATGAAAAAAATAATGACACGGTTATGCTTTGAGTATGTATATAGGTATAAGTACTTGCTGAAGAAAAGTGAGGCCATCCTTATAAATTCAAACATACTAGGGATAAAGTGAGTAAATCAGAACTAATAAAATTTGTTATCACTATTTCGAATTTGCAAAATGCCCTCTTCTGAAAACTGTATTTGCATTTTATGGAGGGGAGTTCTATAACACCATGAATGGATCTATCTGTCTATCTATTAGGCATGGATACAGTCACTCGGATAACTCGTAGCTTGTAATAATTTCCTTAAAATTACCCTTTTGAAGTGATATTCAAGCTCTTTTAACAACCGGAAGTCCCTTTGCCCTTCCGAAGCTTTTTCTGCCATTTTTGTTATGACTCATAAAGTGAGTCAGAAATTATTCTGCTTTTCCATGCTTCTAGTCCCTGGCCTCGGCTCAAGCCAGAGAAGCCAGTTTTAAACCAGAAAAGGAAGAAATTTCCTCCGCTTGCTTTTCCCCACTTCTGAAGTAAAACAATTACTTTCAAAGTAAAGACCACCCAGTGAAACAGGAAATAACACTTTCAAACCATTAACGAAAGGATTCGGAAGTCTTGGAAGTTTCTAAAAGTTTTGAAAAAAATCTTTCTGTGAAAATTGGAATTGACTTTAGAATCAAACCACCAGCGCACCTACATCCTATATAGGTTTTAACCATTTTTTTTTTATCAACCAAGCCTACTATCTATCTATTAGGCTTGGGCGGTTTCGTTCGTTAATTCTGTAATTTGTTATTAATTCGTATTTAAATTAGCTTACAATCCAATATTGAGTCATGCAGGAATTGTGTGAGGAGTAATAAAGATTCGAAACAATTTTTTCAATTTATTTCGTAATTATTTCGAAATTATTTCGTAATTATTTCCGCATGTCTGGTGCAAGTTTTATAGTTGTTGTTTGTTTTATCACACCAACAGTCAACAACAGAGGGAGAGGGAAGCTTCAGAAGTTCCTCCTGTCCCATTTGGAGGTTTAGCATATTGCGCAATCTCGTCCGCCATTAACGAATCGATTCGTAATTTTATGAAATTTCGTAAATTTCAAAAAATTTTAAAGGAAAAATTCAGAATTATTAAAAAAAACGAAACGCAGGGGCCCCCTAAAAACAAAACGAGTTTAGAACCAAATTTTTCCGTGGTTACCCAAGCCTAGTAAATATGCCCTTACTCTATGGATGCTTAAGCTACATTTTTTTTCAGTTATTCTCAAAGGTGCTACATGATAGATAGGATGATAGATAGATAGATAGATAGATAGATAGATAGATAGATAGATAGATAAATAGATAGGGCTGGGCGGTTTCGTTTCGTTAATTCGTAATTCGTTAATAATTCGTTAATTTTTTCAATTACAAAACGATAACGAACCATTCTGGAGCAATTATTTGAAAAAACGAATTTTCAAAAACGTTTTGTAAATGCTTCGTATTTCGATATTGTATTCGTTTCGTTATTGTTTTGAGGTCGTTTCGTTATTATTTCCGCTTGTCTGGGCCAGTTTTATGGTTTAATTAGTGAAAAAAAATTATAATATCACACCAACAGTCAACAACAGAGGGAGAGGGAAGCTTCAGAAGGTTTTGGAGGTTTTTTAGCGTATTTCGCGGTCGCGTCCGCCATTAACGAATCGATTCGTTATTGTTTCGGAAATCGATTCGTTAATTTTTTACCATTTACAAAATTTTGAAAATATTAACGGATTGTAGGGGGAAAGTTTTGTAATTATTTTAAATATCGAAACAAAAAAACACCCCAATTACAAATCGATTTTAGAACCAAATTTTTTCTTGATCAAACAGGCCTAATAGATATAGAGGTTTCAGAGGAAATCAAACCCAAGCACTCATCATAGACCAAGACAATCTAAAATTAGAGTATTTTGCTTGGAGATATCATAAGATGACATCACTTACTGTGATGCTTGATGGAATGAAAGGCATTTGGAAAGAGAAAAAGAAACACACTACAAATATGTGGATTCAAGGAAGGAAGCCACAGCCCTGAGTATGCAAGACCTGAACTATTAACAGCTAGAGCACTCAAAGGTCTCTCATTCATAAGATCCCAAACATTAATAAACAATAAGTATGAATTCTCAGGCCACCATGGTGGTATTTAAAATAGGATTAAAGACCTGCCATTTCCAGCAGTCCTATTCAGATGGTTTTTAAATTATAAATTTTGAATTGAAAATGGTGTTCTGGTTGCTTTGAATACATTGATGTTTTAATTGCTCTATGTGTCATGTGTTTTAAGTGATGGTACATGTTGTACTTTTATATATTGTTCCATTGGCTTGATCCATGGGAAGAGAGTAAGAAATAAGAAGAGGAGGAGAATCATAGAGTTGGAAGAGAACACAAGAACTATCCATTCCAACTGCCTGCCATGCAGAAATAGACATGCCAGATATACACTCCTGACAGATGGTCATTCAGCCTCTGCTTAAAAACCTCCAGAAAAAGAGACCCTCACCACACTCCAAAGCAGCATAACATTAGGGTCTTCCAAATGTTTAGATGTAATATTCAGTAGTAGTAGTCTCTTGGAAAAGTCTTGTAGTGTCAGATAGTACAAACTTGGACACAGAAGGAAACAATATGCACTAGATGGTGCTGAGATTGCTTTAAGCCCCCAGGAAAATATTCAAAATATACAAAAATAAAACATTCACTCTTCTATGTGTAGGATCATGTTTGCACCCAAACTTACTTTCCCTTTCTTTCTTTCTTTCTTTCTTTCTTTCTTTCTTTCTTTCTTTCTTTCTTTCTTTCTTTCTTTCTTCATTTGTATTGAATCTGTTAACAGCTTTCTCCCCTTTCAGAGCCTTACTAAACACTGGGAGGAGAACCAACTTAGATGTTCATAACAGAACTGGAACCAGCAACTCAGTTGGCAGGCCTGCTTCTCCATTCAAAAGTTCTCCAAGCACATGGAAATCTTTGAGAACAGGGCTCTTGCTCAAAGGCAATGAGACATTTTACCTCCAAATATCAAATAACAATCTGATCCATCAAGACAACATTACAGAATACATTTTCCATTTCTTTGTAAATGAACAGCACACTTCTGGGGGCTGAATCAAATACCATTTGGTTGGCAAAAGGCAATGGCAAAGCTGGAAGTTCTGGGTGGCAATCCTTCTGTTTGGAACTGTAATTTGTTATCAGATTTGTAACCCAGCTTCCAAATGTCTTCAATAGGACATCTGTTTGTAGGCATCCAAAAACTGAATGAAACTCTTGGACCAACATTTTTTTCCCTGCCAAGCAGGTTTCATTTAAATTCCTAAAAATGGGAGACGATGCAGGGCTCAAGAACTAAATGATATCCCATCTCTTGTCAATGCTGTATGGAGATTGCCATGTGAAGCTGATCTACATTTCTTCTGGAGAAAGTTTTTTTAATGGAAGCACCCATTCATATTGTGTATGGCACCAAATTATGGATGAATTCCACCAAAATCAAGCAAATCAAGAGGGGAATAGTAAGGAGAAAGAATGGAGTAGGACGTAAAGTGAGAACTTGTTTATCAGATTCAGGATGAACCATCTGTTGTTGATGATTAGATCTTCAGCTTCCAATTTTCATTTGAATGTTATTGCTCATTTCTAGCCGGGTACCGAGACGTCACTTACCATTGCACTCAAGAGTTTAAATTAATGAGGAAAAAAAATGGGAACACAACTTGGATTAGAAATCTGTTGAAGTAGAAAATTACATTCCCCCCAAACCCATCACAAATACCTTTATTACTCCAAGGACCAGTATGTTGACGTCCACCGAGCAAATTTTGCAACAACTGTTTATTTCCTCTCCATTAGCCATTGTTGTTGCCTATCCAGTCCTCAGGCAACACTGACATAGGACTCTATCTCACGGGGTGGAGGAAAGGGGGAAAGTGGGGGAAAAACATCTTATAGAGTGGGAACCTGGCTTACCCCAGTAACATCTGTCTTTGGAGATGGCCAGCCATCCCATGACGTTTCCCTGTCTTCTTCCAGCTGTCCTCCATTTCCCACTGCTTTCTTCTATCAGGAATCGGGGAAGACCCGACTCCAGAAAACGAACGCCTCTCTCCATCTTTGCATGCTGGCAAGATGGATTTCTATGCACAGCATCATGAGATGGTCTCTGTTTTGCCAGTGTATTAAGACAATAAGTAAACAGGGAAAATCAGAGTGGGATAAGGTCCCTAATCTTAACCCCCAGAAATAAAAAGTCTTAATCAGAGCCAGATATTTGAGACAAGTCAACTTTATGGAAAAAGGACATCTAGTGTTCAGAGTAAGACAAAGTATAGGTATTGATTATCAAGAGAAATCAGGTCAACATGGTGAAGTGGAAGGCATTTACACAATGAGGACAGATCAAAATCTTTGTCATGTCTTTCTGGTGGTGAAAATGTTCACCTTACCACTGTGATTAGCAGATGACTTCCCACCACCACCAGGAAGCATACTCAGAAATCCAGGTATCTTATGTAACAGGAAACATGCTTTAAAGAGGAAACAGCCCATATGATATTGAAAGCTAATCAAGGTCTGGTTAAGGTTTAGATGGGAGACCACTTGTTGTTCATTCGTTCAGTCATCTCTGACTCTTCATGACCTCATGGACCAGCCCACGCCAGAGCTCCCTGTTGGCCATCACCACCCCCAGCCCCTCTTCCTTTTGCCTTCCACTTTCCCCAGCATAATTGTCTTCTCTAGGCTTTGCTGTCTCCTCATGATGTGGCCAAAGGACTTCCACTTTGTCTCTAGTCTCCTTCCCTCCAGTGAGCAGCCGGGCTTTATTTCCTGGAGGATGGACTGGTTGGATCTTCTCGCAGTCCAAGGCACTCTCAGCACTTTCCTCCAACACCACAGCTCAAAAGCATCTGTCTTCCTTCGCTCAGCCTTCCCTATAGTGGGAGACCACTATAGATTATCAAATGTTGTAGGCTATATTTCAGAGAAAAGCAATACAAAGCACCTATAGATATTCATTGGTTAAGAAAATTGATTACCTACTTCTTCTTCCACACTTTAGAGTACAAAATGAGCAATCCCTTATTTGAGCAATTGGTCAAATTCAGATATCTCCCTAGTATTACAAACCAGCCATAAAAGGAGAAACCCTGCTAGTCCCTGGTGAAAGTCCCTGGTCATATACAGCAGAAGTGGAAGCAGAAGTGTGGTTGAACCTGTCTAAATAGTACTTACATTTATTGTTGCTGCTGTTGTGTGTTTTCAACTCATTTCTGATTTACAGCAACCCTATCAAAGGGTTTCTGTGGCAATATTTGTAGAAGGGATTTTCTACTACTTTTCTCTGAAGCTTAGGGAGTGTGACTTGTCCAAAGTCACACACTGGGTTTCCATGGCTGAGAGGGGATTTAAACTCTGGTCTCTAGAGTCATAATCCAACTCTCAAACCAGTACACCATGCTGGCTCTTCATAATTAAATTTAGTATTATGCAATTAAGGAACTTTTTGCAATGTTGGTATAGTAATATTGTGGACAGCACAGACCCTTCATTCAAAAGTTTCAGATTTTCCCAAATTGTAACATGAAGGCTATCTCAGGAGATGACAATACCCTAGTGCCTTAAGAAAGAACCCTTGATTTTATACACTCCCTTCCAGTATTCATGTCCCAGAAGTAAAAAAGATAGATTTTCAAGTGTCAAATCAAACGCACACAGGAGAAATAATACACATATTAGGAGTGAATGGAAATATCAAATGATTGCTTTGATTTCGCTCTAGTAATTTCACTTTAGACAGGACCCAGTGATAACTTGTTTGTGTCCAATTCAGTCTACAACTGCAAGGCTTTTTAAGCATTCTGATATGAATCCTCTAAATTTACCAGAAAGACAGGTTTTTGGAGACTGTATGTCTCTTAATCCCAAAGTAAAATATTCTCCAAGCCAATCGGTCAATTGATTAACAAATTAACTGCTTTATAATAAATGGGCACGTGAATGCCAGCTGACAAGGTACGCAGAATAAAAGATAGCTCGACAATTCTTTATCAAATACCCTGCCAACAAACCATTGCTGTGTTTTCTTTAGGAGTCCATGCAAAAAGGAGAAAAAAATGAAAAAAAATAAAATAAATGGAAACTCATGCTCAAGCCATATTTTATCATTCCTAGAAGCCAAGCAGAAATGGTCATTATGCTGAAAAATGAATAAAACTCTTTTTCTTTCAAATTAAATTTTAATGTTGCAGAACTTTACATGATCCCAGGAACATAAATAAATATGAGGCAACAACTAAATATTTTCCCCAGCTAATTATGCCATTAATACCGAACATGATATAAAGTACATGAGAAATAATGTTGCTAAATACTCAAATGAGGGGGGCTGAGGAAGATTTTTAAAAATGGGCTTTGTGTTACATAAGAAGGTTTTTCTTAATGTGCTAGACTTGAAGGTTTGCCTGGTGAAATAATGATGAGTAGGATTCAAAGAATGAGGCAGTTGCTTTAAGACATCAAAGGAAGTCAAGTGCCCTGTGTTCCTCACTCTTAAAGTCCAGGTCAAGTCAGTAGGCAAAGAACTGATCTAGGTGGGCATTTGGCTCCCACACAGCTTGTCCGCTACTATAAAAGAGTGGTTAAAAGAGTTAGGGGTTGTTTTTTTTAAAATGGTAACATAATCGTTTGTATTTCTAGATGTTTAGATGCTTTTTATCTTAAACATAAATACATGGTCTTGGGAGGGGAGGCATCTGTTGAGAGAGAATAAGTCTGAGGTTGGTTGGAAAGGACTAACTCTATATAGAGCTGTGGACTGGTTTCCGGAGCTCAGTGAACAGGAGTTCAGTGAACAGGAGTGTTTTTTGTAGGTATTCACCAGGGGACCTTTGAGGGGGAGACCCAGGGTTCTATTTTAGCTTCTATGTAGAAGTTCCATATACTGAAGGCAAGGAAACTCCTGCATTCACCTGAAAAAATTGTGCTATATTTGTATTCTTGCCAGAAGATATGGGTAGTAGGCATGGTTAGGTACTATCGGAATTGTTGCATCAAACAAGAAACGAGACCATAATATTAAATCCATCACACTGGACTGTAGGAAAAGCAATCCTTGTTTATTGATGAAAAATTGGTTACAAAAGAAAGGTAAATGCAAAGTCAAAAAACCACAGAAAAACACAGCAGTCAGTAGAATCTCTGAACTTGAGCAAAATTTCAAAAGCCACAATACAAGAACCAGGAACCTATTAGTCTTTTACTAACCATGAACTTGATAAATACAAGCCTCTGGGATTACTGGCCATGAAACACAGGAATTCTGCCAAGGCACAGCCACAGTCCCAAACCTTGCTTGATCTAAAGAGGCACCCGGCAGGAGGCCTCTTAAACCAAAGAAGCTATTCTTTGAAACGCCCCTTGGCTTTAGAGCCTGGGCCTGTCTCTCCTGTAAATGAAGTGACCTTCGTAGAAACTGGGAAATATTTCTGTCTCTAACTATCTGTTCTCTTCGATCCTCATTAAAAACCCCAGGTGGAGAGATATCACGGATAGTTTCCAAAACATTTTCCTCCAGCTGTTGAGTTTCATTTTCATCACCGTTGACCTCTGTATCAACAACAGATTCCACACTGTCAGGGTCAGGGAGAGCTTGCTCAGTTGGAAAAACTATCAGAGAATTCAGTTCACACAGATCAGGATCAGGCTGAACCCCAACAGGAATCTTCGTAATTCGGAATCAAGTCGGAAAAATTACCTTTTTAAAGCAATTTTGAAGTTTTTAAGAAAACTGGACATCCCTTTGCCCTTCCAAAGCTTCCCTTGCCATTTTTCTTCTGACTCAGGAAGTCAGTCGGAAGTGAGTCAGTGTTTGGAGGCAAGCAGCTTGCATGCTAGCAAGAGGGACAAGAAGAAGGGCAAAATCGGATTAACTCCTCCAGTTTTCCAATGAAACAGGAAATAGCATTTTCATACCATTAACAAAGTGAATTGGAAATTTTGGAAAGTTCTAAAAGCTCTGAAATTTTTTTCTGAAAATTCGTCGTTCAATTCCGAATCAAACCATCAGCGCTCCCTACATCCAAAATGAGTTTTGAACCTTTTTTTTTAATCAACCAAGCCTAATGGCTAGCTCTACCTGCAACAAGTGTACTTTAGTGGCCCTGTTGGAAGAGCTGGTCAGCAAACTGAGACCTATGTATCTACTCTTCAGCATATTAGGGATCATGGACAGAGCAGGACAAACTTTCCTAGAGGAGTAACACACAGGGGATGTCTCTGTTTTTAGACACAGGAATTAGACATTTGGAGGAATGTGACACATAAGAGTAGAAGAACCAGGACGATTCTGTGAGTTTGGAACTACAGCACTGATTTGAATCTCTCTCATCCATATCAGTGATGACAAGGAACAGGAAAAAGAGCAACAGCCATCACAAACCATACAAGTGAGTTTTAAAGATCTATCCCATGGAATTTCCCCACATATTGCCTCTTTATTTTGGTCCACTTGGGAACCAATGGCAAGATGTTCTCTTCAGGACATCAGAAGGGGTTACTACATGTTGGATGAGATGCCAAAGGATCTTAATGCACAGATTGTCCTTTCATCTTCCTTTCCAGAACACAGCACAGAAAGGGGGAGAAGAATAGTGCTGGTGAACAATTGGTTCCATAAGTGATATCATCAGGAAGAATTTAGTTTCCTGAACCGTGATCTATGGCTTAATGAAGATAGGATTCTTGTGAGTGAAGGGTTGTACCTCATAACAATTGACATAATATAAACAATCCCTAAAAATATAAAAAAAAAGACCATGGAATAATTATTGCTATACTTAAAAGTAATAGATAACTAATGGAGTTAGTCAAAAAAATGCCTCAACAGAAAAAAAATCTTTGTTATTTAGGGTTTGGTTCAAGGACCCCTTGTAGATACCAAAATCCATGGGTGCTCAGTTCCTATTATACACAGTGGAGTAGTAAAATGGTGTCTCTTATGTATATTGGTAAAATCAAGCTTTGCTTTTTCAATAATTTTTAATATTTTCAAATTGTGAATGGTTGACTCCATAGATACACAATCTGTGGATATGTTCAAAATATTCACAGTGAGAAAGATTGTTCCAATGTTCTTTCAAAAATGCATAAATGTTTTTGTTCTGCATACAATGAAAAAAAATACCTTCACATTCCTCCAAATGTCTAATTCCTGTGTCTAAAAACAGAGACATCCCCTGTTTCCTGCTGTACTATTTGAAGCCTATCTTTCTCAGGCAAACTGTTGTTGTAGGTCTAGAAACTTGAGAGAGATGGGGTGAGGGAGGGAGAGCACAATCCCGTTCTGCTTCAAAACAAGCAGCCAAGTTGTCAACTCTTTGGATTACCATTGTGCACAGCCTTTTCCCATGGAGATGCACTTTCCCCAATTCCCTCGTGCTCAAGTGACTTTCAGCAAACAGCACAGGCACCATCCGGTTTTAACAGCCACGTAAGCCCTTTTTTGATGTTTGCCACCGAGCCGAGATGGGACCCCCTGCTAACTCGCTGACAGTGAGTGACTGGGCCAGGTAGCAATTCTTGTCATTCCTGCCGCTTGCTTTTAATATTTGATGGCTCTAGCTGCCCGCCATGACTCTTCACCAGACTTTGTTGGAAGGAATGTTTGCCTGGTGTGAATAAGAATTACTGAAACAGAAACAGGATTCCAGGACATTCACAGTTACTTGGAGCTGGTGTAAAACAAGACTGTTGTATCGAGATTGGAGGAGGAAATGCTCCTCAAACACAGCATTTCACTTGAATGTGGAAACTGTCATAGAGAAAGAAGGCCAGAATGGCAAAGTACAAGTGGTCAAAGAAGATACTTGGAGTAGCCCAGCTGAAGTGTACATCTTCAGCTATTGCTAGACTGTAGGTTGCAACATCTCCCCCCATTGAATATGACAGATAAGCTTAAGAAATGTTACAGTCCAACATCTGGAGTCACTGAAATATCTTAATCTTTCTCCATATGCAGTTATCCAGAAGCTATTGACAGAGTGAACCTATTTGGAGTTCATTATTTTGATGCATTTGTCAAATCCAAGATTGATTCACCATCTCACAGAGGTCAGAGACACCAATCTTCTCTATCTGGAGGTCCACATGTTTACTTTTTATGTAAGCTATGAGAATTCCTGTCTTGGGTTTCATTGCAAGCAACCTGTACAACAAAAGGGAAATATATGATGGTGATGGTGATGATGGTGATGATGATGATGACAATTATTATTATTATTATTATTATTATTATTATTTGAACTTTGAGTCTTCCGAAGGAAACTCAAAGTGGCTCAAAGTTCAAATCTTTCAATTCCTTTTATTTATATTCCTACCTTCCTTCTGTTACAGGATCTGAAGCAGCTCACAGAAAAAGTTAACACAACAACAAAATTATTTTAAAACAGAAAAAAGTTTTTAAAACCCAAATCCTATGAAGACATTAATTTAGTACAGTTTATAAACATCATAAACAATGCTAATGAAGATAATAGTGCAACAACTCCCTTGACATTACAAGGCCCTTCTGCTTCAGTCAGTGAAAAGGTAAAGGATGTCTACATTAAAAATTTGATCTCCTATGTGCAGATATTGAACAGCCTCAAGACAGTGGGAGCATCCTTCCTAATGTGTGCTCACCCGGTGTGCCTAGGATGGTGGGACCAATAGAAAGTTCTCACCTAGGATGCCTAGGATGGTGGGACCAATAGAAAGTTCCTTGTGGATTTATGACACTTGGATTGTTTTACGATTTTGCTACCTGGACTCCATAGGACTCTGCCTGTGATTTAGAGCTTTCTCACCCCTAGACTGTTTTAGATGCCTCCTAGTTCCATGGCTTCTGGCTTTGGCACTCTGAATTCTTGTTTGATATTAAGAGCATGACATCATTGTTTAATTGGGAAGCACATTGTCATTGCTTCTGTGATCCCAATCTACCAAATGACACCTCAAAGACATGACCAAACAGCTATGTTGCATCCAGATATGAAATACTTATGTCCCATGCCTGCTGGGGATGATCTAGCTGGAGGTCCTGCATTGAGGAGGACATCAAACTTGATGGTCTATTTGCCCCCTCCTGGTCTATAATTCTAAGTATGCATAACTACATGGCTGGGATCCTATTGTCTAGCAGGTTTGTCTGGAATCCATTAAAGTGGACACACTGAACCTGTTGCTGAATGATGAGACCATATGAAGGTAAGACAATCACTCAACCTTGTTAGGGGTAAATAATAGGTTTTAAGCCTATATGGAATCTCATCCATACAACCATGAGCCAAATAGATCTGGTGCACTAAGGGCAACAAAACCCATTCCAGGTTTATGCTACCAACTGGATTATGACTTAAATCTAGTAGAGCATCTGCACTGCAGAATCATAGCAGTTTGACACCACTTACACTACCATTCCTCCGTCATAGCCATTCGGCAGTGGAACTCTCTGCCCGGAGTGTGGTGGAGGCTCCTTCCTTGGAAGCTTTTAAGCAGAGGCTGGATGGCCATCTGTCAGGGGTGATTTGAATGCAATAGTCCTGCTTCTTGGCAGGGGGTTGGACTGGATGGCCCATGAGGTCTCTTCCATCTCTTTGATTCTATGATTCTATGATATGGAATCCTGATATTTGTTGTTTGTTGCGACACCAGAGTGCTCTGACAAAGGAGAGTAACTATTTCAGAAAACTACAAACCCCAGAATTCCAAAGAATGAGATATGGCAATTAATGTGCTACCAAACTGCTATAATTCTGCAGTATGGATACAGTTCTAATCATACTAAAGTCCACATTTGGAGGTTTCTGCTTGAAGGAAACAGATTTCCTTAGCTGTTCAATGCAATGTCTGTAGGGGGGATTAGCCATGCATATTCTTGCGCATAAATCAGAATTCATGACACTTAACATCAGCATCATTTCATAGATCAGATGGAGATGGTGATAATAATGATGATAAAAGAAGTGGGTGTTGAACATCTCTGTCTGGGAAACTCAGACGCATTAATGTAAATTGTTAGTCAAGAAATGCTATGAGTATCGTCTACTGTCACTGGGACTTAGGGATGTGAAAATCTCTCCGCTTTTATTTTGATGGAGTACTCTGAATCCCATCTTCATTTTGGTCCCATCCTTCTTTTTTTCTGGGGTACATAACTGCAGTATGAATTCTGATGTTTTTGCTTTACAGTTGTGCCAGTTCTTCAATGGAAGCAGTAGGACATTTTTATCTGATACAAAGCAAGTGGAGTGCATTCAGTTTAGGGTTCCAAAAGTAGATCTGTGCAACTTATTAATACACATGCAATATATAATGTTGGTGCACATACACCAACTCATGTGCACATACATTCAGTTGTGCATTTTTTTGTGAATTCAATCACACAAAGTTGCAAAGGAACACAAGGGTTCTGTAACAAAATGAAAATATTCTATATATAGACAGATGTGTATTTCATCATTTTGATGCAGGATTTCACCCTCTAATATGTGTGTGTGTGATTAACGTGATAATTCATTTGAAGTCCTGTCCACCAAATTTGTCCTCCCATCCCCGAAAAAACGAGACAACACAACATAACTAGGTTGTTGTAGGCTTTTCCGGGCTATATGGCCATGTTCTAAAGGCATTTTCTCCTGATGTTTCACCTGCATCTATGGCAAGCATCCTCAGAGGTAGTGAGGTGTTTTGGAACTAGGAAAAAGGGTTTATATATCTGTGGGATGACCAGGGTGGGACAAAGGACTGGTCATCCCACCCTGGTCATCCCACAGATATATAAACTATTTTTCCTAGTTCCAACAGACCTCACAAACTCTGAGGATGCTTGCCATAGATGCAGGTGAAATGTCAGGAGAGAATGCTTCTAGAACATGGCCATATAGCCCAAAGCCCCACCCTCAGTCAAGCAAAGCTTAAGATGCGGGGGGGGGGGGTATTTTGAATTACCCCATGAAGGAGGCAGACTTGGTTTGGGCCAGCTTTCGCTGGCCCATGCATGTGAGGGGGCGGAGTAGCAAGTTGGGTGAGGCTTCTCTGTTCCTCTCTTTCAGTTTCTTTTTAACAGCGTGACCCACCCTCCCTCCCTATGGACAGTGTGAGTATAGACTGGTCGCACATGGGCCGGGTAGGAATTTTTTTCCCCAAGTTTGCATTGGGGGTTTTTTCGCCTACCCCATACTGTTTCAGATGGGTGTGGTAATTGGCATTGAGGTGGTGTCATTTAAATAGGTTTCCTTGAGTATTAATAAGTTTCCATGCATGTTAAAGGTTAAATGGTTATGGTAGGCACCGCGGCACCCCCGCCTTAGGGGGTGAAGGGTGGACTCCCACAAAAGTCCCCAGAAGTTTTCATAAAATGGGAACTACCCTTGGGGCTGGATTGAGGGTTCTCACTCTTGAAAAACTCTGAGGTTTGGGAAGGAGCGCCCTCAGGATGGCCTTCCAACTGATCGGCTGAGAGGTGCAGACAAAGAATTTTGCTTGGCCCTCAGGATCCTTGGTGCACGCTTGTCCTTGGAGGTGGTCAGAGGAAGTGACACCTGGCCCATTTCATGGTGGGGATTCAAAAACCTACAACAACCCAGGTATACACAGCCTCATAGTCAAAAGCTGAGTCTGAGGCCATCCGCAGCAGTTGGCCGAAATAAGGGTGAGACACAAGAGTAGTCCAAAGTTGTTCAAAGCCAAGTAATCCCACCAGCACTGAGGCTGCAAGCCAAAACATAATTCAAATACCAAAGTCAAGGTCTAGTCAAGCTTCACCAGCTTGACTTGTTATTAAAAATAAATTTAGGCATCAGTTCTTAATTGCAGCCCACCAGGGATACTTAGTTCCTAGTTTGCTTCCTGAAGACCCTGATCCTGCCCTGACTCTGTATTCCTATCTCCTTGGGCAAAGAATCCCTTTCCCTTCTTCTTCATCCTCAGCACAAACCATGGCACATGGAAATGTGTGTGCCTCTTCAATGCATTTTCCTAATGTGCATGCTTATTTGTGGAATTTATATTCTAATTTTACCCATCAATAATATATGCCTGTGGACTGTTCTCACACTTCTGACCAGTCCTGCCACTTTGTGCTGAGAGTCTATGTACTTTATTTCTCCAAAATGCCCTTGTAGAGTTTCCAGATGTGTGGGTTCTTGTGGTATAGTTCTTATTTTAATGATTTTTTAATGTTTGAAAAGGCTTTTTTTCCTCAAGACTGTGGAATGCAATGAAATCTCATTCTCATTCCCCATTGGATGCCCCATCCACACATGCCCATTCACAACTCAACTAGTTCAGGCTGAATCCTATTATAAGATGCAGCTACACAGTAGAAACATGGAAATGTGAGTAGATCAATAGAAACCGCTCCGACGGGAAGGTAATGGCGCTCCATGCAAAAAATGCCAGCCACATGATGTTGGAGGAGTCTATGGACAACGCTCGCTCTTCGGCTTAGAAATGAAGATGGGCACTAACCCCCAGAGTTGGACATGACTGGACTTAATGTCAGGGGAAAACCTTTACCTTTACTGGGTTGTTGTAGGTTTTTTCGGGCTATATGGCCATGTTTTAGAGGCATTCTCTCCTGACGTTTCACTTGCATCTATGGCAAGCAGATGTTTTGCCTGCATCTATGGCAAGCATCCTCACTACCTCTGAGGATTCTTGCCTTACTTACTTACTTACTTGCTTAGGCGATCCCTCATTGGATGAGTAGGATAGTCTTCCAGGATCAGTATTCTTGTGGATCCGTAGGTGGCTGTGGAGCCCTATTCTTGACCTGCATCTTCTCCCACAGTGAGGGCATTGGTTTCCAGGTGGAAGGTGGTCTCAGTCGGGGTTGGATTGACGATCCTTCCTCCTGGCACATTTCTCTCTTTCACCCTCCATTCATGCCTCTTCAAATTCTGCAGCACTGCTGGTCACAGCTGACATCCAGCTGGAGCACTCAAGGGCCAGGGCTTCCCAGTGTCTATGCCAGAGATTTTAAGTTTGGCTTTGAGCCCATCTTTAAATCTCTTTTCCTGTCCACCAACATTGTGTTTTCCATTCTTGAGTTCAGAGTAGAGCAACTGCTTTGGGAGGCGGTGGTCAGGCATCCGGACAATGTGGCTGGTCCAGTGGAGTTGATAGTGGAGGACCATAAGTGCAGGTGAAACATCAGGAGAGAATGCCTCTAGAACATGGCCATATAGCCCAAAAAATCCTACAACAACCCAGTGATTCCGGCCATGAAAGCCTTCAACAATACATCTTTACCTTTACACAGTATAATTAATGCAGTTTGACTGCACTTTAACTCTCATAGCTCAATGTTATGGATTTTTTTGTAGTTTGGTGAGGCATTAGCATTCTTTGGCAGGGAAAGCGAAACAGACTCATAGAATCATAGAATCAAAGAGTTGGAAGAGACCTCATGAGCCATCCAGTCCAACCCCTGCCAAGAAGCAGGAATATTGCATTCAAATCACCCCTGACAGATGGCCATCCAGCCTCTGTTAAAAGCTTCCAAAGAAGGAGCCTCCACCACGTTCCGGGGCAGAGAGTTCCACTGCTGAACGGCTCTCACAGTCAGGAAGTTCTTCCTCATGTTCAGATGGAATCTCCTCTCTTGTAGTCTGAAGCCATTGTTCCGCGTCCTAGTCTCCAAGGAAGCAGAAAAAGCTTGCTCCCTCCTCCCTGTGGCTTCCTCTCACATATTTATACATGGCTATCATATCTCCTCTCAGCCTTCTCTTCTTCAGGCTAAACATGCCCAGCTCCTTAAGCCGCTCCTCATAGGGCTTGTTCTCCAGACCCTTGATTATTTTAGTCGCCCTCCTCTGGACACATTCCAGCTTGTCAATATCTCTCTTGAATTGTGGTGCCCAGAATTGGACACAATATTCCAGGTGTGGTCTAACCAAAGCGGAATAGAGGGATAGCATTACTTCCCTAGATCATTTTGTAGAACTGCCTCTCTCGTGATTCCAAAGCATTATGCCATGTGGCTTCAAAGTGTATTAATTCTACCGTGTAGCTGTACCCTTAGTTTTGTCTTGAGTAGTATGGAATCTCTAGTTAACTGAATGAATGGGACGGCCCTAGTTGGGAGGTGGAATTTTGTCCTTTCCCTTTTACTGAATCATGAAAAAAATTGGTCTTGAGCTAACCTTGATGCATATTTCTACTTGAGAGCCATAAATACGGAGTTAAGTCCTTAAAATGTTAATAGCCGCACAAATAGGTAGTGCTGTCTAAATGAGTGACCGTTTAATGAATCACTCCCCCCCAAAAAAGGTCAGCAAAGCAAGTCCCGGGTGCATCATGTTATTTCAAGTTACCCAGCAAATGACCGCATTAATATTAACTGACAGATTGCAGACCTTTATGTTTATGTAGAGTGAGATTCCGGCAAGTGCACAACTGGGAGGTGTTAGGGAAAAAGTTTCTGCCAACGCATCATCCTGCAAAGTCGTGCCATTTGCGGGCCATTACTTGTTCGACATGTGAGTGTCTAATAATAATGGCTCTCTTCCGAGCTCTCGCTCTTTCTGCCTCATTCTTTGGGTAGCAAAGGCAGTGTAATGACTGCAACACCCTTGACCTTTCCCCTCCACACTCTTGGCTCTGAATCAGCCTGCAGCTTTTTCTTCATTGTGGGTGAGTCAGGTTGCTATGCAAACTTGCTGGCAACTTCAGAACCCAGGAGTGTTCTGGAAACAAAAAAAGAGAGAGGGGGAAAAGAGCCAGATGTCATTCCAACAAGGAGAGGGAGGGGGAGAGATCAGTACCTGGAGAGGTTGTTGTCAGTCATGACATTTCACTTGAATCAAAATGTCTATCAAATGTGGGGTATTAAATATGGAAGAAAAAACTGAACTTCTCTTAATCTGAGAGAGTTGGGGTGTATGCATGTTGATGTGGCTATGTAAATGAATAAGTAATAACAATCGTTGCATCAGAAAGTGCCATCTCTTTGACAGGGGGAGCTGGAAAAAGCTGTCCCATCTATTTTATGGCCAGTGCAGACCTCTGCTGATTTCACATCTCGTTTTATGTGTATGCTTTGAACTGGGAATTTATGCATGGATAAAACAGCAAAAAAGTTTCTGGGCCTCCAAATAGTTTTTTTTTTCCCCTGTGAAAGATCTCCAAATGCCAAAAGGAAAAAAAAGGGAAAGAAAAGAAAGGAAAGGAAAGGAGGGCTTATTTATTTAATTACTTTATTTATATACCGCTTTTCTCAGCCCTCAGGCAACTCAAAGCGGTGAACAACATCAATACAAAACATCATGAGACAAGTATAGGGCAATTAGAATCACAGAATCATAGAATCAAAGAGTTGGAAGAGACCTCATGGGCCATCCAGTCCAACCCCCTGCCAAGAAGCAGGAAAATCGCATTCAAAGCACCCCAGACAGATGGCCATTCAGCCTCTGTTTAAAAGCCTCCAAAGAAGAAGCCTCCACCACTCTCTGGGACAGAGAGTTCCACTGCTGAACAGCTCTCACAATCAGGAAGTTCTTCCTAATGTTCAGATGGAATCTCCTTTCTTGTAGTTTGAAGCCATTGTTCCTGTCCTAGTCTCCAGGGAAGCAGAAAACAAGCTTGCTCCCTCCTCCCTGTGGCTTCCTCTCACATATTTATACATGGCTATCATATCCCTCTCAGCCTTCTCTTCTTCAGGCTAAACATGCCCAGCTCCTTAAGCCGCTCCTCATAGGGCTGGTTCTCCAGACCCTTGATCATTTTAGTCGCCCTCCTCTGGACACATTCCAGCTTGTCAATATCTCTCTTGAATTGTGGTGCCCAGAATTGGACACAATATTCCAGGTGTGGTCTAACCAAAGGCACCAATTAAAAACAATTGTAACATAAATCATTAAACATCCATATAACAATCATTAGCACCTCAACAGTAAAATCAGAATCCAGTCACATCATCCATTATTCCATATTCCTATGTTCAATTACACTGTTACACAATTAATAAAACTAATCTCATGCTCAGCGTTCATCCTTCAGAGTTCCATAATTTCATTCCATTTTGTCCATTCTTGTCAATTTTCAAAACCTTTTATTTATCTGCCAGATTGTCCAAATGCCTGGTCCCAAATCCACATTTTCAATTTTCTCCTAAAGAAAAGGAGGGATGTCACTGATCTAATTTCCCCGGGGAGTGAATTCCATAGGTGAGGGGCCACCACTGAGAAGGCCCTGCTCCTCGTCCCCGCCAATCTCACTTGTGATAGAGGCGGGGCCGAGAGCAGGGCCTCCCCAGAAGAGGTGGGACGTAGAGGGAGATCCGTTTGGACAGATACACTGGGCCGGAACCGTATAGGGTTTTGTAGTGATCAGAAGTTACCGTGTGCCAGCTAACATACCCAGACAGAGGGGAGGAACATTCTCCCTGGCCAGTCTCCCCCAGGACCAAGCATGGTGAGACAGAAGGCTTGTCCTGATTAGCTGCCTAGCCTGCTGTGCACTGGCCATGTATGGAGCACAGCATGGTGGAAGAAGGAACCTCAGCATGATGGCACTGGAGGGGAGCCCCCAATGCTGAAATCTTTCTGCCCGGTAAGTCAGGCAGGGCTTCATGGGCCACTGACTACCTTTTGGGCCACTGACTACCTTTGTGACCATCCCTGATATAAGCCACTTTCAGGAACAATTCACTTTTTTTGTGCCAGTCCTCCTGAATTATGCCATTAAATTTCTTGTAGCATTGTCTTTGAAAAATGCATTGGGTTGCTTAGCGGAGGAAGATTTGTGACCATAATTATTTATTCATGACAAAAATTGTTATTAGGCTTTCCTTCTTAGTCTTTGTGTCCATGATATGATGAAAAATCAATATGTAGGAAAAGAAGGAAGTGAAGAGATGATGCTTAATGATCAGGGAGGGACAGAAAAAGAGAAAGTGTAGTATATCTAAAATAAAATAAAGACCATGGGAAAATTTGCTGGGTTTTTTTCCTGGGACCTGGTCCAAACTTCAAATCCCATGGTACTTTTAAAAAATCCAGATCCTTTCATGAAAATTCACATCTATTAGTCATATTGTGTCCAATACAACAGTGTGACAAAAGCTATTAGAAATACAGTGCAACCTTGGTAACCGTGGACCAATATATGCGCTTTCACTCATCCATGATTTCACATTTGTGGTCTCCTGTATAAGTTTCACCCTCTTCTTGATATCTCTGTTGTTCACCCAATTGCAAATTTCAGGGTTCATTTTTTTCCATGGTTTCATATATCCTCATGCAAGTCGTTTCTGGTGTGAGAGAATTGGCCGTCTGCACGGACATTGCCCAGGGGATGCCCGGATGATCTGATGTTTTTATCATCCTTGTGGGAGGCTTCTCTCATGTCCTCACATGAGGAGCTGGAGTTGATAGAGGGAGCTCATCCACCTCTCTCTGGATTTGAACCTACGACCTGTCAGTCTTCAGTCCTGCCGGCACAGGGATTTAACCCACTGCGCCACCGGGTGCTCAAGTCGCTCCTGACAACAATAATAATAATGTATTGTCGAAGGCTTTCATGGCTGGAATCACTCAGTTCTTGTGGGTGTTTTCGGGCTATATGGCCATGTTCTAGAGGCATTTATCCTGACGTTTCGCCTGCATCTATGGCAAGTCCAAATCTCTGAGGATGCTTTGCCATAGATGCAGGCGAAAGGTCAGGAGAAATGCCTATAGAAGGCCATATAGCCCGAAAAAACCCACAAGAACTGAATACTCATAATATCTGGGAACATATATCCCATAGATATTTGGGCTGTAGTGGAAGGAAGAGGAGGAGAAGAGGATGACAGTGTATTCCATTGGGAACTGGAGCATTTGTCAAAATCAGTTGGACTGATACAAATTCATACAAAGCTCCAGACCCAGGATGCATCTCCTTTGTAGAATTAGTGCAGTTTGACACCACTTTAGATGTTCTGACTCAATGCTGGAATATGGGAGTTGGAATTTGGCGAGGCATTAGTACATTTTGGCAGAGAAGGCTAAAACTGTTGTAGAACTACAACTCACAAGATTTCATAGCATTGCATTATGGCAGTTAAAGCGCAATCAAACTGCATTAATTCTAAAGTAGAGATGCCTAATTCTCATAATCCCTTAGAGAATTAGCTATCAACTTGAGCCACATGTTGGTTCACTGCACCACCTGTATTTTCCTCTATTTTGAAGCTGACAGAAGCACACCCCCTTTGCTCCTGAATATTCCCTATCCTCTAAGGGAAACTGTCAGAGGAGAAAACTATCTCCGCTTAGCAAACATAGAATTTGCAAAGAAGATTCAGGAATTGTTCTTTATTTTACTGTGAAGCTTCCTCTGAATCTCATTGAGTGCTTAAATCATCTCAGCTACGCCGATCCCTTTGGCAGTAAAATAAAAACCGTATTAAGCATTAAATTTTACACATAACGGGTATTTCTCATTGACAGAGAGTTTATGGAAGTTGTCAACGCCCGAGTTCAACTTATATGAAGGCAATCATAATCTGAGGGCATATGAATTGATCTAGTCAGAAATGATGTCTGCAAAATTAACAAATTTATCATTTCAGTTTTAGTTGAAACTTCAGATGCCATTTCCCTCATCCTTGTTGTGGGCTGAATACAAAGAGCCGAAGCAGCTCATTTTATAGAGAGCAGAGATAGTAGATACGGTTACCTTGAAACATCCAGTTTTCAGGTTCATGTATAAAAGTAGTAGGACAAATCAAACAGGTTTATGGGTCCAGCTCCGATTAGGAGCCTTTATTTATTTACCCCTTTTATTATGCTTATCTACCCAACTTTCTTTTATAATCCTGTCAATCCTGTCCCCGATGTTATTTAACATCTACATGAAGCCGCTGGGGGAGATCATCAGGAGTTTCGGAATGAGATGTTATCTCTATGCAGATGATGTCCAAATCTGTCACTCCTTCTCACCTGTCCAGACCTTGAACCGGTGCTTGGCCGCTGTGTCGGACTGGATGAGAGCTAACAAATTGAAACTGGATCCAGACAAGACAGAGGTCCTACTGGTCAGTTGTAAGGCCGAACAGGGTATAGGGTTACAGCCTGTGTTAGACGGGGTTACACTCCTCCTGAAGACACAGGTTCGCAGCTTGGGAGTGATCCTGGACTCATCGCTGAACCTGGAACCCCAGGTCTCGGCGGTGGCCGGGAGAGCTTTTGCACAATTAAAACTTGTGCACCAGCTGCGCCCGTATCTTGGGAAGTCGGATCTGGTCACGGTGGTCCACGCTCTTGTTACATCCCAGATAGATTACTGCAATGCACTCTACGTGGGGTTGCCTTTGAAGACTGTTCGGAAACTTCAATTAGTCCAGCGGGAGGCAGCCAGATTGCTCACCGGAGCATACCACCCGCGTGCTATGTCAGCTCCACTGGCTGCCAATCCAGTTCCGAGCACAATTCAAAGTGCTGGTTTTGACCTACAAAACCCTATATGATTCCGGCCCAGCGTATCTGTCCGAACGCATCTCCCTTTACGTCCCATCTCAGAGTCTGAGATCCTCTGGGGAGGCCCTGCTCTCGACCCCGCCTCTGTCACAAGTGAGATTGGCGGGGACGAGGAGCAGGGCCTTCTCAGTGGTGGCCCCTCACCTATGGAATTCACTCCCTGGGGAGATCAGATCAGCAACATCCCTCCTTTCATTCAGAAAGAAATTAAAAACATGGATGTGGGACCAGGCGTTTGGGCAATCTGGCAGATGAATAAGGGACTATGACAATGGATAGGAATATGAACTCAGAGTTGGCGAACGCTGTGTCTGAGATGGCTATTGATTGTGTGATATATTGTTGTTTTTAATTGTTTTAATTGTTGACCATTTAATTGCTGGTTTTATATGTTATTGTATTTGTGTAGGCACCAAGATGTGCCTTTTGTAAGCCGCCCTGAGTCCCCCCTCGGGGGTTGAGAAGGGCGGAGTAGAAGTACATGAAATAAAATAAAATAAATAATGCTCAGGGCATCTTGCATTTCACTTCTGGTTTTTTCCTCCCAGGCTCATAGTTTCAATAATGTTGTGAATACAAGGAACCTTAAATATTCAGCAGGAAGAGAGGGAAAGGTGAGGTTTTGTACAAATGATGCCTTTCTAAATGGTGGATTGAATGGTGGATTGGGTACATGCTCTGTTAGCATCATCCTGTGACAGAACCTCATCCAAAGATCTTCTGATCCTTACGAATGTTGTTGGAAGAGATCTATCTTCCATCTGAGCCATGGGCCAGGACTTTAAGCCATAGCAACCCATCTCCTTAGATTTCATGCCAGCAGTAAGGGAACACATTAAATAAATCTAGAAATGAATGTAAAGTTATGTTCTGTTTTGTTGATTCAGGTTCCCAACCACAATGCTTTTTCTATGCTTATCTAAGGGCCCCTCCAGACAGGCCCAAAATGCGGGACCTGTCACAGGTTTACTTGAGGCATTCAAATGACACCTCAGGTAAACCCAAATTCATCTGTAATAAACTGTGATTTCCCAGTTTACTCTGGATTATTTATTTATTTATTTATTTATTTACTTTACTTATATACCGCTGTTCTCAGCCCAAAGGCGACTCACAGCGGTTCACAACCAACAAGAACAGCAGAAATTCAATGCGAAATATAAAACAGTTAATTCCGCGCAACACACAATTAATAAACACTTATTACAATAACTAATCACTATCGTCTCATCCACAAAAACATAATCCAGACTCGTCAACCATTTTCCATTCCTATGTTCATTACCAATTATTGCACTAATTATTCGAACGCCTGCTCAAACAGCCAGGTCTTAACTTTTTTACGGAATACCATTAGAGATGGTGCTAACCTAATGTCTGTGGGAAGGGCGGTCCACAGCCAAGGGGCCACCACTGAAAAGGCCCTATCTCTCATCCCTGCCAACCGTGCTTGAGAAGCAGGCGGGATCAAGAGTAGGGCCTCCCCGGAAGATCTCAAAGCCCTGGTGGGTTCATAGGCAGAGATGCGGTCAGCTAGGTAGCTTGGGCCGGAACCGTTTAGGGCTTTAAAGGTCAATGCCAGCACTTTGAATTGAGCCCGGTAGCAAATCGGTAGCCAGTGGAGTTGGCGCAACAGGGGGGTTGTATGCTCCCTGCGCTCCGCTCCTGTTAAAATCATGGCTGCCGAGCATTGGACTAGTTGGAGCTTCCGAGCCGTCTTCAAAGGCAACCCCACGTAGAGAGCGTTGCAGTAGTCTAAACGGGATGTAACCAGAGCGTAGACTACCGTGGCCAAGTCAGATTAATTAATTTGCCACCTGGAAAGATCCCAACTTTAATGGAAGGTGTGGATCTTTCCTAGTGTGGACCCTGTGGGGATTGACTGCTGGGACCACTTCTACGATCATGGTGGTCAATCCCCACTATGATTCCAATTCTTTGGTCTCCAAGAACCCAAAAAACCAAAATCTCCTGGTGTTTGAAAATGACAGGTCAGGAGGTGAAGTGGGGGGGGGGAGCATTTGCTGGGGGGGGGGGGCTAGCATGTAGCCAGGCTCCTAATGTAGGTTTTGGGGGTAAATGGGTTCTGCCAGCTGGATATATGCCCTCCCAGGTCAACCTCTCACTGACCCAGGAGGGCATGTAGCCATCCCCGAAGGGAAAGTCTTGGGTTTTGAGTGGGTGCAGAAGGCCCTTAAATGAAATTGCAAATCCAGTTTGGGTCTCTGCCTCTCTAGTCAAATGCTGCTATGCTGTTGCCACTGAATTTGGATCTTTTCCCCAGGTTAACAAACCTTCTGCTTTTTCACCATATTATCTAAAAGAAGCTTATGTGGAATTGACGGAAGAGTAGGAGGGGATAAGAATAGGTAACTTTCCAGCAGCCTGACAACAGATCTTTGAGAAAACAGACTCTGTTTCTTTAAATACACTGCAATAAATCACATTCCATTCCCTTCTTAGGGTCAACTCCGACCCCTGGAGAAAGTGAGATAAAGTAAAAAAGAACCCGTAGATAAAAACAGTTATTGAAAACTGCTATTCTTTCCTCTGCTCTCTGGGGAATATTTGAGCTTGGAGGCCTTTTAACGGGAGTTGCTGTGCCTGCATTTTAAATGGGCCTGTTCTCCCGCTGCCAGCTTTCCTTTTTGTTCCTGAAGTCTACCAATTCAGTCATCACATCCTTCCTTGCTCAGTTGTGTCCTTTTATCATTTGAAAGGGTCCTCATAACCAAAATTTTGGAGGATGCCTCCTTCAAGTACCATGACTTTTGCATGGATATTCTGGAATCTGTAGGACAAGCTCTGAAGATAGGAACCCTATAGAGAAGTTGTCCCTAAAGCTGTTGTCCACTCAGGTTACAGTCAGAGATGACATCTCCTGCTGACAACTTCTTTTCATCTGTCTCCATCAGAGTACAAGAAAGTGTCAGCAGAAGAAGTGAATCACGTGAAAAATATAGAAAGATCCCTTCTTACTGGGTCTTTCTATTTGTTGTTTATGCATTCAGTTGCTTCCAACTCTTCGTGACCTCATGGACCAGCCCACGCCAAACCTCCCAGTCAGCCATCACCACCCCAACCTCCTACAGAGTCAAGCCAGTCACTTCAAGGATACTATCAATCCATCTTGCCCTTGGTCAGCTCCTCTTCCTTTTTCCTTCCATTTCCCCCAGCATAATTGTCTTCTCTAAGCTCTCCTGTCTTCTCATTATGTGGTCAAAGTACTTCAACTTTGCCTCTATCCATCCCTCCAATGAGCAGGTGGGCTTTATTTCCTGGAGGATGGACTGGTTGGATCTTCCTGCGGTCCACGGCACTCTCAGAACTTTCCTCCAACAGCACAGCTCAAAACCATCTATCTCCTTTGCTCAGTCTTCCTTATGGTCCAGCTCTCACATCCGTAAGTTACTACGGGGAATACTATTGCTTCAAGTATGCAGATCTTCATTGTCAGTGTGATGTCTTTACTCTTCACTATTTTATCAAGATTAGTCATTGCTCTCCTCCCAAGAAGTAAATGTCTTCTGATTTAGAAATGTGTTTCTATACTTGTGTACAAATCTTTACTTATTTCAACCAAACTAAGCTCAATTGTCCAACTATTTCTTCAACCCAAAATGAAATAGAAAAATAAGAAGGATAATCTTGAAATTTATGAACCTACAAATTGCAGTTTCTCTAGATGTAGCTATAGTCTTCTTCCCATACTAATTCACCCTTCAATAAGTCTCCTTCAGACTCCAAAGCCCCAGCATTGTGGAATGTAAGCTAGGGAAACCCAGGGTGCATCTGTACTGTAGAATCAATGCAGTTTGATGCCGCTGTAACTACAATGGCTCAATGTTTTGAAATCCTGGAAATCATAATTTTGCAAGGTCTTTAGCTTTCTCTGTCAAAGACTGCTCATTAAACTACAACTCCCATAATCTAAATATCATTAAGCTATAGAAGTGTAAGTCATGTCAAACAGCATGAATTCTACAGTGTAGGTGCACCCTCAGGGCTCTTCTAGACAACCTCATAATCTGGGACAAATAATAATAACAACAATAACAATAATATAACTTTATTTATACCCCGCCTCCATCTCCCCAAACATGGGGACGACCCAACAGTTACAACAAAGCAAAACAAATACAACACATAATCATAAAATAACAGATAAAATAAAATATAATTAAATATATGAAAAGAAAGTAATACAAAAGAAACACAGGGTACAACACAATAACAAAGACATTAAGCCAAATGGGCAGGTTCATTTGCATTCTCCTTTTAAATTTGCATGCCTCTTTTCTTTGATGCCTAAACTGTATTTCTAAACATTTGGCTGAAGCTTTAAGTTAGTGCAATACTAGAACTGAGCCACATAGTTTGCTTTAACACAAGCATACAAACATAGACTTCCAGCTAATACTTTGGCCTCCTGGTTTTCTTTGCTTCTCTTTCCCTCCCATCGGGGAAATATTTTGTCTTCTGTTGCTGCTGCTGAGTTAGCTATATCGTTGAATAGCTTAATCTGAATTGTTATATTTATATATGTTTCATTCACTGCTCCGACTAAGGATTCTTTTATGAACCCCAGCAGGACACAAAAATTAAGTTCTAAATACAATTAATGACTATAATTATCAGCACATTGAGAAAAGCTGTCCATGACATTGAGCATGTTGGTTTATTAACCACCTGCTTTTAACCAACTGATTGTTTAATCTCTTTAATTTAAATATATTTTTATATTCTTGCTTTTTCCATTTGAAATATTGAAGGCTTATCCTCTCATATTTCCCAAATGAATGCTGGGAGACATATGGCCAAGCAGAAACAGAGCATGGTCACAATAGCAAAGGTTTTTGACGAAAAGCATATGAGGCTGCAGCAAGGTGCTTTTGCTTGGGTCTATTTATTTGTCATGTCAGGACAACCAGTCAAATTATTTTACATTTCCAACAGAACAAAGCAAACAAACAGACAAAATACAAAATGTGTGAGTTTGGTAGTTGATTAAATGTCCTTTGACCAGTATCTGGCCACTTGGAGTGCCGCTGGTGTTGCTGCAAGAAGGTCCTCCATGGTGCATGTGGCAGGGCTCAGGTTGCATTGCAGCAGGTGGTCAGTGGTTTGCTCCTCTCCACACTCGCATGTCGGGGATTCCACTTTGTAGCCCCATTTCTGAAGGTTGGCTCTGCATCTCATGGTGCCAGAGCACAGTCTGTTCAGCGCCTTCCAGGTCGCCCAGACCTGGGGGACATGAGAGAAGCCTCCTCGCAGGATTGCAAGACATCCGGGCGTCCCCTGGGCAACGTCTTCATAGACGACTGATTCTCTCGCCACAGAAGTGACCAGCATGCAAGCATGCAAGCTTGGGTCTATATGTTCTAATTCCTGATGAGATTGCAAGGAGGAAATAAACATTTTCTCCAAAGGGAACAAATATGTTACTAACCATTAAATTATTGGTGAAACAGCTAGTTCCCCATGGCAAATAGCTTGAGGGACATTTCTCCAAAACATAGTTTGGAGGTGCAGAGGAAGGTGTGTATCTTGCTCTGCTAAAAGAACCAATTCCAAAAGGAAAAACTTTCTGACTGTGAGAGTCATTCAGCAGTGGAACTCTCTGCCCCGGAGTGTGGTGGAGGCTCCTCCTTTAAACAGAGGCTAGATGGCCATCTGTCGGGGGTGATTTGAATTTTCCTGCTTCTTGGCAGAATGGGGTTGGACTGGATGGCCCACAAGGTCTCTTCCAACTCTAGGATTCTATAATTCTATGATTTTAAATTATTGACATTGCTTCTCCAGTGGTATATGCTGAGACACTGCACTTCCACTCACAGAATTATGTGGTGATCATGAAAAAGTGTACAAGCAAATTCTGCACAATGCTCAATAGCATTTCACTCCACAACTTTCAGCTGAATGTAGACATTTTGCACATGAGAAAGATGTCCAGTTCATAGAAGAATTCATGCACCCGTAATATATCAACAAATACTGACCACAAGTGGCACTTGGAGAATACACACACATAAACACACTTGATTTATATTCTGCTCTATCACTCTGAGGGGACTCAGGGTGGATTACAGGTATATTTATGGCAAACATTCAATGTCATTATACAATGGACAGAAATGGACAATACATAAACAAAGGCAAGGCTTCTATCTTTTCATCTCTGGCATCCATTTGTGCTCGACTTGGCCATGGGGAGGTGCTGTTGTTTCATGTTACACGCTGAGGAGCCCATTGTCCATGGACTCCTTTCCTGGTTGGATTTTTGCCAGCATGTTTTTCAGGGCACCTTTTATCTCCCCACCAAAGCAGTACCTATTTATCAACTTACATAGTTGTTTTCGAACTGCTTGGTGAGCAGAAACTGGGCTGGCGATGGGAGCTCACCCAACCCGGGATTGAACTGCCAACCTTCCAGTCAGCAGGATCTTCTATAGCAGGCAGTTTATAACACTGTGCTGGCCTGGCCTGGATTTGGAAGATGTGAGTTCAAACCCTATGGAGCCATGATGTTTGCCAAGTAAATTTGATTTAGCTACTATCTGTCAGTCTGATGTGCTTTAAAGGCATCACTGAAGATTTGGTTCTACATGATGTTTTGCCTTCTTTGCCACAGAGTGCTAATGCTTGACCAAACTACAATTCCCATGATTCCTTTGCATTTAGCCATGGCAGTTAAAGGGCTGTCAGAGTGCATTCATTCTATAGTGCATATGCACCTTTAATCACTACTTTTTGAAATGATTGTCAAGACCTGCTTTGCGTTAACCTGAGGAAGAGCCATTGACTCTTTTTGTTCCCTCTCAGTGTCCCATATGTGTTCCTTGGTTGTGATCTGAATTTTCCCTAGCACTGACATCCATCTTCCTTCCCAGTTATGCTTAAGTTCATTGTCTTTTTGGCAGGTGTTCATTTGAGATCATTTTTCTCCTATTAATGTCTTTTTGCAGCTCTCAGAGCTTTTATAGCCTCCTCTTCTTTTATTGCTTGGCCTAGAGATATCAAGCATTATTCAGATTCTGTTTAGGTAGGACTGGTCTTTGGAGATGGTGGAAGAACCTTAAAGTGTTATAGGGAGATATTTATTTTGTTCTCAAATAGATATGCAATGAGTATTGGTGACTATAGGTTTCTTGCACATTTTGTGTGCATGTCTACTTGGAAGAAGAAATATTCTGAATTTCAACAGATTCTCAGTTGTATTGGTGAAGCCAGAAATAAGAGGTTAAGGAATTGTGGGAAATAGTAGTATCTTTGCAAGCTCACTATAGAAAACAACGGTTCATAGAGTTGTGCCTAGGTGGCTGGTTGAAGTGACATCATTAGCACTTCGGGAAAGATCTCCTGAATAGTTGTACATCAGAGGAACTTCTGGATGGCTTGGATTTTCAAAAGGAAAAAGAAAGAAAGAAAGAAAGAAAGAAAGAAAGAAAGAAAGAAAGAAAGAAAGAAAGAAAGAAAGAAAGAAAGAAAGGAGAGAGAAAGGAAGAGAATGGGAGTTGTGAAGGGAGAGAAATAAAGTTTTGGAGTATGGAAAGGAGGAAATCATGCATGAATACAGGTCATCTTTCAATAGGATAACTGCCCCAAAGAATAATGTTTCCATAGCAGATAAAATAATATCAATGTGTCTGGTTTCTTAGTCCTTCTTTCAAAAAGCAGTATCATTTACATTAGTTGCCATTTCCAACAAAAATAACCAGTTCCAAATAATGAACTTTAAAAGTAACTCATTGCTTCAAAACTCCTGAATATTTCAGTCCCATCTTGAACCGTTGGCTCTATAATAGTGTCAGGACCCTGGGGGTTTACAATGGGGTGTCAGAGAGGTCACCAAAGACTATCAGAAAACACAGTATTTTCTGTTGGTCATGGGGGTTCTGTGTGAGAAGTTTGGCCCAATTCTATTGTTAGTTGAGTTCAGAATGTTCTTTGATTGTAGGTGAACTATAAATCCCAGCAGCTACAACTCCCAAATGTCAAGGTTTATTTTCCCCACACACCACCAGTGTTCACATTTGGGCATATTGAAAATTTGTGCCAAGTTTGGTCCAGATCTGTCATTGTTTGAGTCTACAGTGTTCTCTGGATGTAGATGAACTACAACTCCAAAACTCAAGATCAATATCCACCAAACCTTTCCAGTATTTTCTGTTGGTCATGGGAGTTCTGTGTGCCAAGTTTGGTTCAATTCCATATTTGATAGAGTTCAGAATGCTCTTTGATTGTAGGCTAACTTTAAATCTCAGCAACTACAACTCCCAAATGACAAAATCAAAAGCCACCCTCCCCCAACCCCACAATTATTCAAACTTGGGCATATCAGGTGTGCTGTCATGCGCTGGGCCTATAATAATTGTCTTTTGAACAGGACATGCTCTTTTCCTATACAAAAGTCTTTAGATGCTTGAAAAGTTTAACAAAGACCCTTATTATTGCTTAGATCTCCAACAATTTATACAAACACTTTTCAGATCTTCAACAAGTCAAACAAATGCTTCTTAACTTGCCCGAATGGACAGGTAACTGTCTTCATAAAATGTTTCTTTTCTTTAAGAGGAAAACCCTTTTTAACCTCTCCCAGGCAATCTACTTTCTATGCTTGCTGGTGTGGGCTCTACTCCCGGCTCCAATTGCTTCTGGTTACCCGAGTAGACCTACCAGCCAAGGCTTTGTAGATTCTCCAGCTGGAGTTATTTTGGATCTTTTCCACGAAAGATGTGGAGCTGTTTCCACCGGATGCTTCTGTTTCCCCCGGATGCTATGAGAAACTTAGCTTGTCTACAGATGGAGCTGATCCACGTCCTGTAGTTAAGCTTTCCACTGTAAGACTGAACTAAAAATGGTTCCCTTTCCCTCCCAGAGCCCTGGAAAAAGGGGCGGAACCCAAACTTAACAATTATAGACAAGTCATTGGCCCTATAATTGCAAACCAAGGGAAGCCACCTTACTACAAAATGCATGGAACCTTGGAATATATGCAAACACTCAATAGAAAAAAAATGAAGATGAAGCTCCTGGGACAGCCATACCAGCACATTGGGTATTTGTGCCAAATTTGGTCCAGTGAATGAAAATACATCCTGCATATCAGATATCTACATTGTGATTCAGAACAGTAGCAAAATTACACTTATGAAGTAGCAATGAAAATAATTTTATGGTTGGGGGTCACCACAACAAGAGGAACTATTTTAAGGGGTCGTGGCATTAGGAAGATTGAGAACAACTGCCCTATAGAGTTTTGCCACATGATCTCCAATGCTGCTTTTGCCTCTGAAATGCTATGAATCCAGATTTCTAGTCAGTTGGTAGTTTCTATGAGTGATGCATAAAAAAGTGGACTTTTCAGATTCTGATTAATCACTGCTTGGAAATGGTTCAAAATGTCATTAGATTTGGGAGGGGAAAAAAAAAACAAAGCTAAGAATCTTCTTGAAGGCAGATTTCACAGAGTTCCACATCCCAATTTGTTAAATCGATAGATATCTCCCCAGAAACCTCAGAGAGTCCTCTGGAAACATGTGTTTCAGGAATATAGTATGGTTGTGTCACAGAGGTTGTTCTTCTCAACACTAATGTGTGTTCTATTCTAGAGAGATTGAGGGATGGGGAATTGTGTGAAGCCATTGACCGAAACGCTTCTCCCTCACCTTCCAGAGTCAACCTCCTTTCAGCTTATCTGGGGACTGTTTTATAAGAGTTGATCTGGGAAGAGTAGGGGCTCCATAGAGGGCTATGATGTCTTATGGCAAGGAGTTTAGAGACCAAATGGTCTTTTTGTCCTTTGCAATTCTGTGATTCTCCAGTGGTGACAGTTTGGGGGTGGGTGGGTGGGTGGAGGGAGAGCACATGTGACCTTAACTCCAATGGATGGGAGAGAAACACGCTGGAACAGCCAGCTAGATGTATCATGTTAACGGCCTCATCTTGTGGTGTCATCATTACTATAATTAATGAATTACCATAGCAAACGGCAGCAACTATAAAGTTTGCAACGATATGCAGCCGTTTGCTCCGGTGGGGGCGGACTCGGCTGCATATATTTCATATCAAAATGATTAGCAAGGCCCTGTGATACGAACAATGCCCTTCACTTTAAAGGAACAAAGGAATCGGCGGAGAACACCCAAAATGAAACACTTTGCCCTTTTGCCGCCTTTCCTATTAGAAAACAAGTTAAAAAGTACCATCGGGCAGGTTAATTGACTTACAAGTATGTCTTTTTAATAAGTGTCATAAAGTATGTCACACAGGCAAAACCTGCTTTCGGTGCATTTTTTAAAAACTGTTGTCAACCAGATGAAAGTTTATTGTTCGCATGTAAGTTTCCCTTTTCAAGCCATAATGGAAGACATTAAATTGATTTGCCATGCGTAGATATGAAGCGGGTTGCGTCCGTTGCTCTTGCTCAATGTGCCTTTCACTGGCACTTGCTGCTTGCGTTCTTGGACAGAGCAGGGACAAGGAGAGGGATGTGTTCCACAGTTCAAAGTACCAGGACTAGAAATTCTTCATTGGATCAAACAAAAGTCCTTCTGATCCACTGTAATGGTACATTCGTACCAGGAGCTCCATCTTTATTTTCTTTCTATTAAATGTATGAATGCATTCCAAGGCTTCAGGGACTTTTGCAAAAGGTGACTTCCCTTGGTTTGCAGTCATGGGGCAAGCCACCTGTCTATCATTGTTAAGTTTGGATCCGCCCCTTCTCCCAGGGTCATGGGAGGAGAGGGAGCCATTTTTAGTTAGTCTTACAGAAGGAAACCAAGCTATAGGACGTGGCGTAGCTTCACCCACAGAAAAGCTTCACTTCTTTAGAATTCCGGGGAGAACAGTCTCAAAGCTCTGGCACGGAGCTTACAGCCTCTCAGCCTTACAGCATCTGAGGGAAACAGTCCTAAAAGGTTTTTTAAGAAATTCTGGGGGAAAGCAGCTTTACAGATCCAAAGAACTCCAGCTGGAGAATCTGCAAGCCTTTACCAAGGTCTACTCGGTGCTCAAGACGCAATTTGAATCCGGTAGTAGAATCCACATCAGTAAAGCTTAGATAGTAGACAGCCTGGGAGAGGTTAAAAAAAGGTTTTCCTCTTAAAGTGAAAGAACAGTTAAGAAAGACAGTTGCCTGTCCCTTGAGGACAAGAGTAAGGAAGCCACCAGTTGACTCAAAGCTTTGAAGCATTTGTTTGAATCATTGAAGATTTGAGTAGTATCTGTTTAATTTGTTCAATAATAAAGGACTTTGTTAAATCATTAAAGACTCTAAGACCATTTCTACAGGGAAACCCTTGAGGGCCTCTCTTCAAGGCACCCTGGCTTCCCGCTCAGTACAAAGTGCACGTCCTATTCAAAGTCAATTGTTACAGGCCCAGCACGTGACAGAACATCCACCATTTTGCTTCTTGCAACAATCACTCATGCACTTTCAGGAAATCTTCCAGGGTTGCTTGAAAGGAATATTCCTCTCCCTTTGTAGTCTCCAGCAACTGTATTGTTGCCGTATTGCATTTCCATAAGGAATCTACATACCAAGAGATATCATGGCTACTAAGAATCTAGCCTCTGCTTAAAGCAGTAGTTTTTAACCTGTGGGCTGTGGACGACCAGTGGACCGAGAGGATGAAAATTTCGTCCTCAAGCCTCCTTCTTCTTTATTTTCTTTTATTTCATGTATTTATTTTTGCTCCTTTCACACTGCCTGCCACTCCTTCTCTGTTGCTGACCATGGCAGACGTTCTGTATCATAAACTAGAGCTGATGTGGTCTATCCCATCCAGTGTTCTGAATCAGCACCCTAAATAACCAAACCAAATCTAAAGTTGATCAAAAACTGATTCGTAACATTTTTGGTACTAAAATTGGAGTGTGGTCCCTGGTCAAAGTGATCCTTGGACTTTTTTGTTGAAGAAAAACAAAAGATAATGGGAAGAATGAATTGGGATGATGTTCAAGACTATCTGGACAATGTGAGAAAATAAAAAAACAAGAGAAACAATTTTACTATCTCTTTTCTCTTTTTAATAAGGAAAAATATTTTTGAGTTATAAGAAAATAATAACCAAGAAGATGGAATGGAAGTCACTTTTTTGTTTGTTTGTTTTTTGTGGGTTTTTTGTGTTTTTGCCTTTTTTCCCATTTTGCTTTTTGTGTGAGTATTTTTGTAGAATGTGTTTTATCTTTATCTCTTCTTTTCCCCCCCTCATTTTTCTATACTTTTTATTGTTCTCACTCTTTCGTTGTATTATTTATAAAATCTAATAAAATTCTTTAAAAAAAAAAAGTGGTCCTTGGTCAAGTAGTTCCTGGTCAAGTGGTCCCTGGTCAACATGGTTCCTGCTCATGTGGTCTGTGATTAATTCCCTACCTGTTAGGCTAGGAAAGGCTCAGAAAAGTAGGCCAAGGAAGTTCAGCAGCCATTTTAGAAGAGTGCCTGGAGGCATCCATCTTAGAATCTCATTTCCTGGAGGGGGCATGCTTAGTAGCAGCTTGGAGGGAAACTTCTTGTTTGTGATTGGCTGGGAGAAAGTGGGTGGAGATTAACTTGAGAAAAGGGGGGGGGATGACTTTAAGGTGCCTTTTAAAACCTGACAGCTTAGTTAGGGTCTGTGTGTCAAAGAAGAAGGAGTTAGGGTTTGGTGTGAAGAAGAAAAGAATTAGTGAAGCCTGAAGTTGGTCAGTTAGTCAGCAGAGTTAGTTAGCGAGAAGATTTACAGCTATTGGGAAGGATAGCTGGGGAAGTGGAAAGACAGATCCAAAAAGGAAAGGACTGTCTGTGTGGGTAATGCAGAAAAAATGAAATGCAAAGATACAGAATGGGGGACAATGCCTGGCTCGAGAGCAGTACGTGTGAAAAAGATCTTGGAGTCCTCGTGGACAACAAGTTAAACATGAACCAACAATGTGATGTGGCAGCAAAAAAAGCCAATGGGATTTTGGCCTGCATTAATAGGAGCATAGTGTCTAGATCTAAGGAAGTCATGCTACCCCTCTATTCTGCTTTGGTTAGACCACATCTGGAATATTGTGTCCAATTCTGGGCACCACAATTCAAGAGAGATATTGACAAGCTGGAATGTGTCCAGAGGAGGGCGACTAAAATGATCAAGGGTCTGGAGAACAAGCCCTATGAGGAGCGGCTTAAGGAGCTGGGCATGTTTAGCCTGAAGAAGAGAAGGCTGAGAGGAGATATGATAGCCATGTACAAATATGTGAGAAGAAGCCACAGGGAGGAGGGAGCAAGCTTGTTTTCTGCTTCCTTGGAGACTAGGACGCGGAACAATGGCTTCAAACTACAAGAGAGGAGATTCCATCTGAACATTAGGAAGAACTTCCTGACTGTGAGAGCCGTTCAGCAGTGGAACTCTCTGCCCCGGAGTGTGGTGGAGGCTCCTTCTTTGGAAGCTTTTAAGCAGAGGCTGGATGGTCATTTGTCAGGGGTGATTTGAATGCAATATTCCTGCTTCTTGGCAGAATGGGGTTGGACTGGATGGCCCATGAGGTCTCTTCCAACTCTTTGATTCTATGATTCTATGATTCTCTTTCAGGAGAGCTTTGATTACGTTTTCTTGCCCTGGTGAAGGGAGTTGGACTGGATGGCCTTAAGTATTTTCATGGGGGTTCTGTGTGGGAAGTTTGTCCCAGTTCTGTCTTTGGTTGGGTTCATGAACTTTGATTGTAGGTGAACTATAAATCCCAGTAACTACACCTCCCAAGTGTCAAGGTCTATTTTCCTCAAACTCCATCTGTGTTCATATTCGGGCATATTGAGTATTCATGCTAAGTTTGGTCCAGATCCATCATTGTTTGAGTCCACAGTGCTCTCTGGATGAAGGTGAATTACAACTCCAAAACTCAAGGTCAGTGCCCACCAAACCCATCCAGTATTTTCTGTTTGTCATGAGAGTTCTGTGTGCCAAGTCTGGTTCAATTCCATAATTGGTGGGGTTCAGAATACTCTTTGATTGTAGGTGAACTACAAATCCCAGCAATTACAACTCCCAAATGTCAAGATTCTATTTCCCCCAAACTCCACCAGTGTTCACATTTGGGCATATTGAGTATTCGTGTAGAGTTTGGTCCAGATCCATCATTGTTTGAGTCCACAGTGCTCTCTGGATGTAGGTGAACTACAACTCCAAAACTCAAGGTCAATGCCCACCAAACTCTTCCAGTATTCTCTGTTTGTCATTAGAGTTCTATGTGCCAAGATTGGTTCAATTCCATCATTGGTGGAGTTCAGAATGCTCCTTGATTGTAGGTGAACCTTTTAAGGTTCTCTCTTATACCGTTAAAGATGTTTTCATTTTTTATTTCCATTTCTTGCAATATGCTCCCAATATATTTGTCATTTTACGAGCAAATATTTTTATTTACTGTATGTGGGGACGACTTTAACTTCTAAAAGGAATTCACTTCACCAAGCCTAGCTTCCTTCACTCCACTTGTTGATGAAGCTGGGATCCTCTTGGAGTTATTTGCACCTTCTTTTTCCTCAGGCAAAGCATCAAAGATATCTTGAGGAAAGCCAAATAAGTTTCAATGCTGCCAGTGAAATATCTCAAGGGAGGGTCCCACCTCCCTGGGTTTTCACTAGACGTTGCCTAAAGCAAGATTTGAAATGAATGTGTAGGCTCCTCCTCAGGCAAAATATTTGAAGAATTTCAATAGAAGTCAAAGGGTTTTCGATAAGGCTAACACAAGCTTTGGAGTTTTATATATTTATATATTTTGAAAAACTACAAAATAAATAAATATTTCTTGAGAAATGGTAATTCCTCCTGCTGCATAAAGATGCTTTGATAACAGTTTCTTGCTCCAAAAGTACTGAGGGAAATAGTTTCCTAGTGGTGATATTAAAAAAAAAAACCCTCAAGATGGTGTTGGGATAAGGTTCTAGAAATTAACCCGTAAAGCCATGGATTTTTCTGCAGCCTCTTTGGCATAGTGGTTTGTCTTCTGGGCTATGATCTGGGGAACAAGATTCAAATCCACCTTGGACATAAAAACTCTCTGGGTGACCTTTCACAAGTCACACATCCTTAGTCTCAGAAAACTCAGTTATGCATTCTCAAAAGAATGCACTCTTTAAGAGGGTAAAGAGAGAGGGGGCCAGGGGACAATTCCATCTTGTCTCCTGCATATGTCATCAACTGGGGACCCCTCTCCCCAGCATCAACTACCACTCTGGGCGAGAGTGAAGAGAGAGGGGGCTAGGGAACAGCTCCATCTTGTCTCCTATATATGTCATCAGCTGGGGACCCTTCCCCTCAGCACCAACTACCACTCTGGGCCAGAGTGAGGAGAGAAGGGGCCAGGGGACACAATTGATGACATATGCAGGAGACAAGATGGAACTGTCCCCTGGCCCCCCTCTCTCTTCACTCTGGCCCAGAGCGGCAGTTGGTGCTGGGGGGAGGGGTCCTCAGCTGATGACATATGCAGGAAACAAGATGGAACTGTCCCCTGGCCCCCTCTCTCCTTACTCTGGTCCTTGTGTGGACAATAGTACCCTAGCTTCAAACATCGTTTTAGATATAATTTGCTGATGAGCTGGGGACCCTTCCCCCCAGCACCAACTACCACTCTGGGCCAGAGTGAAGAGAGAGGGGGCCAGGGGACAGTTCCATCTTGTCTCCTGCATATGTCATCAGATGGGGACGCCTCCCACAGCAACAACAACCACTCTGGGCCAGAGTGAAGAGAGAGGGGGCCAGGGGACAGTTCCACCTTGTCTGCTGTGCTATGCTGATGATATAATATAATATAATGTAATATAATATATTGTATATACGTATAATTTTTATAATATTATAATGTAATGCAATATAATACTAATAATTATAGTATATTATAATTATATATTTATATTACATGTAATATTACTATATATTTATATTACATGTAATATTACTAATAATATTACAATATAATGGTATAGTACAATATAGTAATATTTAGTACTGATATTGTACTATGCTAATAATATAATATGTTGTATGTATGTGTATTAGGGCTGGGCGGTTTCGTTCGTTAATTTCGTAATTCGTTATTAATTCGTATTTAAATTAGCTTACGATCCGATATTGAGCCATTTTGGAATAGTGTGAGGAGTAAATTAGATTCGAAACAATTTTTTCAATTTATTTCGTTATTTCGAAATTATTTCATAATTTTTTTGCAATTATTTCGTAATTATTTTCGCACATCTGGTTCAAGTTTTATAGTTGTTGTTTGTTTTATCACACCAACAGTCAACAACAGAGGGAGAGGGAAGCTTCAGAAGTTCCCCCTCTTCCATCCATCTATTGCTTCATTTGTACCCAATCCAGAGGAAAGTCCCACTCGTTATTATGCATTAAGGAAAAAACAAGAAATAGAGGGAGAGTTTGAAGGAAAGAAGTTTCAAATCTGAACCTTCACAACATAGAATCTAAATGAACATTGAGAAATGAGCATGCAGAAGTTCAAGACAACTCATAAATGTGAGCATTAACACAGTCATGTGTCACTAAAATATACATCTGTTTTAGTAGATGTGGCATAACTCCATCTCCTTTCTTTTTGTATTTCTATCTACCCAGTTTTTACTTTCATATCGGTTTTGTATTCAGCTATGGGACAAGCAACACTTCTGTTCATCCTGAGAGCCAAAAAGGTTGTACTCACATTCAAAGGACAACTGATTGACATACTGGAGGGTGGGTCGGACTGCTCCCCCAGGCCACATTGTTTAGAGCCTTGACTTCTCCTGCATGGATCATGGGGCACCGCTAATTTATTGATGTCACTTGGGTCTGTTTTAGTAAACAAGGCTATAGTCCTCCAAAATGTCTCTGGACTGGTGACCATGCTAGTTTTTTCCCCATTGTTTCTTTGCACCGCTTTAATCAGGAGACTATGATTTGCTACTTCTATATTGGACTAACCTTTACTTGGATAGAATGAATCACCTGTCATGATGGATGCCAGCAGTCTGCTGACAAATTTATTATTATTATTATTATTGTTCATTCGTTCAGTCGTCTCCGACTCTTCGTGACCTCATGGACCAGCCCACGCCAGAGCTCCCTGTCGGCCCTCACCACCCCCAGCTCCTTCAAGGTCAGTCCAGTCACTTCAAGGGTGCCATCCATCCATCTTGCCCTTGGTCGGCCCCTCTTCCTTTTGCCTTCCACTTTCCCCAGCATAATTGTCTTCTCTAGGCTTTGCTGTCTCCTCATGATGTGGCCAAAGTACTTCAACATTATTATTATTATTATTATTATTATTATTATTATTATTATTATTTTACCAACACAGTATGTCACCTAAAATGAGATCTATATGCTGGATTTCATATCACAAAATCACAAGTCGAACACTTCCCAAGCATTTAGGGCTGTTTATTTTTTAATGATGTGCACAGATCCAAGTCAGGTGGCCTTTTGCAGTTGACAGATCATGATTTTGTCAATGTTTATTGTTTCCAAATGCCAGCTGAGATCTTTTGGCATGGCACCCAGTGTGCCGATGACCACTGGGACCACCTGTACTGGTTTATGCCAGAGCCCTTGCAGTTGGATTTTGAGGTCCTGATAGTGGCTGAGTTTTTCCTGTTGTTTTTCCTCAATGCAGCTGTCACCTAGTAGGGCGACATTGATAATCCAAACTTTTTTTCTTTTCCACAATTGTGATGTCTGGTGTATTATATTCCAAAACCTGGTCAGTCTGGATTCGAAAGTCCCACAGTATTTTTGTGTGTTCATTTTCCACTACCTTTGCAGGTTTATGATCCCACCAGTTCTTTACTACTGGCAGGTGGTACTTGTAACATAAGTTCCAATGAATCAATGAAACAGAGTTGTGCCTCTGTTTGAAGTCTGTCTGTGTAATTTTCTTGCAGCAGCTGAGGATATGAACCATAGTTTCATCAGCTTCCTTGCACAGTCTGTTTTTTGGATGATCATCTGATTTTAATTATTTATTTATTTACTGTATTTGTATATCACCTTCCTCAGCCAATCGTGGCTGAGAAAGGTGGTAAGGCGGTAATCCTGGCCTTAATTGCATTTGTTCTAACGGCTTGCTCCTGGGCTGCAAGAAACAGGCCTTTGGCCTCCTTCAGTGTTCCATTTGTGAGCGATCACCAGGTCTTCTTCTTATCAACTTTTTCCTTCAATTTTGTCAAGGAACTGCCCATGCAAATGCTTTTTTATGCCAGCTGTCAGCTGTGGTTTGTAGTGCAATTTTCTTGTACTGATTCTTTGTCTGCTGTGATGTGAGAATATTATTATTATTATTATTATTATTATTATTATTATTATGACACAAAAACATAGTATGGCACAGCAAACGAGACATATATGACTCTTACAGTCAGGAAGTTCTTCCTAATTCGCTTATCACCAAAAAAACAATCAAACAGGCAACGATTAATAAAGTTCGTAATTGTTTCTCTTTTTTGTGTTTGGTCACTTTATTGCTCAGGTTGGTCAGCAATCCAGATTGTCCAGTTTCTTTGGTTTACCCTAAGTAGCTGGCAACCTACTGTGCAATCTGTGAGTAATGATTTGCACCATGTAAACACAATGTAGGATTTCATCTGCCAACTGCCTAATAATGGAAACCAACAAGAAGCTATGTCACCCAATAACCAAGAATTTTTGAATGTATTCCTTTGTTGTTATTCTGTCTTCATTATTCAATTCTGCCTGCAAAAGAGAGAAAGTTCCATTTAGAGGGGTCAAAAATTCATCTTCACCGGATGCTAATGCATCAGCTGTCCTTCTTGTCTGGGGGGTTAAAATGCATAGTGCCATCTGGTACCTTTCCAAGAGGACTACATCTTTCCTTTCTGCTGTATGTATGTGTGTGTGTGTGTGTGTGTGTGTGTGTGTGTGTGTATATATATATATATATATATAGAGAGAGAGAGAGAGAGAGAGAGAGAGAGAGAGTGGACACAATAAACAAAGCCAATTGGAAGCAGCGTGAATAATTTAATTGCTCGGTGGGGATTGACCAGAGATGAGGAGATGCGCTTCGGCATCTCCCAAATTAATAAAAAGGTTTTTATGGAACCATAAAAACAGGCATAATTCAATCATTTCCAAAAGGGCACTGACTACGAAGCTTATTAAATGCTCAGTACAGCTGAGGTGCGCACTGGGATAAAACAGAAAGCGCACTCAGCAACTATGTAACAAAAGCATGCTTCCTCCTTTTGCTGACAAGCATATAGCCTGACCTGGGCATTTAATAAGCTATATTTACTGATTATATATATTTTTCACTGACTTGCTCAGTCAGGACACCGTGCTAATGAAGGAAATGATTGCAACAAGAGACTCTGCATTTCTCATCTTTCCCCATTAGCAGCCAAGAAAGGCAGCGGTGTCAAAAGGATCCGGCTGATGGACTCACACAACAAGCAGCTCTGTTTCCATGATGGAGGAGGAACACAACTTGAAACATGTCGACCAGGATCCTACAACCTTCTTGTGTGATATAAGCCTACACCCATGTCATTACATGCTGGTGGCACAATACTATTCTGATGAATGCTGACTTCATGCAATTGATTGTGTATCTGCCACAGTGTTTGCTTGCTATTCCACTATGCAATGTAAAGAGCTGAAGTACTGATTCTGGAACTCCAGTGAAGCAATATATATTAAGCTGACACTAGTGACAAATTGGCTACCGTGGCCCATGCTCTTGTTATATCCCAAATACACTGCTGCAACACTCTCTACATGGGACTGCCTTTGAAGACCTCTTGGAAGCTTCAATTAGTCCAACGGTCAGCAGCCAGGTTACTTACTGGAGCAGTGTACAGGGAGCGTACTGTCAGAATTTTATATTGTTTATGTCATTTCTTAAGTGAAAAATGGGTAAGTGATTGTAAGAATTATGTCCAATCATTGTATGGTCAGCAACAATCAAGCCACCTGTGAAATTTATTTATTTATTTGTTTATTTATTTATTTATTTATTTATTTATTTATTTATTTATTTACTGTATTTGTATACCGCCTTTCTCAGCCAATCGGCGACTCAAGGCGGTTTCCAACAAAACAGTATACATAATACATAATATCATAAGACAGTTTAAAAAACATTGCAATTTCATACACCACACAATAATAAAAACAATAAAACAAAATCATCAGCGTCTCCTCATTGTCAAGTATTGTCCAGTATTGTCATCAATCGTCAATCGTCAATTCCTATGTCATTTATCCATATCTGTTACTCTGTGTTTGTGAAAGCTTGCTCAAACAGCCACGTTTTGACTTGCTTCCAAAATGTTAAAAGGGAGGGAGCAGATCTAATCTCTCTAGGGAGGGCGATCCACAGCCGAGGGGCCACCGCTGAGAAGGCTCTGTCTCTCGTCCCCGCCAAGCGTACCTGTGACGGAGGTGGGGCTGAGAGCAGAGCCTCTCCGGACGATCTCAAAGTTCTAGATGGTTCATAAGAGGAGATACGTCCGGACAGGTAAGTTGGGCCAGAACCGTTTAGGGCTTTATAGGTTAAAACCAGCACTGAATTGTGCCCGGTAGCAAACTGGCAGCCAGTGGAGCTGGCGCAACAGGGGGGTAGTATGCTCCCTGAGAACTGTTCCAGTTAGCAGTCTGGCTGTGGTCTGTTGGACCAGTTGAAGCTTCCGGACAGTCTTCAGAGGCAACCCCACATAGTCTTGCAGTAGTCTTAGGTACTACTAATAGAGACTAAGCTTAGGTACTACTAATAGAGACTAAGCACATTGTATTACTTTGATGTTGGTTGGATGTTTGAGGTTGGAGTAGAGGTTGAAGGCTGGAGAGAGGTTGGCTGGAGGCTGGAAAGAGACTGGAAAGAAGCTGGAAAGAGGTTTGGAATTGCTGGAGTTGTATTATTTGCTGCAACGTCTGAAGAACAAGACTGTGAAGATAAATATGTTGGGTTTATAAGCTTTTGTGTGGATATTCCAAGGACTCTGTTTTATTTGTGAATACTTTTACATAAATATTTTCTTTGCTAAAAGACAGTTTGCTTTCCGTTGGGTTTTTTCCTCATTGGGCGACGGGGTGCAACTTCTGCAGAAGGGGTTTGAATGTTTGGAACCAATCCCAGTTTGATAGCAGCGACATGTACAACTCCTCTGTTATGCCAACTCCACTGGCTGCCTATCAGCTTCCGAACACAATTCAAAATGCTGGTTTTAACCTTTAAAGCCCTAAAGAGTTCTGGCCCAGATTACCTGTCCGAACGTATCTCCTGCTATGAACCATCACGAAGCTTAAGATCATCAGGAGAGGCCCTGCTCTCGATCCCACCACTTTTGAAAATGTGGTTAGTGGGGACGAGAGACAGGGCATTCTTGACAGTGGCCCCCCATCTCTGGAACTCCCTCCCCAGGGACATCAGGTTGGCCACCTCCCTCCTGTCCTTTAGAAGACAACTGAAGATTTGGCTTTGGGACCAGACGTTCGATTAGTGGACAGCGGCAATTGGAAAGAAACTTAGGATATCTGCGACATTGGATTTCCCCTGATTTGGATTTGGTTTTAAATGGCATGCTTAATTTATCGTTTAATGAATTGTATAATGTGTTTTTAATTATTTTTAATTGTTTAAATGTAAGTTTTGATTGTTTATATGCTGATAGCATCATATGATGCTTGTGTGAGGCCACCCTGAGTCCCCCTTAGGAGGGAGAAGGGCAGGGAAGAAATGCATGAAATAAATAAATAAAAATTGTCATACACCATCCAAGTATGGTTCATGGCCAGAATCCTGTTGATTAGTACAAATTAGAGTAGATCCTGTGATTCATTTGTTGACTGGCTACTCAAGACATATGTAGTAAAGTAAAGGTAAAGGTTTTCCCCTGATATTAAGTCCAGTTGTGTCCAACTCTGGGGGTTGGTGCTCATTTCCATTTCTAAGCCAAAGAGCCAGTGTTGTCCATAGACACCTCCAAGGTCAAGTGGCTAGCATGACTGCATGGAGTGCTGTTCCATTCCTACTGGAGAGGTACCTATTGATCTATTCACATTTGCATGTTTTCAAACTGCTAGGTTGGCAGGAGCTGTGGCTAACAGCAGTTCTATTCTCTTGTTTGGTATGTGGGTCCCATTATGTATTATTATTATTATTATTATTATTATTATTATTATTATCATTATTATACTTTATTTGTACCCCGCTAGCATCTCCCGAAGGACTCGATGCGGCTTACAAAGGCCAAGGCTTCAAACAACAACAACAGACAATAACAATATAATACAAGCAAATTAAAAACATGTATATGTGTGGTGTATGGTATAGCAAAGAAAAGGCCTCTATATACAATGTATAACAGACAATTCCATTAGGTAAAGGTAGTCCTCTGACATTAAGTCCAGTCGTGTCCAACTCTGGGGGTTGGTGCTCATCTCCATTTCTAAGCTGAAGAGACAGCGTTGTCCATAGATGCCTCCAAGGTCATGTGGCTGGCATGACTGCATGGAGTGCCAATATCTTCCCACCGGAGTGCTATCTATTGATCTACTCGCATTTGAATGTTTTAGAACTGCAGAAGCTGGGGCTAACAGCAGGAGCTCATGCTGCTCCCCGGATTCGAACCTGCAGCCTTTCAGTTAGCAAGTTTAGCAACTCAGAGGTTTAACCCACTGTGCCACTAGCGGCAATACGTAAGTATTATATGATACATAAGTATTATCCCTAAATAAGTACATAATACTTATACAAAAGTATTATCCCTAAATGTCATGTCTGGTCTTCAGGATGCTTCAGCAAGATAAAAGCTTTGATAATGAATGCTAATTTTAGCTTTAGGAAAAGGCGTTTGAGTCTCAATACCATAAAAAAGACAACACAAGAAAGATGACAGATTCAGCACTTCTAGATTTCTGTATGAAAAATGCAAAGTGTACTTCAACATATATAAAAGAAAACCTAAGGTGGTATGACCCCTCTTTCCCCAGGTGATGTGGATACCTTTGCTGACATCAGCAAAGATGCCCAGAAATGGTTAAGAACTCTTCAAAACTTCTACAGTGTCAACAAACAATAGAAAGGATAAGTCCCATCCTCTCTTCCCTGTGCTCCACAGGAACTGGCTCATGGGAACAGTTGGGCCACTTCGAATTAGAACTGCCCCAACTTACACCAATCCCAAAGTTTGGGGTTGCTCTGAAGTTTCAGGGAACTCTGGAGCATTCTCCAATCTCTTCTAAAACTGATTAAGTAGCCCTACCCTGCATTAGGTCAAAGGTTTCTGAACATCATGTGGATATCCAGGAGTGACTTCTGGCCTGAATCAAGGTATGTGACCCATGTAAACAAGCCCTATGTCTATCCTGTATCCTATGGCTTAGTCATCCCAACAAGAGTAACATTTATCAATCATCAATCAATACATGCATAAAGCCCATTGATTCCATAGATCTAGCAATAAGATTCAGACCTGTATTTCTAGGAAAATAATGGAATTGTCCATTTGGGGGGGGGGGGAGGGCAGTGGGTTAAACTGCTGAGCTGCTAAACTTGCTGACCAAAAGGTTGCAGATTTGAATCCAGGGAGCAGTGTGAGCTCCCACTGTTAGCCCCAGCTTCCGTGCCCCCGGTGACACAGTGGGTTAAAGCACTGAGCTGCTGAAAGGTCGCAGATTCAAATCAAGGGAGTGGCATAAGCTCCCGCTGTCAGCCCCAGCTTCTGCCAACCTAGCAGTTCAAAAACAGGAGCCCCCAGTGGCGCAGTGGGTTAAACTCCTGTGCTGGCAGGACTGAAGACCGACAGGTAGCAGATTCAAATACGGGAAGAGGCGGATGAGCTCGCTCTATCAGCTCCAGCTCCTCATGCGGAGACATGAGAGAAGCCTCCCACAAGGATGATAAAAAAGCATCGAATCATCTGGGCATCCCCTTGGCAACGTCCTTGCAGACGGCCAATTCTCTCACACCAGACGCAACTTGTTGTTTCTCAAGTCTCTCCTGACATGACATGATAATGATGATGATGAGTTCAAAAACATGCAAATGTGAGTAGACCAATAGGCACTGTTCTGGTGGGAAGGTAACAGCGTTCCATGCAGTCATACCAGCTACATGACCTTGGAGATGTCTATGGACAATGCCTGCTCGTCGGCTTAGAAATGGAGATGAGCACCACACCCCAGAGTCGGACACAACTGGACTTAATGTCAGGGGAAAACCTTTACCTTTACCTAATGGAATTGTCTGTTATACATTGTACATAGAGGCATTTTCTTTGCTATATCCTACACCACCCATACACATAATGGGATCCACATACCAAATAAGAAAATAGGTCTGTGTATAATGCTTTTTTCCCTCTGTGGTAAAGAAAATCCTTGCTGTCTAAGCATGTGCATCTGACGAGGGAGAGAGAAAAAAATCTGCTCACATACATAAATACAAAGTAATGTACATCAGCTAGACCATTTCAGCTAAAAAGCTACAGTTACTGGGGCTATTAATTTGAATTTAAAAAGGCTGTTTTTCTCATTACATGCTACATCAACTATATTTTCAAATGTTTGAAAAGCATGCTTGGGACTTAAAAAATGCTCTTAGCATAATTTGCAAAAATCATCATAGAAAATTCCATTGGGCAGAGTGGGCAGTATAAGCTCTTAGCTCTATTTGATTCTCCTTGGGCTGATTTCAGAAGAAATGGATCAGAGGAAGAACCGAAGGGATGTGTCAGACATGGGAAGGAGAACCCAATTTTTTGTCTTCTGGTGGATTTTGAATACGTATGAGCTAGGGAGAATATTTGGGAAAGTAATGTTCTTGCTGTCACACACTAGTTCTCCTTCCCATAGAATCACAGAGTTGGAAGGAGTGCCAATAGCCATGTAGTCAAACCTGCTTTCGTGTAATTGTACTTTTTGGGGGAATGCTGCCCATTGGACATATTAGGTTCATCAAGGCATAAACAGAGTTCCAGAGCTCACCATTTTACATGCAGTTGTGTATTCTCAGATTGCATTTTACTATTCCCCAAGGCTTTCACTGTCTACCATATACCATGCAGCTGTGGATAAGTCTACGTAGGGACCACCAAATGCAGCATTGCCCCAACACGAATCAAGGAACATGAAAGGCACTGCAGACTACTTCAACCAGAGAAGTCAGCCATAGCAGAGCACCTGATGAACCAACCTGGACACAGCATATTATTGGAGAACACAGAAATGTTGGACCACTGCAACACAACCTACAAACTATCTACAGACCCACTAAGAAAATCCAACCAATGCTCTGTTCAGCAAAGGACAAGTGGTATCCTCTCACTTCTGCAGGAGTCTACCATTCACCATGCAGCTGTGGACAAGTCTACATAGGGACCACCAAACTCAGCATTGCCCAAACACGAATTAAGGAACATGAAAGGCACTACAGACTACTTCAACCAGAGAAGTCCATCATAGCAGAGCACTTGATGAACCACCCTGGACACAGTATATTATTTGAGAACACAGAAATGCTGGACCACACCAACAACCACCATGTCAGACTACACAGAGAAGCCATTGAAATCCACAAGCTTGTGGACAATTTCAACAGAAAGGAGGAAACCATGAAAATGAACAAAATCTGGCTACCAGTATTTTTAAAAAAACTCTAAAAGTATAACAGTAAATAAAAAAAACACTCAAACACAGGGGAACTCCAGGCAAGAAATTAGGACAGCTAATCACCTCTCAACAAAGGATTACCCAACGCAGTAACAAGCCACACCTAAAAACTGCCAGGCCATGAAATGCTAATCAAGGTGGCCAATAGAAACATTCAAACCTACCTCCAACTGACAAGAGTTCTTTCTCTCACCCTGGACCTTCCACAAATATATAAACCCCATTTTCCATGTTTCCAACAGACCTCACAACCTCTGAGGATGCCTGCCATAGATGCAGGCAAAACACCAGGAGAGAATGCTTCTAGAACATGGCCAGATAGCCTGAAAAACCTACAACCACCCAGTGATTCCTGCCATGAAAGCCTTCAACAATACATAGAATTATAGCAGTTTGGCACAATTTTAATTGCTCTAACTCTGTTGTAGTAGAGTCTGCTGACAACGATAATCCTACTAGTGGGAGTAGTAGAGGAGGGAAACGAGGTGCTCAGGTGTTAGAGGAAGAACAACAAAGGAAGAGAATCCGGGAGATACTTATGTCTCCCACAGATGAAGACTCCTTCGAGGGTTTCTCAGAGAGTGAAATGTGTGAGGAGGAGGAGGGAGATGGGAGTAGAGTTGTCAAATGGATTACTTAGGAGCAGGAATCTGACAAAGAACGTCAAAGGAAAAGGATCTGGGACATACTTAGTGCTCTCACTGAAGATGAGGATTCCATTGGCTTTACTGGAAGTAATGGGCCTGGGAGTAGTGAGGATGAAGAAGAGGCATTGGATTGGACTCAAGTGCAAGAAGTGAGGAATGTGTGCATGCAACCCACATCCAGTGATACGTTTGAGGGTTTTTCTGGGGATTGGCAGTCTGGAGTCTGGTGAGACTTAAGTCTTGACAGGAGGTGGAAGAGTTGGAGAGATGGGTGTTGGCACTCAGCTGTAATGGGTAAGACAGCTGATAGCAATGAGGAAAGGGCAGAGGACAGCTCATCAACGGATGATGAGTTGTAGGATAAATGAAGGGACTGAAAGTTTGGAACTTTGCAGTAGGCAAAGTGTTGGTTACGTGCCTTGGGTTTTGCTGCTGTCGCTTCTCTTGTTGGGCTTGGGTCCTGGAACTGCAGGTTGCTGAATTCTTCGTGTACTGACGGGCTTGGACTCTCATAAATGCGGATTTCCCCTCTCCTTGACCACAGACTGTTTTCTGACGACAATGCTGCTTTTTGGACTCTGTTATCTTCAACTGGGACTTCATCGACCTTGGACTGATTTTGGACTACGGCTTCTCTTCACAGTGTTTTGTTTTGGCTTTATCTTTGAACTGTGTGATTTTGGTGCATTTTGCTTGAACTCTTGTTTAATCCGGATTTTTTGCCAGTATAATCCGGTTTATTTGCTTACTTTGTTTTTCAAGCTGCAAATTGCTGCAAACTTTGAGTTTTGGCCAGAGACACTGAAGGAAGTGTCTCTGAGTCCTGTTTACTTTGACTTAATAAACTGTTGATTTGTTTACATTACTGTGTCTGGCTCTTTAAAGGCATCTGAGTTCCGACAAACTCCATCCTATGGAATCCTGGAATTTGTAGTTCTTTTCAGCACCAGAATGCTCTGATAGAAGAGGGTAAATAATATGTCACCAAACTAAAAATCTCTGAATTCTGTAGCACGTAGTCACTGCAGTGAACGTGGTGTCAAAATATTATCATTCTGCAGTGTTGGTGCATCTTAAGTGATTTTTTAATGTGGGGAGTGAGCTAAGGATTTACCTCACTCCAAGTGCTATTTCCAATCTGGAAATCAGAAACGGAGAATATTTGGAACAGTCCTGCCACTGATGTATTTCATTCCAAAAGTCTATTATGTAAATAGCTGAATACCCTGTGGGCATAAAAGTGTCTTGGCCTATTTCAAGTTCAACATGCATCTTCACTGCAATTATTTCTTACTTGCTTTATCTGCTCTTCTAATCTGCTCAGTCCTCCCACTTAACATATCCTTTGAACTTTCCAAATGCCTTCTGCTGATCCTTATTATCTTTTGCTTAACCATAGCATTGTCTTCCTTCTTCTCCTTCTTATTTTTATGCTACGGAGATTTTGCTGGAATGAATACAGTCTGCACTCATCTGCCAATTAGATACAGAACTTCCTATTATTTTTCTCCTCCTTTCTAATAGTAGATTTTCTGCACTGCTGTTGTTATCATTTTACTTCTTACAAATTATTCCATATATTAAGCTCCTCCAATCAATCTCTTTAAGAAAAGTTGCATTAACTTTTAGAGATTCTATTTTCTCATGTACCCCGAGGAATATTTCATATCTGAATATATTACAATCTGAAGCCAGCCCCTAGCAGTTCTCTGTTTCTATAGTACATGTCATAACTTGGACTCATGTGTTAACTCTGGGGTAAATCCCGAATATGTCAAGGATTGTTTCAAGGAAGCATGTCGCACCTGTATCAACATTGTGTCCATCTACATAACATGCATTTTTTCATGTTGCAATGTTATGACTTGTTGAGAGTTGATTAGATGATTGTTTTTCCTCTGTTGTTTTGCTGTTGTAATTTTAGAGGGTTTTTTAAATACTGGTAGCCAGATTTTGTTCATTTTCATGGTTTCCTTCTTTCTGTTGAAACTGTCCACATGCTTGTGGATTTCAATGGCTTCTCTGTGTAGTCTGACATGGTGGTTGTGAGAGTGGTCCAGCATTTCTCTGTTCTCAAATAATATGCTGTGTCCAGGCTGGTTCATCAGGTGCTCTGCTATGGCTGACTTCTCTGCTTGAAGTAGTCTGCAGTTCCTTTCATGTACCTTGATTCATGTTTGGGCAATGCTGCGTTTGGTGGTCGCTATGGAGACTTCTTGTCCACAGCTGCATGGAATACGGTAGATTTCTGCAGAGGTGAGAGAATCCCTCTTGTCCTTTGCTGAACGTAGCATTTGTTCGATTTTCTTGGTGGGTCTGTAGATGGTTTGTATGTTGTGTTTCCTCATCAGCTTCCCAATGCGGTAGGTAGTTCCCTTGATGTATGGCAAGAACACTTTTCCTCTGGGTGGATCTTCATCTTTACTCTCGTGGCTTCTTCTCGGTTGTCTTGCAGCTCTTCTGATGTCTGAGGTGGAGTATCCATTGGCCTGTAGAGCCCAGTTGAGGTGGTTCAGTTCACCTTGGAGGAGGTGGGGTTCGCAGATTCTTTTTGCACGGTCTGCCAAGGCTTTAATGGTGCTTCTTTTTTGACTTGGGTGATGTTTGGAGTTTTTATGTAGGTATCTATCTCTGTGTGTGGGTTTTCTGTAAACAGTGTGACCCAATTGTTGATCTGGTTTACGGATGACTAGGACATCTAGAAAAGGCAGTTTTTCTTCATTTTCTTTTTCCATGGTGATATAAATGTTTCTAAAATTGTATTGGTAGTGGTCCTTTTACATAGCATGAAATGTTCATGCTTGCTATTGTTGCTGTTGTGTGCCTTCAATCCATTTTCCATGAGATTTTCTGTGGCTAAGTGTATATGAGTGGCCTAAGTTCACCCAGTGAGTTTTACATGAACCTTGACCGCTAGTGTCATAACCCAGTGCTCAAAGCACTACACTGTGCTGGCTCTCTATACAGCTGTCTTAAGAATCAGTGAAAACGATCAGAGTTCTGTGTGTCTCTGTCTTATGCACTCTATGTCAAAACTAATATGAATCAGAATCATACCCTTAATTGATGGTGATGGCTATTTCTGAACACTAGAGTGGGGGTAGAGGGTAGGGAAGACCTAAACCAAATAAATTGATGGAATTGATGCTGAGCAAATTGTACAGCTATTCTGCCTGACTTCAAGAGCATATTCTTGTTTGACTTGGCAGGATTCAAATTACTTTTTGGACAGCTCAAGACGTTACTTAAGCTGTGCCGGTGTGCGAATTTGAACGGCTAACAGGCAATAACAGCCTTCCTATAAAACTAATTCCCATAACTTTGCGTTTGTCTGGCTATTCTGTTGCTTTAATTCCTGGCTCATATACTGTGTCACTTTGCATTCCAAGATTTTGTAGGAAGAGCAATTTCAGAGTGGGAAATATCAACACTGAGAAAATTAGAGCTGTTGACTCTACACTACTGTTTACAAAAAAGTTCAAAATTGTTGAGCAATTTTTCCCCTTGGAAAATGTATTACATATAAAAGAAGATATGCAAATACTAGTATCTTCATTTGCATTCTGCATATCATAAATCAGGAACCAGTATGGTGTAGTGGGATGAGTGTTGGACTAAGACCATGAAAAACTAGGTTTGAATTCCCGCTCAGCCATGGAAACTTATTAGCTGTTCTTGTGCAATTCATACACTTTCAGTCTTAGCATTGCCACACCACTCTAAACTAATTTTACTAAGAGAAACCCCATATATGTTTCACCTTTGGATCACCATGAATGGTCAAGGATGTGTGGGCACAAAACAACAATAAAATAAACCAAATACTAAGAAGATTATTTAACCAAACCATCTCCATTGCTCTGTATAGGCATCCATTACTCATGAAGATGAAGAATGTGAGAAGGAAGGGCACTTGATCCATCACGTCGGTTTCTGTGCTATGTATGGGACATGACTTTCTGAAGAGAACAGTCTCCAATTGGAAATCTGACATCTTATATGTCTCAGTCGAATATAGCCATACAGAGATGTTGAGGTAAAAGAGACTGATCCAGTTCTCCAGATCTATAAAGGTCACAACGTAATGTATGTGAGAAGAAGTCATAGGGGGAAGGGAGCAAGCTTGTTTTCTGCTTCCCTGGAGACTAGGACGCTGAACAATGGCTTCAAACTACAAGAAAGGAGATTCCATCTGAACAAAGAGGGAGAACTTCCGGACTGTGAGAGCCGTTCAGCAGTGGAACTCTCTGACCCGGAGTGTGGTGGAGGCTCCTTCTTTGGAGGCTTTTAAACAGAGGCTGGATGACTATCTGTCAGGGGTGATTTGAATGCAATATTCCTGCTTGTTGGCAGGGGGTTGGACTGGATGGCCCATGAGGTCTCTTCCAACTCTTTGATTCTTTGATTCTATGATTCTATGATACTCAACATTGGTCAGATTGATGCTAATGCTATATGATCTGAATTTAACCATCCTTAATACATTTCATACTAAGTTCTATGCAAAATGAATGTTAGAAGCAGAAATTTCATGAAAAAGCCAAAGGCCACAAACTTTCAGGATAATGTTAGGAATGTCAGTCTGGGTTTAAATACTGTGTTTGGTCAAATGTGGTCATAATGGTGCATTCTAGAACTAAAGATACTTCAAGCAGATGGCCGACTAGGTTCAAACCTTCTTCTAGTCTTCATTTTGGTCCAATTAGATAATGTACCACATTTGCTACCTCTATAATCAAGAATGTGCAAATGCAAAGCCTAACAGGGAACAAAGAAAAAGAGGGACAGAAAAAAACATGATAGATCACAAAGCTCTTAAATAGATTCAGGAGGGCAAAAGGAGTCTATGACCAGGTTCTAGGATATAATCTATTTGTCTGTCTGGGCACAATGCAAAGAAAGAGAAATAAACGGGCTATAATCTCTAAAACCAGGTTGTTGTAGGTTTTTTCGGGCTATACGGCCTTGTTCTAGAGGCATTCTCTCCTGACGTTTCGCCTGCATCTATGGCAAGCATCCTCAGAGATAGTGAGGTCTGTTGGAACTAGGAAAATGGGTTTATATATCTGTGGAATGACCAGGGTGGGACAAAGGACACTTGTGTGCAGGAGCTAGCTGTGAATGTTTCAACTGACCACCTTGATTAGCATTTGATAGCCTGGACGTGCCTGGAGCAATCTTTTGTTGAGAGGTGATTAAATGTCCCTGATTGTTTTCTCTCTGCTGTTTTGCTGTTGTAATTTTAGAGTTTTTAAATACCGGTAGTCAAATTTTGTTCATTTTCATGGTTTCCTCCTTTCTGTTGAAATTGTCCACATGCTTGGGATTTCAATGGCTTCTTTGTGTAGTCTGACATGGTGGTTGTTGGAGTGGTCCAGCATTTCTGTGTTCTCAAATAATATGCTGTGTCCAGGTTGGTTCCTCAGGTGCTCTGTTATGGCTGACTTCTCTGGTTGAAGTAGTTTCCCGTGCCTTTCATGTCCCTTGATTCGTGTTTGGCAGTGCTGCTGCGTTTGGTGGTCCCTCTGTAGACTTCTTGTCCACAGCTGCATGGAGTACGGTAGACTCCTGCAGAGGTGAGAGGATCCCTCTTGTCCTTTGCTGAACGTAGCATTTGTTGGATTTTCTTGGTGGGTGTGTAGATAGTTTGCATGTTGTGTTTCCTCATCAGCTTCCCTATGCGGTCAGTGATTTCCTTGATGTATAGCAAGAACACTTTTCCTCTGGGTGGATCTTTGTCTTGACTCTTGTGGCTTGTTCTCGGTCTTGCAGCAGGGGTCCTCGGTCTCTAAAATCCTTTGCAGCAGGAGTCCTCAAAGTTTTAAAGTAGAGGACCATTTTGCCCCAGACTGTTGGAAGGAGGGGAAGGTTACAATTTGAAAAAAAAAAAAACATGAAGAAATCCCTATGCATACTATACATATTTTGTTTGTAGTGCAAAACTAATGAAAGAACAATACAATGTTTAAAATGAAGAACAATTTGAACCAACACAAACTTCCCAGTATTTCAATGGGAAGTATGGGCCTGCTTTTGGCTGATGAAATCATCAAGTGAATTAGAATTGTTGTTGAGTGCCTTCAAGTCATTTCAAAGTTAGGATGACCCCATGTCTAAAGTTTAGGGTGGGGGCTGGGAAAATAACTTTGTCAGTCGTTCCCAACCTTTGGTCCTCCAGGTGTTTTCGATTTCAGCTCCCACAATTCTTAATAGCCGGTAAGATGGCTGCAATTTCTGGGAGTTTAAGTCCAAAACACCTGGAGGACCAAAGATTGGGAACCACTGTAGAGAATCGCATCTAGCCTGCAGGCCTTAGTTTGGGGACTTAAATTATCTGAGAGTGTCAAGTGAGGCCCTCCTCCTTGTCACCCTACCCTCCCAGGTACATTAAAGACTAAATAGTGTTCAGATCATGGGAAGTAACGGTTCCAACATTACTTTGGTCAGACCTCATCTAGAGTCCTGTGTCCGCTTTAGTCAGACCTCATCTAGAGTTCTGTGTGCAGTTATGGATATAACAGTTGAAGAAGGATGTAGACAAGTTGAGAACACAGAAATGCTGGACCAGTCTCACAACCACCATGTCAGACTACACAGAGAAGCCATTGAAATCCACAAGCATGTGGACAATTTCAACAGAAAGGAGGAAACCATGAAAATGAACAAAATCTGGCTACCAGTATTAAAAAACTCTAAAATTAAAACAGCAAAACAGTAGAGGGAAAACAATCAGGGACATCTAATCACTTCTCAACAAAAGATTTCTCCAGGCACTGCCAGGCCATCAAATGCTAATCAAGGTGGTCAGTTGAAACATTTACACCTAGCTCCAGCAGACAAGAGTCCTTTGTCCTACCCTGGTCATTCCACAGATATATAAACCCTTTTTCCTACTTCCAACAGACCTCACTACCTCTGAGGATGCTTGCCATAGATGCAGGCGAAACGTCAGGAGAGAATGCCTCTAGAACATGGCCATATAGCCCGAAAAAATCTACCACAACCCTACGTTAAAATAATTGCTGGTATCTGTAAAGTAAAGATACTTTACAGATACCAGCAATTATTTTAACATATTTTTTTTCTTGATGCACAGTTTTTGCAAAAGGCTTTCTGTATTCAGAATTCTGTATTTAGAATTACCATTTAGTTATGAGTGTGACACTTTTCTCAGTATCATAGATACCTTCAAGCATCTTTCTGAGGTGTCAACTTCATGAGGAGAAGGAAATCCATCCAATCACTGATGAAGTCATTGATCTACAATACTGGTCTTTATCTGTATAGTTTAAAAGCTGACTTGAGACCCAGGAATGGGAAAATGGAGGAGGAAGAGGAGGAAGAGAGCACCAGACGCAAGGCCTTCTCTGTTTCTGCCCCTGCTTTATGGAATTCCTTGCCTCCCTATTTGAGAGCCATGCGTGACTTAGGGCATTTTATCCTTGCACTAAAGACCTGGCTTTTTACTAGAGCATTTGACCCATGTTAATTTTAATATTTGTATGTATGTGTTTTATCCAGTATAATTTATGCAATGTAAATCGTCTGGAGCATCTCGGATGGAGGGCAATTAATAAGTAATTAAAGATGATGATAAGCCCTAAACGGTTCCGGCCCAAAATACCTTTCGGACCGCATCTTGGCCTATAAGCCCACGAGGACCTTGAGATCGTCTGGGGAGGCCCTTCTCTCGATCCCGCCTGCTTCACAGGCACGTCTGGCGGGGACGAGAGAAAGGGCCTTCTCGGTGGTGGCCCCCCGGCTGTGGAACGACCTCCCTGCTGACATCAGACAGGCGCCTTCCCTTCTGTCCTTCCGTAAGAGCCTGAAGACCTGGCTATTTGAGAAGGCATTCAACTGAGCGCTACGGCAACTGGTAATTGACAACTGGAACGGAATACGGATTACGATATTGGTTATGATTCTATGATGTGACGGAGCGGATTATTTAGTGTAACTAGATTATAGTGTATTATTGTTGTATTGATTCCCTGTTTTGCCCTTTTTGTAAACTGTTTTTATATGTTGTGCACCGCCGCGAGTCGCCCTAGGGCTGAGAGCGACACACATATACAGGCAGTGCCCAAGTTACGAACAAAATAGAATCATAGAATCAAGAATCATAGAATCAAAGAGTTGGAAGAGACCTCATGGGCCATCCAGTCCAACCCCATTCTGCCAAGAAGCAGGAATATTGCATTCAAATCAACCCTGACAGATGGCCATCCAGCCTCTGTTTAAAAGCTTCCAAAGAAGGAGCCTCCACCACACTCCGGGGCAGAGAGTTCCACTGCTGAACGGCTCTCACAGTCAGGAAGTTCTTCCTCATGTTCAGATGGAATCTCCTTTCTTGTAGTTTGAAGCCATTGTTCCGCGTCCTAGTCTCCAGGGAAGCAGAAAACAAGCTTGCTCCCTCCTCCCTGTGCTTCCTCTCACATATTTATACATGGCTATCATATCTCCTCTCAGCCTTCTCTTCTTCAGGCTAAACATGCCCAGCTCCTTAAGCCAGCTCCTCATAGGGCTTGTTCTCCAGACCCTTGATCATTTTAGTTGCCCTCCTCTGGACACATTCCAGCTTCTCAATATCTCTCTTGAATTGTGGTGCCCAGAATTGGACACAATATTCCAGGTGTGGTCTAACCAAAGCAGAATAGAGGGGTAGCATTACTTCCCTAGATCTAGACACTATGCTCCTATTGATGCAGGCCAAAATCCCATTGGCTTTTTTTGCCCCCACATCACATTGTTGGCTCATGTTTAACTTGTTGTCCACGAGGACTCCAAGATCTTTTTCACACGTACTGCTCTCGAGCCAGGCATTGTCCCCCATTCTGTATCTTTGCATTTCATTTTTCCTGCCAAAGTGGAGTATCTTGCATTTGTCACTGTTGAACTTCATTTTGTTAGTTTTGGCCCATCTCTCTAATCTGTCAAGATCGTTTTGAATCCTGCTCCTGTCCTCTGGAGTATTGGCTATCCCTCCCACTTTGGTGTTGTCTGCAAACTTGATGATCCTGCCTTCTAACCCTTCATCTAAGTCATTAATAAAGATGTTGAACAGGACCGGGCCCTGTTGATGATGGGGATGATGATGATGATGATGATGATGATGATGATGAGGAAGAATACACAGGTGGCATTTCCAATTAGTGAAATGATAGACACAAAACGTGGTGTCGAGATCTACCACCACCTATGGCCTGAAAAATAAGTTTCATGTTTGTGTTATTATGAACACCATTAGCTAGAATCAATTGCAATAATTGTTACAGTGATATTTCCAAAATGTGAACTCAACAACTTGACCAAAAAGTGCCCCCAGGTGTTCAATAAGATTGGACTCAGTGAATTAAATGGATCTCCTAAAAGTCTGCAGGGCCCGGTGACAGTAAATCTTTATAATACGAAGAGCAAAGATAACTTTCCACAGGTATACTCCTCTTGTTATGAATTATTTGTATTACAGTAATCCTCATGGGATTGAAATGGGGTCAGGGACCTATCAGGAAAGACTATGCTAAAAAGTTGCTGTCAGTTGACACATGTTTCCTTTAAGCAGATGAGACAGAGGAGCCGATAGGCAACTTGTTTTGCCCATGGTGATATGAATTTAATATTCTCTCTCTCATTTTCTCCCCTCTCTCATACACACATACGTATACACAGAGCACAAGAGAAAGAGAGGAGGCGAGAGAGAGATTACATTGAGTGAGAACTCATGTAAAATTGAAGGACTTTATTGGGGTTCGTAATTAAACTACCACAAAGGCAGAATTTGATCTAGTGTCTACAATAATTCGAGATCTTCAAATGCAATGTCCTCTTTTCCACGACACTGAAAGTATGACTTAATTCAGAGAATTTTGACCTTGCCTGACTCCCTGACCCACCGCCCTGTAGTCTTCTTGCCATTTCAGCAAAAGATTGTGACATTCTTCTAAAGCTTTCATGCTGAAGTAATGGCTAGCATTGATGGACAGCTTATAATAAGGCACTTTCTTCCTCCTTGGCAGTACCTCCATTTCCGAAGAAAGCTCACTGAAAGGCGGGAGGGTCAAAGTACGGTTTAGACGAAGCTGAAGACCTCAGCAAGGATTTTTGGTGCGTAAGCACAAAGTTTTAGAGAGCACACTATTGAGGACTGCTGCTATAACATTAGAGAGGGTTATAGCAGAAGGTGAAGAGCTGTTTAGGTCAATGAAGCCCATAGAAACAAAAGGGAATGGTTATAAATTGGTCATTAACACATTGAGATTGAAAAGTGAAAGAAGGATTTGAACTTCCAGAGGTGGATTCAGTAGTACTCTCTTGAAACAGTCGTAAGTGTAAAGCCCATTATTGGGTCAAAAGGCATTTAAATGCATTCCTGAAAATCTCTTAAAGGTTTTATACTAATGCCCCATGGCCCAATATTATGTTAATAGAGCCGCATCTCTACCATTTCCCTGTAACACAAAGGAAATAACATGAGCAATAACCCAATAAAGAAAGTGATATCAACTCTCTGGGATGTGATCTAGGAATTCCTGGTTTGGGAAGTTGCTCTAGGCTTTGGAATGTGATGCATGCAGGTCTTTTAGACTTGTCTGTGCTCACAGACACAGGATTTGCAACTTTTTTTGTGAGTGTCTAACATATGATGCTTCCTTTTAAAAAAAAAACCCTAAGATTTTCTTTACATACAATTTATTTATTTCAGACACTTCTACCCCGCCTTCTCACCCCGGAGGTGGGGGGGGGGGACTCAGAGCGGCTTACAAAGGCACAATTCGATGCCGGCATCAATACAACAATAAAATACACTACAACAATAAAAACAGTATAGCAGCAATTAAACAGTTAAAAACAATTAAACGGTCGGTTCTCAGTTCTACAACACGTCAATAAACCAGTTTAGCCTTCAGCGTTCGCCGTCACATAGTCCATAGTTTCAATTCCACATTGTCAGTCCTGTTAATTCTAGTCACCCATTGTCCTTAGCTGCCAGGTTGCCCGAAGGCCTGGTCCCATAACCACGTTTTTAATTTCCTTCTAAAGGAGAGGAGGGATGTTGCTGATCTTATCTCCCCTGGGAGTGAATTCCACAGGTGAGGGGCCACCACCGAGAAGGCCCTGCTCCTCGTCGCCACCAGCCTCACTTGTGATAGAGGTGGGGTCGAGAGCAGGGCCTCCCCAGATGATCTCAGATTCCGAGGTGGGATGTAGAGGGAGATGTATTCGGACAAGTTCGCCGGACCGGAGCCGTATAGGGTTTTGTAGGTCAAAACCAGCACTTTGAATTGTGCTCAGAACTGGATCGGCAGCCAGTGGAGCTGACACAACAGGGGGGTGGTATGCTCTCTGTATGACGCTCCGGTGAGTAATCTGGCCGCCGCCCGCTGGACTAACTGAAGTTTCTGAACAGCCTTCAAAGGCAACCCCACATAGAGTGCATTGCAGTAATCTATTTGGGATGTAACGAGAGCATGGACCACCGTGGCCAGATCTGGCTTCCCAAGGTATGGGCACAACTTATAGTGTAAACGAAGCACAAAACAGTGAACATTTTACAAACACATAGCCCCACCACCAAGGCCTGAACAAGTATCCTTTCCTTCACCATATATTTGTAAATCAACCATTAATCAAATGTCATATCCAAAATTCAAGATCAACAGGGTTATATTGTTTTCCCCTTTTGCTCTCTAAAGCATATTTAATAAAGACCGACGAGTATGCCATCTGTTAATTTCCCCCCTGAATATCCTCATTTCCATTGTTAGTTTATCATTTAAGGCTACGTTCCATACCTCCCTATACAATGCTTCCGGTGTTAGATTAGTTATTATTTTCAAGTTCCTTGCTATTATGATTCTTCGCACTGTGAGCAAAATAATCACCAATTCTTTTTTACTCGTTTCTAGATTCAACATCGTGGTGTCCATTAATAATGCTAACCTAGTATCCGAAGTAATATTTGATCCTATGTTGTTGTTGTTCATTCGTTCAGTCGTCTCCGACTCTTCGTGACCTCATGGACCAGCCCACGCCAGAGCTCCCTGTCGGCCGTCACCACCCCCAGCTCCTTCAAGGTCAGTCCAGTCACTTCAAGGATGCCATCCATCCATCTTGCCCTTGGTCGGCCCCTCTTCCTTTTGCCTTCCACTTTCCCCAGCATAATTGTCTTCTCTAGGCTTTGCTGTCTCATCATGATGTGGCCAAAGTACTTCAACTTTGTCTCTAGTATCCTTCCCTCCAATGAGCAGTCGGGCTTTATTTCCTGGAGGATGGACTGGTTGGATCTTCTCGCAGCCCAAGGCACTCTCAGAACTTTCCTCCAACACCACAGTTCGCTCAGCCTTCCCTAAGGTCCAGCTCTCACATCCGTAGGTGACTACAGGGAATACCATGGCTTTGACTAGGCAATGGATCTTTGTTGCCAGTGTGATGTCTCTACTCTTTACTATTTTATCGAGATTGGACATTGTTCTCCTCCCAAGAAGCAAGTGTCTTCTGATTTCCTGGCCACAGTCTGCATCTGCAGTAATCTTTGCACCTAGAAATACAAATTTCATCATATAATACAAAATATAATACAAATTTGATCCTATAATGTTGTTTATTTCAATAAATATATCCTTCCAAAAACTCTTCATTTGGGGGCATTCCCACCATAAATGAAAATATGTCCCTTTGTGCTTACCATATCTCCAGCAGAGGTTACTTTGCTTGCTATCCATCTGATGCTTCCTGAATGGGCCATGTGTGAGATATATATTATATTCAGAGATTTACCTTCTGTGTGTATAATCTCAGTTTTGAAATTTCTTCAACAGTCCAGAGATATGGAAAACTCAAGCCCTTGGAACCAACCATGTATCCCTGGTTGACTGACCAAAATTGTTATTGTAAATCGCTATTAATAAAACCAGATAAACTTGCGAAGTCCAAAAGATAAATACTTTCCATTTGTGGAGGCATCCAAGGTCAATGGTTATATTTTAACACCTCCCATCTCCACCCATCCACCACTTTCACGTAACAGTGGAAATCCAAAAAGGAAGTGACATTTGAACATGTTCGGGTGAGGTTTATGATTGATTTTCTGGAGCATAGCTCACCACAGTGGTGAAAATTGATCTCAATTTCCTAGCTTTGTACTAAATGAACACGAGTTCTGGGAAGTAATATCCAGAAAAAAACCCCTAGAGAATTGATACTAGTCTTCTAACATTTCATAGAAGAAAACTGGGACACCTGTGGTCAAGCCACATCAAGATATGGTCAAGTTATTAATGAGAAGGAACACTTTTTCCTTAGCCTCCTGGGGAATGCAAGATTGAATGCAAATTACTTTTGCTCTTTGAGCTTAGCTTACAGTAATTGAAGTAAGTTGAGGACAATTTAGGGGAAAATAAAAGAGGAAAGAGAAACTGGGACATTTTAAAAGAAGCTGAAAAAGTGGGTCAATGAAGGATTAAATTTGATACTCTCTGGCAAATCGGGGCAGATAGAAATATGTGCTTGCTAATTTTGGATAATGGGAAATAAATACAAAGTGGCTGTTTCTGCAATCACAGTGAATGCAGTAATATTCTAAACAGTGATGAATACTCGTACTACCAAAAATACTCTACAGGAAGTGAAATAGTTAGGTGTGTGTCAAAAAGGAAATGGGTCTTGCACATGGATTTGATACCAACAAGTTTACAGCCATACTGATTTCTGAACAGATATAAAAACTCAAATGGGATTGGGACAGAATGACCTTGGTGTTAGTGAAAATAAGAATCTTGTTAGGATTAGGTGTGAAAAATTTGTCCAACCTTAATTGGATAGACTTTCCATTGGATTCAAACAGGCTTCTCTTATCTTCCTAAATCTGGGTGTGGAATGGAGGGGGGAAATCCATCCTTCACCCTGCTAAAAGTGAAGGCTTCTGTGTAGCACCTTGGCTTCCAATTGAGGTGCAGGGAAGCTGAGAAGTGCCCATTGCACTGTATGAATATGCAAATTGTCATTACGAGAGCTACCCTCCCGAATGCGGCAATGGAGCTGCTGAGATTCGACGTAGATGATTTCATGCCATCTGCCACCTGTTTCTGAAGGATAATGGCTGGCTGGGTGTACCACGAGGCTTGTTCAGAATGTGAGTGTACTGTCTTACTTTCTTAAATTATGCAGCTCAAATGAGTGTGTCTCTGAGTTTATTTCAATTGACAACAGATGCAGGGAGCCGGCATCAGCTTCCTGCTTTTGTGCACGCAATCTGGGCTAACAGAACAAAGCAGTACACTGGGTTCCAACACCAGAAGGTGTGTACTTTTCTCTGCACCCATCCACTTCCAGGTAGAGATCGGGCTGAGCTTGATGCAAGAGTTGCTCATTGTGATCAATCCACCTTGTCTTTGTTGTGCATGTACTTTCCTTCCTCTCTGCACTCAAATGGCTTAAGAGCAGTTCCTTTTGGTGATCTGCCATGGAACACATTTGGGTCCTTCAAAGAAAAAGTAGGCAGTGTTTTGAAGCTAAATATAAATAAGTGCCAAGAGTTTTAGAAAGTGCCTTCAACTTTGCATGGTGTCCCACTTCATGCAATGCTAATCAGTGGAAGTTTATAAAAGTTTGCTTGGAATTTCCCTGGTGGCTTGTTTCTCGTTTTTGTACAATTCTCTTCTCTCTGCCTGCTGCAGGAATGTTGACAATTGTAGCTTCCCCAAGGATTGGGGTGTCCCAGAAGAGTTAAGGTATGCTTCTTTCATTCTGAAGCAGGAACGCTGATACCAATCTATATGTGCATGGGTATGACTGGATGCCAACCTTTATTTTTCCTGCATTTCAATAGAAAGTGAATTAGAACTAACTAGCCGCCCCCTGCCACGTGTTGCTGTGGTCCAGTCTGGTGATCTGGAAAATGAAGTAATGAGAAAGTGTTGGTTTCTAATATATGCAATTTCTTTAAGCTTGTGGGTAAACAGAATTTCTTGTTTCTTTGTCAGGTTTGCCTACTCTGGAACATGCAAAATATAATTGTCCCTCTTTAGGTGTCCCTCTCAAATTTATACTATGTCTTTAATATACATGTGTGTGTGTGTGTGTGAATATTATATCTATCTATCTATATCTATGGCTGGATGGCTCTATCAGGAGGACTTTGATTATGTTTTCTTAACCTGGTGATGGGGTGGACCGGATGGCCTTAAGGCAGCATTTTCCAATCTGGGGGTTGGGATCCAGTGGGGGGGATGATGAGGGGGTGTCAGAAGGGTCATGAAAGACCATCAGAAAACATAGTATTTTCTGTTGATCATGGGGGTTCTGTGTTGAAAGTTTGGCCCAATTGTATTGTTGGTGGGGTTTGATTGTAGGTGAACTATAAATCTAAGAACTACAACTCCCAAATGTCAGGGTCTATTTTCGCCAAACTCCATCTGTGTTCATATTTGGGCATATAGAATATTTGTGCCAAGTTTGGTCCAGATCCATCATTGTTTGAGTCCACAGTGCTGTCTGACCGTAGGTGAACTACAACTCCAAAACTCAAGGTCAATGCCCACTAAATGCTGCTAGTATTTTCTGTTGGTCATGGGAGTTCTGTGTGCAAAGTTTGGTTCAATTCCATCATGGTGGAGTTCAGAATGCTCTTTGATTGTAGGTGAACTATAAATCCTAGCAACTACAACTCCCAAATGACAAAATCATATTTTTTGAGTGATGGTCACTCCTTGTGTTGTGAGACGTTTTGTTGCCAAATTTGGTGTGATTTCGTTCATTGGTTTTTTGTTTTTAAGGTACTCATTATGCACAGAGCATTTATATAGATAGATAGATAGATAGATAGATAGATAGATAGATAGATAACAAGATTAGAAAATGAGAAATAATTGTGATTGATGTACAACAGTAGTAAGTCAAGATGCTTGTTTTTATTGAAATTGGCCAGCACACAATTCAAGGGCCCAGGCTTTTGTAGGATGTGGAGTCCTGCTTATGATACAGCCATGTTGAAATATTTGAAGGAGTAGCATACTGAAGGTGGAGCAGAATTGTTTTCTGCTGCTCTAGAGACTAATACATAGGAATAGAGTCAAACCACATGAAGAGATTCCATCTAAACATTAGGAAAAACTTGTTTTCTGCTACTCTAAAGATTAGGACACGGAGCAATGGATTCAAACTACATGAAGAGATTTTATCTAACTCTGGTGGCACAATGGGTTGAACCCTTGTGCTAGCAGAACTGATGACTGACTGTTCAGTGGTTCTAATCTGGGGAGGGTGAGTTGAGCTCCCTCAGTCAGCTCCAGCTCTCCACGCAGCGACATAAGAGAAGCTTCCCACATAACAACATCCAGGTGTCCCCTGGACAACATCCTTGCAGACAGCCAATTATCTAACACCTGATGAGATTTGAAGTTTCTCAAGTCACACCTGATACAAAAAAAAATCTAACCATTAGGAAAAACTTCAAGAAGACAAGAATCATAGAATCAAAGAGTTGGAAGAGACCACCAGATCCATCCAGTTCAACCCCATTCTGGCATGCAGGAATACACAATCAAAGAACTTCCAAGAGTTCAACCTCTGTTTTAAAACCTTCAGAGAAAGAAACTACAAAATTCTGAGGCAGCCTTTCTCAATGTCAAAGAGTTCTTACCACTGGGAAGATCTTCTTAACATTAAACTGGAATCTCTTTTCCTGCAATTTGAATCAATTTCTCTATGTCTTGGGACACATCTACTCTGACCCATTATTCCAAAGGAGAAGCCAAATCAGCTCCATGGTGTCTGCATGACACATGGAGCTGATTCAGATTAATGTGGAGCAAGACACTCGATGCAGTCTTGTGTTTAAAATGTTGCAGATTGCTCCAGATTCTCCCTGTAAATCTAAAAGAAACCACAACTTTGGGTCCATTTAATCAGTTGCCCCACCCTCAGCCAAGCAAAGCTTAAGATGCGGAAGGGCATTTTGAATTACCCCATGAAGGAGGCAGACTTGGTTTGGGCCAGCTAGTTTGATGGCCCAGGCATGTGAAGGGGTGGAGCAGCAAGTTGGGTGAGGCTGCTCTGTTCCTCTCTTTCAGTTTCCTTTTGACGGCGTGACTCCCTCCCTCCCTATGGACAGTGTGAGTATAGACTGGTTGCACATGGGCCAGTTAGGAACCCCCCCCCCCAAGTTTGCATTGAGGTTTTTTTTCGCCTACCCCATACTGTTTCTGATGGGTGTGGTAACTGGCTTTTGGGTAGTGTCATTTAAATAGGTTTCCTTGAGTATTAAAAAGTTTCCATGGCATGTTAAAGGTTAAATGATTATGGTAGGCACCGTGGCACCCCCCCCCCCTTAGGGGGTGAAGGGTGGACTCCCACAAAAGTCCCCATAAGTTTTCATAAAATGGGAGATATCCTTGGGGCTGGATTGAGGGTTCTCACTCTTGAAAAACTCTGAGGTTTGGGAGGGAGCACCCTCAGGATGGCCTTCCAACTATGATCGGTTGAGAGGTGCAGACAAAGAATTTTGCTTGGTCCTCGGGATCCTTGGTGCACGCTTGTCCTTGGAGGTGGTCAGAGGAATTGACACCTGGCCCATTCAGCCATGAGTTATATTTTGCATTTTTACAGATTTTCCCTCTACAGCTTATTCCAAGTTGTTTCAATAAATAGGTCAGAAAATGGCCCTTTAGATCCATTTTCTTGTGTCTGACTCTTTATTTCATGGTGGGGATTCAAGAGCCAATTGAAAGACAGAACTGGTCACAACTGTTTACAAAGCCATCCCATATTCCCTGGACTTAGGTTGTCGGCAATAGGATGGCACACACTTTCCCCCTTACACTCTTGGTGCAGTGTCAGGCTTTGGGTACATCATGGGGAATGCCCCTTGCTCATTGCCTGGAGGAATGTTGGCTGGATGCCAGGGTGGTTGAAAAAGGGAGAGGGGAAGTAATGGGCAATTGCTCCCTTTCCTCTCTCACATCACCTTAATGCATTGATCAATGCCACCCCAGGTGAGTAGATACTAGCCATCTCACACTTACTGCCCATCACTATGAGAAGAAGAAGAATGATAATAGTCACCATCTGGCAATGCCGATCCAGTTTTGACATAATTTCTTCTTCTGGTCTGAGACTGTGATAAACAAATTCAGACTCAGGATTGCTTTCTGCCTTCACAGTACGTGTGAAAAGGATCTTGGAGTCCTCGTGTCCAATAATTAAACATGAGCCAAAAATGTGATGTGGTGGCAAAAAAAGCCAATGGGATTTTGGCCTGCATCAATAGGAGCATAGTGTCTAGATCTAGGGAAGTAATGCTACCCCTCTATTCCGCTTTGGTTAGACCACACCTGGAATATTGTGTCCAATTCTGGGCACCACAATTCAAGAGAGATATTGACAAGCTGGAATGTGTCCAGAGGACGGCAACCAAAATGATCAAGGGTCTGGAGAACAAGCCCTATGAAGAGCGGCTTAAGGAGCTGGGCATGTTTAGCCTGAAAAAGAGAAGGCTGAGAGGAGATAGCCATGTATAAATATGTGAGAGGAAGCCACAAGGAGGAGGGAGCAAGCTTGTTTTCTGCTTCCTTGGAGACTAGGACATGAAACAATGGCTTCAAACTACATACAAGAGAGGAGATTCCATGAACATGAACATGAGGAAGAACTTCCTGACTGTGAGAGCCATTCAGCAGTGGAACTCTCTGCCCCGGAGTGTGGTGGAGGCTCCTTCTTTCGAAACTTTTAAACAGAGGCTGGATGGCCATCTGTCAGGGGTGATTTGAATGAAATATTCCTGTTTCTTGGCAGGGGGTTGGACTGGATGGCCCATGAGGTCTCTTCCAACTCTTTGATTCTATGATTTTATGATTCATAGCAGTCATGGTGCTGGTGGTCAAAATCATCCCAGAACCAATCTGGAATTGTGTAAGTCAGTGTTCATAGTTTCTGCAGCAGAAAAAACAAGCTTGCTCCAGAAAGTGATTTAGTTCAAAGCTCTCTTGGTCAGATTTGCCATGAATTTACCAAAGGCATTCTTCCTAGTCTTTTTGAAGTGTAAATAATCTGTAGCAAAAAGAAAAGAAAAGGAAGGAAGGATACAGGTAAGGAACATTAATAACCATATGTCAAAAGCTATATTTTCTTCAAGCTGACTTCTAAAAAATACTTATTCAGGCATCACTTCAACAGTAAGATTTTCTGACCATTGGGTGATAGATGGCAAATGTTTATCTTTTTCAACCTTGAAGTATAAGTCTTTTAGCAACAGTAAAATCCTGCAGGACCATCTGTTAAAATGTTGATCATCCGTTAAATTCCAAGTCACAGGGATATAATTTAAAAGTATTTGTGTGTCTAAAATGTCAAAGATTTTTCTAATACATAATGAATGCATTGTAATACCTCCAAGCCAAACAGCCAGAACATGTCCACATCATACGCCACGAGGAAGCATTATGTGTATTATCTTGCAAGTGTTTAATTGAAGTAGACAAGTTTGTTCTTAAAAGACACAATATAAATGAAGCCTCTTTTTTACTGATGTTGAACGAAAGGCAGTTTTATGTCTGAAGAAACTGTACACATTGAAGCAACGGCAAGTGAATAAATTCTGGATACAAAGCTGCTTTGTAGAGAGTTAGATGAATGACTTATCTAGGTCAGAAAGTGAGTGACTCTTGCAGCCTTATCATACGTGGTGGAAGAAGTGTCCCAGGACCATGGAGACCCACACCATCCATCATACAATGTAGGGTAAATTTTGGTGGAGCTCCATGGGTGAACTGGTGTGGCAGTGTTATAGGATGCTGCCACAGCTAACACAGAAGTATCCCATGTTCTTTTAGGACCAATGGGGCTTTGGAAGAGTGGACACCTTCCCACATGGGATGGGAAAGTGATGGCCGGGGCACCAGGATTACTCTGCTGCCACCCTAATGCCATCTAGAGTCACTATGGAGGCTGGTGAATCATGACACTGGACCTCATCAATGTCATGAGATTTATGGCCTTTCATGTATCATTGGATTACAATTCCTATCAGCTCATACCATTACTCGGAAACAGAAGAACGGCCTGCCTCAGAGGAGTGTGCTTGCTCCATCAATGTTCAACATTTACAAATGACCAGCCACTGCCAGAAGGGACAGAGAGTTTCATCTATGCTGATGATCGTGCCATTACTGCTCAAGCAGGGAGCTTTGAGATGGTTGAACAGAAGCTCTCCGAAGCTCTAAGTGCTCTCACTGCCTATTACAGGGAAAACCAGCTGATCCCTAACCCATCTAAAACACAGACATGTGTTTTTCAACTCAGGAACAGACAAGCATCCCGAGTTCTGAGGATGAAGGAATCCCACTGGAGCATTGCAGCACACCCAAATACCTGGGAGTCACTCTGGACCGTGCTCTGATCTACAAGAAGCACTGCCTGAACATCAAGCAAAAAGTGGATGCTAGAAACAATATCATACGAAAGCTGACTGGCACAACCTGGGGATCACAACCAGATACAGTGAAGACATCTGCCCTTGCGCTATGCTACTCTGCTGCTGAGTACACATGCCCAGTGTGGAACACATCTCACCACGCTAAAACAGTGGATGTGGCTCTTAATGAGACATGCCACATTATCATGGTGTGTCTGCGCCCTACACCACTGCAGAAATTACACTGTTTAGCCGGTATTGCACCACCTGACATCCGCCGGGAAGTAGCAGCCAATAGTGAAAGGACCAAGGCAGAAGCATCTCCAGCTCATCCCTTGATTGAGTATCAGCCAGCACGTCAACGACTTAAATCAAGAAATAGTTTTCTAAGATCTACAGAGACACTCGCTGGAACACCTCAGCAAGTGAGAGTCCAAAAGTGGCAGGCTCAAACCCAGAACCTCAATCAATGGCTGAGACTCCCCCCTGGGCACACAGAAAACTGGGTGACTTGGAAGGCGCTTAAAAGACTGCACTCTGGCCCCACGAGATGCAGAGCCAACCTCAAGAAATGGGGCCACAAAGTGGAATCCTCGACATGCGAGTGTGGAGAAGAGCAAACCACTGACCACCTGCTGCAATGCAACCTGAGTCCTGCCACATGCACTATGGAGGACCTTCTTGCAACAACACCAGAGGCACTCCAAGTGGCCAGCTACTGGTCAAAGGACATTTAACCAACTAAATTTGTTAAAAATGTAATACAATTGTCTGGTTGATACTGACACGATAAATAAATAATGCTATTACTTTTGTTGGCTGATGAGCATGACAGTACAAAAGCATAGTGGTGTCCTTATTATTTGTTCTACCTGGAAGATATTGTCTTCAAGATCTCAAAATAAGATCTCTCTCAGCATCTATATGTTCATCCTTCAATTAAAAGAAAATTGAACCTGGGAACTTATGTGGGGAATAAAATGCTCGGTCATTGAGATATTTATTTGAAAGCTGTTTTGTTAAACTGTATGCTGACAAACCAAGTACAAAGAGAAATTAAATCGAATTCTCTCAATGATTTGTTTTTACAGAACCATAAGTTATGCAAGTTTATTACATTGGGCAAGAAATAGGATGGGATGGAAATGACATTTGCAGTTATTAACTTCCCAGGTAAAAAAAGTAGGTTTCAACTCTAGAAGAAAAATAAATTGGACACAATTTTGTACTGTTCCCACCCATAATTTACAGAATGATGTTTCAGGAATATTTTGTACAAAAATGCATGTGGGCAACAGTATTTTTCATAAAACATCAAAACTTCTTCATCATAAAAACCATACATTTTTCTACATGATCATATATTTGTGTAAAACATCTACATAAAATAGCCATATTGGAAAAAAAAAGTCATTTTGTGCATGACATTACTTTTTTTTTGAACAATTTTCTGTTCAAGGCATTTTCAGGCAAAATTGATGTTTTGTGTGGAATGGAAGCAAAGGAAAACTTGCACAAAATAATTATATGTATATTTCTGCAAGAATTAGGCCAGAAAACCATATTGCAGATAGACATCTTGCACCAAAAAAATTCTCAAGGAAAAAAAAAACCAACAATCCTGCATATGCACAAAAATACCCAACCTTTTTGTGCAGCATTTCTGGTTTGTGTGCAGAAAATGAGGGAGGGATAAAAAAAAAAAGCATGCTACCACCAGGAAACTTTTGTAACAACCATGATTCTTGTGCAAAAAGTCACTGATATTTCTGAGCGGAAGTTTTACCATTGCTTTCATGATTATGGAAAACTAGGTGAGACTTGCGCAAAAAAAAATTGTTTTCTCTGCAGCAGAAAACTCTTGAAATTATTTGTCCTCTCTTAAAAGTATGAAATAGTTGAATATTTGTGTTCCTAGCAAGGAATACTTCTTTGTGCTCTGATTTTCTCATACCTACATTTCTAGTCTATAAATAATACAGTTTATTGGTGTTGTTATTCCTACCTTTTCATGCCTGGGACTCAAGGTGACTTACGGCACCTTAACTAACAGTGTCAAACTACATTAATTCTATAGTTTAGCTGTGCCCCTACTTTCTGATTTGAAGGGAAAAATGTTTGCTTCATGTTCAACATCACTCCCTTTCAGATATTTAAAGATGTTATCAGATCATCACCTTGTCTACACTCTTTAAGTGTAGTAGGAAACTTCTTCTAAATACATTTTGTGAAGAAAACCTTATGATAGATTTACTGTAATTCTACCACAAGTGGGAAATGACTTGAGGGCACACAACAACAACAACACCTGGTAGACATCTACAATCAACAGGGAAGTGCCTTCTCTCTGTCCCACAACCCTCTAAAGCAGTGGTTCTCAACCTGTGGGTCCCCAGGTGTTTGGCCTATAACTCCCAGAAATCTCAGCCAGTTTACTAGCTGTGGGCATTTCTGGGAGTTGGAGACCAAAACATCTGGGGACCTAGAGGATGAAATCCACTGCTCTAAAGTGTGTATGGTGGGAACACAGAAGAAGACCTTTCCGGTGGCTGCTCCTATTTATTTATTTATTTATTTGTTTATTTATTTACAGCTTTTTTATTCCGCCCTTCTCACCCCGCAGGGGACTCAGGGAGGATTACAGTGTACACATATATGGCAAACATTCAATGCCAATTTTGACATACAAACATATACAGACATACACAGAGGCTATTTAACTTTTTCTTGGCTGCCAGGGGAGTTGTCGCTTTCATCATTCATCTGCGACGCTGATGAAGCACTTCCACATTCCCTGCATGCTTCCCCACTGGAATGCTTTGCAGGAGACTTCTTTATGGCCTCATAAATCAGTTAATTTAGCCTCCCCACACTTTAAGGTGGTGCCTTATTTTCCTACTTGACAGATGCAACTGTCTTTCGGGTTGCAAAGGTCGACAACAGGCTACACACAATTGGTTGGAAACCCACTCCAACCCGGGCTGGCTTCGAACTCATGACCTTTTGGTCAGAGTGATCTTGATGCAGCTGTGCCATAATCCTGGTCCTATAGTGTGGAAATCCCTTCCAAGAGAGACCAGTATACAAACTAAGCATACAAACATCCTTCAGCCATTCCTATGCCCTAATAGATTTGTTCATTCTAAGTAAGTCTAGTACCATGAAACAGTGAGTGTATATCTGTACTTACAAACTCTCTCATCCACTGGATATGCAGCTCTATAGATACACATGAACTGCTAGCATGTTGTGGTTGACAACTCTGGAGAACTGAGTTTGAATCCTCAATCAGTCATGGGAACCCATTGGGCAGCCTCAGAAGAAGGCAAAGGCAGAGCCAATATGAAAGTCTTGCCAAGGAAACACTGAGAATTTCACTTTAAGGGTGTCATGTCTGAAATGTCTTGAAGGCACACAACAACAACTAGCAACAACAACAGCTACTACTATTGGAGATACATGGCATTCAAGGCACCCTATAATAAGACCATCAAGAAGATGAGTCCAAAATAGCCCTTGTTGAGGCTCACAAGGCTGCATATTTTCAAAATAAGGTTCCAGCCCTGAAAAAGTTGTATTTTTCTGTTTATTCTACATGTCATAGTTTATGCTATTTTTATCCAATTTCCATGCAGTAAAGTGTGGATCAGGTTTTAAAAGGTATTTAGCGTCAGGTTTCTCAAACACCTAGTCATGGTGAGGGATCGGCAATCTGCAAAAATGGGTAAACGCAAAGTAGTAATAATGGAAGAATGAGAGTGTCTGAAACCATTTTAGCATTATGATGATGGTGATGATTTTCTAAGAGGAACACACCAAGGAGCAAACAAGCAAAGGAGTGCAGAGGAGAAAAAACACACACACAACCACATCTCTGGAAGATTCTGTCATCTGTACTGTAAACATAGCCTTGCCATTACCGTAACAGAGTTCATGGACTCTAATAAAAGGAAAATTACCCTATATTTCAATGTGGTGTTTAGAGATTTCCTTCTTCCACTTACAATCAGTGGGTAGCTATTGAACTCAGGTGGTTCCCCCTCCCTTCTGCACTCACAAGCCAGACACATTACTGCGGTCTATGCAAGTGAATTGCGAGTAAGAGGCTTTTCACTTAAATGCCAGCAATTTTCAGCTTCTACAGTACCCGGCAAATGTTTCACTGCATTTGGCTAATACTGATAGCCTTTCCAACACTGCATATAAAGCTGTCTTTGAAGACTAAGAGGTACTTTGATTGTGCTTTTCCTGCATGGCAGGGGGTTGGACTAGATGACCAATGTAGGCTCTTCCAACACCTTTCTTGAGACATCACTTTTGGTGTCCTTTTGCCCTTACACAAGAGAAGACACAAGGAACCCTTTTGAAACATTTCTTTCAGTGGGACCCACACCATCTTTAAACCACTAATGGAAACTGAAGAATCATTAGTGACACTTTCACATCACTAAAATGGAAAAATCCAAAAGTTCCCACCCCACCTTAAAATAGACACCTTTAGTAATTTCTATGTAAAGGAGGACGTTTGAAATTGATTGCTCCCTGACTCCAAAAATCTCTCTTTCTACACACTTCAAAAACTATGCCCCACGGGGAACCAACAGGAAGTAATCTTGAATCAGTTGATTGGATCCGTGGGATTCTTTCTTTAGGATATCTTTAAAGTGATGTTTAATGATTTATGTTACCATTGTTTTTAATTGCCCTATACTTGTCTCGTGATGTTTTGTATCGATGTTGCTCACCGCTTTGAGTCGCCTGAGGGCTGAGAAAAGCGGTATATAAATAAAGTAAATAAATAAATAAATAAGTGTATAGGAACAGTGTATACTCCACTATGGCAGGAAAAACGAAATGCAAAGATACAGAATGGGGGACAATGCCTGGCTCGAGAGCAGTACGTGTGAAAAAGATCTTGGAGTCCTCGTGGACAACAAGTTAAACATGAACCAACAATGTGATATGGTGGCAAAAAAAGCCAATGGGATTTTGGCCTGCATCGATAGGAGCCTAGTGTCTAGGTCCAGGGAAGTAATGCTACCCCTATATTCTGCTTTGGTTAGACCACACCTGGAATATTGTGTCCAATTCTGGGCACCACAATTCAAGAGAGATATTGACAAGCTGGAATGTGTTCAGAGGAGGGTGACTAAAATGATCAAGGGTCTGGAGAACAAGCCCTATGAGGAGCGGCTTAAGGAGCTGGGCATGTTTAGCCTGAAGAAGAGAAGGCTGAGAGGGGATATGATAGCCATGTATAAATATGTGAGAGGAAGCCACAGGGAGGAGGGAGCAAGCTTGTTTTCTGCTTCCCTGGAGACTAGGACGTGGAACAATGGCTTCAAACTACAAGAGAGGAGATTCCATCTGAACATGAGGAAGAACTTCCTGACTGTGAGAGCCGTTCAGCAGTGGAACTCTCTGCCCCGGAGTGTGGTGGAGGCTCCTTCTTTGGAAGCTTTTAAACAGAGGCTGGATGGCCATCTGTCAGGGGTGATTTGAATGCAATATTCCTGCTTCTTGGCAGAATGGGGTTGGACTGGATGGCCCAGGAGGTCTCTTCCAACTCTTTGAGTCTATGATTCTAGGGGAAAGGCAGTATCTGATTAAGTCCAAAGGCAGGAGGAAGGCTGTTGCCTAAAGTCAAGATAAGTTGGTGGAGGGAGTTATTGGAATATAGTGTGATGCTGGATGGAAACCAGAAAAGAGATGTGATAAAAATGGGCAAAAGAGCACTCGTGAGCCTGAGGTGTCAACTAATGTTATAATGCGTGGAATGTTCCAGGAAACAATATTATCTGTTCAGCCCACTGTTGATGGACTGGCATTTGTGAATAGATCCCAATTCTGCTGTTTTTCTTTCCATTCTTCCTTGGTGGACTTTTATTCAAGAACTGCTATTCTGAGGTCCAAGATGAATTCCCCAAAGATTGAAGTGCTGTATTAACTTCCGGTTTTGTGTATTCTCATTGTAAATGTCTGATTTATGCTGATTTATCCTCTGGTGCGGAGAATGTCTTCTGCATGTTTTGTTTCTGATTAGTCCTGGGGAAAGCTGTTACCTTGTCATTTAAAAAAAAATGTCATAGGGTGGATACTGCAATATATATATATATATATATATATATATATATATATATATATATAAAATTGTTTTTAGATTGCTATATTTGTATTGTTTCTCTGTGTGGTCCCATCCCAAGAGAAAGGTGACATACAAATGGAAGAAATAAGAGAGAAAGTCTGAAAGAAAGAAAAGAGAAAGAAAGTCTATAAAAGAATCCTACATACAACAACTATGGCTGTCAAAGCTGATGACACTGGACTAGATGGATCAATTTTCTGACTGAATATAAGACAGATTTCTATGTTGTTATGACTTCTCCTTTGGAATAGTGGGAGAAGACGTTTCTCTTAATGTTATTTTTCCCTTTCCTTTTCCTTGTTCAGAACCTCAAGATAAGTTGTGATATTGAACACATATTTCAATGCAGTGTGTGTATGTGTGTGCAGATGCTGAAATAATGTGGGATTCAGGCTTATTCATTCAAAGTAAAGATTATAAAGAAAACTTCTAACTTTCCAGAGAAGTAGGAGGTGAGGGGGAAGATTAGATGTGTGTACTGTGCACAAAATTGCTATAATTTTCCCTCCCCATTGGTATTTCTGCAACACAGCACCAACTACCTGGGTATGATTAAGGTCACAAGAGTGAGCAAATGCCCAGGAACAGCAAAGTGCAAAATTGCAGCTTACAGGGAGCCATTTACATGAGGAAAAGCTGGATTTGAAGTAGCTGGGGAGAGACAGAAAAGCAGTTTAATTAATAAAAGCATTCATTTCTTAAATAATTGTTCAACTCTGTAACACACACACATACCACTAACCAATTGCAGTGGTGTGAATTCTATCTGACTGAGGAAAATAAATATAAAGCATGCATTTATGGGAAGTATTTTGGAAAAGGTAAGTAATTACCTTGCCAGTGAGAGAAATTCCATTTTAATGATAGTTCAGTTCTTCTCTGGTTAGGCTGCATACTCTGGTTTCATCCTTAAGGTTTACTTCACTTCTACAATGATATCTTAATTTGGAATCAGGAGAATGTTAAATTAGTGTATGTTTCAAGTCATGCCTACCCTTGCTGGAAAGGTCCAGCTTAATGAACACCAAGGCTGCTCCAGTACATCCTGAAAGGCTCCATGGAAAGCATTTGGGGGGTTTTCTCGCATCATTTTAGACAGTAAGGCATCTTTTTAGCAGTGATGTAATGGTAGTGTGGAAAGTGGATCAGGTGGGATCCATCCTGATCCAACTGTCCACTCTTCTGAAACTGAGGCATCATTCTGGAGCTACCAGGAAGCTCTGGAGGAAGTCATAGCATTTGGCCATATTCTGCAATCAATGTGACATCTTACACTGCAAACACATACCTGGTTTTATCAGTAACTTCCATGTGTGTATGATCTCCTTCAAAAGTATGTGGACATTTTGGTATCATGATGACAATCTGCCTTTAGTTCAGGGTTGTGGAAGTGGAGCTCCATATACAATGCCATTGTGGATGCAGGTTCATATGTGCATGTGATGACCTTTCATGTATTTATAGATTGGGATTCACAACTGCATTCAGTGACTTATTTGGCAGCTTGATACAACTGTTCAACATTGCCATTCAAAATAAGTGTTGTGTAGCACAATCAATGCCTAATTCCACACCCAGAGATTTATGGATCCAAAGTATCTGTAAAATCCATACATTTCACAAAGATCAAAAGTAGGACCTTTGCCACCACTGAGACTTTTTCACATCTCTGTCTCGAACCCATTTTCATTTGAAAGCCTGTTTCTTACCCTTGAACTATGAGTGTAGAGAAGAGATGTTGTAATGAAGATCATGTCCTCCATCCTCCAACAGTCCAAATGCAACATGTTTCTTTACACTGCAGACAAGTCTCTTCCCCGCTTCCCATGTTGAGTTTCAAAGTCTCAGAGTCAGCAAACCACAAATCTGTGCCAGTTTCCCCTCTTGCACACAAAAATCAGCATTTGTTTACCTGACATGGTAACAAGTGTAAACAGCTGTACAATCCAGTACCTACAAGATGTTACAAGTGTAAAACAGCAGCCATGCATATTATACATATTGGTGCTCCACAGGTGCTCCACAGCATTTTCCCTGGGATGACAGAGAGGTTAATTTACTCCAAGGCTGAGTATGGTTTAATTTGAGCCAGGACTCCACAAAGCCTCAAAATGTGTTTAGGTTTGCTTCCATCTCAGTAGTATAGTCATCATTTAGAATATACACATATCTTAACACATCTAGAAAGAGAGTAGAACCTATTGATGACATATTGAATCATCAAAGTTTCTTTTCTGAACCTTGGAGATCTTTATAATGTCATGGGAAGGAAACCTTCATAGGGAAACACTAATTTTGTGTCTGCTCCCCCTCCCCGTAGACTACACTGGGACTGCCTGCTGAATTGGAAGTGGCATCACATCACTTCTGTTCACTATTTTTGGCCATATTTGATCCCAAAACAAGTGAAATCAGGTACTGGAAAGGGTTAGGGTCTGTCTTATTGGTGGGCTTCTCCTTTAGGTTTGACCATTTCTAGATGAATAACAGTTCCCTTCCTCAGTTTGAGGAAATCTCAAAAACATCCAAAAGGCTCAAAACTGTGGTTGAGAGGCCACATGTGGCTAGTGGGTTATAGTTTCCATACAGAGCATGCTGTTGCTTTTCATTCCATATTTGTTAACCTGAAGAAAAATAATTTGCATTGGAGCACAGAAGACTGAGAAGAATACACAAGAGTTGACTGTACACAAGACAACCAGAAAAGCAGAGCAGCCCTTATCATGTTTGCCCCCTGAGCCTGCTCTCTAGAGATTGTGAGACATGTACTCTAAAACATTTGGCAATTTATTATTATTATTATTATTATTATTATTATTATTAAACACAACATAACAATACACAACTAAAGCAAATTAAAAACAGTTAAAGCAATATTAAACAACAAGCAATAAAAGAATACACCAGGACACAATAAAACTGGGCCGGGCCAGAGTAATGGTTGTTGTTGTTCATTCGTTCAGTCGTCTCCGACTCTTCGTGACCTCATGGACCAGCCCACGCCAGAGCTCCCTGTCGGCTGTCACCATCCCCAGCTCCTTCAAGGTCAGTCCAGTCACTTCAAGTATGCCATCCATCCATCTTGCCCTTGGCCGGCCCCTCTTCCTTTTACCTTCCACTTTCCCCAATATAATTGTCTTCTCTAAGCTTTGCTGTGTCCTCATGATGTCACCAAAGTACTTCAACTTTGTCTCTACTATCCTTCCCCTCCAGTGAGCAGTCAGGCTTTATTTCCTGGAGGATGGACTGGTTGGATCTTCTCGCAGTCCAAGGCACTCTCAGAACTTTTCTCCAACACCACAGTTCAAAAGCATCGATCTTCCTTTGCTCGGCCTTCCCTAAGGTCCAGCTCTCACATCCGTAGGTTACTACAGGGAATACCATGGCTTTGACTATGCGGATCAGATCTATGGGTACAGATTAAAAGTGCTGATGTGACAGGTGATATATAGGGATTATAGGGTAAGTGCAGTGTGCCAATAATCTTAATTTCTAATAAAGTGCTTCTGGGACTTGTTGTTGGAGTTTTCCTATTCTGGAAAGGCACATCGGAACAGCCAGGTCTTCAAGTTCTTTCTAAAGACTGCCAACATAGGGGCCTGTCTAAGATCTTTGGGGAGGGTGTTCCAGAGTCGGGGGGCCACCACAGAAAATGCCCTGTCTCGCGTCCCCACCAGACGTGCCTGCGACGCAGATGGAATCACGAGCAGCGCCTCTCCGGATGAACGAAGTGAGCGCATGGGTTCATTTCCAACTTGGGGGACACTGGAGTAGACTGGGGTAGTGTTTCCAACAGCACTTTGGCCAGTGTTGACTTGGAAATACCACCTTGATCTATTATTGGTCCCAGCACAAGTTTTGCTGAACCACTGGGGTCTTTCACTAGTTTCAAATATTTCTGAATGTCACTACAACATATGTCTGGGACCTGCGGAGTACTAACATTATCTCGGATGGTGCTTAAGTCCTATGGTTCTTGAAATTTGCTCTTCCTGCCATTTTGGACTTGGATTCTCATGATTCCTGATAATCAGCTATACTGCCTGAAGTTTCTGGGAATTGAAGTTCAAAGTATCTGGAATAATGTTTGAGAAGTATTGTTGTAATGCTCCAACTCCCTGGAGGAGCTCTTCTCCCAGTTAATGAGACTGTGCTGTGATCTTGGTGGAGCTTTATTCTCTCTATCCCAGAAATGAGTTTTTGCTTTCAACAAAATGAGGGGGAAGTTGTAATTCTAACCTGAAGTTTGCAAAGATTCCCTGCAATCCAACTCCCAACTGTCACCAGCTTTTGGAACTGTAAGAGAGTCTGTTCTTGGGGAGTTCTTTCTTTTCTCTCTATCCTCCCCTTATAAAACAATTGTCGATGATGAGCTTTTGACATATCTCTGTACTTTGGAGCTTTACCTTGCTCTTTTCCCAGTCAAGTCTTGTGAATCATCCCCAATCTAATAATAGACATTTAATAACACCTCAAGATACTCGATGCCTCTCTTCCTCAGGCCTGCTGGGCTCTTTGGAGGGCTAATGTCTTGTTAAAGCCTTTTTTTTAAAAAAAATATATTAATTTTGCCAGTGACAGAGGGTTGATTAGCTTCTAAATTACCCTGTTCCTATTTTTAGAGTAAGGCGCCCCTACCCTTCACACATAGTTTAATCCCAAGGTATTAATTCGTCTCTATATAATGCTGACTTGTCTTTCTTTGGCTCCCCTAAATCTTCCAGTGTTCATTTGAAGCATATCTACCTTTGTTTCAAGTCTGTCTTTTGCTTTCATTTGCTGTTCTCTCTTGTAATGGGCAGCGTGTTCAGTATCGGAGGTTAACTGTAGTTCCCGAGTCCATCAGGAAATGGAACATGATCAGTCTCTTCAAAGCCTGTAGACAATGGCTGGCATTCCAGCTGTTGGGTTACACTTGAGCAAGTTCCCTTAAATATGTTGTTCTACTTTGTTGGTCATGGTATAACATCCATTTACAATTCATGTTAATGTTAGCAGAGTTCCACAAGGGTAACAACTGCATATGCATTTGCACATTCTTGGACAGTTCAGAAGTACTCAGCAGTGCATTCAATGTGGCACTTGATGCATTGGCAAGAAACTAGAAACACACACACACAAACAGTTGTTGCACAAAGTTGGCATTCATCAAGAAAGGTGGCCTAGTGCAACCCCCACTTAACTCTATGGTTGCAGACCTACATGAGTCAAATATGAGGTAGGATTTTGACTAATATCAGAACTTCACACCAGGATCTTTATATCCCTGTTATAGTCTCTTCTCAGTTCATGATGCCCAAGGACAAAGTTTCTGGGGGGTTTTTCAAAAAGCTTTAGGTTTGCAACAGCCCCACCAACTTCTCTTAAGGAGAGGAGGAAAGCAGCAAAGACTATCTAGCTCCCACCCACTTATTTATCTCTTGTGACCCAATATTTGCGTAGACACATCAAACAAATGAACATGAAGAGGGCATGGAAAAGAGGAGAACGTTAAAAGAAAGCTTTGATTCTGATAAACTGATGGACACAAGTGGTAGATAAGTGTGAAATTGGAATAGGTAAGGTTAAGAAAATAGGACGTATTAAACTGAGTGAAAATGGAAGTGGAATATCACTATCTGTTCTATTTAGCCTCGCAGAATGGCTATCGGGATTGTATTACTCTACCTCTGTTTACAATATTATATTTACTAGACTATATTCAGCTGCGTTTACAAAAATGTAATCCCTACCACAGGGCTGTGAAGCTTATTTTCATTAAGGGCCACATCAGCCTTATGGTTGCCTTCAAAGGGCCATTGAATCCATGGCTGGAGAATCTGTGGATACAGAGGGCAATCTCTCTCTCTCTCTCTGTTTGTGTATAGACACACATACAAGTAGTGGTCAGTGAACTTTTTATCCAATTTGGTTCTCCAGATGTTTCTGAACGACAACTCTCATCACTTTTGATTGTTCACTATGAGGACTAGGGATAACAAAAATTGCAACCCAATAGCCCTTGTGGCTCTGAGGTTGGGAAAGATTAAGTCAGATATCTTGTGGGAATTCCGCTTCTTGCAAGATATCTTGCGGGATTTCCGCTTCCTAACACCAATCTTACTACAGCTGCATTGGTTACCAATTGAGCACCGGATCACTTTCAAAGTGATGTACTTACCTTTAAGGCCTTGCATGGTCTGGGGTCGATGTACCTGAGGGACCACCTCACCCCCTATCAACCCCAGAGATCCCTCCATTCTAAGGACCAATATTTATTGGAAATTCCCAGTTTCAAGACCTTGCGTCTAACAGCAACCAGACTCAGAGCCTTTACAGGAGTGGCACCATCACTCTGGAATACTCTGCCACCTGAAGCCCGTGCCTTGCAGGACTTATCAGCTTTCTGGAGGGCATGTAAGACATACCTGTTTAGACAGGCCTTTGATCTTTGATATTGTTGTTTTTAAATTGTTTTTAAATTGTTTTAAATTGTTTTTAAATTGTGTTAGATTTTAGCCTGTTCTTGTAAGCCGCTCCGAGCCCCAGGGGAATGGCGGCATATATGTTTGAATAATAAATAAATAAAATAAAATAAAAATATTCACAACCCAAACTTTGCACTCCTGACTAAACAGAACTAAATGCAGCCTTTCAGATGTTACTGTATTCCAACCATCATCAGCTCTAGGGATGATTTCTAATGATAAGAAATACATGAGTTGTAGTCCAGCATCTGGAGGGCCACATGAAATGACATGGTGAGCCAGATTTGGCCCATTGGCCTTGTGTTTGACACATGTACCCTAACATGGCAAGCTGAGCATTTCTATTCTACTCCTCATATAAATGGTTCTCTGTGACTCATGGGAAATGTAGGCTTGTCTAAATTAAACAAAAAATGGTTTAAGCTGCTGTTCTGGTACAACCGCACCAGGAGCTCCACCTTATCTTGCTATTTGTTGATTACTGCATGTATTTTAAAATTCTATGCCTTTGCAGTTAGATGGCTTTCCTTACTTTGCAATTATTGGGTCAATTGCTTGTCAATTATCATTAGGTTCCCTGGTCCCGCCCCCCTTTTGGGCTTTGGAGGGAAGGGAGCCATTTTTCAGTTAGTCTCAGCTAGGAACTCAATGTACAAGACGTGTACAGACTTTCTCCTGTACAAAGGCTTCAACCCTTAAGACTTCCCAGGGGAGAACAGTCTTAAGAGCACCTAAAGATTCCCAAAGGTTCCAGGGAAACAGCCTTACAGCCCTGAGAAATTTCAGAGGGAATTACAGCTTTAAACATCAAGAACTCCAGCTAAGTGACTACAGGCCTACTGGTACGTCCACTCGGTTTTGAGACGCAATTCAGCCCGGTAGTGGACCCACATCAGTCAGGCTTAGGTTCACAGTTAGCCTGGGAGGAGCTAGAAAGGGATTTTTCCTTGTGTTGCGGAAGATTCGTTACCCGAGATCAGATGAGCACAATCAGGAAGGAAGAGAAAGGAGACAGCAACTGATTCCAGGCCTTTAATTCCATCAAGCTTGACAGGGTGTTCAGAAAACAATATCTGACACACATTGGAAGTCCGATTTGCTCCAGCATTTATAGCATAAATTCTCAGGTTTACACATGCGCACATGGGTCTTGACATTTACACAATCTAATCAATATCAATTTGTCCTCGAGGAACCGAGGCCAAGAACAATTGTTGGCAAGATACTATAATTTCCACTGCTCCCTCTTTCATCAGCTGACCAGCCATGTTCCCAGATGACTTAAATGAATCATAACTTCATATATCTCTCTTTATACATATGTCTTCATATATGTATCTTTAATTTATTCGAAGCATGCATTTCCCTTATTAATTCTCCTGTAATTACTTTCACAATACATTATTTTCCTCAGTTGATCATTTAAAAAGGGGTATGAAATTACCTGCTATTTTCATCAACCAGACAGGAGGTGGCGCTACTACTACATGACCTTTAGATGTTAGTTTTCGAATCAATAATATCGATTTAACTCATGAGCCAAGTTTCCTACCTCAGCCTTCAGCCTTTAGCCTTGGCTCCTTCAAATATTGACTTAAGATACAGCCAGCCTAAAAGTTTTCTAAGCCATCTGTTAAATTTCTCTTCTACCAAAATCTCTACTTCCCACCCTCAAGAACGGACAGGTAAGCCTTACTACTCATTATTTTCATTTTAAATTATAATTATTTTATTTTTCTCCTTATGGCCACCACACTTGAAAGTAAAGCAAAGAAACAGTTAGAAGCCACCAGTTGTTTGAAGCCTGTAAGCATTTGTTTAACCTTTGAAGACAAAAGAAGTTTCTGTTTAACTGTTCATCAATAAAAGACTTTGTTGTATTTAAGCTCAAGCCTTCTAAAGACTGTTTAATGGGGGGAAATTCTCTAAGGGCTTCTCTTTGGGGCCCCTGGCTTCCCGTTGGGCTCAAGTTGCATGTCCTGTTTTGAAAGCACTTCGTTTCAAGCCCAGTGGCGACAGAACAGCTGCCTTTGCCCCACTTTGGAGACTTTGGAAACATGGACAGTGGGATCAGGTACAGTTTGAACCAACCCATTGCCCATACTTGACACCAGTGCCACCACTCTTTCCCTATGCTCATTAGTGCATGGAAAGCGATGTCAAACTGCATTAATTTTACAGTGTAGATGCACACTGGCACAATTTGTGAAGGAGGAAACATTGGATCTACAGAGGGCTATCTCTTGAAAGGCCAATGAAATAATTCCATGCCCTGCATTCCTCCTGGGTATCCCAAAGGACTGTCTCTCAAAGGTGTGGTTTTGCCAATTGAAAGGTAAGCCTCCTTGTAAGAGGGAAAACAAGGAGATGAGCTGCCTGTTGTATGGCTTTGATAATCAAATCGTTATTTTTATAGCCTTAAGGGAAAGTGTTGTGCAGCAGAATTCAACATATAGTTTAATTTCCTTATCTGATCATTCTCTGCACATGAATAGCTTCCATTTCCTGCTCTGTTTCAAATTTCCTTACACAATTCAAATGTTTGTGGGACTGATGGCATTGATAACTTTATGACAAGGAGTGTTGAGTTTTTTATATATACGTATTACCTTAGCATGTAGTTCTAAGATTTTATTCGTCTATAGATTGTTATTCTCAACCTCCTCATATATCTTTGTGGAGAGTTTTTTCTCTCTGTGTGTCCCTGCTTTTAGTCTTTTAGCTTGCAGAAGAAATAGTCTTGAGTTTTTCTGTGTTTGTGTGTCTGCATAAAACAGAATGGAAGGAAGGAAGGAAGGAAGGAAGGAAGGAAGGAAGGAAGGAAGGAAGGAAGGAAGGAAGGAAGGAAGGAAGGAAGGAAGGAAGGAAGGAAGGTTTCCTAGCTTCTGCAACAGAATTCAAGTTACAAATAAGCATTACATTTGATTTTGTCAAGACAATTGAGCATGTCACATCTTAACCTTTCTTCTCCAGATTGGACATACACCCCTCCCCTATACACTGGTCTTCATATAGCATTGTT